>CM053746.1:16943797-17095431 GCA_028658305.1 Pachyuromys duprasi | reverse complement strand
TAGCCCTCTTCACTTCCCCTCTTTCTATCACCCCCCTTCCTCTGTCTGGGAGCTCAAGCTCACCCCACCCCGCCCCCACTAATTTCTGTCTCAGTGTCTCTATCCACTTGTCTCTATCTCCCCTTCCTCCCCTCTTTCATCTCTCCCTCTATCCCCTCCAGCCGTGGATCGGGCTAGGAACTCGTAGAAGCTGTGACAAGCCCAGGCGGCTCTCCCGACCCTTGGTGCCCCCAGGGGCCAGTTCTTTGCTCTCCCTACGCCAGCAGAAGATGTGTGCCGAGAGCAGACCAGCAGGGGCCGTGGATCGGAGCTGTGGGCACCAGCCGCTAGGATCAAAGGCTAGGACTGTCTGTTCCCCTGCAGGATTTCCCCCAATCCTGCCCACCCCAATCAGCGGGAGAGCACGCCATCCAGGCCAGGCACTTTTAGGTGGGCTCCTTCTTTGGCCCCTCTACACAGCTCGAGGAGCAGGTCCTACCAAGGCTGCTTCTCGGTCTTGCTCTCTCGGTCCCAAGCCAAGAGCGATTCAAGGGCTCAGTGTCTTCTGTGGCCCGGGAGAGACGTTGAAAGGACAGGTACCTAGGTGAGGAGACTGAATCCTAACAATCCAGGCATAATCTCGGCACCAGTAGGGCGGAGACCTAACTCCCAGGAGGAGCCCGAGTCTCTGGAGGAGAATTGGAAGAAAGAGTGTCCCTTCGGGGGCCTGGCCGCTTCCCCGTGCATAGGGGCTGCAGTAGGTCGTAGGGCGGATCTGGCGTCTGCACGGGACAACGCTTAAACCCCCAAACACCAGGTTCTAGTTTCTCATTAAGAGGGGCCGGGAATAGGTCGGGAAACCTGGGCAAGGGAAGAGCGGATGTTCCGGGAGACACCCCCACCCCCCAGCTGGCCAGAGCTAGAACACGTTTCACTGGCCCAAATGGTTCCGAATGAGACTGCAGGTCCTGCCGGGGTCCGGCCTACGTGCCCGCAGGAGGAGAAAGTGAGTCCTCCCGCAGGAAATGCAAACGGCAGCTGGTGTCAGTTGCAGGAAATGCAAAGGCTGCAGGAGGTCGCGATGCCAATCTGACTCATGACAAAAGACTCAAATGACACTAGCCCTGTCCCCCGGCGCCGCCGACTGGCGGACCTTCGAGCCTCCGCGGATTCTCCCGCGCGCCCCTCGGACACCCTGGAGGCGACCCACGGCCGGGTGGCGGGGCCGCCAGCTCGCAGGCTCGGAGAGGCTGGGGACTGGGAGCGGTTGCCTTTCCCAAGCCCCTGCTCCCAGCCGCGTGGATCTGGAAACACCCGCCTCGCTTTCTAGCCTCGATTCCTTACGGGGCCCGAAGTCCCAAGGGACCACTGTTCCCGGACAGGAACGGGAGCCACCCATCAGTCCCCAAAGCCGACCCTTTCGCCCCGTGAACGCCGGGTCAGAGCCGCAGCTCCCTAAACCTGGCTGGCGCGGGCTGGGAGGGGGGTGTCCCAGGCCAGCAGAGAACCCAGAGTGCCGGGTCCTCCCGAGGCCTCCGTGCGCCCGGGGCGCAGGCTTTGCCCAAGTTTGCCGGGAGATGCCCTTCCCAGAGCCGGAGTTGTGGGCCGGGCGGGAGGGGCGCGTGATTGACAGGCTGAACTACAGACTCATCTCTTACCTTAGGCCGCGGGCGCTGATTGGCTGCTCGCTGACATCCTCAAACCCGGCTGCTCGGCGCTGGGCTCCGGAGGGGGGCGGCTGCGGGTGGAGGTGCGCCTCTGACGAGCCCGAAAGTCATTTCCAACCTCAAGTGGACTTTGTTCCAACTATTGGGGGCGTCGCTCCCCCTCTTCATGGTCGCCGGCAAACTTCCTCCTCGGCGCCGCTTCTAATGGAGCCCCACCTGCTCGGGCTGCTCCTCGGCCTCCTGCTCAGTGGCACCAGGGTCCTCGCCGGCTACCCAATTTGGTGGTAAGACTTGCCTCTTGTCTGCCCGCGGGCCCCGATCTCTCGGCCGCGCCCGGCTACGGTGGGGGCCGCTGGCCGGGTCTGGGCTGCGGCAGGCCCGGGGCTCCTTTCTCCTTGCTTTCCCCCAGTCCCCCAGCCGTCCACCCCTCCTGGATCTTCTGCCGATGTCGCTTTCCCAATCCAACTCCTGGTTTCTCCGATCATCACCATTTTCCCTGCTACCCGCCGCAGAGGCGGGAGGGCTCTCATTCTTAGTCTTCACCCTCTCCCGCTCCTATTTGGGGGTCCCGAAGACCCTTCGTTTGCTTTCAGTTGGATTTGTGTGTTGTCCCCGGGGGCCCCGGCCACTCCTCTTCTCCATTTTAGGGTCTCCATGGGCAAAATTATCCTGTCCTTCTTCGCCACCCCACCTCTTCGGTGTCTCGGTCAAGAGATTTCTCCCCCCCACAATACTCGCTTTTGCCTTCATATTTCAGACGCTAAGGGCTTTGGGGGTCCCAGGCAGGGGACTTGAGGGGGTATTTCACCAGATTCTCCCCCACTCTGCTCTAGATTGATTTTGAGCCTCTGAAGAGAATATAGAATATAAACCCTAGATGCCATTGCTGATCCGGCTGTATTCGTTCCTTGCTCGACCATCCCGGAGAATAGGGGGTGGGGGGCTCTTTGAAAATGTAGTTGTTTGGGAGGGGTAGGCTTGTTGTTTTTTCGAGTAAAAACCCAGTTCTCCATGTCAAATTCGTTGCTTTTGGAAGACGGAGAATCGAGGAGAAAGGGAGAGGGAAAGGGGCAATTCTGTCCCTGAGAAATACGGATACAAAAGGCATTTTTAAAAAAAAATAAATAAATACGGCTGGGAGAGCAGGCGGGGTGCTCTGGGCTGGTGGGTGTGTGAGGAGACTCTCTGGAAGATAAACAGCCTTTGGGGAGCTCCAGCTCCAGGGATTCCCCTGTTTTCCAAGCCCCATTGCTGCCCCCCCCCCTTGCAGGTTCTACAGGGAAGACACTAAAACCAGTTTTCTAAATTACACCCCAGCTCTTCAGTCTCCAGCCCCTTGCATTCCGGAAAACTTTAATAAAAAGAACCCTCCCCTCCTGGACAGCTAGCGGCCTGGGGGTGGGAGGTGAGGAGGAGGACCTGTGGGTGAGAAGGAGACTGGCCCCTGGGGTGAAAGTTAGAGAGAAAGCCACTCCGGTGAAGCGCTGCCTGCTGTCTGCGCTCCCCTTCTAGCCTGCTACCTGGAAGCCTGCGGTGTGAGGCTCAGAGCCACACCCCAAGTCTTCTTCCAGCTGCTTTGGGAATATCTGGAGGCCAGGGGAAAGGGAAGTCATGAACCCAAGCACCCAAGCTAAGGCCTGGCCAAGGGTCTGTTGAAAGGAGTCTCTCCTTAGGTAGCTATCCCAAGAACATACACAGTCATCCTTTCCTGTGGAGCTGGGCTGGTCTGAGACCTCCCATGTGAGTGTACAGAGCTCGTGCGTGCGGGGGGGGGGGGCGCAGCCAGAGATTCCAGGGTGGGGTTCTGCCACTTGGAGAAAGGTTGCCTCCTGTCTCTCTTTCCATCCCTGCAATGCTCTGCCCTCTCGGGGAGCCTGGGGGTGCATAGGAAGAGATGCTTGGTGCCCTAGGGATGACATAGGTGGAAGATGAGAGTGGGCTTCCTAGTTCTAGAAACTGGATGAGAGTACTTCCTGGGGCAGGATCGGTGGGTTACATGGTGGTGGCATTGAGGTCTGGGTGTAATATTATCCAGGAATGCCTAGGTAAGGTCTTGGACCAACAAGAGGCAACATTAGGAAAACACAGAAGGCCGAGGCAGGCCCTGAGATAAGGCTATACTCATGGCCTGTTGGGGGTCGAGGGGGGGCACCAAGTGGCTGCTTTGTCTGAGCCATAGAGAGAGTGTGTGGGTATTTTAGAGATGGTTTGTCAATGCCTGTGGCTGCCTCAATGTGTGGTGCAGTGTGTGTCCCGGGTCTATGACCCTACAAAGTGTATCTGTGTACCAGTGTATCTCTGTGGGTAGAAGTTCGTGCCTGAGACCCAAGCAACTGTACGTGCGAAGTCTCGAGGCGTGTGCCTGGGGGATCTCTGGCCCACGGCAGGCTGTGCTGTGCCTGCATGCATGCATCAGCAAGTGGCCACCTCTGTGCTGTGAGATAGAAGTCTGTTGGTATCTTCGCCCATGTAAAGCCAGTCCGCCTGGCTTTCGTTTACAATGCTGGACATGGCGGTAGCTGTGTCTGGACCGTGTGTTGTCCGTGCATGTGTCTGTGTGTGCCCCTGCACACGTGCACATCTTCCTGACAGCGTAAGTGGGGAAGGCCCAACAAACGTCTTTGTGCACGGTATCAGTGTTCATGGCATGACCTGCTTATGGTTGAAAGTAGGAGAGTGGGCCTTGTGTTGAGTGTTGATATCCTGAGTGGGGGCTGTGTTGATGCCTGCTTCGGACCTTGTCCCCAAGGCCAGTGACACAGTCTTGTGCCAGTGGCTATGTGCCTGTGGCCATGTTTGCCAATACCTGAGAGGGATGCTTGGTGGACATCCGTTGCCCCGAGGAGAGAGACGGGCAGGAAGTAGAGGTCTCGGAAGGTGCCTGCAGACACGATTGGCCTGGGACCCCAGCTGGGGTAGGGCAGGGCCTTCCTAGGCATCAGCAGCGTGCCTTGTCTGCCCGAGGACTGTGGCCCTCCCTCCTCTGAGGTCCTTTCCCTTTGGTCTTGGAGCTGGGATGCGGCATGAATCACTTCTCAGGGCTGGAACTAGAGAGTGGGTAGGCCTCAAATTCTTGATTTCTTCCCTCTGCCCCGGGGCAAGCAGATTCCAGTCCTGCTAGCATTTGACTCCATCACTGCCTGCCCTCCTTGGCCCACCCAGCTCACACATTCCCCAGGAGGGATTGACAAGGGAAATCGCTTAGCTGGGAGTTCTGTCCACATCTCCTCAAGAAAGGGCCCCCACTCCCAGTAGCCTATCCCTGCTCTTCCTTTCTTGCACCCCAACACTATGAGAAGGCAGATAAGGAAGGGGCTCTGAGGGGCATCAGAGCCTTTCAGCCAGGTAGTGGCTGCTTTGGGGAAGAACTAGTGACAGCAAGTGTGATTTCTGGAACTCTTGGCTTTAGTACCAGTTGGCTCCTGACAGAGAAATCTCTTTCTTGAGGAGAACTATCTTCCTAGGGCCTTGCCCTGTGTCACCTGCGTTCCACAGGAGACGCCCTGATAAAAGTGGCCTGCTTGGCTGGGTGATGTTTGGCAGCTTGTCTCACAGTGTGACTGAAGGACACTGACCCCTCCCCTTTCTGGGCCACTTTTCTCACTTCTATCCGGGGCCACCAGCCCACCCAACCTTGCAATTTAGGGGGAAAATGTTTTGCTGAGGTCTCCGAGCCTGTTCAGACACTCCAGAGCCCATCCTCCACTCAAGACCCTGTATTAAGCCGTGCCTCAGTTTCTCCATGTGTCACATCCTGCTGCTGCCTCTCCACTGCTAACCTCCCAGCCAAGTCTCTCAAAGGCTTGGGAACGTGTTCAGTCAAACCCCAGTGGGGGTCAGTAGGCTGGGCCCAGGGAGGCACCTGGAGACTGCGGGGGAGGAAGGCCCCAGGCCAGGTGTTAACACTTGTAACAGGCAGGAATTACAGCTGGCTGGGGCGGGCAGCGCTGGTGAGGAGCTGAGCTGGCTGCAGGCTGTTGATCCCACAGACAGACAGACAGACAGATGGGAGATACCAGGTCGGATGGCCAAACTTTAGCAGGGTGGTCTCCCTTCCCAAGAAGATCTTGCCTTGGGGGACTTGTCTGGGGGAAATGAATGCAAGACCCCTTGAAAGTGAGTCCACGGCTCTTCAGCCCATCCCACCGCTATGGTGGGTGGGGCCTCAGGCTGCCAAGGGAGTGCAATTGGTGGTAGATCTGTTGGGGATCCTTCTGGTGGCCTCACACATTGCTGAACAAACAAACAAACAAAGAAAACAGGTCAAACATCATACGAACACCAGGAGTTGTGCTGTTGAGAAGACCCTGCTGATATGTATAGGGAGGAAGGCATGGGGTGGGGGTAGGAGGGATGATGAAAGTTTCTCCTCAAATCTACCAAGTGTCTTATAACATTTTTAGGACCAAGGGCTAAAAGCTGGGGGATTCTGAACTCTAAGGGTCCTGTATGTCTAACCTGCAATGAATCTGGAGTCTAGGCCTTTCTGAAGCTGGTACCTGCTGCAGCTGCCCCCTCTGTCAATTCAGCTAGAGCTCCCCAGGGCCCAACTCTCATGCCTGGGCTCCTGTTCCACGCCTGATTAAAGAGGCCAGAGGTAGACAGAGGGCACCAAGTAAGAATCTCCAAGGAGCAGACTGGTCCAAGCAAGCTTTTCCCATCCCGTCACTACGGAACTCAAGTGTTTGCAGGATACAGTGGGCTTGGGGGCGAGAGGAATAACCACTGGCCTCCTACCACAGCTGCTGACAGAAGGGCGTACCCTACCTCTACCCAGCACCCTCTTGAATGCTGGGCCATCACGTCTTCTGTGTCTAGGTACTCACACTGGGGCGTGGGAGATGATTCAGGCTGGGAGCGGAGAGGCCCATGTCTGAGTTCTGAGCTTACCACCCATTGGCTGTGTGACCTGGGGTGAATCTGTGTCCTCTGTGCTTCAGGTCCCTGCCTCTCTCTGGGCTTCGTTTCCTTGACTGTACTGAGAGGTGTCCTCAGAGTCAGGGATATGGAGGGGACTCCATAGCAGATACTTGAGACCTTGCTGAGACACTGCACTCCTTTATCCCTGCAGCTTGCCCTAAGCCCCAAACCCCTATCCAACTACTGCCAAGCCTTCTTAATGCACGCCCTGGCCTCACATGAGAACTTCATTTCCCTGTCTCCAGGCTGCTGGTTCACATACCTGTCTACTTTCATGTTACCTGAGTGACCAAGGCAAAATGACCTCTCTCAGTCTCAGTCAGTTTCTCCAAGTGAAAAATAAGCAGTTATACCCTCTATCCCGTGAACATCCGTGATTGAACACAAGCCCCTAGAATGCTGCTCGTATGCAGGAGGTACAGTTCAATGTTTGAACCTCTGTCTGGTCCAGAATCCAGACTCACCACTTCTAATCCCTCCCAGGTTGGATCCCATGACTCTTCTGTCTCCTTGTTTTATAATGCTTGGCTTGTAACTTTCTTCAAAAGTACAGGAAATGCAGCTTTTCACTGCCCGGGGAGAGAAGGGTAAGGTAGACAGAGGTGCTGGGGTTCTCCCTAATTCTCCTGATACCCCACAGTCTTCCACGCTCTGACGCCTCTGTCATTTCCAGTTGGCACATATGCCTGGTGGAGAGGGCTGGGTTTGGGGCACTATGCTGGAGCAGCCCCAGCAGGAGGTGAAGCTGCTTCTGGAGCTGGGGGATGACTCCGAAGGTGATTTATAGACGGAAGGCAGAAAGCTTGGCTCCTGGCAGAGGCCTGCTGCTTAATTACATTCTTTGGGGGGTGGAGGTATGTGGGGCGACAGTAAGGGAGAGACTTCTAGCTCATCCCCTCCGGCCCTGGTACCTGTGATGTCCAGGTACCAGGTACCTGGTACCTCCAGATTGGGTTCTTCTTAGAGAGTGAATCCCTTGTACTGACCTGGCGCTGGGTGCTAGGCCACTGAGAAGAGCAAGAGGTGGGAAAGGACAGAGTCCCACGGACACACGCCCCCCAGGCTAATGGAGCCCAGGAGTAGAACGGGATGTTGGGAAGGATCGCTGGGTCTCCACCTTGCTTTTGCAGGAGAGCAGTTAAGCCATCTGGGTCAAAAACTTTTAGAATCTTCGTGTGGCAACTTTCCACATCCCCCTTAGTCCTACAGGTGCCTGAGAAGAACTTCAAGTTGGCTTCTTGTCCCATGGGCTTGGATCCTGGTGGCCCATGGAGGCGAGAGGCTAGGCCTGGTGCTCAGAGGCACCCTAACTCTTTGACTTAGACGCCCTGTTGCGTAGGGCCACAGAGGAATTCCTGGTAGCATCAGCCTTTCACTAGAGGAAAGAGCACTACCCCCCCCCAACCCTGCTTCAACTAACTTCTCGGGGAGCCCCACAGCTCACCTGGCTGCCCAGTGACAAGCTCTGGAGAGCTACTTCTGTCAGTTCCAGCACAGTCAATAATTGTACTTTCAGCCCCGGATACTGAGCTTTTAGGTCACGGGACTCCCCCAAAAGGTATGGGGCAGGCAGAGGTAGGGGTGGTAAGGCCTGCAGCACCTGGCTGCCTGTTTGAGTTTGGTTAGTACAGCTGGCAGAAGTTGGCAGGGGTCAAGATGGGGACAGCAGACAGCTCTCCGGTTCCCCCTGAGGCAGGCCTTCTCAAAATGGCCTCATTAATGCATGTGGAGGGAATTCCAGAAATGTCAGGCCCACTCACACATCTAAAGGAAGGCTGGGGGCACCCAGAAGTGTGCTGTGCCTGGAGACAAGAGGAGTCAGAGTGGGAGATGGTTTCCAGGTAGGGGGCCGGGGGACCTGAACTGTTGAACATGGTCTTCCTCTCCTGAAGTGATGCTCTGTGCATGGGGCGGGGGGCCAGTGGGAGTTTGGGTTGTCTGTGCCTGATGGGAGACTGGGAATGGATTCCATAAACTTTACACTCAAGAGGCTGCGAAGTGCCGGCCGAGTCGCCAACCTCCCCAGACTTCAGTTTTCTCATCCGCCAAATGGGCAATACCGCACCTTCCCTGGCTGTGAGGCTGCTAAGATCTCAGGATGTCTGCACCACCACCCCCAGTCAGCAACTGCTAGAAAGATGACCAAGAGCCCCGCCCTCTACACAGAGGCGGTGCAAGAGCCGCTGCAGTGGACCCCTGGTCTCTGAGTAGAACCTGTGGGGAGCAGAGCCCTTGTTTGGGTTTAAGACCAAGCGACAGCAGGTGTGCCCCAGTTTCAGCTCTGAAGGTCTACCGAGAGTCCACAGACCTGACCCTCACTGAGACCTGGAGTAAGGGGGGGAGGGGAGCGACCGGTGTGAGGGCAAGGTAGGCAACTGGAAGGGCTCTTTCGAAGCTTGAGGTCATCAGGAAATCCAAACTTCCCCCAGGGATTGCCAAGAAAATCCACAGCAGCCGGGCCCTGATCCTCGAGCTGAGCTGGAGAGAGTAGATGAGACTGTTGTGTGTCCCTGTGTTGGCAAGGGGGATGGGGGCAACAGAACCCCGTGCCCAGGTCTGTTGGGAGGGCCTTTCTGCCAAACCTGCCCCTGGGCGCAGAGTCACACTTATCTGTCAGAGCCAGCTGGGTCAGCAAGGAAAGCCAATCTTCCAGTGCCTGCTATGAATGCAAATGGAGGTTTGTGGCCACGTGAACCGGCATGCCCTCCCCCCCCCCGCGCCACTTTTCACCACACTTTATAATGTGGCTTTCTGAGAGTGTCATCCTGCTCCTCTGAAACCTCCCATGGTTCCAGTTTAGCCCCCCCCCCATACCTATCTATACAGCATGCCTTCCCAGACTCCTCCCTCAAACATAGCATCAAATAGAACGTGACCCTCTCTGCCTATTCTCCCTCCCTCTGTACTCTGAGCTGGGGAAGGCAGTAGGACTCTGTCTCCAGGTTGGCCAGGTCCCACTCTGCCTAGCACAGGTCCAGCTTGGCTTGGGTCCTGCAGCTGACAGCCCTCCACTGTGGAGGGCCTTCAGTGTCTCTAAGGCAAGGGGACCCTTAGCTGAGCCGGCTGATAATGTTCTTCTAGATGTCTCCACCATGTTTCTTTCCTTGGGCTTTGTTGCTCCTGTCAGCCCAGATGGCAGGTTGGTTGGTTTGTCTGTTTGTTTGTTTACATGTTAGCCTGGGTTCAAGCAGCTCATGCTATGCATACAGAGTTGGCAGGACCCAGAGGCAGGTGCCTTTGCATGCTGTGTGGTGGTCTACACGGACCCAGAAGATAGTCGTCCAAGCTTAAAGGTGAAGCGGCTGCTTCCCATAGGCCACACGTGGTGGGAGGAGCGTTGGAGTTCACATCCTTTCTCCTTCTGCCTCTGCTCAGGCTTGCAAGAGGACTCCCTGATTGGAAGGAGATGCTGTTAACTAGTGTAATACTTTGTTCTCCAAAAGCATCATTTTGAAGCAAGATCTCCCTTGACTTTCAGTGTGAGAGCCGCTACGTAGTGTGTGTGGATCCCACGATGAGGAGTCTAGGAACTCTGGCGGGGGACAGGAGTCTGTCCCTAGAGCCTTCCTGCAGCCGGGCAGGCTGGCCTCAAGTTGGGATGGTGGGATGGTGCAGTGTGGCCCTGCGAACATTTTGTTGCCCTTGGACCAAGTGGGGCTAGCCTCAGTCAATCACTGGGCCTCTGTTCTCTTAACTGGAAGGTAGTCGGTGACCCCTGAGGGTATGGCCTGCAACCCGTGCCATCATCCTCCAGGGTCCCTTTTTCTCCTTGACTTCATACTGTGTGGGCCAGAAAGCAGTCAGTCAGAGTGGTTTGTCTTTGTGTGTGTGTTAGAGAGAAGCTGTGTAAGCATATATGGGGGTGGGGGGTGTATGTTCATGTGTGCTTTTAAACCAGTCTCTCACTGGGACCTTGGGCTCACTGGTTAGCCTAGGCTGTCTGGCTTGCGAGCCCCAGGAATCTCCCTGCTTCTACATCCCCAGTTCTGGGATTACAGGCACACCACCTCACCCTACGTCTTTCCGTGATTTCCGAGGAATGACCTCAGCTCTTTGGACAAGCCATCTTACCTTTCCCGCCTCAGAATTCTCACCCATGTCCTAGCCCTGAGTTGGCGTCTCTGGGCTGTTGATTTCTCACTTGACATTCACAGCTAAACCTTCAGCATTATTTCCTGCTGAGAAACTAGAATGCTTTCTCCTTTTTTATAAAGCATGTTTCCTTTATGTCCTGGCCGTTAGGAGCCCCAGAGCCAGGCTTGACACTTAACGCTTGCACCAGCTCTGACCTTGGGCGTCATGTTCGTCGTCTCCTTTGACAGGTCCAGCATTTCTGTCTCCATCCTGCTATTTACCCAGAAACATTTTGTATTCTGAACTCCTTGCAGGCAGACCCCATGCCTGGTACATCTGAAATTCTCGATGCTTGGTCTCTGCGGAGTGGCTGCTGAAGATCCATAAATATTTTTTGGTCTTCAGATGGGATGCTGGCTGCCAGCTGTGCTGAATTCTTACTGAAAAGAGGCAAGGCGCACAAAAATTAAAAAAAAAAAAGCAAAAGACATTTTGTCAGCATGGTAGCAGTCTGCCTGTAACCCCTGCGCTCCAGAGAGGGTAGCAGGAAGATTGCAAGTTTGAAACCAGCTTGGTCTCTACAATAAAATCCTTTCTCCACAAAAGAAAATGGAGGAATGGGGGTGGGCAGTTTGAGAGAAAAAAAAATGGCTGTTTCCAAGAAGCGGCTCCAAGCACACAGTTCGGGGTTGGGGGAAGTGCAGTTGGTGTCTCTATCATCTGCTTCTCCCCCCCCCCACACATCCCCAAATCTGAAGAAACCGTGTCTTCAGGGATGCTGCTTACGGGGATGCTGTTATGATGTACTTCAGTCTAAACTTGAAGGTGGCAACCCACCTCCTGGGAGTCTGTTTCTTTCTCTGTCAAGACAAGGTCTTAAACATTGTAGCCGAGGATCCCCTTGAACTTGTCATCTTCCTGCTTCTGCCACCCCAGTCCTGGGATTGGCATGCACCATGTGCCTGGTGTTGTTTGGTGTTGGGGACTGAACCCACAGCTTCATGCATGCTAGGCAAGCACTCTACCAGCTATACCCCTAGTTTGGAGACTGTGTTTCTGGACGGCTGTGCCTTCCCTTTGCTTGGCCCCCATCACACCTGTTAGCCCTGCCTTCCTCACCTTGGGAGACAATTGGCGTTCTTGATACTGTTTTATAAGTAACGCCGCCGCATACCCTGTAAAGGTTCGGGGCGGCATGAGGTTGTTCAGGGAGAGCAGGGGGGATAGACTCAGGATCACACACGGTGGCCTCCCTCAACCCAGGCTTTCCCATCAGCAAAGCCCTGACTGGGACCCTGACTAGGCCTGGGCTGAGCCACCGCTGTGGTGGGAGCCACACAAGGAGAGGAGAACCATGCACTGTGGTACCTTTGACTTCAACACTTGGGAGGCCAAGACAGGCAAGTTTCTGTAGGTTCAAGACCAGCCTGATCCACATGGTAAGTTTTAGGACAGCCAGGGCAACGAGAGACCTTGTCTCAAACAACAACAACAAATTAAACCAAAAAGTCTAAGAAACAAAGAATAGAAGCAAGGAAGTGCTTCAGGGTACAGGGAGGGGAGGGCAGCCTGCCCACCACCTAGCAAGGCTTCAACCCACCTGCCAACTCCTGCCCTTGGTTGGCACCCTAGAGACTGCCCCACTCAGTCCATTGACTTCAGCAAAGAGGGCATCCGAATCTACTTGGGGTGGCCCTCCATCTCAGTGGAAGCAACTGCAGGCTGTGTGAGTTTCCAGAACTTTCCAAGGACAGCCACGGCTCTGGCAGGTCCCTGAAGCTAAGGCGGTAGCCCTCTCTCCAGCCGGTGAGCAGCCAGGGAACGGGATTTAATAATCAGCAGGGAAACAATCTGTCCCTCCAGATGCTCCAACCTCAGCCTTGTGTGCCCAGAGGAGACGTCACACACATCATCTCCAACAGCCTTAGAAGCATCCTCTTGATCTCCCCATTCTACAGGTGACAAACTGAGGCCCTGAGAGGACCACCAGAGCGCTCAAGGCTTCTTGGCCAGCAGCTCCCAGCTCCAGTTATGCTGGAAGCAAGGCCCTCCAGGGTCCACAGCCCCTCCGTGCTACAACACTCCATCCCAGTAGCCAGGAAGTTCCCTCAAAGGTCTAGCTGATGACTTAGTCCATGCTCAGGTGCTTTCATTCTGTCGCCAGGACACGAGTGAGCATCTCTGATGGTTCTCAGTTTGCCCTAGGGGACCAAATATAGGGAGTCTCTCTTCTCCAGAACAGTCCCTTGGAGGTGGCCTGCCTTGAGCTACTTATCTTTCAGGTCTTTCTCCACATCATCTGCAAGTCCTCTGGTCCACAAACCGCCTTTAGCCCAAGTTGTGAGGGGTCCTGCCCTGACCTTTGAGGCAGAGGGCTCTGCACTGCTCTCTGACAGTGGTGGTGGACAGTTATGGGGCCAGGAGTCTGGAGTCCGCCATGCTCACACCCTCAGGGGCCACACCCACTCTGGTCATGCTCCAGGTACCCTTCTGGGACTCCTTCCCAGATGCCTGCAAGCCTCCCCCCTGTGCTCTGTGGGTTTCCGCCTGAGGTTTGTCCTACTGGAGGGGGCTGATGGCCCCGAAAGAGGACAGGGTAGGCCATTTGCTGGGGCTGTGGATACCTGCAGCTTTAGCCAGCTGTCGAACTCGGGACGATGGAAGGGTGAGCACAGCAGAGGCTGTGGACTGTTTCTGCCCATGTCACTATTTTCTAGAATGAACTCCTTGAAGAACTAGACCTTTCTGGTATTTTTTTTCCCAGATAGGAGGCTAGTATTATTTTTAAATTTTTGTATTGGTATATAACACAAATACACACACACACAAGCACATGGTTCCGTTCCGTTGAGTCAGGTTGGGGAGCTCACTAGAATGTGGACTGTCAATATCTGCTAACCTGAGGTGAAGCGCTTTAGTTTCTGGTGCTTGATGAATGAGCCGCCTTTCGTTCTGTAATCCCATCCCATACACTCAGGCCAGGCAGAGGGAGTTGGGTGGGGAAAAGGGTCTATCTGTGTTCTCCCAGCACAGAATGTGGGAGAGGGCTTGTGTGTCCCGTCGCTGTCCCTCCCCCCCACCCCAGCCTTGCAGCACCTTAGCAGGGAAATCCCTGTTTAGCAGCAGCACTGAGGACTGCCCCATCTGTGTTCCCCACTGGGCCTTGTCTCGCCACTCCTGGTCTCCAACGACCTTCCCTTTGTGCTTAGCCAGTCTTGCTGTTTTAGATGGTGTGATCAGAAGGGCAGTGACACCATCAGCTAACACGCCTGACTGTAGTGTTCTCTAACCCCAAGGCTGACTTGGATATCCCCCTCCCCCATCACCACGCACCATCCAGCCCCTGCCTGCCTCTCCTCCTGACTACCCCCAGGCCTCCTTCACCTGCTTGCCTTCTAGCCTCCTTTCCCTAGCAAGGATTAGAGCATGCTCCCTGGGCTTCTGTCTATGTAGCTGGGTGACCTTATTTTCTCCGAGCCTCAACCTTTCCCTCTGTAAAATGGGGATCGTGAGGATTAAAGGATACATGAGACAGACAGGGTCTGGCGTCTACCCAGTGAGTAATCCTCCCATTTGCCATCATTAATCTCTCTGCATCACGCCTCTGTGCTTTTGTGCGCTCCCCTACCTTCTCCGAGGGGAGGCTGTGAAGACTCCTGCCCGCTCTGCAAAGTGAGGTTGGTACCATTGCCTCACTGAAGCCTTCCACCAGCACCTGCCTCATCTGAGCCCCTCCCGGAGTCTCAGTGGGGTTCCTTCATCTCCACCCACCCTGCCAAGCAGCACAGCACACAAGGTGGCATCTGAGGACAGCATCCTAGTTTGGGGGCACTGTGCTGAGTGTGCCCTGCATGGCAGTTGCTTAGTCTTTCTGCTCTACGTGTCTTTCTCCTCCCCAGAAGGGTTGACGGGTGCTTGTCATTTATTTCTTGGCTTCACAGTCACGTCGCATGGGTATCTATCTCGTCCTCCCAAAGACAGGGCTCAGCTCTTGAGGGCATGAATTCTGCTTTGCATCTTTGTGACCCAAGTGAGTCTTGTATAGCAACGTGAGGGGCGCAGAGGGCATCTTGGGAGCACTGTCATTAGAGTGATTGTTGGGGCAGTGACTTGGGACACGCCCACAGAAGATCTGGTGGGGTTCAGGTGCTACCTACCGCAGTGGACAGCATCTCTTTTACCCGTGATCCCAGCAGGGCCAAGCCTCGACTTTTCACGGACACATATCTCTCACTGCATTCAAAGAATTGCTGTCCATGGAGAATGACACAGCTTAGACTTGTCAGTTGGTGCGTCCCAGACTTTTGGGGGAGGGGGGCTACTTGAAAAGTTCTGAGCCTCCATTTCTTCTGTGTAAAATGGAGGAGGCAGGGCACTGTGATGTCAGGAGACTTGTGAGGACCCTGTTACAGAGGGGCTGAGCCAACAGTGACTGGTGTCGGGTGCAGGTCATTCCAGTACAGCGAGGGTTGTCCAAGTCCTCAGTACAGGGAAAGAATGCAGGTCATCCTGCCCTAGAGAAAGGGCCACGCTTGGGGAAAGCCATACACGCCTTGTTATGGTGTGTCCCAATTATCACCTTATTTGAAAACCAAAGTGGGAGTGGTTCAGGGCAGGATTCGAGTGATTCAATGAGGACACTGGCCTGACCCTGCGTCCCCGGTGTCCTGCTCAGCCCCTGGCTCCTGGGAAGGGGGGTGGGCAAGTCAGATGTGGTGGCTTCAGGGAGTTTTACTGGGGCTCCTGGGCTGGTCTGTGCAGGTTTAATACGGCTGAGACACCGGTCATTTCAGTCCTGAGGAGTGTGGTGAATGAGCCTGGCTGGGACTCCGGGGGAGGGGGGCAGGGGGCGGAGTGCCGCTGCACACACCTGCCTTTTAGGGAAGAGGGCCTTGCTGGGCCATTCGGAGTGTCACGGACAAGAAGGGGTGATGTGCTGGTGCTGTGGCTAGAATGTATCCTGCGTAGACACCAGTTGTCCTGTTGAGAACCGGTGAATGAATATTCTTTTTATTATATAGTGCTTCACACACACACAGGAAGCAGGCACATCATCTCTGGGATGTCATAACAAGACGAAGCCTTGTGCCTCCCCACGCCCTGAAGAACCAGAACATCTACATTTGTCCAGAGGTTTCTCCCTTCCCACCAACACCATCTCCCTCCAGATGTGGCTGCATCCTGAATTTTACCTTTTTTTTTTTTTTTAGAGGGAGGAGGGATGGTGTCTCTCACCCAGTCTGGAAATTAGGCTAGACTGTCCAGGAAGTCCCCCAAGGATTCTCCTGTTGATAGCTTCCGAGGCTGCAGTTACCACCACGCTGTTTACATGTCTGCTGGAGACTGAACTCAGGGCTTCAAGCCTGTAGAGTTTACTGACGGAGCTCTCTCCCGAAGTCCCACACATATATTCCATGACTGAGATAACAAGCCAGCTGTGTGTGTGTTGGCCTTTAATCCCAGGACTGGGGAGGCCGAGGCAGGTAGATGTCTGAGTTAGAGTTCCAGGACAGCCAGGGCCACACAGAGAAACCCGGTCTCAAAACAACAGCAATAAACAAAAGAGAAAAACCCCAGCTCCGCCTCCCAAGAGCTGGGATTAAGCTGCCTCTGTGTTTGTTCTCTCTATGCTATGCTTCTGAGCTCCACGCTGGAGTGGAGTCTGTCTGCATTTCTTTCATTTTCGCAGCTGTAGAGCAGTCAGTGTGTCTTCCCAGTTCCCTCCATGGACACACACACATCTCTGTGCCCTTGGAGGCGAGCTCTCCCCGGAGACGCTTGCCTAGGGGCTGAGCGGCGAGTTGTGGGAGAACCCATATCAAGCGAGCGTTCTTCTCAGAATGATGCCAAGCTGTTTCCCAAAGAGTGAGCCCATCCCCTTGCCACCATTTTTGCTGCCATCATCCAAAGCCTTTGCACATTGCAGCTCAGAGGTTTCCCTTGCTCTCGTCCCAGCTTGGCTTCTGTGTTGTCCGTCTGTCCATCCATCACCCCCTCCACCACTTCTCCTGCCCCTTCCATCTCCTCCGAGCGAGAACTGTGTCTCATCACACCAGTCCTCCAAGATCCTGCTGGGAAAGGCTTCTAGGGTCAAACACATTTAGAAGTTTTCCTGCTCTTTGGAGTGTTGGTGGCGCGAGGGGAACTGAAGAGGTGACCCTTGTTTTCATCTGTTTCTCTAGAGCAGCTAGCCCAGGAGTCTTTTCTCTCCTAGGAAATCCTCCTCCCCCTTTCAACTTTCAGTTTTTTGTTTTTGTGGTCTTATTTTCTCAACTGAGAGGCCGTAAATTTTTCCCCAAGATTTCTGTGGGCATCCTGCATGAAATGAATGAGTTTAGTCCAGTGTCTCCATCCCATCAGAGGGTCTTGAGATGAATGAGTGATGCAAGCATGGGTGGTGAATGAAGTCGGCAGTAAAAAAAAAAAAAAAAATCAAAAAGCAATTGACTCGTTTCTCTGTGGGCCTGCTGGGGTCTCTTGTCCTATGAGGAGTCAGAAGCCATGGACACTTGAGGCTGTTTGGCCAGTGTCCAGCCCTGCCTACAGTATTTCGGCAAGCCTTCCTCTAACACCCACGTGGAGTGAATCATTCACATTAAGCCCTCCTGTCACTGTTTTTGGGGCATCTGTTTCATAGGGAGGCCTGGAGCCCTTGCAGGGGCAGAGGCTTGTTCCATTTTACACCCTTCCCAGCTTCTCAAGAGCGGCTGCTTATTCTCTGGTTGGTGGGTGAATGGGGGGGGGGAGGTCTCCTGTTTACCCTCCCAGGGACTCGAGGGCACTATGATAAAGTCTGCAGGCTCTGGACTCAGACCAGATGTGTCCCCACTTACCTGCCAGGCTCTACCTCAGCTTAAGGACTGGGCAGCTCCTTCTCTTCTTCCCACCCACAATGACTCTGCTACAGGCTTGTGTTTTAAATTATTGAGACAGGGTCTCACTTGGTAGCTCTGGCTAGCCTGAAACTCAGCATGTAGACCAGGCTAGCCTCAAAGTTAAGGAAGTCTCCGTTCCCTGCCTCCCAAGTACTGGGATTACAGTCATGTTCTACCACCGTGGCTTTTTGTTTGCTGGAGTTTTGTTTAAATTGAGACAGGGTCTCACGTGGCCCAGCCTGGCCTGGGACTCTTCACTGTAGGGTGGAGGATAAACACCTGATCTCCCTGACTTTATCACCAAGTTCTGGGATTACAGGACCACATACTCAATTCCTGTGATGGCAGAGACCAATGGGACTTTATGTGCATAAGGAAAGACCTGGGCCTTTGCTGTTTGCTTTGGGGCAGGGCCTTACTATGTAGCGCTAGCTAATCCCTATGTAGATAAGACTGTCTTTGAACTTGTGATGACTTTCCTGCCTCAGCCTTCCAGATGCTGGGATCACAGGTGTGCAGTACCATGCACGACACCGCTGGGCTTTCTTGTTTTGATCCTTTGTTCATCCCAACAAACTGGAGCCCATAAGGGTGCTTGGTTGTTTTTATTTGGGGGAGGGGGAATGCAGGCAGGGAACACAGGCAAGTAAGCAGGAAGTTGGGAGGCCCAAGCATAGCAGGACTTTCATGGCCGACCCAGGAAGCTAAGAATAATGAGACAAAGAGCTCTTTGACATAGTGTGGCTAGAGTGCCCCGTGTCACAGCAGTGTCCTAGAGCAGAGGGCCCACAGAGCATGGCTTACTGCCGTGATCCTCAGCCTCCTGCACAGGACTGTGTGTGCTGGGAGACGCTTGCACACGGAACACCAGGACCGCTTTCCCCCAGAGTTAGAGCTCCGGAATATCAGACAGCAACAGATGAGGATGCTAGGCGCCTGGTTCTCACTCTGGGGCTCACACCACAAAATCTCTTGCTTAGCCCTGAAGTCAGGGAAGCCCCTCAGACCTCATCATTCCCCACTTAGAAGGGATGCCCAGAAGCTGCAGAGCAGCCGCCCCCTTCTCTTCACACTGGCCAGCCTTCATTCTAGACCTGTCTTTGTTCTGGCCTCCCAACAGAAGTACTCATAGAGGCTGAGGTGAAGGGCCGATGTGGCATGTGGATGCTGGGGTTGTTCGCTGAGGAGCAGAGAATGCAGGGTGCGGGGGGGGGAGGGAGGTCTCAGTCCAGGCAATGGGCTGTCCTTCATCACTCAGCAAGGGAGAGCTCAGCACAGAGTGGCTCAGAGGGATGGAGGCACGTAGGTGAGACTGCCTTGCGGGTGTTCCGGAGGCAAAGGTGTCTTTGAGATGATGGAACTGGAGAATCTGGTGGAGGGAGACTGAGGTCTCCGTGGCCTGGTAAGGAAGGGATCTGAGGCAGTTCAGAGAGCACTGGCCTACTGAGAGCGTGGCTAGTGTGAGGGGCAGAGGCGATGGAAGTGGTGGCTTTTTATCCTCTCTGCAGTGGGAACAAGGACGGCCTGGATTTCCCAGAGATGCGGAAGAACCCTGTTTGGTACTGATCCCTCAGCCTCATGAGATACTTTATCAGGCTAGACCCAAGGGTGCCCGGGCTCCTGCCAATCTTCTTTCAGACTCACAGATGCTTTCCACATTGCTGCCAGCCTCTTCCCTTGCCCCTTTGTGTCAGTGTCCTGCTTACATCTCTGTGTCTGAGGCGCCTCTTTTTCTGAGAGCAGACAAAATCCACCTAGAGCATCCCCCTTTTACCTCTTCCTTCTTGGTCCAGGTCCCACCCACTAGTGACACCTTGAACGCACTTATTCTGTGCCCACGGTGTGTAACACATCAAGGGTTGCACTTGGTTGAAATGAATTTTAACCGAAAGATTTTCAAAACAATAGCAACCACCATGCCAGGTGTGGTGGTGGTACATATCTGTAATCCCGGCATCTGGGAGGCTAGGGCACGGTAATTTCTGTAAATTCGAGGGCAGCCTGGTCTACACAGTGAGTTCCAGGCCAGCCAGAGCTACGCAGTGAGAGCCTAGCCCCATTAGATGACTCAATCCTCAAGATGAGGGACCGTGATGACAGTGGGTCACTGTGGGACACACATGGGTGCAGACTAAGTGAATTCTGCCAGAATGCGTTATTACCAGAGGGTGGATCTAGACCTTCAGACAAAACAGCAGCAGTGTGGGAGGCGAGATCAAACCATTTCAGGCCCCGTAGTTCCTTCAGAGCTTCTGCTTTCTCAGTGGTACAGTGCAATGGCCTGAACCCCTGGGGGGCCTTTTTTAAGTCATTTTCTTAAATTGGGATTTTATTTTTATTTTATGTACATTGGTGTTTTGGCTGCATTCACGTCTGTGTGGGGGTGTCGGATCCCCTGCAATTGGATTTGCAGAGAGTTGTGAGCTGCCATGTGGGAGCTGGGAACTGAACCTAGGTTTTCTGGAAGAGCAGCCGGTGCTCTTAACTGCTGGGCCATCTCTCCAGCATTCCCTCCTCCTCCCCCCACCAGACCTTTGGGGCTTTTCTGAAAGAAGGAATCTGAATCAGGAGGTTCTGGGAAACAGCTTCGCAGTCTCAAAGGTGCTCGGCTCTCCTGAGAACCCCATGTCCCCACTGGTTCTGAAAACCCAAATCTTCTGGGCTTGATATCTTGGAAGGGGCCTAGTCACCTGGAATTCTCTGTGGTTACTTATCCCTCTGATTCTAGGGCAGAGGTCTCTTGAATATGCCTGAGACACGGCCTTTCTTCGAGACATAAATGTCAAGTGTAGATGATCCACACCAATACTCAAGAGAAACAATACTTGTAGAAAGAGGACCGAGTGTGAGTCCAGTGCTCAGCCTGAGCAGCAAGACAGGCTGAGTACCTCAGCCCTCCATTCACAAACTGTAGAGACCCTGTGCCAGTCCCTGTTTCCTCTTGCTATCTTAGGAAGCACAGTGCCACCATCACCAGCTGCATGACCCCGGACACATCACCCAGCCTGGAACCTGTGTCATCACCTATCAAATGGGGGTAATAACGTTGCTGGCTTCTTTGGCAAATTAAAGGATGTATTTTGTATAAAGTGCTTTACGTGGTGCCTGGCACTGAGTCAGGGCCCAATAAATGCTGGCCTTTACAAATAATAATAACCATTGTGAGTGCCCTGGAATAGTCTCCCTCAACCCCCTTGCACCAGAGCTTAGGAAATTATTTCTTCATGGCCTTATTAACTACTGTCTCCCCAGATAAGTGCACCCTGTATTATCTTATTCACCACTGAGTATGCACCTGTAAAACCATTCCCCTGGATTTCATTTATAGCTGTTTCCACAAAGAGGCCCCCATTACCTCATCTCCCCCTGTTCTCTGGGCTCCTCCTGTCTGTGGCCACTCCTGAGGGAGCCTTAACCGCTGATCTGCACTCAAGCTGAACACACAGGTCCTTTGTAGGAAAAAAAAAAAAAAAACCCTTTAATTTGCCCATGCTTTGTGGCACAGGCCTGTAAACCCACCTACTCAAGAGGCTGAGGCAGGAGGATAGAAAGTTCAAGATGAACATAGGCCCTGAATCCTGTCCCTGAAGAAGCAGAGGCAGGGGGATCTCTGTGAGTTCAAGGCCAGCCTGGTCCATATTTGAAGTTTTAGATCAGCCAAGACTACATAGAAACAACCTGCCTCACCAAAGAGAGTTAAAAAGCAAGCAAGCAAGCAAGCAAGCAAGCAAGCAAGCAAGCAAGCAAGCAAGCAAGCAAGCAAGCTCAGGGTGGACCTGAGAACTTCGCAGCACCCTGTCTCTGTTTAGTATCTGTATCTATATAATAGAAAAGGCATGTATGGCTCTGGAGAGAGAGTTTTATGCACAAAGCTTGTTTTCCAGAAGAAATACAACAAAACACAGGACTGAAGGTGCAGAAGCGGCCGTGGTATCAACTGAGCCCTGCGGCCTTCTGGGGTGACAAGGTTGGGCACAGTGACAGGAAATGGGTGAACAGGGTGGTCTCAGCGTGCAGAACGCATCCACTCCCCCCCCCCCATGGTTTATGTGAAAGAACCCAGGAAGTTGTGTATCCCTGCAGGAGACAAGTCTTGAGACCTTGAACCCCAGTACTGTCTGTGGGCATCCAGTGTGTCTGGAAGTTTCTCTACACGCAGGCATGTAAACCTCAGAAATCTGGGAAGGGGGGAAAGTATGGGAAGACAGATGGAGGAGGAGTGTAGCGTGGGCAGGGGGCGGGGTCCCCCAGCAGTGCCTTTTGAAAGTGTTTTTCATGGTCCCCTTCCTTTTTGAATGGATGTTAGCTAACTAGCTCGGTTAGTGCAAAGACTCTTAAACTCCAAGCTCGGAGGCGCCTGTGATTTTTTTTTTTTTAACCTGGCCTATGTAGATGAAGGACATGCCCAAACTGATCAAAAAACAGTTTGGCTGCTGCGGCTGTCAAGATGGAGGTTTGAGAAACCCGGAGAGCTAGGATGAGGACAACACCGGGGCTTGGGGGAAAACAAGGAGGCTAGCTCTGGGTACCAGGAAAGGATGGAGCAGACAGTGTGGAGCGGATAGAGCCAAGCGGCGAAGCCCCATGAGAGGCCCTAGTCTCTTTTGGCTCCCGGACTGCTCCCTGAAATGCAGGGAGGACTCACTGAGCAGGCATAACCCCTCACATCCTTCCGATGCAAGGTGGAGCAGACATCGTTACTGTGAATTCCGTGTGTGGCCAGCGTTGGAACTCGGCGGCCCTTCTCTGAGCGCTAAAATTCCTGCTGGGGTCCTGCTTGGGTCTGCAGGCAGCTAGGAGCGTGGAGCGGGCACTCGCAAACCCAGAGAAGAAAGGCCAGGTTCAGCGGAGGAGCCCGAGGCGGGAGGCCGAGGCCGGTGAATGTGACGGTGTGGGTGCGGGGCAGGGGGTGCGCAGGAAGGTGTTGAGGCTCGCTCCGGGGAATGGGCCCGGGAGGGAGGAGCAGGCAGCGCTTTGAACTTGCGCGCAGCCTCCAGAAGGAGGGCGGGGGAAGTCCAGGTGCCGGCCCGGCTGCCTTCACCTGCGGATCCTTGGCGCTGTGGGGGGACTGCGGCGCAAGGAAGACCTCCTGGGAACGCGGTGGAAATACCCACCTTGAAAGGCACGGAGCGGGAACGTAGCCCTGAGCGCCGGGCGTGGCGCGCCTCCCGCCCCCTCCCCACCCGCCGCCCGCTGCAGCTCGCGCACCTGCTGCCGCTGCCGGGCTGGGGCCGGTGCCCGTTCCCTGTTGGTGGTGCTCCCAGCAACTGGGCCTTCAAGGCTCCAGGCCTGCACAGGTCCCATCTAGAAGTCCCCACAAATGAGTTGGGAGTTTCTCTTGTTCTTCAGAGTTTTATTACGAGAATTGCTAATGAGGGCTGTAGATCTTGTTTAGGGGTTTAGGGCTGGCAGAGCTTGCTGCGAGGGCCTGGTGTTCACCACCACAACGCAGCGGGAGAAGTGAGGAAGAAATGTCGAAAGGGGACAGGAGATAAGGTTCAACAGGCAGAGCCCTTACCTAGCATACCTGAAGCCATGGTTTAAAGCGCCATCCTGCTGGGATGGGGAACCAGGAGGGTTATAGCTAGTCCCAGACCATCCTAGTCTATGTAGCAAGTTCCAGGCAAGCCAGAGCTACGTAATGAAAAGTAGTCAGAAATAATACAAGGAGCAAGCGTTCACGCACCTCCTACCGCGGCCATTTTGGATGCTTTAATCATGCCTGTTTGTTTTCGCCGAACAACTGTAAAGTCAATTCTATTCATCATGAACTCTGAGATTCCGATATGTGAGGTTGGTCCCTGACCTCAAGCCATCCGTCATGCAGCTTTTAAGAAGCTGCAGTGATGCAGGCTTCCCAGTGTCCTTTCTGCCTTTGTCCTGAGGGTTATCAACCCAGGCTCTTGCCACTTGTTTTCTCTTGTCTTCATTTTAACCTCAAAGTAATTCTCCTCGTGCCCAATACACTCGGCTCTTCTGAGAGCTACGCCCTGTGGTCTCTCATCATGTGACCTACCCTCAGATTGCCTGCTTGCCTGTGTACAGTCACATGGCTTGTACCTCTGCCTCTCCTTTTCCTGACAGCTGAGGGTTACCTCTTAGGTCAAGCGTGGTGAACTTTATGGAGAAGGATGGGTGCCCCACATTGCACCATCCCGGGCTGTCCTGCTGTCCCATTTCTCGAGAGGTGTTTAATAGAGTTTCTCAGTCTGCTTCCCAGATAGGCTGGTCCAGCAGGTTAGCGTTGGAGTCCTTGAGTCTGGGTTTTGCAAATCTGCCCCTGGTAAGCTTCTTCGGTGTCTCACCTGCCTTCCTGGCCTCAGCAGCCAACTGGGCAGTGTTCATCCTTTGACCTTCCATGGGAAGAGAAGGTGCATTCTGGAGGCTCCGGTTCCAGCAGATCTGAGCGTCTGGATCTGAAATGCGCAGGGAGACAGCCTGGTGCCAGTCAGCAGCTCCACACTGCTTCTGGAGTTGGCGGTTCCTGTAGACTATTGCTGTGCCCACAAGCATCTTCATGCTCTCTGCAGCTAGCACAGAGATGACCCAGTGTGACTGTCCCTGAAGATGTGCCCCAGGCTGGTGGCCCTGGAGGAGCTCCCCACAGAAGATGGTCTGGAGTGAGCTTCCAACTGGTCACTCAGCTTTTTGCATTTGAAGGCTCCAAGAAAGATTTCTAGAAAAGCCCAGAGAAACAGCAGGGTGGCTTCTGCCCTCAGCTTGTCATGGTAGCAGCCTGAGTGGTAGGTAGGGGGAAAATGCTTGGAGAGGTCAGTGGAGGGGTCAGTTTGGTTTAAGGACCTGCTCCCAAAGGGCCTGTTCCCACTGGAAAGCCTGACCTTCCACTTGGTGGCTGCCAGTGAGGGAGAATTTGTCCTCTGAAAAGTCTCACCATTTAGTGCAGAAATGGACTCTGTAGAGAGCTCATCAGAAGGTGTTCAAGGTCTATCTCCCTCTGATAAGCTGAAGAAATGACCAGAAGGGACAACTTAAACTGAAGGCAACAGGAGGGGATTTAAATCTCAGATCTCCAGGGGTGAAGTGAATGGGTAGGGAGGCTGTTTGGTCTGGTACCTAAACTTGGCTTATGGGAAAGCTATGTGAGAACCCAGGCCACTTCTGACCTGGGAACCAGCTGTCACCTCTCCCAGAACAGTTCTGACCAGACCCTGTCAAGCATCCACTTCACTGCAACAGGGAGACTGTCCCTGCCATCTATAACTGTGTTAGCGGGGAGGAAGTGGTGCGTGGTTCAAAGGAACTAATGAAGTAAACTGGGCTTAGGGAACATTTATACTTCTGATCAGCAGCTTGAGAGGCAAAGAAATAGAGCAGAGCCCAGAGAGAAAGGGATGACTGAATCAAGCTGGGCTTCCAAGCCTGAGCACAGTTCAGCTCTTTAAGGACCCTCTCACTGCTCGCTCCCAGGCACTCCTGTTTTCTAGAATTCCTACCCCAAATGGGACTCCTCACTCTTGGTCAGCTCTAGGATGCCTCTTCTGCATAGGGCAGGGTCCCCATCCAGCATATACTAGGAACCTTCCTAGTAAGGCGCAGAGTCGCCGTGTGCTGGCTGAAGCTCTGTGAGGTTTATAGGAGGTTCTGAGTGGCGTAAGGAGATGGAGCTCTGGCTGGAGGTTAGATCTCCGCTCCACCTTAAACCAGTGAAGGACACTGGATGAGTCACATCACTTTTGAGGGATGGGCAAGGTTTCCCCTAAGAAAAAAAGTCAATTGTCCCACCAAGCTCTGACGTTTCATGACTTGGTACTTGAATGGGATGGCTGGCTACCTTACTGCTTACAGCAGGCTTCCAGCGACTTTCCCAGGGCCTCCCGTGTTCCATCTGCTCTCCTCCAGCCAGATAGAGGCCAGCAAGGGACACTTTCCAGGCAGAAACTTCTACTTAATAAGCCTTTATTATCGATTGACCTTGAACCCAGAGACTTCTGCTCTTACCAGGGTCTCAGGGATGATCAACATCTCCCACACCAGAAAGACTAAATGCATCTGCAACTCCCAGGCAGGGATGATGTGATCCAAGCAAGACTTTGATCCTTGATTGTCTTGTCTCTGAGACAGAGCCTATCTGGTATCTGGGGCTAGAGGCCAGACCATAGTTTCCAAGGGCAAGGACCTGACCTCAGTGGGGGTGGAGAAGGGAAACTCACCAGGACTCACTTGGGAACGGCTTGGTAGAGGAGAGGAAATGACTCAGTTCTTGCCCTGACCCTCTGGAAGCCGTATCTGTCAGACAGCTGGCACTTCTCAGAGAGACCTTCTTGGGGTCTGAGGTGGGAGGCCCCTGGCCTGGACCTGCCACCTCTGGACGTTATGGGCCAAGTCTTCCTTCTGGGAAGTCTTTCTAGAGAACATGAACCAGGCCAGGCTGCAGAGACTTGCCTCCCCCCTGTTTCTCATCTTCCACCTTTTCCCTTTCCAGTTCTCTGGATCCCTCCCTTTCTCCCTACAGCTGCTCTCCTCCCTCTTTAGGGCCCACCAGCCCGCTCCATGCTCCAACCCCCAATTTAGCCAGGAGGGACAGTCCTCTGTCCCCTCCTCCCTTCTCCACTGTATTCGACTCCACCTTCCTGTGAAATGGGGGGTGGGGAAGAGGGCTGGCTCATGCTCATAACACCTCAAAAAACAGGTCTCAACATTTCACAGGTTTCAACATTTTTCAGGCTGCCTTGTCACTACCTTATCAGATCAGGGCCTGCAGGCCCGCTGCTTGGCTGCGGCAAGGAGACGCTGCTACATTCCATTTAGGCTGAGCCCTCTCGGATGGAAAGGGTCCACCTGGTTCCTTGGATGGAGGCAAAATCGCCACCACTTCCCTCTGATAGGCTGCCTGCTTCTTCCCACACCATCTTCTTCCTTGCATGGCTGCCCAGAATCAAGACTCTTTGGGACAGGCGCACGGCCTCCTTTAGAGGCTCCAGTTGGCCCTGAAAGGAGCTTCTGGAAGTGGGGATTGAAGATGAGTTGCTGGATTTACTACCAGAATGTAGACAGTCTTTTGGCCAGCAGAGCCAATGCGTCTTATTGCTTGAGTTCCGTGGGAACCTCAGGGAAAGGGGAAGAAGGTCCCCCTGCCCTTCCAGAAGGCGCAACTTCGACATTGGTTTTTTTTTTCTCTCTTCACGCCTGTGGGTTTCACCCCACGGTGTGGGCTGTCAGCCTGGAATGCCCCTTCCTTCGTATTATCTGCTTTCTTGCTCCTGTCACGTTCATGATGGTCTTGGTGACATGGGAAACCTTAGCCAAAGCCCAAAGGCCTAGAGTTCAGCTGAGCCAGCCTGAGAAATGTACTCGGAGGCTGGTTCCCCAGGCCACAGAGAGCAGCTCCCATGGTAGCTCTCACTGGGTGGAGGAAGGTCAGGCTGGGGTTTAGCCCCCTCTGTGCATCAGAAAGGAGTCTCTACAGGAGGAGCTGGCTGTGGTGGCTTAAGGTGGAGTAGAACTCTCACCTGGGGAGGAAACAGTAGACAAAGGGCAGAGCAGAGGAAGGGGCAGTGTGATGGCTGCCCACACATGCAGGCCATGTGCCTCTGTAAGGACTAGGAAACAGAAGCCAGGGACAAAACCCAGGCTTTAGGTGTATGCATGTGAGGTTTGGGCAAGTCAGGCTGGGCCAGCATCACACCTGCCTGCCTGGCATATGGTATCAGCAGCCCTAACATGAGGCTTCTGGCTGGTCTGGCTTCTCCAGGTACCTTTCTGGGGAGATCAGGTGTAGAGTGCCATTCCATTCTACTTTCTGAACAACTGTCCTCAAGTAGGACGAGTGTCTTCCTCTTTGGGCTCTGTACCTCCCCTAATCTCTGGATGTGGGGTCTGCAGCTGTCGCTGTTCCCAAGGCCTTTTATTCTGCTTTGCTTTGGCCTTTGCGGATGCCATCTCCATGGTCACCCAGTTCAGATCCTTTCTCTCCCCTTCCTCTCCTGTCCTTACCCAAAGCCTTCTCTCTGTCCCTGAAGCCTTTGTCTCCCAGTGGCCAGCAGGCCCACCCGCTGCCACAGCCCCAGTTAACCTGACGGGCTCACCTAAGGCCAGTGGCACTGAAGCCTTTGGCAACGGCAATGTGTTGCCGGGTCCCAGAATCGCCTTAGTGTCAACGGTCGCGGCCAGCCTCCCAGCTGTTTCCCAGCTTTTGATCTCGAGTGTTGTCCCATCGCACACGTGACTTGAGAGATCAACAGACCAAAGTTCAGCTCAGGATGCTTCAAGCTCTGCCAGCTTGCCCAGAGTGGCATAGAGCTTGGCAGATGGGGCCCTTTGCCCTCCCCCACCCCCCAGCTCCTCCGCTGCTCTCAACAGTCCCAAGACTTCAGGTGAAAGATAAAATGGTAGCCCGGTACACCAGCTGTTGTCCCCAGCCCCCTAGTCTGAGGCTGTTCTCTTTTCCAGGTGCTTAAGGGAACCAAGGTCTAATCACAGGTGTGTAGCTGCTCCTGGTCCTGGCGGTGGGGAGCAGCTGGCTCCACTCTGGAAGGCTCAGTGATCTTGCCCTATGCTACGGTAATGA
Source organism: Pachyuromys duprasi (assembly GCA_028658305.1). Taxonomy (NCBI): domain Eukaryota; kingdom Metazoa; phylum Chordata; class Mammalia; order Rodentia; family Muridae; genus Pachyuromys; species Pachyuromys duprasi. Next base: position 17,067,388 of record CM053746.1, on the reverse strand, counting down.
TGACAGGGTCTGTGAGTGACAAGTGGCCAAAGACCCTCTCCTACCCATGTGTGGCATTCACAGTACCCTGAGCCAGTAGGTGCTTGAACAGGGCTCGTTGGTCTGCCGCTGATAGATGTCTCTTGGCCTGGGTGCACCTCCGTGGGGCTTCATTCATCTCTGTGTTCCTAGCACCTGGAGCTCTGCCAGGTTTGGAGTCATCACTCAATAAGTGATGTTGAGTGAACAGGCGCTGAGTGACTGTGTTTACCAAGGAAGGACTTGAGCCCAGCTGCTGAGACCAAACTCTTTCTTTGCTTATCCTCACTGGTTCCAGTCTGCAGGCCCAGACTCAGGCGGACCGGAAACCCAGCCCTGCCCGGGGCTCCACCCTTTTCCCTTCAGCCCCTGCTGTATCCGGAAAGGCAGATGCAAGGGATGGAGAGGGGTCCAGGGGCTCCCCACTACCGTGAAGAGCAGCATCTAGGCTCCTTTTGTAAACTGCCAGGCACCCCCTTTGTAAATTGCGTCGCTCGGAAACAGCCTCACACTGGCCATGCGCTGTGATGCTGCGAAGGGTAAAGTCGTGTGCAGGGCTTGCCCAGGGCCCTTGTGTGTTCGAGATCACACGGATTCTAGGGAAGGTGGCAGCAGGTGTGCCTTGAGTTTTGGCCCTCCTCTCACTTTGTCAAAGCTTCTTGCTGAGGCGCCAGGGCCAATGTTCCCTTCCAGAGCCAACAGAGGCTCCAGGAGTTGAGAGAATCCTGGCCCACCAGACTCCCGCTCCTTCCCAGCCCTCAGGCTCCTGTACCCCGGAACTTTGTCTCCTCCCCTGTAGTAGCCTTCAGCTCTAACTTGCCTAAATGGAAAAAGCTCTTTCTGCCAATTTCTCAAAAACAGATAGACAGATAGATAGATAGATAGATAGATAGATAGATAGATAGATGGAATTCTGTCTTCTAGAAGATTCCATATTGTCCAGGACAGAGTAGAGTTCTGCTGGACCAAAAGCAGATTGGACCTCTGTCTAGTATTGCCTAGAAGCCAACAGACAGAATAGCTGGTTCTGTGCCCTTATAGGTTTTTTTTTTTTTTAAGCCTTTGCCCACCTCTTTCTTGAAATGTCTGGGCATTTATTTCATGAAGTCCTAGGCTTTTGGATCACAATCTCCTGGTGACTCCTCTTTGAGACCAGAAGGATGATAATTTATCTCCATGAGAAGGGAAGAACAATAATCCCAGGAAGAGCAAGATGAGGGTGCTTGACCTCCAAACTCATCCAAAGCCAAATGGAGGAGCCAGGGAGCCTTACCCTATGCTATGGCCCTGAAATACGCTCTGTCCACTCTGCCAAGACCTAGGGAAGCTTCTGAGAATGTGTCTTTATCACAGCCTCAGACTCAGGGGGAGGGACAGTGGTGCAGGGAGAAGAGCCTGTTGGCCAAAGGGAGGGAGCTGTGGCCATGGCTCCTATCCTCTCAGTCAACTGAGTGACCCAGAAAAACAAGCTACCCTTTCTGAGCTTTGGTATCTCTATAAAACTGGACCAGACCGATGGCTCTCCGAAAGTCTCCTAAAAAATTGAGGGATCTTAGTAGAGACGATCGTGGTCATTTTGGCTATTATTAATTGGATAAATCAATGCATTAAGTACATTCCACCAATATTTCTAGAATGTTCTCATTATCCTAAACATTCATTACTGTGAAATATGAGCCCAGGCTGAGACTGCTGGATTCTATGATCTATATATGATCTATATAGTATGTATACATGCCATATATATTTGAACAAATCCTCTTTTAAAATGTTTTTTTTAATATAGGGAGAGGAGGGAAGTTGTGTTTGTGTTCATTTCCAAGCAAAAAATAGTTAACAAGTAAGACAACGTGCACAACAACAACAAAGACAGCCTGAACTTAGCGACCCCCAACACCTCTCTAAACTCTAAGCTCCTTCTTGGGAAGCTCTAAACTTAAAAGCAAATAAAACAAGCTGGGCTTGGATGTAAGGGAAGCTGCCTGGTAGGATGAGCCTGATGCTAACAGGTAGAGCCAGCCTGGGCCCAGCAGGGGTTCAGTCATGCTGGGGGATAGCGGAGTTTGTGGGTCTTTAAGGCCACAGGGACTCTTCTCTCTGTAAGTCCATGCAGCTGTTAGACTGCTTTGAATTCTGACTGGGGCTAGAGATGTTGGTAGAGTGTCTTCCCAGCAGGCCTGAGTTTGATCTCCAATCCCGTATAAACTGGGTGTGTTGGCCCATGCCAATAATCCTGGCACTCAGGTAGGGGCAGGAGGCTCAGAAATTAAAGGTCATCCTTGGTTACATAGAGAGTTCAAGGCCAGCCTAGGATATTTGAGATCCTGTCTCTAAAAAAAAAAAAAAAGAACCAAAAAAATTCTATATCTAATGAATGTATTCTATCTATCTATCGAGAATATATATGTAGATAAGTGTATAGAATTATTTATATATGTATATAATTCTGTATCTATGTGAAACATATCAGCAAGCGACTTGTGCTTTCTTTCGGAGCTGCTTCAGATCTCTTCCCTGCTTTCCTTCTAACTAATTACATCTGTAAACGAAGGATATAAGTTAACACATTAAAATGGTTGTGTTTGCATTGGATGTGGAGTGCATACCTGCAATGCTAGTACTCAGGGGTCTGGGGCAGGAGGATTGCAAGATCAGTGCCTGCGTGGGCTACAGACTATGGCCTTGTCTCAGAGCACCGGAGCCCTTGCTTTGCGCGGGCAAGGACCCCGGCTCCCTCTCCAGCAAGGAAAACTGTCTGATCTTGTCTTCATGCACACCCATCGGCAACCCTTTGCTCACAGGTGTCTGAACAGGTGACAACTGGGTGGCAGTGGGAAATCTGACGAAACCATGGCGGTGCTTTCAGACTGGTATTTCTCCCTTTGGGGTCCGCACTCAGGTCCATATAATCAGCCTATGGCTTACTGGCACCTCTGGCCTATCCACCTGATGGCTTGCACCTGCCTGGGCTCACCTGTATGACAAGTGGTTGGGATGAAGGATGAGCTAGCTGACCCTGGGGCTGAAGACAACAGGGCCTTGGGCAAAGCAGGGCAAGTCAGGGGCAGGAGCTGGGTATAAATAGCCCCTGCCCAGCTGGGCAGGCCTGGCAAGCCCTCTGTCCTCCCCCTCACCAGCTGCCAGTGCCAGCCATGCCCCTACCTCCCTTGGGAGCCCGGCCATCATCTCAGATCCTCACTGTAGGAAGTCCCTCAGCGGAACTGAGGAGTCTTGTCCTGTGTGTGGGTGCAACCTCCGGCTGCCTAGAACCTGCTGAGTGAGGGCATCAGGCCGTCTCCTTGGGGTGTCCTCTATTCCTTGCCTGGAAAGCCCAGTGTGCTAGTGTATGTGTGTGTGTGTGGGGGGGGGGACAAGAGACAGGACTCTTTGGGTGTCATGCGGCAGACAAATTAGCCTGTCTCCTTTGGTGAGAAGGGGAGAATGGGGTGCAGGAACGCTCAGACTAGGGAGGGTTACTTCTGCCTGGGAGCCCATGCAAGTCTTTAGGAGTGATTCAGGATAAGTTTGCCTTGGGTATGGGCTGCAGAGAGGCACTCAGGTGGAGGGCTCAGTGCATGCAAAGGGTGTGAAGCAGCTTCAGCTGCCCTCAAGGCAAATCTAATCAAAGCCTCTTACACTGGGGAGAGAGAGAAGAGAAGGAAGCTCTCTTGTTGACTCTCCCAGGGGGACAAGTTCTTCTGTAATGGGGACAAGAAGTGGGTTACACTGACATGTCTGCAAGCATGGAATGTCAGCCATGCTGCGTGGGCACGGCTCAGGGCCGGCGGGGCATGTCTGGGAGGGCAGCTGTCCCGCAGAATTCAATCCTAAGGCCACAGCTTCAGGAGCCCAAAGCCGTCCACAGATCTGAGCCCCATCCTCAGAGGCCCTGGCTAATTACCACAGGATGTCCAGATAGATCCCCCTGAGACCTTTGACCGGAGCATCTGGAAATGCTCCCACTGCCCTTCGGTTAGCTTGAACATCCATCCAAGTCATACACGGCTTTGCTCAGCTCAGCCTGTCAGTCACAGAGGGATTTGCTAGGCCTGTCAGGGTTGAGGGGTCTCCGCTCTGTCCTGAGGCCTCCTTCTCAAGCTCTGATGGGAGGTGGCTTTGGAAATTCGGATGCGTTGTATCAGGTCAGGGGAATGAGGATGAAAGAAGCAAGGTTGGGGGCAGGGCAGGGACAAAGTACTGAGGGCATGGGGGCTGAGGTGGCCACCAATTCTGATGTGCTCTGAGCTGTACGCCCTTACTTCTCCTGGGAGGTCTATCTTACAGAAGAAGAAAGTGGGCTGTGGAGAAGTTAAGGAAGTTGCTTGGATTGGCAGCTTGAAATAGACAGAGCTGGGTAAGGGAGGTTTGCAGGGAAGAGGGAATGTAAGTCAGGGTGACAAGCTATCTACACTTGCTAGGTTTTCCTTTCTAGTGTCTGCAGGGCTTAGAGGGTGAGAGGCAGGCCAGGCCTATGTGCTGGCCAAGTGCATGAAGATGAGCTTGATCCGCAGCACTGCAGAGAAAGGGCCTAGTGTCGAGTTAGGGGAGGAAGAGAAGAGAGACAACACATGCCAAGAGGGAGGCTCAGCGCTGGCACTTAAACTTTAAGCTCTGTAGATCCAGGCAGATTACTTTTAGCTCCCTTACCTCTGTTTTCTTTTCTGTGAAATGGGATGATGGTGATGAGGACAGTTTCTCCCTCACAGACTAGTTGTGATGATTAAATAAGTTAAAAGAGGTAAATGTTTAGAGCCATGTCCAGTCCAGGCCAGATTTATAATACATGCTAGGCGTTTAAATGGGCTCCTCCCAGGGCTTCCTGTGCTCTGTGCCTCCAGTCTCTAGGCTCACCACTTAGGCATGAGGCCTCTGGGGTATAGGCAGACCAGGCCTAAAGCCACCTTAGCATCCCGGGGCATTACCCATAAGTCAGAGGAAAGTGGCGTGCCAGGGAGTGGTGGAGCCAGACAGTCTACTTTCTAACAGTAGTCAGAAACTCTGTGGTCTGGGCAGCTAGAAAAGCTCCCACTGTGTGCTGGGTTGTTATCAGGCAACTCAAGGGAAGGGCGCTTAGTGAGGGGAGTTGGTAGTTAACCGTGATGGTGTGACATTGCTGCTTCAGTGGTTGCCACTTTCTTTCTCTCTCACTCCTTCTCTGCCTCAATGAGATAGTCTCTTGTAGCCCAGGCTAGCTTGTGGCTCCTGGTCCTCTTGCTCACAAGTGTTGGGATTTTGGGATGACATCACCACATTCCTAGCTTTTCCTTTTCCATAAGACTCTCGGGGCTTGGGTTGGTGAAAGTCCACGGGGCGATCACTTGCCTGGCATGCCCGACGATCTGAAAGGTGGGGGTCCTCAAGCCCACCAGTTCAAAACCTCTAGTTCTGCTCCCCCACCCCCCAGTCTCTCTTCCCAATCAGCAAACCTGGAGTTCTCCCCCTGACAAGTGAGGCCAGAGATTGCAGGGAGTGGTTGGTGCTGTTTACCACATTGCCCTGGAGTCTCTGAGCAAGGCTCTGAGCGTACAGTGTGGGGGAACGCAGTACTCTGATTGGCTAACTACCTGTTAAGAAGCCTGGGGCAAGCTAGTTGTTTGTTGTTTATTTGTTGGTTTTCTGTAAACCCTGATTCTTTATCAGGGGACAGAGATGATAAAAAACTGGTCAGGCCTGTTACTCCCAAGTGCTGAGCAGCTAGAGTCCATCAATGGCGACTGTTAGGTTCACCCATGTCCAGCCAAAGAGGCTGCTGTGTGCTTTCTTCTGACCCGCTCTAGAGCCTAACCCCAGGCCCTCTTTCCAAGACTCCTGCATCCAGGACTTGACCTCAGCCAGTGCCTACGTCCCTTTCTTCCAGGACACTGCCCTTTATCATGGGCCTGCCCACAGTGGGCTGTGATGTCCCCTGAGACCCACAATATCATTTTTTGCTGTCCCTTTCTAGGGAAGGAAAAACTAGCACCTTGATTTTTCTACAGTATTTACCCCCCCCCCACACACACACACCCAGTACTTCCCAACACTATAAAATCCCAAGGTTTAAAAAGTAAGGGGTAGAAGAATGGGCTGTCTTGATTGAAGACAATCCCCAGCAGGGTTGGGGGAAATGCCTGCTGAGATTTCCCTTTTGCTCTTGAGTTATACTAGTCATGAAACAGCACCTCTGTTCCTGGTGAGAGGGAAGGTGGCACTCTAGAAATTTCTAGGGAACTATAAAGATGGTGATGGTGATGCCTTGTAGACAGAACACTTGATGCCATCAGAGACAGACAGGCTCTTGTGGAAGAGAGAGAGAGGGAGGTACAAGCTCTGCTAAGACTTATGCATCTGTTTTTTCCCCCCTAAGATAGAGCTAGAGTCACAACGGCCTCTTCTGCTTCCTTTGTCCTTTATGTTTGGATTCCTTCCCGCAAATGGCTGTTCGTCTCCACATGGCCCACGAATCCTGGAGTCCCTGGGAGATTGCTCAGCGGGAGTCCTGCAATTCCCACCAGGGCAACTGGGCCCTGGGCATGGGCAGAACTTGATCTCGGCCCCAGTCCTACATTCCCAATCCAGGGCTATTTTCATGACACCGCACAGGCCCACAGAGTCCCCCCACCCACAGAGGCTGCGCTGCTCCACCCGCCCTGAAAGTCAGATGTGCCCATGCCAGAGGGACGCTACCTAAACCAGTGCTGTGTGCTCTGTGGGGCCCCGGGGCCCCAAGGAAGTCAAAAGCAGCATGTGAGGTGCCAGGCTTCTGAGAGCCAGCCGTGGGTCATCACACCCCCACCCCACCGTCTGTGAAGAAATGACATCCATGCTGGGCCATGTGTTCTGTGTCTACAGTGCCATCCCCATTGTCTGCCCACAGGTCCCTGGCCCTGGGCCAGCAGTACACATCTCTGGGCTCCCAGCCTCTGCTCTGCGGCTCTATCCCAGGCCTGGTCCCCAAGCAACTGCGCTTCTGCCGCAATTACATTGAGATTATGCCCAGTGTAGCAGAAGGCGTGAAGCTGGGCATCCAGGAGTGCCAGCATCAGTTCCGGGGCCGCCGCTGGAACTGTACCACCATAGACGACAGCCTGGCCATCTTCGGGCCTGTCCTGGACAAAGGTACTTGCCTGGGGCTGGGTTGGGAGGTGTCTGGGAGGGGGTGGGTGGGAGGGAAGGGTCCCAGGTCCCTGCCCCCTTCCTCCGGGCCGCCGTGGGAAATTCGGAGTCTAAGTTCTCCCTAGGAGGGTAATAAAGCTGGTGGAAAGTGGGTGGGATCGATCTCTGGACAGACCAGGCTGTCTCCACACATCATCTGCATCTTTTCCAGTGAGGCAGGGGGTGGGGAGCCCTGAGATGCCCTGGGGTCCTGAGACTGGAGGGCAGGGGGCAGGCACCAAGGAGCCCAACAGCCTTCCATCCCCGGATGACCCAGCGGGGGGCCCGGGCTTTGATGTGGACATGTGTGACATTTCCCTTATGCTGTGTTAAGTGCTATGCAAATACAGCTTTGGGATGGGGGGCGGGTCGGTGCCAGGCCCAGGTAGGTGTTCTGCCACGGAAAAGTCTCCACATTGCCTAGTGCCGGTAGCACCGCATTGGCCTCCAAGGGTACCCTGAGAGTTCCTGTTGGTTTCCTGTCCTGAAAGCAAGACAGGCCCGTAAACTTTGGTGGCCCTCGACTCCCTCTCAGCTCTCCTGAGACCCGGAGGTCTAAAGGCCTGTGACCCCAGCGGATGGAAGCAGCCGCTTCTGACTTTGAGCATGGGGTGTAGGAGAGGGAGGAATGAACGGGGGCAAGTGCTCCTAAGGAGGAGACTTTGGCTCCAGAACCCCTTGTGTCCAGGAACTTAATGACCCTAGCCGGGCTGGCTTCCACTGGACTTCTGCCAGCGATTGGGGAGAGCCCGCTCTTCCTCTTAGAAGAAATTGGTTAAAGCTGGATTCACAGCCAGGAAGAGGAGGGGTCCGAGAGCCAGCTGACGGGGTGGGCGCAGAGTTTGGGAGAGGGGAGGCTGACTAACCCCTATCGGAGAGACACCCCCCACCCCCACCCCCTTTTTTTTTTTTTACCTGTGCTTCAAGTGCAAAAGGTCTGTAAAACCTACAAGCCAAAAAACGCCGGCTATTGTCACGGGACTGGAGGGCAATTAGCAAATCAATGGATGATGATTCTGTTTACGCTTCTATTACCAAAGCTAATTATTCCTTGTTTACATAAAAGGTTTGGCCTCTAATTGGGGCCAAGTGGCGGCGGCGGCTGGCTTTTCAAAACCGATCTCGGCCCGCCAGTTGGTCTCACAGCCTTCCGGCGCCCCACCTCAGCCCAGGTAGCGCTTAATCCAACTGCCCGGCGTCCCGACGCCTCCCCAAAAAGCAACCCAAGGCCTTCTGATCACTCCTCCCGCCCAGGGACGTCGTCCGCCGAGACCTTCCAGAATTAACCCCGGCTCGCGGCGGGTCTGCCCTTTAGATTCGCCCCAGTAGGTCGTGTCACGCGCCTCGGTCCCTCCGCGAGTGGGCAGCTTGCGCCCGGGTCTGCCAGGCGGACGGGGCCGAGAGCCCGGGGCTCGGTGAAGGCCGCAGGGCGAGCTTCCGGGGAGGCGTCCCCGGGTCCCCGGGAGCCGCCGGTGGATCGCGGCCACCTTCCCGCGCGTCCCGGCGGGTCCCCTCCCCCCCGCGGCTCCCCGAGGGCGCGAGCGCCGCCCCCCGCCGCGCGCCCGCCCGCGCCCGCCGCGCCATTCACACGCCCTCTGGCCGCCGCCTCCCGGGGCTGGCGCGGCCCGGCGCCGGGGCTGGGGGCGCGGCCCGGCCGCGGGAGCCGCCCGTTGCTACGCGGTGGCGGCCGGCCCGGCGGCCCGGGCCCGGCGGCCGCATTATCCGGGTAATGCGGTGTGACACCGCGCGAACAAAGGCGGATTGAGCGGCGCAGCGGGCCCCGCCGGACGGGGACCGGCACAGCGGGGCCGGCAGCGCCGCTCCCAGGCTTTAATCCCCGCCCCGCCCCCGCCGCCCCCGCGGGCCCCGGCGCTGGGAACCGAGCTCGGCGGGGCCGGCTCGCCGGAAGCCAGGGGCGGCCTCCCCTGGGGCGCGCGGGCCCGGAGGCCCCGGATGGCCGCGGGCGCGCGGTCCCCCCCCCCCCCCGGAGCTGGGCCCGGCTGCTGCGCCGGCTCCGCGCTCTGCGCTCCCCGCTGGGCTGCGGGGAAAGGGCGGTGGGGGGACGCGCCCCTGCTGGGCGCCCGCGGAGGCTGCTGTGACCATGGGGACCTCGTGCCCAGCGTGCTCAGGCCAGGCCGCAGCCCAGGAAGGGGGACCCGGGTCCGACCACCTGTGCAATTTGGCGTGGCTCGCTCCGGGGACCTGGCCACTGGCCTCCAGTCCCCTGGCTGTAGAATAGGGTTTACAGTAGCACCCGAAGGACAGATGTGTGCGTCTAGAGAGTGGCCCCCATTGTAACAAGGAGGGGCACAGGCCCCGAGAATCCCCTATTCTCCAGACCGTGGGGCCAGAGGCAGAGAAACGGCCTCGTGTCTCAACCCTTGTGGGAGGACAGGGAATGAGCAGCTCTGGCTGGAGCCGCTGCACCCACTTTACGGAGTGTAGCGCGAAGCTTGGGTGACGGATCTGCCTACCGGGAACTGGGGTTCGGCGGAATGGGTGGATTGGTAGGTTTAGGCTGCAGATTCCTGTCTCCAGAGTGGAGGGCTCAGAACTGGGGGAGGAGTGCTTTGGGACAGGGCAAGAGCCGGGACAGGGCGTGGCTCCTGTCCCGTCACAGACCCCTCTATCTGAGAAGCACCGCAGCCCAGCACTCAGTTTACCCATCCATAAAGTGAGACTATCACGACTCCACGACTCGCTCAAGAGCAGCAGGGGGGCTCCTGGCTCCCCCCTCCACGGCTGGTGAGCGCGTCTCCAGCCCCCAGAGGCAAGGCTGTGGAGCCCCAGGCTCCAGCCTGAGCATCCTTCTCCCGACCTTCCCCCACCCCCCCGCAGCCACCCGCGAGTCGGCCTTCGTGCACGCCATCGCCTCGGCCGGTGTGGCCTTCGCTGTGACACGCTCCTGCGCCGAGGGCACCTCCACCATCTGCGGCTGTGACTCGCATCACAAGGGGCCGCCGGGAGAGGGCTGGAAGTGGGGTGGCTGCAGCGAGGACGCCGACTTCGGGGTGCTGGTGTCCCGGGAGTTCGCGGACGCGCGGGAGAACAGGCCAGATGCCCGCTCAGCCATGAACAAACACAACAACGAGGCGGGCCGGACGGTGAGACAGTCACAACCCTGGGACAGCTAGCCACAACCTGGGGGTGGCTGGGGGGCCCCGGGAACCCCTGCCCCTGCCAGGCCACCCACACCCCCTGACCACCCTCCTTCCTCGCCTCCAGCTGGCCCCGAGTACATTTATGTATTCATTGTCCATGTGTGTGTGTGTGTTTGTGTGTGAGGGGACAACTTGTAGGAGTCAGTTAGTGGGGACCATGTAAGTTTCAGTGCCAAACTGAAATCATCCTGCTTGGCCCTGTTCCTGGTTCTTTAGGGAAATCTCTTAGGGAGTGTGGCTGCCCAAAGGGAACAACCACCTGTAGACTCTACCATTCTGTCTTGGTTGGCAGGCTGTGTCTGTGTAGGTCTGTGGTGTGTGTGTGTGTGTGTTGGTTTCTGTAGCTCTTCCTATGGTTTTGGAACCCTGAGCTGATCCCTTAGCCCTCAGCCCCAGTGTCCCCATCTGTCAAATGGAGAAGAGCCCCTAGTTCATCCTTGTGTAGATGAGGTGAGCATGAGGCCTGCCAGAGCTTGGAGGTGTGACTAGGGAGGCCGGTGTGGTAGAGAGGGGAGGGTGCCCCAGGTGGGTCAGCATGGGCTAGCTGCTGCTCCTCTTCCCTAGACTATCCTTGACCACATGCACCTGAAATGCAAGTGCCATGGGCTGTCGGGCAGCTGCGAGGTGAAGACCTGCTGGTGGGCCCAGCCCGACTTCCGAGCCATTGGCGATTTCCTTAAAGACAAGTACGACAGCGCCTCAGAGATGGTCGTGGAGAAGCATCGGGAGTCCCGAGGCTGGGTGGAGACCCTGCGGGCCAAGTACGCGCTCTTCAAGCCGCCCACCGAGAGGGACCTAGTCTACTACGAGAACTCCCCCAACTTTTGCGAGCCCAACCCAGAGACGGGCTCCTTTGGCACCAGGGACCGGACTTGCAACGTCACCTCCCACGGCATCGACGGCTGCGATCTGCTGTGCTGTGGCCGGGGCCACAACACTAGGACGGAGAAGCGGAAGGAGAAATGCCATTGTGTCTTCCACTGGTGCTGCTACGTCAGCTGCCAAGAGTGTGTCCGCATCTACGACGTGCACACCTGCAAGTAGGGAGCCAGGTAGGGTGCCGGGCGGGGCCGGGGCTGCCCTCTCCTCTCCTCCCTTCTCCCCTGCCAAGCCTGCCCTTCTGTTTCTCAGCGTTTCAGGACAAACAAGTTCCCAAAGCCCAAGTAGGAAACCAGGCTTCCCAGGCTCCCACGGGAATGGTCTCGGGCAGCGACTTGGCACATTTACACGAGGCTCAGATAATCACCGAGGGTGTGCACCTAAGCCGCAAAGCAATTGATTAAAATCCTTACACAAATTAGCAGATGATGAGCTGGGCCAGATTTGTTCGTGGCCGCTGGCTGTCATTACTGAGCATCTGTGCAGCCAGGAGAGAGATTTGAGGTCTGGCCCCAGTGGTGCCCCTAAGTTTTATATCTCAGGGCTTCAGTTTCTTTATCGTTCATCGAGGAGAGGTTCAGATGCCAGAAACAGGGGATGGGTATGGTGGCGCTGGCCTTTAATCCCAGCACTCAGGAGGCAGAGGCAGATGGGTCTCTGCAAGTTCGAGGCCAGCCTGGTCTAAATAGAGAATAGCAAGCCAGTCAGGGCTACATGGTGAGAACCTGTCTTTAAAAGAAGAAGAAAAAGAAGAGCCTGAAACAGTAGGCTGAAAATTCTCTCCTGCCCCGAGGCAGAGTCATTTCACATTAACCGTGAACTGAGCGGGTGAGCTTTGACCTAGCACAAATCCTCCAGGGCTTGGGGAGATGGGTGGGAGAGCACGATCTGAAGCTTGGGTGGGGTGGGAGCACTCTCACCAAGTTTATGGAGGGAGATGGGAAGGAGGAGGGAGTCCCAGTTCAGAGTGACTGTGGTGAGTAATCACGGGATGAAAGGCTGGTGGATTACGCTTCCAAGCTTCCCAGAGGTGGCCTGCGTGGGAGGACCCCAAGGAAGGTCAGTCGAGAAGCACAGTGAGCCCAGAGTCCCTGGCATGGGCCAGCGTGACCCTTCTCTCTGTCCTCTTCCCTTGAGAAGGCTCTGCCTCGAGGCGTGATTCCGCCAGTAGGTCTGATTCTCAGCCAGCTTCTCCCATTTGTCAACAACTCCTGGCTTCAGTGTGTCGCCTTCCTGGAGCTGTCATAAGGGACATGGAAAAGTACGCTGGGGACAGTTCTTGATTAACAGAAAAGCAGCTGCCGGTCAGTTTACAGCTGGCCAGCGCCGTGTGTTCCACCGGGACACCTTGGAGCTTGGTGACACCCCGTTGCTGGTGGCTCAAAACACCCTTCTCAGCCCATCTGAGAAGTAGCTTGCCCGTTTCACGTGCCCACTGCTGAACCTTAAAGTCCTGGTTTCCTCATCTGTGCAGAGATGGGGACTGCTAGGCAGAATGAGGACCTTGCTGAATTTTTATAAGGCTCAAGTTAGAAGGGGGTGTGTGTGTCTGAATGATTCTCTGAAGATAGCTCTAATCAGGAGTGTCAGAGATGCTGTCAGAGTGTTGGCACAGGGTTGCTGCGAAGGAACTGCATCTCCTTGGCATTCTTTGATACCCACCATCTCTGATACCCACTATGGCAAGAAGTAGCCCTGCACCCCAATATCGATGGCATACCCCCAATATCAGATGACACACAGCTCTGGCCATTTTGGGGAGCTATTGGTGTGCACTCCAGCTGGGCAGACAGGAGGGCCATTTGCCCAGCCCACCCATTTCACTGACGGTCAGACTGAGTTAGTGGCCTACACAGACCCAGTTGTCTGCCTTGGAAAGCTCCCTCTGTAGGCTTGCAGAGGTCATGACATTGGCAGCCCCAAGCCTCATGCTGGACCCATGAGAGAGTCTAAGTCCCGGATACAGACCCTGTGACTCTGTCCTTGCCCTTGGGGGCAGCTGAGATCTTCCAGGCAGGGAAGGAGGTGCTGGGTTGGCCTTCAACCCAGAAAATTGTCCAGAAAATTGCTTCACTGCAACCCTTGCACTAAAAATAGTACCTTAGAAGAATCGGGTGTAGCTGGGTAGTAGGGCACTTGTCAAACCCTGGGCTCAATCTCCAGTCCTAGGGAGAGGGGAAAGCAGACCGCTTTCTCCACATTTCTACAGTAGACACTTGGTGTAGCATGCAGACATGTCTTCAAGATGCTATGCCCACGTAGTCTGGATCCCCTCATACAGTGGGGGCTCTACACACTTCCTGATAAGAAAGGAGCTCACCTCCCCCCATGTGATGTTTTTGCCTCTCTGAGCCCTGCTTTCCCCCTTTGTGAAGTGGTTATGGTCTGCCCTGCAAGGCTGCCTGGGAGCCAGACACAGTCATGAAGAGCCTGGCCTGGGGACCAGTGCTCTTGGAGAGGCAGCTGAGACTCTGGGGCCCAGCAGGGCTGATGAGAGCCGTTTTCTCTAGCTTCTTGCAGCCTTGGTTGCAGCCAGAGGCCAGCAGGTGGTTGAGACCTCCAGCCCCTAAAGGTGCTGCTAATGATGGACTCAACAAGACCAGTGGGCAGGCAGAGAAGAAGCTCAGAGCAGAGCAGGCCATGTGCCCTTCATAGGCCTGAGGAAAGCTCAGCATGGTGGTGGCATCTTATCCTTCCCAAGTGGAGAAGACAACTTCTTCATTGCATGAGTTTTGTCCACCGTCTCCAGTTAGCCGCTGGCTTGTTACCCAAGTGCTGGTACTTCCCAAGCATCTGATTTAATTCTTTTTTCCCTGTGTTGGAAAAGCTATAGACCCAGTCACCTCATCATCTAACTGGCCCTGCATCTTGGGTCTGCCACTAGGCTTTTGTAGGACCTTGGGCAGATCCAGGTCATCTTGCTTTGCCTGGTTCAGCTCTGCCCAGCCCCATAGCTGAGGGTTGGCTGGAGGTGACTGGGAGATGGCTCAGTACCTCAAATCCTACAGGATAGGGCTGCATAGAGGAGTGAACGTTCTCAGGAGAGCCTCCTGGGAAGAGATTCGTTATAAGCGGATTCCTTTTCTTTTGGACAAGTCACAGGAGGCTGGCAGAGCCTGGGCAGAAGCAGAGCATGTGTCCGATGGCATTAGCCCTGCTGGGGACTGACTGGTCACTCAAATTGTACGTAAGACAGTGCTGCTGTAGTTACCTACAGAGGGCTTCCTCAGCTAGGAGGTTTGATTTGTGGACACAGGCTCCACTGTTCCTGCAGGTGGCCTGTTTCCCACCCACTGCGGCCTCTGAGGTTTGGAGGGAGCAGGGCTAGCAGCCTCAGCAATCTGTGAGTTTGTATCCCTGGGGGTGATGTTGCCAGCAGTTACTAGGTTTCTGATTCTTCCTGTTTATTTCCCAAAGGGCACTGGGAAGGGGTAGATTGTGCGGCTGGATCCATTCATCGAAGCCTCATGGGAAGCAGGATCTAGATCTGGGCCAGTCTTCGGCACTGGCCAGCAAGGAGCGTGGACTGTTGCCAGCTGCATGCAATAAACGACCTGGACCCAGCCGGCCTTGGATGGGAGGCCCCTCCTTTCTCAGCTAACGTTTCTCACCCTGCTCTGGATGGTGTGGCTTTACAGAGGGGCTTTCCTGTTGGTTTTCCAGGGTCTGCTGGGGACAGACCCAAGGCTTACCTTTGCACATGTTAAAGAAAATAAAAATGAAAAAAAAAATCTACTGCAACAGAACAGGCTGGGCTAATGCGAGCTCTTGGCCTGGTGGGAAAGACAAGAGTGTGGCAAGATTCTGTGTCCAGGCTGCCTCTACTCCTGACGTTCCAAGATGCCTCTGAGGTGGGAATTGTGAAATAGGTCAGAGTCCTGCAGTCCCCTTTTGTCCATCCACTCCCATTCAGATTGGACACACTTTCCCACTGTGAGAAAAGCCATAGGTGTACCTGGGACACAGTGGCAGAGGCCCTGTGCCATTGTTGGAGCAGGATCTTGAATTTTGAAGCGCCGAGAGTTCCGGGCGGCCTGGGAAGCCATTTGAAGAACAGCTGAGTTCCTCCTGGGCTCATTTTTTTCCCCCTATAGCCCTGCCCTGCACTAGAGAGATAGTCAGATCTCGACATCAGTTTCTGTCATTCTGCAGCTTCCACCTTGACTGCGTATCTTTTTTGTGGTGGATCTTGTAAATAGGTTAGAGGTGGAGGCAAGTCTCTTCCATCTCTACCCACTACCTGCAGAAAGAAGGGACTGTTGTGCTAGTCTCAGCCCTGCCCACCAGCAGATGCCAGGGAGAACGGCTGGGCACCTTAGTGTTAACTAGACAGCACCAACGAGAGAGCTATCTACGTGGTTGGCAGGTGGGGAGGGCAGAGACTTCCACTTCCCTTGTGCGGGAAGGGCAGGCTGCCCTGCGTCCTTTTCTCCTGCTGGCTGGAGTACCCCAAAAGAGAAAAGATCCTTAACCCAGCCCTTTCCCCTCCTGTGAGTGAGATAGCCTAGCTCAGTTCCCAAGGATCTGGATTAGATGCTCAAAGGAGTCCAGCAGGTGAATGAAGCAGCTCCCAGCTCAGTTCTTGAAGCACAGTGGTCCTGGCTGGGGTGACAGATGGGTGTGGCAGCATGGATCAATCCATCAGCTCTGTCTTAAGGAGAATCAGATAGAGGAGATGCAACAGGGGAACACAGCAGAACAAAGATTTGTCCTTCCCCTTTCTGTCCGGGGTCCGCTAAACTCCGACTTGACACTTGAGTCAGCCACTTAACTTTCCTGTTGTGCAGTTGGCTTGCCAAGCAGGCCCACGTAGGCCCTTGCGTGTGCACTCTCCACCCTTTGAGCATGAGCTCTGCTCATTGTTCACCTCCCAGCCCTTCCTAGCATCCCGTCTCTCCTCCAGAAGTTGGAAATCAAGTCAACTGGATAATAATGCTCGCTTACGTGAGGACACTTCAGCAGATCGGATACCACAATTCACAAGTCTTCTCATATCTATGTATTCTATATTAAAAGTGATAAAGTCATGTTTCTGGGGCGTATTCAAGTAGCTGACAAGTAATTATTTAATAATAGTACATGAGTGCATTGTAATTATCCTCGCCATAGTCAGGTAATAGTATCCAATGGGAATTTTCCTACCAACCTGCTGTATCCAAAGTTTTGTAAAAAGTTGTAGAAGTTGTTGATCTTTTTGATTTTATATTCAAAAAGTCTCTTTTTATAAATATTATTTATTATACAATGTATATACCTTTGAGTTAACTAAGATTATATATTATATAAATATATATATATTTGGAGAAAATCTATTTCACCATGCAGTTTTTTTCTGTTAAATCATTAAAGAGAAGGTAAACTTCAAACAGACACATTGTACAATGTGTGGAGTCTCCAGATCCATCCTTAGGTCACGGGTATCTGAATGTTGTGGCCTCAGCTGATTCAATGGCCAGATTATGGCCATTTCCTCTGCTCTCTAAGCAAGATGAGATGTCATGGGCAGTAGGTGTGACCTGAGACTAAGTCAATATCAAACAAGGAATTTCCAGTTTGGGGAAGAACGGACCTGGTCAGCAGGTCCTGCACAGACTTGAGCATTTTCAACATGCACGTTGATGTCTCAGACATTTCTAAAAGAGCCAGTCCCACTCCCCTCGCCACCCCACATTCCCAACTCCGTTTGTTGGGGAATGAGAAATTGCTCTATTGAAAACAAAGCTGGACCAGAAATGGCTGCTCCCTGCCAGCTTTGGACAACAGCTGAACTGTGGAAGGCATAGGTAGGTTGGCAAGATGGTGTTCTGCCCATGTTCTAGGCCAATTGGTGATGGAGTTGTAGGTTGGTTCGGACAGAACTTGCTGGGCCATGCACTGGGAAGGGCCCTCTTTCCTTGGACTGGCGTTTCTTAAGGCTCACCTGAGGGCCTCATCCCGTCATCCTGATGCTCTGCCGCTACTCAGTTTTATGATGATACGTGGGCCTTCAAAATGGACACCCCCCTCGCCCCCAAAGTGTTTCTGGCACAGTATTTCAGAGGCTAAAGGGTTTTTTCTTTATTTGTTTAAACTTATAAGATTACCAAATATTTACATGATCCCTATTCATACTTACCAAGGCCATCTGTATCCTGTGAGCACCTGTGTTCTCTTAACGAGAAGACAGTTCATAGTTGTGCTTGAACGTAAGTTAGAAACACAAGAAAGAGGAAGTTTCAGCTTATGCTTGGTGCGAGCCTTTAATTTCGGCACCTGGGAGGCAGAGACGGGCCGATCTCTCAGGTCTAGGCCAGCCAGCGCTACACAGTGAGACTTAGTGAGTCTTCAGGAAAAATAAAAGTTTTAAAAATAATTTGAGAGAAGAAAAAGGAACAACATGGCGAGGTTTTATTCAAAGCAACATTATTCTGAGGACAGGCTGGGAGTTCGAGAACGAGGCGCAAAAATAGAAAAAGGAGCTGAAGAGAAAGCCAGGAAAAGCAAGGCAAATGAGGGGAGGTTGTTCTGGCTGAACTGCCGGTCGTCCTGTGTGTTGCTGGGCCTAAGTGCATGTAGCATGAGGGGCGGTTCTACCCTCAGCAAAAACCATACCTGGCTTAACAGAACCCAGGGAGGCAAACAATACGACTGTCGCCACTAATTGATCCCCAAACAGTCGCCATCCATCATGGAGACCGTGTACTGGAGAGTCACGTATACACGTCATTGCAGTTTCATATTTGGATGTACTCTCACTCTGTACTGTCAGCTACCTGAGAACCTCGTAGGCCAGGCTGCCCTTGAACTTGTGCTGATCCTCCTGCCTCTGCCTCTCGAGTGCTGGGACTATAGATGTGCGCCACCCCACCCCATCCTCCTTGCAAACCCCATCTTCCTCTCCTTGGGACACCCGCAGATCACAGTTGTCTTAATGACATGGTATCACCCTCACACCTTCCCGGGCTGTCACTGAGACTCAGTCTCAGCAGCTGCCAGTAAATGAGTGGCTTTCATTTTGCACGATCTAGTTGAAGAGGGCACCCCAGCTGCCAGGCGGGCAAATGGAAATCCTGTCCTTGCCTTCTGTGTTTGGTCAGGTGGCTGTTTATCACTGACCCTGATTTGGCTATTAGACGAAACTGAATCTTCTCCATAACTGTGACATAGGGTGAAAACTCAAAGCGTGCTCACTGTAATTTTTAGGCTATGAAAAGACAGCCTTAAAACACGTCTTGGATAATAATCATATATATATATATATATAATATGAATAACCATATATATAATATAACCATACATATATCAAATTACATAAAAATAAGTCCCCCCAAGAAGACACATTTAATAAGGAAAAAATAAGCTCCTCTTTGGAAGACTTAGTATTTTCTGACAGCCAGGAGTGGTCCATCAAGTGGTCCATCAAGTGGGGCAACTGCTGTCCCCCAAGTTGCTGGAGATCGGCTCCTCCCTACACAGCCCCCATTTCTGGGCTTACTGGTGCCAAGGGCTGTGGCTGCAGCATCTGCTATCTGAGAAATGTAGAAGGTATGAAGGATGCCACAGAAAGGCATGCTTCAGAGGCAGGGTTTCAGGGAGAAGCAGCTTCCCTCCAGTTTCTGGGTAACCCAGTTCATGGCTTCAGAAGCTCAGGTTTTTAAGGTAAAATCAGCGGCAAACATGAGCATGAAGATTCATGTATATTAGTATATGCTAAAAAGTCTTAATATTTTTCCTTTTTTTTTTGGTTATTTTTTTGAGACAAGGTCTCTCTATAGCAGTGGTTCTCAACCTTCCTGATGCTGTGACCCTTTAATATAGCTCCTCATGTTGTGGTGATGCCCAACTGTAAGATCGTTTTCACTGCTACTTCATAGGTAATTTCGCTGCTGTTATGAATTGTAATATACATATTTGTGTTTTCCGGTGGTCTTAGGTGAATCCCAATAGGGTAGTGACCCCCCCCCTCCTGGGTTGAGAACCATTGTTCTACAGAGCCCAGATGTCCTAGAACTCACTATGTAGACCAGGCTGGCCTCACAGAGATAGACCAGGCTAGAACTCATAGAGCCCCACCTGCCTCTGCCTCCTGAGTACTGAGTTTAAAGGCGTGTGCCATCAGCCTGGCCTAAAGCTTATTTTCTGTGCTTTGCCTGCACTTAACTTCTGTGCACCACATATGTGAGTTAAAGACAGTTGTGAGCTGCCATGTGGATTCTGGGAATCAAACCGGGTCCTCTGGAAGAACAGTAACTGCTAAGTCATTAATATTTTCTAAAGAGATTTAAAAATAAGTATTACCCGACTCCTGTGCTAGTTGTAACAAAACAAGGAGGGGTTTCTCTTCTGAGCTCCTCTTCTTCACATAGTCCTGCTCAGTGACTAGTGCTGTTTGGTATAAAATACTGGTCTACACAACATTTCAAGTATATTTACTCTTTATTGCATTCCTTCAATTTGCATTACACAATATAATATTTATCTTTTTCAATATAATTTTGGACAAAAACACAAGACATTAACTTCACTGAACAAGAAACATAAGTTACTCCATGGAGGACTCTGGGAGGAGAAAGGCAGGAAGGACCTCAGACAACAGGGACCATGGTGACAGACAGGAACCACTGTACTGGCCACAGCAATCACAGCTTCACGACACAGTCCACTCTCTCAAAGCCACAAAATAAGCCAGGGTAGAAAACCCAAAACAAAGTATACAGATAGCAAGATCAGGAGACGGGATGCCTTCTACTGTGGGGACGGTGTGAGAGGTGTTCCCAGACACCTCGCAGCAAGCCTCTGAGGGCTGCCTTCGCTTTTTAAGCAGCAGGGGGGAGAGTGGCTTGCTCCCTAAGACTCATCTCCATGAATGACGACCTAATTAAATTCCTTCTAACCCACTGATTAGACAAACCACCCTCCAAAAGGCGGGGTGAGGTCCTCCTCTTGGAAGAAGTGTGCTGAGGACACTGGAATGTATATTCAGGGTCCGAGGGAGAGGATTGGGAGGTGGCTTGTTTTGGTAGTTCATAGTGTTTTATTTATGTGCTTCAGACGTTTTTACTGATCACTTGAGATACGGGGAGGATAAATTATTATAAGTCATTAGGCTGAGGAAAAAGAAGAGTATGGCACTAATAAGCCTCTGACGTCATCCTAAGGAGCTGACCCACTTAGATTTTGGACACTAATTAGAGCTGAGAGGCTTGTAAATTATTTTAGCATTTTTTTTTCTGTTTAGGGATGTACAGCTTTCCATACGTATCTTTCAGAAGGTTTTAACAGCATCTACCAAATGGTAGCACATCTCCTACACAGAGCAAATGAATTACACTCAGGGCCCCGTCACAGCCACCCCAGGAATGATCTGACTTCTGATTAGAAAAGCTCTCCTGATTGCAACTTGGAAATATCTCTGAAAATGATTGAGAACAACATCTCAGATATTCAAAGCCTGCTTCTTTAGGCGAAGATAGTGACCTACTCTGCGAGGGAACCGTTTCACCAGATACGCAGTGGGCAGCGCAGGCAGCGCCGAGTGAAAGTCTCGGGGCCTCTACCTTTGCTCTTGGTCACGTGAAGCCTACCTTCTGGTAGGCCAAGTGTTTTCAGGGGTGGGCATGGCAGGAAGCGCAGTGTGTGCAAAGTGCAGCCTGCCTTCCACGTAGGCAGGAATCATCTTAGCTAGCAGGGGCGGGAAGCACAGCAGTCTAGGGAACACTAGGCCGTCTCAAAAGCACGAGGGAGTTGGCCGCACTAATCATGCAGAGTGAGGGCACTGAGGGTGGAGAACGCTTCTCTTAGTCCGGTGTCTTGGGTGTGGTGAGTGACGATCCCAGGCCAGCTTCACCTTGGTCACCTCCCCTGGTCACTGTTGTAAGCGGTCCGTTCTTCAGTCAAAGTCCAGGGGACTACTGCAAAAGAAATCCCAAAGCACACACAAAATTATGAGCTCTGCAAACAAACAAACAAACAAACAAACAAAATTCAGCCACCAACAAATTGCTAAAAGCTTCATGTGTCCTCTGTACTGTCCACAGTCCGCTTGCTATTTGACAGGCACGTTCTAAAAGTAAATATTCACAGCTCCATGAACGTAAAATCGGGAGCCAGTGAGTATGTCCCATCGAGTTTTCCCTGCACTGTGACAAGGAATGGAGAGCAGACCGACAGAATAGCCTACGTCCTTGCTTGTAGGCCCCTCAGGCCTACAGCACAGGAAGAGGTTAATCCATGGAAAGGAGGTTATGCAGGAAAGAAGCCAGATGTATGCACTGTACTGTATCCATGCTCAGGGGAACCCTGGGACCCTGCAGATGGGGACCCACAGTGGGTATTCTAGGGCACTGGGAGTACTTACGTGCCTTCTTCTCTCAGGAGGGCCAAGAATTTCCTCACACGGTACTCAGGGTCCATCTAAAATCATCAGAAGAAACAAAGAAGACAGGTCAATGGCACTTCTCCCCCAAGATGCATTTCTCTCACATTAGGGAGATGCTTGTTCCTATGCTTCCAGTGGCTTCCAGAAACCTGTCACTGATCCCTGGCCGTTTTTTTGAGGTGTAACAAAGCAGATTATGTCATTTTGAAGCCAGTGGGACTTCCCAACACACAGAGAAGCCACTGGTCATTCACAGGTACCTCAGCCAAGTGCTCTCCCTTGGCCGTGTTGGTGTGAGGAAGAAAATGACACCATCAAGGCATCACTACAACACTAGACTGTGGTCACTCACAGGGTAAGGGTGAGGTCCAGACATGCCTGGATGCATTCAGGGTGCTAGGACTCATGGGGGTTCAAATGATATCTAATTCAAACATCGTATTGAAGGGGTAAGGGAGAACTTGAAGAAACCGAATTGAGGCTGATTAAGGGACCAAAATACTGACTTTCACATACTCAGTGACCTGGCTTTCTTATTATAGTGCCCCTTTGGGGTTGGCAGAGACGCTGGCACGCCTAAGAGGGCAGGAAGTGCTTTTGGGCTCTGCTCTCAGGACACCTGGCCTCTGGCTGTCACTGTGTCACAGACCCCTGACAATATGGTGGGGTTTTGATCCAGGTGCTCAGTTCAAGTCATTATTACTATTGACCTCTCCTAGCTGTAATTCTGTCTCTAGTTTACCCTACATCGTGGAAGTGTATTGTGCTCTTATTGGCCCAACGGAGATGTTTGGTGATCTGGGAAAAGATCATTACAAACCAACATCTTTAATTCCTTAGTATGAATTTTTTTTTTTTAATTGTAAGAAACACCTCACTTTTAAGGCATGTTGCAGGGCAGAAGTCTGTTCCCAGGAGGGAAACTCCCTGCCCTCCAGGAGCAAACACTCTGCTGTGCACAGCTGTGGGCAAGGGTGTGATCAAACTCCCCTCCAACCACTTCGGAAAAATGGTTCTTCTCCTTCTGTCCCAGCAAAACATGGAACAGAAGTTTCGAATGTATCAAAGTTAAGGGGTCAGGCTACAAAGAACTAAGAAAAAGTGTGAACAGCTAACAGAAGAGCCATTTCCCCCCTCTTTGGGACTAGAGTTACACATGAATCAATTGTCAAAGCTCCTTCTGAAAGATGGAACTGGCTGGAGCTCGCTGTAGTCAGTCCATGCAGGCCTTCGCCCGTTAACTCTATTTAATATGTGTGAGGAGCGGCTTGCTGACTTGCCTGTAGCTATGGAATTAAAAGGCAAGAGAAAGGGAGGAAAAAAGTAATCTAGATAAATGACTTTATTCCCTCAGGTGACATCCAGTCAGAGCAGATCCTCAACGCCGAGCAAGTTTTAACAGACTCGGGTATGGTGCGCAGAGCGAGCATGGCTTCCAGTCTGCTGAGCCGCAGCCTCTCCACTCGGGCTCGGCTCCTCAGGCAGATCTAAAGAGAAGTCACTCAGCTGCACAGAATCCATCTGACGTGAGGGGGTTCAGACTCCAGGCCTATGAAGTGTCAGTCGCAGAAGATTAGGCCGAGCGCCCCACTCTCACTTTCTACCCCACACACATAAGAGGTATTAAACTTGATCACTGTGCTGCAGGCATCAAAGGGAGAGGAGGCGGGGGTGGGGAGGAAAACCTGGGATAGTTTCTTCTATGCAATTATGTTAAAAGATTGTACTGAAACCGAGAAAAGAAGGGCAGAGCTGACTTTCTGACAGATTTATCTTTTTTTCAGGGACAGAGCCAATACACCTGTATGTGTGGCTTTCCCCGGACTAAGCCTGAGCAGGGTGCTCAGTCTACGCCTCTGATTTACTGCTTATAATGGAAAATACATAAATCGACTTAAAAACAGTTGCTGGAAGCTTAGGAAACTTTTGGCTTCTGGGGGGAAAAAAAAAGACCACAAAAATTTAATTTTAAATTAAGTTTATCAGAGGGAATTAAAACAATTCTCTCCATATTTCTTAGCTATTGGACTAAGAGCTTCCTTCAGATGTAATCGTGAAGCTGAGGGAGCCAGCTGCTCACAATGGAAAGGCAGGGCTGCTCAGTGATGCTTAGAATAACAGCTCTGTATCTGCTCCAGTCTGGGGGTGGAGTGCTCTTCATTCCCTCACTGATCCATTCATTTGCTCAAGGAAAACTCCGCTGAGCACACTAACATGTGCTGAGCTGGTCCAGGGCAGGTGTCCGAACACAGGTATTATGTACATGTGAAAAAGTCTCATCTGCTTGTGCCCAGCTGGCAGCAGGTTGGGACTCAGTTGTCTACGGGACCCTGTATGCTTTAACCAGCTAGCAGTCCGCATGAGATTTCTAGGGAGCCGGACGTGGTAATGCACACCTTTAATTCCAGCACATGGGAGGCAGAGGCAGGAGGACCTTTGAGTTTGAGGCCAGCCTGGTCTACACAGGGAGTTCCAGGACAGCCGGGGCCAAACAGAGAAACCCTGTCTACAAAAAAAAACAAATACATGAATGCATAGAAATTGAATAAATAAATAAATAGAAATTTAATAAATGAATGAATAGAAGTTTCTAGGAGTTTGGTGAGGGGGAAACACAGAGCCCATGTGTAATGTGTCCAAGTCAATGTACCTGCCCTGGCATGTCCCTAGATCTCCTTACCTATCTGTGCAATCACTTATTGACCCTGATGGACAGTACCTCTGCAGATCTGGGCTAATTCGCTGGCAACCTGGGGGCATGGCACCCGTGTGTTTAAAATTGCTCTTGCAAGTCCTTCCTAATTTTGGACCTAATAACTCTCTACATTAAGATTAAAAGTCACATCATGCTCTTCTCGTTTATTTCTGAAGATTAAGAAAGGAGAGCGCTATAATCCCGGCACTTGGGAGGGAGGCGGATCTCTGAGGTCAAGGCCAAGCCTGGTCTACAGTGTCCAGGACAGCCAAGGTTGCATGGATAAACCGTTTCTGGATGAAGAACACCAGTGTTGCCAAGCCTTGGGGGAGAAGCACGGGCCCCCTTGTGCGCCACCCCCGCTCCTGTGACTCACCAGGGAAGGAGTCGCCTTACCTGCAGGGACATCTCAATCAGCATTAGTAACTTCTTGATTCCTATCCAGACTTTCTTCCCTTTGACTTGCTGAGCAATTGTGGTGCGTTCCTTATCTTTAAAGTTGCCCAAAAGCTACAAAAGTGATAAACAACGATAATGACACTTTTACCATCCGCACATCAACACACTCGCCCTTATGTGAACTGTGGGAGGCGCTACCTGACTGCCATGAATGGACCCACCTTGTCATGTATGACCACATAAGGCAAGGTCTTATTCTGTGGCCCAGACTAGCCTCAAACTCATGGTAATCCTCCTGCCTCAGCCTCCCTGGTGCTGAGGCTACTTTGTTTGGAAGAAATTTCTCTTCAGCTGTTTTGCTTGGTACCTTCAGTAAACTGCTGGGGGAGGGGGGAGGGGGGAGGGGAACAGCTCCAATCTTTGATAAATACAAGGTAAATGTGTTAGCATTCCTTCCTAGAAATAATTTGTATGTGTCAAAGTTCACTATTTTTTTTTCTTCTCTTACCCATCCCAGCTACAACAGGATGTTCAAACAGGTGACCCAGAAATGCCTCTTATGCTGACAGCTTCTGTTCTGTTGGGAGCACACAGCAAACTCCTCAGTTCTGAGGCCTTTAAGCTGCCTCCCTGACCCGACCACACCGAACACCTTACATCACATTTTCCAACAGGTCTCATCTAGTCATTTGTGCGCATTAACATTAATCAAAATTCACTGCAAGACTCATTTTTTAAATTAAAGGCTTTATCATCTTCATAAAATTAAGGAAGCATTTCTACGTTGTAAAGTTGTGAAGTTTGGGTAGCTTTTGTGTAGTTTCAAAAGACTTTACTCACTGTTCTGGTTTATTAGATGTAAAGAAACACGCAGCCGCGCCGCGCCCATCCTGAGCCCCTGCCGTGTAATCTAGAAGTATCACATGCATGCTGGGGGGGGGGGTGAGTGAGCCCCGCAGTCTGTGTGCCGCCCACACCAGGAAGGAGAACTCCATTGCTCCCTTTGGGTCTCTCCTCTTCCTCTCACCCCTGAAAAGCACTGGAGGAAACATCCCAGGGTCCCACATTCTGCGCTGGCTGGGGACCCTTCTGCATTCGCTCAGGCCTCAGCTCCTTTCTGAGAAGCGGTTTCGAGCAGGGACTCATCTTTACCTCCAGCGCTTCCAGCAGCTGCTCCCCGGTGGCAATGTTAGGCACGTGGATGGTGGTGCTGAAGGCATTAAGCATCTCCATCTCCTGCAGGACATCTTTGCGGCTGGTGGTCCCGATGATAAGAAGCTTGCGGCCCTGTTTATGGAGACAGGCGTGTTACAGTGCACAAAAACAAAAAACAAGACAGAAAAGCAATAACAAGGAGACCGGAGGAGGCCAGAAGGAACGGAGCAGAATCCACTTATTTGTGTATATGAATGAGGAGGCAAAACACACAAAACCCAGGATTTTCGAAATAAAACTCTGAACAAGGCATAGATGACGCAACTTGGACTGAAGCAGGCCCTTCCCACCGATGCCAGCCGACAAAGGGCCAGGAAATCAGGGAACACCAAACCAAAGCCAGAGACACCCAAGAGTACATGACAGTTCCAGTTCCGTCCTGGTGATGGGAAATAGGGTTCTTCCTTAGACAGGGTCTCACTAGGCAACTGTGGCTGGCTGGTCTGGAATTATAGACTAGCTGGCCTCCAACTCAGAGATCTGCTTGCCTCTGTCAGATTGGTCTTCACTGTGAGTTCCAGACTAGCCAGGGCTGCATAGTGAGACCAGGTTTCTAAGACAAAACAATCCCCCACTCAAAAAAATAAAAATAAAAAAAAAAGGCTCCAAAAACTTTAACTTGGATTTTATACACATCTTACCACTAATTGTCAACAAAGCAAGATAGCTTTTGTCAATCTTACTCATTGTTTTTGTCCATTATGTGCCATGAATAACAATGTATCACCATAACTTAGAGGCAGGGCTGCAACTCACTGGTAGAGCACTTCCCTAGCAAGCCCAGAAACAGGTTCAAGTTCTAGTATATGCACATGCACGCGCGCGCGCGCGCGCGCGCACACACACACACACACACACACACACACACACACACACACACGAGCAGAAACCTTCGACACTATTAGCTCCTTGGTTTAACAGATGAATGTGCAAAGATTCCAAGGTGCAAATTTATTCGTGATGTTTATAGATTAAAGGTGAATCATTACTGCTATTCAATAAATCAACTAGAAAAAAACATATTAATCAAAAAATCAAATGCTTATCACCAGACTTTTGCCAACTTCCTGAATGACTATGGAATGACCTTGTATAGAGAGGTAGAAAGATAAGAAACAAAAACAACAAACCCTCAGACTATGCCACATGGAAAGGAGGCAGATTGTATCCAGGGAACGAACCTGGCAGAGGAAGCAGGGAGGAGTCCACAGGCCAGTTTCTTGGTTTGTTTTTTTCAAGGTAGAATTTCTTTGTGTAGCCTTGGCTGTCCTAGACTCTGTAGACCAGACTGGCCTCAAACTCACAGAGATCCACTTGCCTCTTCCTCCCTAAAGGTGTGCCACCGCTGCCTAGCCTCCAGGCCAAGTCTTAAGGAACTGGTAAGCTGGTTTGGAAGATGAAGAGGGCTCTAAGTCAGGGGAATGGAAGTCTAAAGGCAAACATAACAAAGCTGGGTGCATCCTCATCTCTCTCTTCTCACAGAGGGAAATATTGGCCTCTCTAGAGCATCTCTGCAGAAGCGTCTTCTTGCTCACTATAGAAAGCTGGACTTTTTTCCCATCTACCACCATCTTCCTCAAAAAACTTTCTCCTACAGTGACTCTGATGTCTTCAGAGTGTTGAAAGATTGGGAAGTGTGGGCTAACCTATAATGGAGACGCTAATTTATGTTTTGCCTGTCTTCTTGTTTAACAAGACTGCAAACACGGTGGAGAGGTCATGACCCAGGCAAGCTCAGGCCTTGACTTGTAAAGCATCATCTTTGGGAAAACACTGAAAAACATTACTAAATAATTAAATTGTGCTGGATCGTTTCGTGTATTAATTAGTGGTAATGCGTATCTAAAAGAGTTCTCATGGAAAAAGAGTTGCAGGTGTGCTAAAGGAACCACACTGGGTCCCATTTGAAGGGTAGGGGCTGCCAGCAGCATGAGGGAGGAGTGCGGCTTTAGAGGAGGTCAGTTCAACCCAAAGGGGAAGTCTATCTTGCTAATGTGTGGCTACCAGTTTAAAGTCCACAGTGCCCAAACATGCCCCATAGAAGGAAGGAAGGAAGAAAGAAAAGAAAAGAAAAGAAAGAAAGAAAGAAAGAAAGAAAGAAAGAAAGAAAGAAAGAAAGAAAGGAAAAAAGCAGCAGTAATAACCTATCTGGGGGGCAGTCGATCCCAGCATATTCTCCTGAGATTTGCTGGTCCTGATGAGACACAGAAAAGGCCTAAATAAAATGACTATCTGCCAATCGGATTACGATGAACATTGTTCCAAGGTTAAATAAGTATTAGTTAACCAAGTCTTAGTGCTATAAGGAGCAACTCAGGTGAAAACATTACCATGAAAAAGGCAGGGCTCCGTCAGGTGCTGATCCTTCAGAAACCCACTGCTTTACAGGGTGAAGAATGGGCCAAGCACCAAGCAGCATCTAAGCCTTTTGCCACACAAAAGGCTAACCAGATAATCCACACCCTTTCAGAGTTCTGCCATTGATTGGCCCCAATCAACTGATTTGTAACAAAAGTTCATGTGGAATAAAGCTTTTTTTTTTCTTTTCCTAAATAAAAAAATACCACCAATATAATAACTGCAGTGAAATGGAAGGACTGGCCTCAGGCCCCCAGCAGAAGTGAAGTCAGTTATGCGGGAGAGAGAGGCCCAGCTCTTTCTTATCATTCAAAGCAGCGAACTAACACACTCTGCTGAGAAGAATTAACCCGGAACAATCGGAAACCCTGGGCTGGATTAAGAAGTGAGTTTAAAAGCAAGGTTCAAAACTGCCATGTGCGATGGCACTATTTTCTACGCTCTATTTTCTAATGACTACAATCTGATGTTTATGTAGAAGAGTGGAAAAAAAATGTCAGAATATTAGGAATTTGTAAACCCAGCGAGCAAAAGGGGAAATTAACATTTGCTAATTGGAACCACCAACAAGAACTTATCTTCTTAGGCACTCAGGGTGAAATTTAGTTTGCACCTTCAAAGTGATTGTAATTTAGCTGGGGAACTGGCTGGGCAGCACTCGGGAGCCACTACGGAGTCACATACCAGCAAACACCAAGTGGCAGTGGCTGCAAGGGTTTGGAGGTGGATGGAGCATCTCAGAGTGGGAGAACTTGGGGCAGCAGCAGAGCTGCAGGGCCAGAGCCAGCGGGCACTGGCAAGGCCCCTCCAGCAGGACAGGCAGGAATGCTACTGAACCTCACGCAGTTGGTGGAGACTGCGATGCCACAGCACCAGGTCTCTCTAGAGAGAATGAGGGCAACCAAGAAGGCAGGACTCAAGATGCTAAAGAAAAGGAGATTTTACATAAAAAGCACCAGGAGAAGCCAAAGGCAGGTCTGAAGGAGAAAGCACCACGGAGGAGGGGAAGGATTCTGGCAAGATGTCCTCCTCCTGTGGCCTTGGACAAAGCAGCCCAGCAAGGCCATATCAGTTCTGAGGAAAACTCCCCAACACGGTCCTGCACCCTTTGGCTCACAGCTTACCCGTAGTGGGGTGCTTTTGATGCCGCCCTTGGGTGGGAGCAGGGGTGGGGACAGCAACAGAGTTTCCCTGACATTCGGCCTACCTGGGATGTCAATGAGGCTCAGGCCACACGGCCTTTTGGGTGGAGTTACTGCAGCGGGGTTTGACAGGCCCCTGTGAGAGGCCGCCAGGAAGCTTCCCCTGACAGAGTCCTTCCACCTTTTGCTTTTCCGGTTTCCTTCTTGGGAAGGAAACATTTCTTGTTTTTAGTTATCTGCTACTGAGACCT
Organism: Pachyuromys duprasi; assembly: GCA_028658305.1. Taxonomy (NCBI): domain Eukaryota; kingdom Metazoa; phylum Chordata; class Mammalia; order Rodentia; family Muridae; genus Pachyuromys; species Pachyuromys duprasi. The sequence goes on along the minus strand of CM053746.1, from coordinate 17,037,779 downwards.
TAAGAACAATTCTGCCTGACCCTGTTGCTTCCCTCTACGCACTTACAGATCTACTTTTCAGCCTCTCAGCTCTGCACACACCTCATTTGCCCAGCCTCAGCTGCAATTGGGCCCAGCTGCCTGGCACATGCAGGTGCACTCACGGTCCAGTCCCTTCCCCAGACACTTCCTGTCCCTCTCAGCATGGCTCTTTCCCTCTGTCAGGGGCTTGCTTGAATGTCAGCTTTCCATAGCTTGCTCAGGCCCCTCGTCACCGTGCTTGCTCTCCCCTATTCTCTTTTGTCCCACAATCAAATCACCCTTTATATACACCGTCTCTGTGACTCGTTCCCTGTATTTGCTCGTCATTGCATGTCTCATGAGTCTTTTGTGAGGCAGGGGTGAGGTTTGTTTGGTTTTACTGAACTGTCCAGGGTTAACATGGGGCCTCATACAGGGGGCAGTTAATAAATATATGGTGAATGAATGAGTGATGATCCTGGTTCAGGCTTCAAGGGTAGTACATGACACTATTGTTATGACCTCTCCTCTGGTCCTAGAAAAATGTACATTACACTCAATGTTTAACAGGAAACTACAATTTCAGAGCCCCCAGCCCTGAGTCCTAAGTGTTGAATGCTATGATATACTACGTTTTAATAGAAATACTCTAGGAGGGGTAACACTTGTTTACATATTTAAGTTGATGCCAAAGGCTGCCGTACCTTTCTTTTTAGATGATCACTCCTCGCCTATTGACTGCTTATTACAGGCTTGTCTATCAAAGGAAAGGGGTTTATGGGACGCTAGGAACCCAAGTCAGTGAGATGAGAAGTCTTACTGTCTCCAACAACTCTTGGCTTACCATAAAGTAAGTAAAAAGACCAACTACCACTAAAAGCAGCCGGCAGGGCTGAGAGTACAGCTCAGCGATAGACAGCTTGCCCACAGAGGGGAAAACCAGTTTCAGGCCCCAGCATTGCAGACAGATGCGCACAGGCCAACCAGGAGTCAGGCGGCAGCAGTGATGGCCTCCTGGCTTCCCGGGCCTCTCCATAGCCAGCCTGCATTTGGGATCATGGCTTAAATGTCTGTAGCTGCCATGGCCCCTTCTCTTTGTACTTTTTTTTTTTTCCTTCAGTTAAATGCTGAAGTTGAATACCAAAGGAAGGATGTTTCGAATAAATCATGCTGTAAGTAGGCAGACAACTACACTTAAATTCTCCATTAGACTGTACCCTGGAGCAAATTCTTTGCCTAGCCCTTTGTAGCCGGTCTGGTGCAGTAAGCAGGGCAGAGGACAAAAGGAAGGCACTCTTTGTGGCTGGTGGGGTAGAAGCCAGAGCCTGGACTTTACATGATTTGAAATGGGCAAAAGCAGACAACTTTGTGATTCTGTGAACTCCGTCGAAGCAGTTCACAAGAAAGACCCTGAATCACTTGATCTTACACTTGGGGCAGCATCTAAGGGTACCTGCTCCCAATCTTCCTATTCTCCTCTTCATTCAGTAGCTGAGGAACCTGGGGGGAGGTGATACGTCAGGAAAAGGCTGAACCTGGAGTTCAGGCTCATCAACTTTCCATTAACTTTGTGGGGTTCGTCTCTGACTGCTTATCCCATTTGTTTTCATAATGCTACGAACTGAAGCTGGGGTCTTATGTACATAGTTAGGTGTGTCACCATGTGCAAGCTGATTGATTGATTTTAAGACAGGGTTTCTCTGGGTAGTCCTGGAACTTTCTTTGTAGACCAGGCTGGCCTGGAACTCAAGAGATCTGGCCTCTGCCTCCCCAGAGCTGGGATCAATGACGTGCGCCACCACGCCTGGCACCATGTGTTACTGTAAACCTGTGTCTACAGTAGCTGTCCTACTAATTATGAGTTTGGGAGTTACATCTGCTAGAAATGATGACCTCTGAACTCTTAGGAGAAAGGTTAAATAACTTAAGGAAATAAAGTTGTACTATCCATGCCACGCTATTCTTAGTGTCAAAAGACATGGTTTGTGTAAACACTTCTTCCCCAGGCTCTTTAGCCGGTCCAGCCCCCAACACACTCAGCTTTCAGCTTGATATCCGTAAATTAACCCCTGTTCTGAACATATTACCGTTCTTTCTAACTTTATTTCCACCTCTATGGTTTCACTCTGGGGAACTTTTCTTTTCACACAAGCTCGTAGGAGTTTTGTGCTAGTGTGCGCCTGTATCATGTTCAGATTTCAGAGCCTTCTTTCTACTATACTCTGTCCTCATTTAACCACAGAACATGACTCGGTGTGTCTACCATGTCCGCTTCTCACGCATGAAGAGGCAACTTTCAAAACAATTTCAATTACCCAGACCTCAGACAAGAACTAAGAAAGAAGCAAATAGAGTCTACACTGAGCATCAGTATAAGGTTTAGTCAGCCTTACAACTTGCCCATTAGGCACAAAGTCCAAGGCCCCTAAGACTTTGAGGGAACCATGAAAATATTTAAATTTCTTTTACCATTAAAAGTGGAGGGGCTCTTAAGGTGAAGATATTTTTAATACTATGGAAACACAATCATCTTTATAGCAATAATAATAATAATAACAACCCTCTTAAATATTTACCCATGGACAGAGCTTCTCCCGCCCCCACTCATTCTGTTCTTACTCTGCTAACACCGGAGCTTCGTGACTCTCACTGTAAGATGGTTCTGAGCCCTGGTGGCTATTCTCCTTAGTTCTAGCATCAAACTAGTGAGGGCCCCTTCAGCGACAGGCAGATGACCTCACTCACTGGAGTCCTGCAGGTGGCAGCTGTCAGCAAAGCCAGCAAGGAACTAGGAGGCACAAAAGTCACAGGGTACATGGGGCTCCCTAGTGATTGTCACACACAGTTGGCATATGCCAACATGCCTTGCTGAGGACACTGACACATGGGTGGTAATGGCATTTTTTTTTTTTGGAGTTAGGGTTTCTTTGTGTAGCCTTGGCTGTCCTGGACTCGCTTGTAGACCAGGCTGGCCCTTGAACTCACAGAGATCCGCCTGTCTTTGCCTCCCGAGTGCTGAGATTAAAGGTGTGTGCCACCAACACCTGGCAAGCATAGCATTTGATAAATGAGGATACACTTTGGGCACTGGAGAGATGATGGATCACTGATTAAAAGCATTGGCTGCTCTTAGAGAGGACCTGGTTCAATTCCCGGCACCCACAGCCATTTGTACCTCCAGAGGATCCAATGCCCTCTTCTAGACTCTGAGGGCACCAGACATACATGAAGACAAAATACCCACATATAGGGAAACAATACTTCAGTCAGAAAAATGAAGCCCCTGCTTTCCTTTGCATTCCCGTTCTTGTCCCCCGTGAAACTGTATAAGTCACGTGAAATCTAAGATGGTTTACTGTACCCAAAACATATCCTCAGATTCCCAAGAATCTTTGTATGAAAGGCTATAACACCTTGCTAATTTGCACACAGGTACATCCTTGTCATTGGATAGTGGCAGAGACACCAGCCTCTGTATGAACCGGAAAAACAGCAACAGGGACAACAGCAGCAAACTCCTGAATACGGGGGCTGGAAAACACAGCCAGTGGGGTCTGGGCAAATCTAGCCACGCTTGCCACTGCTAGCAACACATGCAACACACACTTGCCACATGTTAGCACCTTGTGCGAGGAAGTAAGCACCTCTTTACTTCTTCTCTGGGCTTGGGGTTGCCATAGAACCCACCAGAATAAATGTGCATATCCCATGTATGGGATACAGGGACACTGAGAACTCATTTGACATCTTTTTAAAAAAATCAGATTGAGGCAAGCATACTGGCGAGTGTCCATGGGGGCAGCCTCAGCCCCCCGCCAGGCTGGACAGTGAGCAGTACTTGTTCTGCACAAGCGTACACCAGACCCCACAACTGAGCGGAGTCCCATATTCATCTTCCCTTTCTGTACTGGAGAGTAGTTATTACCTGTGCATTCTGACAAGAGAAGTTATTCTCTAAGGTAGTATTTCAACCTTGTATGTCTAAAGAACTGTTACAGACAGAAACAAAACAAAATCAACAAAGAAACAAAAAGCCCAACCCTACCACCAGCCACGTATGAAACATAACAACTGTCATTTATCTTGGGCCACCCTTATGGACATGGGTGTTCAACCGTCATCCATGTAGATGGGCAGCACAGCGCTGAGCAGAGCCAAGGACCACTGTGAGAGCTGAGGGGCCCTCTCAGCACAGAGTACCTTACAGACACTATAGCATTCGCCTTTATAATTTATTTATTTTTCATTTTTAGGTGCATTGTTGTTTCTCCTGCACGTATATCTGTGTGAGGGTGTCAGATCTTGTGAGCTGCCATGTGGGTGCTGGGAATTGAACCTGGGTCCTCTGGAAGAGCAGTCAGTGCTCTTAACCGCTGAGCCCTCTCTCCAGGCCCCAAGGCATTCATTTAAAATGAAAAGGCAGGATTAGAAACGGACACCTGCCAACAGGCAGACTCATTGAATGCTGTTTGAGGCCACCCTGAGCCACACAAGAGCCCATCTCAACAAAGCAAACAGAAGGAAACAAAACAGAGCTATGCTGCTAGGCTAAAAATGAAAATAACTATATATAAACATTAAAAATGTTATTATTCCTCAGTGGCTAGGTGCCCTACCAGCACCCCCCACAGCCCCTCACACCCCTGCTCCCCACTTTCCCATCCCCCACCTCCATCTCCACCCTGCCTTTTTGAGTTCTGAAACTGTCTCTATCTCATTCTCTTAAAACAAAAATCTCCAATACCCAGGGTGCATTTCTTTCAGGACTTAGCCTGCGAATATCACTGACTGGACAAAGGCACAGGAGGGGATAGAATTCTGAATTTACTATCCCTGGACATCTTCTCTACATAGCAGGTACATTCCTCAACAGGTCCTGAGGACACCTGAAGGTACTTCTTTGCTTTAATATCTTACATAGTTGCAGTTCACACATTTATACAGGCCTTCACTGTACATCTTAGTTGACCCTCAACAGGATGGGAATTCTTTTCACTTTTATAGATAAAACACACACACATACAGAGAAAGAGAGGGAAACTAAGATTCCAATTAAAGGCAATAATGCCAGAAGTGTCTGAACCAGGACTTGAATTCAGGATTTATGACCCTAAGTCGAATACAAAGAGCAAGTTCTGCAGAGAAGGCACTCCTAAGAGATGAATGGCATCAATGAATGCTAGGTGCTCTCTCCAATGCCTCCTGAGCTGGTGTATGGCACAGGTGGTTTACCCAGGTGGAGAGAGATCAAGACTAAATTCTAGCTGTGAGGCAAAATTTTCATTAACATTTCTCTGTGGATTAAAATTTAGATATTCTGAGTTACTGGGAAATGGCGAATAACTCCACACAAATGCATGAACACCCTCACCCACGCACACACTTACACACACATGCCCTAGTACCAATTTTGGTATTAATTAATGCCTACCACACATGCATTCTTCCAAAACCAATTTTTAGAAAGTCATACCTATTAAGATAGTTTCTTAATTTATCAGATATTTGTAATAATGTTTTTATAAAAGAGTTCATCAAATGTTTTACTAATTTTCATACACTGAAACTAATCTACAATTACATATTGTATTCAATTTATATGTAACTTTCCAAGAAAACCTACTATTCTAAGAAAAGTGCATATAAAATGGTTCTATAAAACATAGTATCTACATAATATTATTAAGTTAGTAAATGGAAAAATTAGGCCACTGGACTGTCAGTCATCATAAAAAAAAAATCCCACTGCAGAAGTCACCCTGTCAAGTGGTTACAATTAATGTGTCTGGCAAAATGAGTACACCCCTTTCCTGAAGTGGTTATACATCTTATTGAGTCATACTGTAGTCATTAGCCAGAGTTAATTTTAAACAGATAGATGGAAAGATTCTCGTGTTTAGGCCTGTAGGGTTTGGAGTCTCCCATTATCTGTTTATTCACAAAGCAACTCCAAGGCTGAGGGGCTGCCTTCCGGATACCCAGCTAGGGTAAGGCTGTACTGAAATGTCCGATAAGCAGGACGTAAACGCAGTGCAGTCTCTAGCCCACTAGAGATCCATGGGTTTTGTTTTATTTTTTTTTAAGATTACTTTTTAATAATTTACTTAATTTTATTTTTTATGTGTATTGGTGAGAGGGTGTCAGGTCCCCTGGAACTGGAGTTACAGACAGCTGTGAGCTGCCATGTGGATGCTGGGAATTGAACCTGGGTCCTCTGGAGAAGCAGCCAGTGCTCCTAACCACTGGGCCATTGCTTCAGCCCCCCTGTAAAGAATCTTTTATTGAATACTCTTCTAAAGAATCGCTACAGATTGCTGCCTTGCTATAGTTTTTCTCGGCCCAGCTGTGCCCTGATAGTACCATGCCCACACACCTTTTTTCAGACAGGAACTCATGTAGCCCAGGCTGGCCTTGAACATTCTATATTGCTGAGGATCACCTTGAACTTTGATCCTCTTGCTTCTACCTCCCAAGAGCTAGGATTATATGTGTGTACCCCATCACTACTAGCTTTCTTTCTTTTTTTTTCCCTGAGACCGGTTCACAATGTAGCCCAAGCTGGCCTTGAACTCACACCCTTCTGCCCCTGCTTCCCTGAAGCTAGGACTGCAGGCATGCAGCAGCACATCCTGCTTCCTTTCCTTTAAAAAACAACACAACATCCCCAGGCATCAGAGCAATAGTTCTTGTAGTTAATTTCAGTTTAAACTCCTTCCTATTAGGCCTTGCTTCCATAATACCGCTAAGAATTTGGAGATGTTCTTTTTGAAGTTTATAGTTTCCAAAGAGTATCCAATTTATCAGTTATATGTAAATTAATATGTTGACTCCCATCAGCTGAGAAGGCAAATGGTACCTGGACCATGGGCCCTGGCCAGCCTTGAGTGTCCCTGGCTACTTATCTGCATGTGTGATCAAGTGCCATTTGTATATGCCCTGATAAAAGAAGGTTGGGAGGCACTGAAAAGGGATTGGTTCTCTACGAACTGCAAGGCTGTTCTAGTCTATTCTGTTCTATCCTGGTCTATTCAGATGGGGCTTCCAGGGTGATTCTAAACAATGTCAGGAACACCCAGGATCAAGAAGCCCTTGGACTTGTTGAGTTAACTGGGAAATCATGTTGTTTCCAGCTCAAAAAGCCCCTTTTTAGGCACTTGTCTTCCAAATGATAAAGCTAATGTTTTACGTTTGCCATTAAAGACCCAAGTTTAACACTAAAACCATGAGTGCCGCTGGTGTAAGCAGTTCACCTGGCCTTCCCTCTTCACTGGAGCTCTTCCCCGACGCAAAGACCTCGGCTTTTATCCTTCCGATCTGGAAAAGCACATCCCCCTCAACTTCCATAAATCTGCAAACCTTGAAAAGAGCCCCAGCGTCATGGAGTAAAAGCACCGGGCATTAGGATCTCACTGCAAGGAGGGCTGTCTTCAAGCCTCTCGCTGCTAAGCCGGACATTTCCTAACACTGGACAAATTGTCCGTCCAGCTCAGGGAGGGTGAACTGCAGTGGTCTTTTACCCTCCGAGCCAATTGTTAGCTTTTCACAGGAATCAGCAGGGAAGCACATGTGGCGTCTCTGTGTGGCGGTGAGCACCCCCATGCCTTGTGTGAGTCTGCATGTAGATGAAGCAGGCTGGGAGCTTTCCGAGCTGCTGCAGCCCAGTTCTCAGAGAAGCCTTTTCTCCAGCTCGGCTCCCTGCTGGGACAGCCCTTTTCAGGCTTTCTATCCCCCCCTCGATCTCTTCTCCTGCAGAACACAGGGGAAACTTGATTGAAATAAAGACCTAGGGAACATGTTTTATTTTCTCCTGTTCAATCCATTTTAGAAAAGCTTTTAATTGGTTTTAAAGAAGATGCTAAACAAAATGTGATGATGTTTCTCAGTTTTTCTGAACTACCACTTTTTATACTTTCAAAGGGCTAATAAATCAATCATGAAAGTAACTCTCCAGATCAATTTAAAGCAAATCCACTGAATGCCAGGTTCATTAAAAATCTATGCATTTGCTTAGGAAAATTTAAAATTCAAGGAAAATTATCCTAGTAACTGAAATCTGCCTTGAATTTTTAGTTCTACACCGAAAATCCAAGAACAAGGCGATCACAAAGGGAGAAGAGGAGGGCTTGAGACCCAGTTTTAATAAGCCAATTTACAAGAAGGGAGGGGTGGGGGAGGGGAAGTGGAAAGGGAATATCTGGGTACATAACAACACCGGCCCTGGAGGGACCCTTTCATCGGAGCGTGCATGACACAGTGCTGCTTCGAGAAAGCTGGAATTAACACAAATGCAAAAATCAAGGCTCTGCGATGCAACTGCTGTCTTGTAAGATGTGCAGTGCTTTCTAAAGAAGGATGCCCAGAGTGTTTGGGTTTTTTTGTTTGTTTGTTTGCCAGAAAGGACAGTTTTCTGTGACCCACACTCTCTACCTGACTCAGTGCCTCCAGCTTTAACATTAAGTTGAAAAATCCATGCGGCGCTGGTTTGCTCAAGAGGGTACTCTTACTATAGAGTCACCAACACCCTTGACGCTGGACCAGCTTAAAATTGTTTTCATTTTCTCCAGACAATGTACAATAAATTTACAAAGCCAGGTGGTGCAGACAAGGCCTATTTTTATTCTGTTAAACGTGCGTCAATGAGAAGTACTTCCAATACTAATTCCTTCTGCCACAAATTCTTATGCAGCAGGTCACCTGGCAGACAGGGGTCAGAGTTACCAAATTCTGACTAATGACAGGCCAGTGTTCCCTTAAAAGAGAATCCCTGCCATTCCCTGTCACTAAGGCAACCAGGTTTCTTACTTCTTACATACATCTTTACTTCTTAGAGAAATTCATTCCACAGCCCTTTTTAATGATCCAATTGCTGGGTGTAAGACTGCTCCCAAGCTGGGATTTCTCCACGTCCCCCAGTGTCTTGCCCTTTACTTTTAACTCTCTATATAACTCTTCTTTCATCATTTACATAGCTTAAGAAACTACATTTTAAAAACGTGACAATTTTATTGAGATATAATTTGCAAAGCACACATTTCACTAACTTAAAGTGTGTAATTCAACAGTTTCCAGCACATTCACGGATACGGGCACCTGTCACCACACTTGATCTTAGGTCATTTTCATCTCTCCAAAGAGAAATCCCTCCCTCATTAGCAGTCGCCTGTTACTCTCCCAATCCCGCCTCCCAGGCCCTGGCAACCATTGATAATGGATTTTCTATCTCAGAGGCCAACTATGGGCACCTCATAGAAATGAAACCATACTGGAGAGATGGTACAGCAGTTTAGGCCCTAGCTGCCCTTGCTGGGGACCTGGGTTTGATTCCCAGCACCCACATGTTGGCTCACAATCATCTGTAACTTCAGTTCCAGTATATCTGATACCCTCATCTGTGTCTCTGTGGGCATGCGTCACATATGTAGTATTCAGACATACATGCAGTCAAAACACCCATACCTTTAAAATAAAATAAGTCTAAGAAAGAAAGGACAAAGTGGAATCATAGCATATGGTCCTTTGTGATCGCCTTTTCTCATTTAGCACATTGTCAAGGTCCATTTATATTGAAGCATGTACTGAGTGCATTTTCATCCCTGAATTCCACTTTATGACTGTAAATTAGTTTATTCTAGTTAGACTCATATTGGTTTCCTTTTGGGTTTCTTTGAATAATCCTGCTATGAACATTCACAAACAAGCTTTGGTGAAGGTGTGTGTTCTCATTTGTTTTGGGTGTGTTCTAGGAGTTAACTGATAGGCCACCTCCTCACTTGAAGTTGAACCACTAAACTTTCCCAAAGGCAACAGATTTTAACATTTAAAAATTTTTTTAATTAAAAAAAACATTTGTTTTATGTATATGAGTACTCTGTCTTCATGCACATTAGAAGAGGCCATCAGATCTTATCACAGATGGTTGGGAGTCACCATGTGCTTGCTGGGAATTGAACTCAGGACCTCTGGAAGAGCAGCCAGGGCTCTTAACTGCTGAGCCATCTCTCCAGCCCCAGATTTAAATATTTTTATTAACAGTTTATATGGTTTCCAGCTTTGCTAACTCCTCATCAACACTTTTATCTGACTTTTGGATCATAGTCATCTATAATCCAAAATATAATAAAGTACTTCACTGTATTGGTCTTGATTTACAGTCCCCGATGAATGACAATATGAATGACCTGCTTGTGTACTAGCTGGTCATTTGAGTTGTACATAAAAAAAAAAAAATTAGTGGGGCTGGAGAGACGGCTCAGTGATTAGGAGCACTGTCTGCTCTTCCACAGGACCTGGGTTTAAGTCCCAGTACCCTCGTGGCGGCTCACAACTGTCTGTAACACCAGTTCCAAGCGATCTGACCCCTTCACACTACTGCACATAAAATAAATAAATTATTTTTTAAAAATGAGTGTGTGTGTGAGTGGTGGGGGAGCCCATGTGCCATGTTACAAAAGTGAGGTCAGAGGGCACCTCTGTGGAGTTGGTTTTCTCCTCCTACCTTTCCATGGATTGAACTTCTTGGGGTTGAACTCAGGCCATCAGGCTTACAGGACAAGTGCCTCTATCTGCTGGCTCCTGGACTTTCTTTCCCTTTTTAAAATTTACTTACTTATTTTTCAAGACATGGTTTCTCTATGTATAGTCTTGGCTGTGTCCTGGGACTTGCTCTGTAGACCAAGCTGGCTTTGGGAGAGTTGCCTGACACTGCTTCCCGAGTGCTGGGATTAAAGGCGTGTACCATCAACTACTTTCAAATATTTTTACACTGACCATATAACCTAAGACCATCAATATAAGATGATGCATATACAGATGAATATGTATATGTATATATATATTCAATGTATTATTTGAATAAACTAGGAAGGATGCATATGTGTGGTGAGATTTAGAAGCATTAGATAATTTTCCTCCCCTTAAGAGTCTTACAAATATTTTAAGAAACAGAAACAGTATTCTTTAGTCTCTAATCAATTGCAACAAAATGGCTTTGGGGGCAAACGCGCTTTTGAGAAAGCCTAAAAACCCAGGTACAACCCTTAGAACCCACTTCAAGCTGAATGGAGGGAAGCAACAACCCCTGAAGGCTGTCCCCTGGCCTCCACAGGGCCCTATGACATGTGCCCCCAGTAACAAATACAATGAAAAGATATCTTTAAAAACATGCCATTTGTTAGTATTTTCTATTTACATCTATTTTGGATATGAAGAGCTTCCAGGGAAGAAATGAATATTTAAATTCACATAGATAATATGTGACCAGATAAAGAAGTTTAAAAATAACATTGAAAAGCTATTCATTTTTCTCCTAAGTGAACTTTTGCATTATTTTAAAAAGCGGAATATTATAATAAATATAGTTAATTGCCTGAAAAATCTCTCCCATTCTAAAATTTTTAAATATGCTAGCTCTATAAAAAGCAGGTATGAATATATAGAAATTATTTTGTTTTAGCAACTTTAGACATATGCATCTAGAAATCAAGAGAAGGCAAAAAAAAAAAAATCTCACTTCTCTTGAATTCAATAAGGCCAAGGCAAGAATCACTCAAACCCAGGAATTTGAGAGAGCCTGGGCACCATAGTGAGAACTCCATCTCAAAATCAAAAGAGAAACTATTAATTAGGGATAGAGAACTTGCCTAGTAGGCAGGAAGCCCTGGGTTTGATACCCAGCACAGAAAAGAAATCCTTTCATATTGCATATATTTCAAAATTTCAAGGATGTTATGTATCTTTTATGACTTTAGAAAAATTTTAAGAAGCACTAAAAACCTAGAAAAGCAAGACCAGTCTTTAAGTGTAAAATATGCATGTGTATTTTTAACTGCTAAATGACATATTAGAGCCACAAACAGTTTTTATTATTTCTTTCTGCTCATAACATATTGTAAATAAGATTTCCACACAGACACTAAGATGCTTTCAAATAACTGCTCACCCTCTGCCTTTCTTCCCTTTGCCTGGCATTTCTTCAGTGTTCCACCACACAGAATCAACCTAAAGAATCCATCTTGTGACACAGCCAAGCATACTCTGGAAACCTCAGCATAAGTAACACATCTAATCCACCCTCACAGGATGCTTCTCCATCTGTTAAGAGGATTACAATTACCATCTCTGGCTGCCTTATCAGTGAAGATGCGAGCAAAGGAAGGGAGATTCCAGCTCTGCTTCTTAAGGGCAGCGTGTGTCACAGGAGAAACAACTTCAGGCCACCTTCACAAGCTGAAAACCACAGCAGCAAACCTGATGGCTTGGTACATCTGCATGCAAATACATCCTCAAATACACGTTCTCAGGGAAACCATGAAGTGATAAAGGAAACAAATAGGAACAGGCATTTGATTCTCTCTACATCTGTGTCACAGTCTCCCTCTGTAGGTGACGGGGCTAAGGCTGTGGAATACGCTGGGGAATTCACAAAACAAGGATGAAAACTAACTGAAACTGTCAGACCTTGATTTTTTTCAGAAAAGGAAAAGGAAAGAAAAAAAAATCTGTTAAGAAAACAGTTAGAGGCTGGAGAGATGGCATAGCAGTTCAGAGCTGTTCTTCCAGAGGACCCGGGTTCAATTCCTAGCCCCCACAATACAGGCTCACACCTGTCTGTAACTATTCCAGTTCCAGGGGATCTGACACACTTGCACAGACATACATGTAGGTAACATCAATGCACGTAAAATAACATAAAGTTATTTTAAAAAACCAATTAAAGCTTGGCATGGTGATGCACACCTTTAATCCCAGTGTTCAGGGAGGAAGAAGTAGTTGGATTGACGTGAGTTCCAGGCCAGCCTGGTCTACAAAGTGAGTCCAGGACAGCCAAGGCTACACAGTGAAACCCTGTCTCAGAAAATGAAAAAAAAAAAAAAGAAAGAAAACAATTTACCTTAAGACAGAAGGCTACATCAGATGCCCCTTCTAGAACAACAGAATTGCATGTCTGTGATAACCCATATACTTGGCATGTACGACTCTATAAGCCTTACTGGATTCTGTAGAAATATTGTTAGTACTAATTTACCTGAGGAGGTGCCTTTTTCAGCAACACAAGAAGAGCTTGCAACACCAGGTTGGAGAATCGGGGGCCAATGGGGACGTAATCTGAAAGAGAAACATGGCTGTGGCTCAGGGATGGGGATCATGGGGCCACATGTCCGAGCATGCAGATCTGTCTGCATCGAAAGCAAACATCAGCTATGTTAAGAGACAGGCAGCTCTGCCATGAAACACACCCTTAATAATCTACATTCTCAGAGTGGTATACAAGAACTTATCCATACATTTAAAAAAGCTTCTCAATATCCACTTTGATCGTATAGATGTATTCTCTGGTCTTCAGAGACTCGTTTCCCCCTCCCCACCAAAGGAGAGAATGTCCAGGTGTTTTTAACCAAGCATTCTAAGAAATTACTAGAAACTGTCAGAGTATATTTATTTATTTATTTATTTTTAAAATATTTATTTATTTTTTTTATGTGAGTACTTAGTCTTCACACACACACCAGAAGAAGGCATCAGATCCCATTACAGGTGGTTATGATCCACCATGTGGTTGCTGGGAATTGAACTCAGGACCTCTGGAAGAGCAGTCAATGCTCTTAACCACTGAGCCATTTCTCCAGCCCCCAGAGTATATTTATATATGTTACACTGATAACAAAGTTTGACATTAAAAATAGGTAGAAACTGGCTGGGATGTGGCTCAGTGGTGCTCCCAGGAGGAGAAGAAGGAGCTGAAGATGACAGGAAAAGAAACGGTACTATAAGCGCAAAGATGGAGAGGTGTCCAGATTGCCCTTCAGAGAAGGCAGTGCAGCCGACCACGGGACTCTGTCCTGGAATCTTCAGCCTGGGGCTCTTCCCTAGCTTCCTCTGCTTATGCCATCTAACCCTGTGCTTGGAGCCCTGCCGGCATCAGCCCCATGAAGTCAAGGTTTTCTGAACAGCCAGGACATAGGCACATCTTATGTTATGTTATTTTCTGGCAATGTATGTTATAAAGGTTAGAAAATACAGCTGCAGGCCAGAAGAGGGCATCAGATCACAATATAGATGGTTGTCAGCCAACCATGTGGTTGCTGGGAATTGAACTCAGGACCTCTGAAAGAGAGGACAGTGCTCTTCACCACTGAGCTATCTCTACAACCCGAGGCACAAGTTCTTGACACAAGTGTGTTGCTGTGACCACATGCCTTGATTATGCTCAGAAAAAGGAATTTACAGAGAGCTATGCACATGACCAAAAGTTCTTAAAGAAATAATCCTATAAACTAGACTGTAATGTCCCAAACATGGCACATCCCAAGTCCTGGCCATTAGGTAAGCACTATTAATTTAAGGAGGCCTTGTAGATATACTTGCTTTGTTTTACAACAAATATTACCAAAACTTAAAAAGCAATTAGCAGACAACCTAATGTTAAGGCCGAACACCACAGGGAAGTAAAGAACATTACTGCACATTAGCGCAGCCAGTGCCGGGCGGAGTCCTCAGTGTTTATTAGGTTACCAGCTGTCTGTTTCAACAGCACATGTCCCGTCCTGACCTACTGTCGTAGTGATACACACCAGACTAACTTCATTTACAACGAATAAAATGTAGAAGTGACAAAGCTTTTCCGACGTTTAATGGTTTGTTTCTGAGTTGGGTGCGGGGGAGGGGGCTAGGTCTTACTCATCTTTGTAACCACTGTGCTTCAACCTAAGAGATATTTAATAAGTATTTTTTTAAATTACTGTAGAGCACCTTTAATTTTCAGAGCTTCAATATTTATTACCCTGCGTTGCTCATTTATTATGGACAGGACACACTGGAGAAAATGAGGCCGCTAGCTCATCTGACTACTGATTTCCTATAAGAGATGCTGTTACAGTCCCTCTGAGACAAAGAAAGGCATTTCTATTGCCTTTTCACCTCCAAGGTCCCATGGAAATACTCTCCTCCTGTAATTTCGGGATTCCAGTTGTCATGTGCAGCCGAAGTCACAACTCACCGAGCAGTCTCTCGATGTCGTCCACGACCACACAGCTGAGCTGAGATTTGTAAGCATCATCAAAGATCTGCAAGGGAGAAAATCAGCTCTGACCTTACTGTCCTCCAGGGTAACGACAATTCCAAGAATTTGGTTAACTTTTCCCACTCTTTTTGAGACAGGGTCTTAGAACGTAGACCAGGCTGGCCTTGAACTCAGAGATTCACCTGCCTCTGCCTCCTGAGTGCTGGGATTAAAAATGTGCACCACGACGCCCAGCTAAATTTGGTTAATTCTTGAACAACACCTGCACAAAGCACAGTGTAACGCTGATGTCCAGACAGAAATACGTTAATAGATTACAGGACCTTAGAACCTGAAGAGCCTGTGTGGAAACTGGAGGCAGATATGACTTGCTCGGGATGACACAGTAAGATGGTGTCTGAATACAGTCAGCAAATTAAAGCAAGCGGCGAGGGAGGAGGCTGTGTCCTGGCAAACATGGAGCAGCAGTTTCAAATCAGACAGAAAATCTGTGGGTGTAGAGGCTGAAGCTAAGTGCCAGCCTTCAGGCCAGCCTCTTATGAAGGATGACGCATCTGTTCTAGACACTGTGAATGGGGCTCAGTGCACCCACCAGCGTCATGAGTACAAACTAGTCTGTCGCACAGCACTGTCCCATGCTGTGTCATAACCCCACTTTGTCCTTAGCAACCTGTTTCCCCACTGTGAAGTGGATAAAAATATGTGCTTTGTTTCTAACATCTTTAGCACCCAGCATAAAGCAAATACTTGAGACAACATGAGCTCCAAGGTCATCTTGTCCTGCATCATTTTTCTTTCTACTCTTGTTTCCTCAGCATTTTCTATACTGTACATACACTGTGGATTCCCTATATTTTCCCATATATTAAACTAGACTGTAAAAACACGGAAATCGAGTACTATTTCATTATCTCAATTAATATAATGCTGGACCAGAAAAATAACAAGTGTTTGTTAAAAAAAACAAAATTAAAGCTGGGCAGTGGTGGTGCACGCCTTTGATCCCAGCACTTGGGAGGCAGAGGCAGGTGGATCTCTGAGTTCGAGGCCATCCTGGTCTACAAAGTGAGTCCAAGAAAGCCAGGCTACACAGAGAAACCCTGTCTCCAACAACAACAACAATAATAAATTTATACTTTTTTAATACTTAAGCAGAAATGTCGAGTAGGTAGCTGGAGATGTCCAACTGAAGCCAGTCTGAGGAAATGCGCATGGCAGTGGCATGCGGAATCAGGACTGGAAGAGACGTTCAGGCAACAGTGGGAGAGGAAGAGGAACACGCTGCTAAGGGACAACACGGTAGTAAGTGTTACCGCCACACTCGTTCGGTTGTTTCTGTCACTCAGTCAACAAGTGTTTTTAAGTTCCTATCATTTGTCAAGTGTTAATGAAGCCACCTGAGAGAGCAGTGAGGCAGGCAACTAACTGCACCTGTCAAGAGTTAGAACGGGGAAAGGTCCCCGTGACTGTGAGGACGTCCTTCTGAAAGAAGATTTCAGAGCCACTGTATGAGTCACCATATCCTCAGCCCTAGTCTTGAAAGCCAGAGCCACGCATTGCCTACTGACCTGAGTCTTTGAGAAACTACAGTGAGCAAGGGTCCTCTTCAGAGCCGTGATGCACACCTGCCCTGG
The DNA here is from genome assembly GCA_028658305.1 of Pachyuromys duprasi. Lineage (NCBI taxonomy): Eukaryota > Metazoa > Chordata > Mammalia > Rodentia > Muridae > Pachyuromys > Pachyuromys duprasi. Next base: position 17,021,126 of record CM053746.1, on the reverse strand, counting down.
GAGTGAGAACCGCAGTCCAGTGTACGATGGCACTGGATCTGCTGGATTTGGGGGTGCTTCCTGCAGCATAACTGAAGCTATCCCAAGCCACACAGGTACGCAGGGGTCAAGGGAACCACCCACCTCTGCCTGTGCTGGATTAAGGACATGCACCACCACACTCAGTTTGCCCTGGAGGATCTTAACATTTTCAGTGAGCTAAATTTACTGTAAAGGCAGTTAAAACTACAGTTTTAAACAATGAACTGAGATGCAGGTTTTACAGCTTAGGAGCATTTTCCAGACTGCTATGCTGAGAGGCAAGGTCAGAGTTAGAGCCTGAGGACCATCAGGGAGAGACGGTGTGGGGAGTGAATGTACGGAGAAGACAGCAGATACTACAGGGATTTGTGGGGCCGAGAAGGACCCAGCCAAGGATGAGTGTGGTGCTGAGGGAGAAACGGGAGTCAAAATCTTGTTGTTTGGGGAACGGATGCGGAGTACATCTGGACAGCCCCATCCTAGGAAGAGAAGAAGATTTGACAGTTAGGTGTTCAGTTTCCTGATGGTTACTTTTGGCTTTGAGTTAGTGAGTTCAAGACCATGAAGAGACCTGGTAGCATCGCTTACTCACCGTGACAAAGGCTGTGCCAAAGCCAGTTGGAACCTCCTGCTCTAATCTGAAAGTGTATACACGCCCTATCCCTTTCAGTCCCTGCCTTCACAGGCCCCTCTTTATCTGGTCACCAATCTAACAGAAGGTCTTCCCCTGCTCCCTGCATCCTCGAGACTACACAAGAAAATGTGTAGTCCTCTCAGAAATGGGCCCCAGCAGAGTGTTCACTGAGCTGAGACTCAGGCTTGACGGGAGAGCACAGGAGATTAGCTGCCAGCCTAAATCTAATGAGATATTTGCATGCTGAGCTGGAAAGTTCTACCCTAATTTTATGTAAATCAATTCAAAGAGGAAGTGAGGTATTGGAAGAAAAGACAGAAAAAAATAAAATAAAATAAAAGCGTGCAAACTGCCCCAGTTAGCATGCCACCACGGCTTGCCCTCAGTAGATGCACAATCAAGTGTGCCACCGCCGGCCTGGAGCAGTCAGGTGGACTAGAGCTGCAGCTAGGGGCTAAACCTCCCCGACGCCTGCCCCCTTCCCCCCAAAATCAATCTAAGGAATGTGCAATCATTCTAGAGTCATCAGGGAGTGTCCTGGAGAGCAAGTGAAATGCCAGCATACACAGATGGGGTTTAAGTGAGTCGGGTGGGAACGTGAAGAAGGGTTAGAGAAGAACTGAAGGACCAGAGGGAAGAACAGTCAGGGCTGCTGAGGAAGTGATGAGATTTGCTCTCAAGGATGAAGACAGGTTCTCAGGGTCTGTTCCGGGCTGCGGACACGAGGAGCCTGGCACCATTCCACACGCCGCGCCTCCTCTCCTGCTTGTTAAGGCGGAGTGTACAACACAGACCCGAGCGAGGGTCATGAGAGACAACCAGGCCACGGTCGGCCTGGGCTCCGGGAGAGCATGCTGGACACATAGCACTTAGAGGAGCAGCAGGGACGGGGCAGGCTGGGAGGGGGCAGGGAACTGACTGCCAGTACTCAGGGCACAGAGCTCACGCCGCCGCGGCCTCTACGGACAAGCCAGAGCCACCTGTGAGGAGGGGCGGGGCAGCAGCTGCTCCCCCAGGGAGGGTGCCGGCATTGTTAGCTCCGTGTTAATCCCAGCCTTTCAGAGTCACAAGCCGCAGCCAAGTGCGCTCTAAGGAGCTTCTGGCCTTCATTTTCTGTAACCCCCTTTAGCGCTCTTAAGTAAGTGAAGCTAAGCTCTCTCTTCTCTCTCTCTCTGAGACTGGAAGGGTTCACTTCAATTTTGGAGTAGCTGGCGTGAAGCACCATAGCCTAGTTAACAGGATCTAATGACAGGAGGAAGCTAATGGCTTAGAAAATCCCTAACGCAGTAACTCTGTCAGCAATTAGTGGAGAGCACACGCTAATCGTATTTGGTAGCATATAAAAACGTAAATGAGAAAATTTAAATTGGCACTATCAGTAATAATCTCTGGTCTCTAAAAATAATTTGGGAGCAGGCCAAGCAAGCATCAGCTGTCTCCTGACAAGGCTGCACAGGAAGTGGACCTCAAGTTTCGGCAAAGCACTAAAGCTTCTTGGATTGACCTTAAAATCCCTTATTTGTTCTCCCTGCTTTTCAGGAAAAAAGTCTTACATTTTTCACTACCGTGATCCACAGAGAGGGTGTGCCTCACCAGCTAAAAGCCATGTGGTCTCAAAGCTCTGCTCCTCCTTTACATGCTGGGCAAAAAGACAAAGTGTGTTCACCCAAAAGCCAGGGGACGTCCACCACGGCCCTCAGCCCTTCTGGAGCGCCCACGCCGCTCAGCTCATGCGTGCTCAAGCTTCACCGAAATGGCTCCATGATATTATTAGGATGTCAACCCAAAACATCCAAATTCTGTTGCTTAGTAACTGCTGTCAGAAGATCCAGTTTCCAGCTCTGCTCTTTGTACGGGCTAAAGTAAGAAAAGAGGAGGATTAGGCAGCGTGACTGTTCTGTGCAGACTACAGTTTGCAGTGGATTTGCGGCAGGGCATTCACAGAAGATTAGCTTTCCCTCGCAAAGCTAGTGGGAAGGAGAATTTCTTCTGTTAATTTTCAAACCTTTGAAAATAAGAAATATGCTATTAATAGAAGGTCCACAAACTGCCAATGTTTTTATTTAGTTTTATTGTCTTAAAAAATTCAGCGGTATTCTATCTTGGTGCTAAGTGTGTACTCAGAAGCATCATGACTAGGTAATTGGTTAAAATCAAATTCTATTGCTTTGTTCTCTTCATTTAAGGTCATCAACAGCCAGCAAAATAGATTTTTGCAGTATAGATGCAAAAAGAAAATGAATAAAAGAATGAAAATTTTAGAACAGAATAAAGTTCAGGAAGCAAACATAAAATAGGAGAAAAAAAGAAATATCTGTAAATATTTCAAATATCTTAGTGGAGCATATGGCATTCCCTCGATCCACCCAGAACTAGAGGACAATGCTTCCTAAGTACTTTGGCAGTGTTGAACTGATCAATACAGAAAGGATTTATTGAAGAAGGTAACAGAAATACAGGTAAATTTGAAATTAATTGAGAATAAACTATTTTCATGTATTTTTGCATTCATTTTGGGGGAAAATGCAATAGAACAAGTATAGCCCTCTTTCCTCATAAAAACTATCTGCTTCTGGTCCAAGTAAAGAAATGGTAATAAAGATATTGAACGAACTAATCCAGACCACTGCTACTAAACAACATTAACGTGTTATATGCCATTTCTGAGCTTACAAACTATTATAATTATAGAACATTAGGGGACACACACACTATCAGAGATGGAGCACCAGGCCTTGCTTCTGCTAGATAGATATCCTACCGGAGTCATTAAGCCAGTCATTAGAATGTAGCTAACGAAATAATTAAATGCCAACCTTCTACCTAACAAACTGGGAAAGAAAAATTTAGTAACACTAAATTGGGGCAAAAATTCAAAGAAAGTCCATTCTTTTCTTTTTTTGTTTTTTGTTTTTTCAAGACCCGGTTTCTCTGTGTAGACCTGGCTGTCCTGGAACTCATTCTGTAGACCAGGCTGGCCTCCAACTCACAGAGAGTCAAGGACCTCTGCCTCTGGAATGCTGGGATCAAAGGCAGGTGCTACCACCTGTTTTTTTTTTTTTCCCTAAATTTTTAAGTGTAAATTATCACAACTTTCTGAAGGAATGGGCTGTGTAAAAGCAGTAGTATCTTTTTTTAAATCAGTAGCAGCTTTACATAAAAGGTTTGATAGCAATGCATGTATGTAAAAATCTTCACAAAGTTTTTTTTGTTTTTCCTGTGAGAATGTCTCCTAGAAATGTCAGAGAAGCTAAACTCATCAAGTCTCACCAGCATGGCTGCCTAAATATGACCTGTGACCTGAACAAGAATGACACAAATAGACATGCTAACATGGAGGGGGTGATGTTCACAGGGCCTGCACCCTAGATGAAGGACTACAGGCAATGAAGGACTACTGAGAATAATAGTCTTTCCTGGAAGAGCACATCAATTGGTTATCCAATACCAAGTGGTCAGTCCTGAAAACATGCATACAAGTTACATTATATGCACTAAGCAGGTTGTGTTTATATATTTAGGAATATATAAGAATACACACATACACACACACACACACGTGACAACAAAGAAAAAGAAGTCATGAGTTTGAAAGAGAGCAAGGGTGTGCATAGGAAGGGCTGGAGAAAGAAAAGAGAAGGGGGAAAATAGCCTAGTTTTTATTATAATCTGAAAAAAAACCTTTATAATAAAAATATTAACAAAAATTAGCAATCCGAATCCTGAAAATTTATCCCAAAGAAATAAGCAGAAACCGGTACAATAATAAAATTGCCCACCATACTTAGATACATATTCTATCAAAGGCGTACCATTTTACCTTAAATAAATTACCATCTCATCTAATTCTCACCCTATGTCTATGTGTCAATTCTCCTGCCTCAGCCTACTGAGTGCTGGGATTCAGGTATGTGCCAGTATGCTCTAAACAAACATTACCCTCCATATTAAAGAGATTAAAAACAAAAGCTTAAGTTAACATATCTTGTTATTTAGGCTTTCAGAGAAGTAATTTATTCAAGGTGACAGAGATGCTATTCAAATTCAGGTCGATTTGAATCAAAACCCAAGTACTTGTCACATGATGATAATCAACCTAAGAGGAATCTAATAAAGATGCAGGGCAGTGATTTCTCTAGTTTGGTAATTCTACAGAACACTATAACTGTGAATAAAACACGGAAACAATCTTTTAAATTGTGCGTAACTTTTAAATTATGTGCATGTGCGTGGGTACATGAGTGCAAGTGGAGGACAGAAGCATCAGGGAAGCATCAGGCCCCCTGAAGCTGGAGGCGGGGCTACCGGTGAGTGTGGGTGCCAGGGACTTCCCAGAGGAGCCCTTTAAATGGGTACTACTCCGCCGTTAATAATACTGAGGTAGGCTGCAGTTACATTTTGTTTATTTATTTAGGGTTTTCTTTCTTGAGACAAGATCTCACTATGTAGAACAGGCTGTCCTGGAACTCTATTTAGACCAGGCTAGGCCCCCAGCTCAAACAGAGTGTGAGTATGAGTGTGTGTGTATGTGCATATGTGTATGTAAGTGCATGGATGTATTTACAAAGAGCCAAAGGACAAGTACAAATACAGATTATTTTCTTAGTCTGTCCTTTTTGTATTTTCTCTATTATGTTTGCTATTCAAAAACAGGTACACGGAGAGAGAACACTTAACAGAAAGAAATGTTTTGTTTTGTTTTTAGAATTACCTGTGGCCTGACAAGAAAGTTAAAACACCCTTTTTTCATGCTCACACTAAAACTGGCGGGACAGCAACAGTAGAGGGTGGCAGCCAGAAGGACTCAAGAGTGGTGTTTATGGTTCATTTTCAAAATCAACCTGGGGGCCTAGTCTGAGCCAGCCCCTGGGCATTAGTCAGCCTGCCATTAAGCGACAATGTGAAAACCATTTGCTTACAAAGCTTTATAATATTTCTAGTATGTTCCTAAGGCACACATGCTCCATTATTCTCTCTGTTCTGAAATTTTGTTTCAGAAATAATGTCCGCCCCAATTCCCAGGGAAAAACAAAACAAAACAAAAAAACAACAAAACTAATGTAGACTTATTATTAACCTGCTGGAGCAGTTTTTTTTTTTTTTTTTAATTTTAAAACTGCATGGATGATCCAGACAGTGAATCATGAATCAGAACAATTTTGAATAAGCTGGTATGGACTCTTGGTTTTATATTCCATAGCTTTCTGCTCATCTAAAACTCCACCTTGAAAGGCTTCAGCAATTTAAAGATTAAATCATAAGTTATTAAGTCATTAATTTAACCATTTAAGACTCTAAAATCAGCACATATTACCTTCCCCCACCTCAAGTCAATTTGCAAGAGATTAAAATAATAAAAATGATACTATCTCGCACTCACTAGGTGGCTTTGATCTGCGGGAGTCTAAAGTACTTTTTAAAAACTTTATAGAAAAACAAGGACCATCCACCCACTTCCCAGAGCACTCGTGAGGTAGGTAGGAGCCAGCAGCGCTGGAGAGCAGTGGAGTCGTCTGCCACCTGCACAGGCTACTAGTTTTGAACAGGCAAGGAGTGGACGCTCTAAGGGCGAAGCTCAGTGGCTACAGACTCCCAGGGTTACAGTTTCAATGCTGGTAGCTTGAGGACTGCCTTCAGAGGGAAAACACAAGCCTGGGAGGCCGGAGAAGGGGTCAGAGGTAGAGTGCTTGCCTGACGAATGCCAGGCTCACTCACACAAAACAACAAGGAAGAGTACGCAAAATTAGAACATCAGCATCAACAATGGCTGCCAAGTGAAAAGAACAGCCACTGACTTTTTTTCCCCAGCACAGAAGCAAGTAAGGTGGATCAGATGGTCCTGACTCTGCTGCGTGCTGCTCTAACTTCACTAATGGCTCAGAGGGCCAGATTCAGAAGGTGACATACACTTGCAGAAAGGGAGCAAAGCGAGGGGGGCATTAAGCTGAAGGAAGAGGCTCTTCTTTATCACATGAAACACAACCATAGGGGTTCTTGGAAAAAGCTTCCATAGGTATTTTAATCTCTGTTTTTTTTCCAAACTAAAGTCAACTTAATTGAACCAGGACAGTTTGGCTCTATATGACGATAAAGAACTAAAGAAAAAAGAAAAGAAAATGAATTTGTCCTGACTCTCTTAAGTGATCTTTCTTTAATCAAACTGATACAGATAAGAAGTGAAAGTTAGTGTCAATGTGTACTAAGACAGTAAAATTTGGAAGGACAAGAAATTCTCAACAAAATGCATTACAAAGCATTTAGGAGGCAGAGGCAGGCGGATCTCTGTGAGTGCAAGGCCAGCTTGGTCTATAGAGTGAGTTCCAGGATAGCCAGGGCTACACAGAAAGACCCTGTCTTGAAAAACCAACAAAACAAAATTTTAGAGTCTGAAATAGTCACTGCCCGATCTCAAATCTGCTCATAATTAGTTCTATTTGAGAACAAGCTTTGTACGCATGTCCACATAGGCACACGTGTGCGGGTGCGTCTGCACACACTCATCTGAGACTAGAAATTAAAATGAAAATCGAAATCATGATACCTTCTTCATGGCCTGGCACTTGGCTGTCTCAGAGAAGCCGATCATTTTATCAGGGGAGCAGATCTTGATGAAGGGGAAGTTGGACCCCTCGGCAATCTTGGCAGCTAGGGCAGTCTTCCCGCTGTGAGGAGGGCCTGCAGAAAAAGGCGGAGGGAAAGCCAGCCTGAGCGCAGGGACGCAAACAAGTTTCGACTTTTATCCACAAGGTACTGAGGTCTCAACTAGTTGCTCATTAACATTTCCTGACAGCTTCACAGCACACATGTTTCCTTTTATTTATTAGCAACTAGGCTTAATGAACTGATTAGCATTTCTCAAAAGTGTGGTGAAATGCCTTCACGCTTTCTCACATACCCTTAGTCTCCCAACCTTCCAACTAAGCAAGAACACAGGATTTTGCTTCTGAAAAGAAAGAAAATGTATCCAAATGCTTATCAGTATGCGCATCATTAGTTCGATCAATCTCTTTCTCTTTTCTTTTTCTCCTTTTTTTTTTTTTGATAACAAAATATACAGGCTTTTTTAGGAGATGCTATTGGATGCCAGGGCAGAGCACTTTATTAGAAGCAATCAAAGCCCTAACGTCGCCTGCGGTAGACACCGGCCCCTGTGCCCTTCCTGCCAGTCGGAGCCAGTCGGTCCTTCCTTGCCGCTCCCTCTGGAGTGTGACACTAGGGACAGCTCCTCTGTCTCTTGCCACCATTCCCAATGGCATTTAAATACATTTTGCCAATCAGAAAGCTCGATAATTAAATCCAAACCCTCTTCGTGCTCCTCAACATTACCCTTTATTTTCTCTTGAAAGCAGAACTTTCCTAAACATCTCCCTGGCTGCTCTCACCCACCCTCACCCAACTGTAGCGCTCTCCACCCACACTGGTCCCTGGACTCTACACAGGTATTTTTCTGGGGCATTTGATGCAACTCCTCTGTCCCGAAGTGCCTTTCCTGGCTGCCTGGCCGAATGCTCTCCCTTGCCCCTCCTCCCCATGATTACTCTTGCTTAGTCGTCCTTGTCATTTTTGCCTGCTCTATTTAGTCCTGAACTGTTAGCAAGTCTCAGATGAAAGTTCTGGGCCCTGCCTGTATCTCACCCACACCCTTTCTTTAAAGGGCTGAGTCCTCTCCTGTGACTGCTAGGGCAGATCCGGATCTGGGGCAGCCAGGCGGGCTGCTTCTGAGAGCTTCAGACCTGCAAATCAAACAAGCCAGTCGACATTTCTAAGCTCATTATCCTACAGGAACCCGGAATATAACTGCTCAAGAGTGAGTTCATGATCTTTCTACCGAAAATCTGTTTTTCTGCCAGTATTCTCTGAAAAACAGCCTCATTTACCAGGCTGGGAGTCATGTCTGACACCTTTGCCCATACTTACTTATCTTTTTATGTCTAAAAGATTTTGTTTAAAAAAATGTATGTGGGCGTTATCTATGTGTATGCATGTGTGTGTGTGTGCGTGCACGTGTGTGTGCGTGCACGTGTGTGTGTGTGTGTGTGAGCCCGAGCGTGCATGTGTATGCAGGGTGTCAGAAAAGGCCAGAAGAGGGTGTCAGATACCCAGGAGCTAGAGTTAGTTACAGGCCGATGTGAGCTGGCTGACACAGGCTGGGAACTGAACTCAAGTGGCCTACAAAAGCAGAAAGTGCTCTTAACTACCAAGCCACCTCTCCAGCCCCCTGCCAGTATTTAACCTGACTAGTTATTTCTAAGTTTCTGCTTCCCTGTATATGACACAGTGAGAAAAGCAATACCTATGGCTAGGTGTGGTGGCATACACCTTTAATCCAGCATTTGGGAGGCAGAGGCAGGCAGATTGAGGCCAGCCTGGTCTACAGATAATGTTCCAGGACAGACAGCTAGAAAAAACTACTAATAATAACAACAACAAAACCCCCAAAATAAACAGCATCTATACTCACAGGCTTGAGGTGAGGATTCGATGAACCAGTGCACGTGAAGTGCTAATAGGCTAACTGGGGAATGGAGAGGACTTTAAAAGCCTTTATCTACCTCTTCCGCGTTTCTCAGACAAGCCCACTTCTCTGTGGCACCACTGTCACCAAGCGCTTCTCTCCACAGTCAGCCCTCATTAGGCCATTCGTCTGTGTCTACTGGGGAGCCTTCTGTGTCTTTCTGAGCCTCCTATCCATTTTCCACCATAAAGCAGCCATAATGGCGTTATCAGACTACACATGTGCTGGTGTGACTTGACTGTTAGAAAGCTTCCGAGTGGTTTCCTAGTGCCCTTGAGGTATAGTCTGAATCTCTTCTCTTTTCCTCTCATAGTCTGAATCTCTTCTCTTTTCCCCTCTGGTGCTGGAGCTCAAGGCATCACACATGCCAAGCCGGCAACACTCAGAGAGCTACATCCCCAGCCCTACATAGTACAAATCTTTAAGCTTATGAGGTTTTCAAGAGCTGGTTCCTATCCAGCTCGATTGTATTATTATTTATTATTATTGTGTGCACGTTTGTATTTGCATGCTACGATATGCCTGTGGAGAAACAGCTCTCTTCTTTCTGTGGGTTCTGGTGACAGCACACTCGCACGACGAGCACCTTCACCCTCCAAGCCGTCACACCGGCCCCTCCTACCTTCTTCACAACCCTAGTTTCACTAATCTTTCTGTTTCTAGGTCTTTCCTGAGAAGGCACTGCCTACATGCTGATCTCTTTTCATAGAAGATCTTTCTCAATTCTTTTGCCAGCTTCTACCCATCCTTTGGCTCTTGGCTTAACATGCTTCTCTCAGACGCCCTCAGCTCTAGGCTTTAGGGGAGGTAGGCCCCCCATCATCTGGTCTTCTTGAACTTCTCTGCTGTCATACTAAAATGAGGCCAGCTGGCTGTGAATGGACTGCCCTTCCCTTTGTCTACTTGATTGAATCTGACCTGATCCTTTGAGGCCTGGATTACACATCACCTCTAGTTTTCACTAACCATTCCTGGGTAAAGCGACTGACACCCGTACACACCCTTCACATGTGCATGCTACAATTAGGAAGTTTGTTCATTTGTTTGTTTTTCAAGACAGGGTTTCTCTATGTAGCTCTGGCTACATAGATTTCATTACAAATCTTTTCTATGACTAGACTGGTGCTTGGATGTCGCTGCATGCACACATCAATAGTTCCTGCACTGAGCTATGCAGAATCAATCTATTAAGTACTACAGAAATACATTCCTGTAAGAAACCTAGCTGCTGTCTTTTGTCAGTGACATTCTACCCCCAATTTTAATCTGTCCCAATTTTGGCACATAGGCTAAGATATTATTTGCAGATCATGAATGAAGTTTACAACTGAAAACCATTTACCTCTCTGAAATGTACTAAATAGCTTTTAAAAATAAATGCTGCCTTTTCTGTGTGTTCTGAGCCTTGAAGGCCATTGCCTCCTTCTTACCTTCCAGAAGGACGCTAACCAGTGGTGTGCGGTCACTGTTTTTAGTCTGCTGGACCAGCAGCTCTCCATCATCCAGGACATGGGTCACAGGGTCGCCCCACTTGATGATTCCATTCATGATGTAGCTTGCATAATCCTCTTGGTTTGTGCCAAATGCCTATTGAGGTAAAGGACAGTTTAAAGACCTTTGCTCATCAGTCTTGAAACTAAAATATCTGATCTCTTGGTCTCTCTGTCACTGTGTTGTCTGGGTCACATAACCCATTCCTTGTCATGTTCTCTTCAAAGACATTTTGAATGAAGTGATTTCTGACCAAGAAACAAAAAGCTGTCTCACTGCCCAATGAGCTGGATAAAAACTGGCAATAAAGTCAGATATAACTCCACAGAAACTTTGGAGAAGAACCAAGCTCAGGGCTGAGATGCAGCACAATGGTAGAGAGCTCAGGTAGCCCATATAAGTCCCTCTGCACCATGGAGTCAGAGGTCAGTGGATCTCTGAGTTCAAGGTCAGCCTGGTCTACACAGTAAGCTCCAGGATGACCAGAGCTACACAGAGAAACCCTGTCTCAAAAACAAGATAAAAAAATAAATAAATAAAAATAATGTATAATTCTGTGTACCTGAGATTCATTTAAGACCAATTAAAAGCTCCAAATAATATACATGCATGAAGATATCACAATGTAACCCGTTATTTTCTATGATAAAGAAAAAAAGTTTCAAAAGGACAAAAAAGAAAAAAAAGAAGCCTACCTATACAACACTCCCATATATATGTCTCTAAGAACTAGGCATTTCGACAATTTTTATTAGATTAACATTGAATTCCAAAAAATAGTGACTCAAATGTGAGTGGTTATTTTATAAGATGAGTTGATGACCTTATACCACATTTTCCAGGTCTAATCATGACTGATTTCAGTACATTTTTAAAGGTATGTCTGGCAGTTAAGAGTGTAGGAAACTCCAGCAGTCGGAGGATCCTGAGGCGTGGAGCACAAACTGGGATGCTCTGGGCACTTGGGGAGGCGGGGAGTAAGAGAGGACAAGACATGGGTGTGCATTTGCTTTTCTTTTTTAAAATTCATTTTATTATTTATTCAGGTGCATGTTGTGTGTGCACACCTGTGTGTGTGTGTATGCACAGCATGCCATGTGCATGCAGTGGCCTTGGAGCCAGAAGAGGGCTTCGGACCCCCTGGAGCAGTGGTGAGCCTCCTGACAGGTGCTAATTGAACTCTGGTCCTCTTGGAGAGCAGTACATACTTAACTACTGAGCCATCTCTCCAGCTCCCAAAGGGTTCATTTTCAACATCATAGCTGACATGGAAAGGAAGTGTTGAATTTAGGTTTCTGTAGCTTGAGGTTATGTAGAGACCTATAAAACTACCTCAAGTTCAATATGAAGAACTTAAGAAATAGAAAGTCTCAGGACTGAATGGGCTGCCTTATAAGAGAGAGAGTTCTCTATCGCAGAAAGCATTTACATAAATATTGGTCAAAGACGCAGCAACCAGTGTCCCAATGAGGTGTGTACAGTAAGCTTTTCTCATGTTATGAAACCATGATGAAGGTTCCTACATCAAGAGATAGAACAGTGCTTTCCCTCTTTGAGTTGAGTGGGGTGGGGGGTCGTGATCCCAACTCAACAGGCACACTCACTGGTTTGATGTCATTCTCCAAAGAAGCAAGAAAGTCCCCTCTTGTCACTTGTAGGCTCTCTGCTTTCTCCATGTCTACTTCCACTTTTGTACTGGCCTGAGAAGAAATAAGACAGAACACAAGAATTTACGAAAACTTAGCAGCATATGAAAGTCTCAGATATCTGCAAATCATATATGTTAAAGGGATTAATAGCTTGAATATATAAAACTTCTAAAGTTCAACAACAAAAACTAGAAACTTTGAACGGACATTTCTCCAAGGACTGGAGACAATGGTGTCCAACCTTAGACAAACATCAGAATGTCCTCTAAAGCTTTTCCAGACATGTTGTGAATGCTCAACAGCACACGGAAAGATGGCTGACATCACTAATTCTTAGAGGACTACAAAAAGTGAAGTGTGGTACATGCCAGCAATCAGGAGGCTAAGGCAAGAAGGTGGCAAGTTCAAAGCCAGTGTAGGATACATATCAACACTTTGTTGTTATGGATCAATAATCTTCCCCCCACCACAAAAAAAAAAAAAAGAAATTTCGCTTCACACTCAAAGGGTAGCTACAACTACAAAAAAGCCACCCCCCCCCCACACACAAAAATCAGAAAATAAGTGACGGCAAGGATTTGGACAAACTGGAACCCTTGGGCTGTTGATAAGAATGTATAATTCGGGCCGGAAAGATGGCTCAGAGGTTAAGAACACTTGCTGTTCTTCCAAAGATCTTAAGTTCAATTCCCAGCAATCACATAGTGGCTCACAACCATCTATAGTAAGATCTGGTGTGCAGGTAGAATATTGTATAAATAATAAATAAATAAATCTTTAAAAAAATAATGTGTAATTCAAACTCTCACAAAACAAAACACAACTAGGACTGAGTCCAGTCATGGTGGTGGCTCTCGCTCATGCGAGCAGCTGGGACAGATTAAAATTGGGGGTAGAATGTCACTGACAAAAGACAGCAGCTAGTTTTCTTATAGGAAACACCTGAAAACACTCGCTCATACCTTTAATCCCAGCCTGGGGAGACAGAGGCACAGGCAGAGTTCAAGACCAGCGTGGTCTACAGAGTGAGTTCCAGGACAGCCAAGGGTATACAGAGAAACCCTGTCCCGGACAAAAAAAAAAGACGAGAAAGGAAGAGGAGGAGGAAGAAGAAGAAAAAGGAGAAACTGGGACTGTCTTTTGATCCAATCACATCTCCTTTGATAAACACTCAGAGAGCAGAAACTGGGCCTTAGCCATTTCACAGCCATGTTCACAAGAGCATGGAACAAGGCGGAACAAGGAAACAACTGAGATGACTACTGACTGGAGAACAGGCACACAGCCTGGTGTGGCCACCCAGCCTTAGAGAGAAGGAGATCTGGGTATCATCCAACACAGATGACCTTGAGGCCACTATTGATGGAGGCAAGCCAGTCACAAAACCACAAACACCGTACGACTCTACTTGAGTGACATCTTCAGGGTCCCCAAGGTCCTACAGAAAGTAGAGCAGTGGTTACCCTCAGGAGGAGTAAGAATAGAGGGTTACTTTTTTAATGGATAAAAAATTTCAGACTTATAGGATGAAAAGCTTTCTGACTATGGGTAGAAGTGATGGCTACATTTCATGAATGTATTTAATATCACTAAAATGTACAATTAAAACGGTTAAGGTTACAGCTATTTTAACATAACAAAGAGATACTCAGGGAACAAGAGTGTCCAGCCTTGGCTGCACCTCAGGATGCAGTCTCTGGAGTCTTTCCCCAACATGCAGACGCCAGCTCAACCCTGCAGGATGTTGAACAGTTGGAGCCCAGGCATCTCTAGTGTTAGAAAGTGCCACAGATGACCCTGGCACCAAGCTGAGTTTAAGAACCTGTAGTTACTCCAGGAGACTAAGAACCTAAAACTTGGACTTGTACTCAAGAACCTACGTGCCAGCTCCAAACACTCTGCTCACCGCACCTGGACCCAACACTTGCACATCTGGAGGAGCACCGAGGCCTCATTCAGCACTTGGAGCTGCCTGGACCTGATGAGTGATTAAGATAGCAACACATTTTTTTTTTTAATGTGACTGGGCTCACTCCCAATAACACAAAGAGAGTTTCATCATTTTTAAATTGATATTGTAGCTTTTTTTTTAAAGCATCTTAAAAACCAGTGACTATAAAACTAAACTATGTGAGGCACATATTAGCCTTGCATTGATATATTATAAAATATGAGTCATGCCCCTTTAGGAACAGATTGCTGAGACTAAAAAAAAAAAAAAGATAGATATTTAAAAAGAAATATTCAGCCTTGAGGGGTAGAAAAGAACTATGTCAGGAAACTAGATCAAGATTGGCAAACAGAACACATATATTTATTTCCTTTTCTGTCCCAAATCCCAACAAATGAGAGTAGCAAGAAAGATGAAAAAGCATGGAAAATCTGCCACAAACCTAAAGTCTCAGAAGCCGAGGACCGAAAGACTCATTAGTACAGAGGAAACAATAAAGGGGAGGGGGACTTTCCACAGCAGAGGGGAGGTGTGTCCGCAGGATCGGGATCAATAAAGAGATCCAGTCTGTCTAGACACATGGTGCAGACCCACTGAACATCAAAGATGAAAAGTCCCAGAGCCTTTCTGAGAAACACAAACAAGCCTGCAAACCGGGAGCAGAACGGTCTTGACAGCTCTCACTGGCAGTACTAGAAACCTGGAGACAATGAAACCAGTGCAACAAACACAGATAAACATGTATCCTAGAAAATGGCCCTCCTACTATGTAAGGAGGCATGG
Source organism: Pachyuromys duprasi (assembly GCA_028658305.1). Classification (NCBI taxonomy): domain Eukaryota; kingdom Metazoa; phylum Chordata; class Mammalia; order Rodentia; family Muridae; genus Pachyuromys; species Pachyuromys duprasi. The sequence continues at coordinate 17,006,082 of CM053746.1, read as the reverse complement.
GCAAGGACTAGTCCAACAGCATTTTAAAATAGCCACAGCCAGAAATAATTTCATGTTAAACAAATTATTAGCCTATTCATTCATCATATTTATTGGGTGCCCAAAAAACTAAAATATAAATAAATAAAAAAGAATGAAATAAAATGTGCATATTCTCTGGCCTCATGGCTTGTGTGGGTTGGCCTCAAATTCCTGACCCCAAGCGTGCTTCATTTTTTGTTTCTGGTTTTTGTTGTTGTGCTTCATTTTTTGTTTCTGGTTTTTGTTGTTGTTGTTACTTTGTTTATTTGTGTTTCAAGACAGGGTTTCTCTGCATAGCCTTGGCTGTCCTGGGGCCTGGGACTCGGAGATCTGCTTGCCTCCGCCTCCCAAGCGCTGGGAATGAAGGCGTGCGCGCTGCCCCCACCACCCGCCCAGCTGAACTTCCTATCTTAGTCCTCAGAAACTCAATACCATGCCCAGTCTATCTTCTATTCCTATCTAACTTGTGTTTTAAGTGGTGGTATTCTAGATTACTCTATACCAGTATAAAATAAAGTAGGGATCTCACAAGTATTGACATAAAATGATGTCCAAATTATGCTGCAAAATGAAAAATACAAATCTCAGTTCAATTATACTTATGCCCCTTTCTAAAAAAAAAATGTGCGTGTGTATGAATACAAATGTGGAGAAAGCGAACAACAAAGGTACATCCCCAATACTGATTAACCCTAAAGAGGGGAAGGGAAGGTCTGTTTGAGATTTCTCATTTTCCCTATGTATCTGGCATCCTTGAATCCTTAATACCTGAGACACAATGGCTTTATAAATAAAAGAGGTTTATTGATTGCAGTTTGGGATGCCGAAAGCCTAAACAGCATGGTGCAGGCTCTGAAAGGCCCTGTGTAGGAAGAAGTCCCATCTCCAACCAGGAAGCTGGAGGGCTTGCTTTTCTGAAAACCCTCCCTTGTGCACTAACAGGGCTGCAGAAGTGATGCTGCAGTTTTTCCCAAGGTCAGTACCCCTGCGACCTAGCAACTAAAGAGCCTGAGGCAGGAGGCTCTAGAGTTTGGGGCCAGCCTGGCCTCCTGTGACCTTGACTGAAAACACAAAGACAATTGGTTACCGGATGCTTTGAGTATGAGTGGACAGTGAAAGTGTTTACCAAGGCTGGCAACCGCTGGTGCTCATTTCCGAACTGCTAGTCCAGAGATTCCGAATACCCCCAAACCAAAGAGTAACTGTTGGAGAGCATGAGAATGCCAGTTACCCTAGGCCACTCATTACACACTGCATATATGTATTAAAATCTAGCCCACAAACATGGCTAATTGTTATATGTCAATTATAATTTTAAAAATTTAAGTCAAACATTGTAGCTTATATGTGCAATGTCAGCACTGGGAGTCTGGGGCAGGAGGAGAGAGCTCTAGGCCAGCCTGGACTACACAGTGAAGATAGCCAGGGCTACCCAGAAGAGCCTGTGTCAACAACAGACGGCTATAAGAAAATTAAAATGGCTAGGAGGAGGAGAATAAACTGTTTCTAGGCACTCTCAGAAGTTTTAAAGTTACTTACTTGTAAATAATGTTCTACAGCTAAATTACTTCCTCTTGTTCATTAAAATAAATGCTGAGTTCTTCCCAGCTAATTGTTGGATTTTTCCTGAGCTAACAGCTACTGTTTTATCAATATTAATATGATTCTATTTTAAAAAGCCAACGATTCTAAACCTCTACTCGTTCAAAAAACCTTTTTCCCCATTTGGTTGAGTTAATTTAAGCTATTTTCTCAATTTTATTTGTCAGCTAATCAATGCAGAAACAGTGACACCTTCCAGCCTAGACACAAACTCATAAGCTCGTATTTCAACACCAGCAAATATCAAGTGGTCACCCTTATGCTTCGTAACCTTCTAAACCTGACCTTTCCAGGCTCTTATCATTCCTCTGAAATTAAGGGGGGATGACTTTAACCAGTCAAAAGGTCTCCGGAAAAGAAGGAATCTCACTGAAGTTCAGACAGTTGCTCCAGCTGGAAGGTGCGCATGTGTGCGTCGTCAAGCTATCCCTTTCAACAGATCAGGGAAGAAATTTGGGTTACACATCTTCCCTACCTGAAGCTGAAATTCTTCTCAACATAAAAACAACCAAATGTCACATGCATTATAGCTGACCAAGAACACAGGCTTAAGTACCATGACACAAACACCAGGTAGGTCGTGGCTAGACGTCCCGCTTGTTTTGGAAAACCTAAAACCCCTGTCTGCCAGCAGACTTGTCTTGTTGACCTCACTCAATCTTGGCTTTGGCCTAAATGTTTTGAACAGGGAATAGAAAGAAAACTTACATGTGTACCCTGAAGACAGAATATCATAATGAGTAGCTTAGTACTGCGAATGTTTTTAAAGTTCTAACCAAATTTAAATTTGGTTCAGGAGGATCTCTGAGTTTGAGGTCAGCCTGGTCTATAGAGTGAGTTCCGGAACAGCCAGGGCTACACAGAGAAACCCTGTTTCTAATAACAACTGCCATTTGTCCTTGGTGGACAACAGCACTCACTCTACCTGTCTTTGCTATAGACACGTGTGGCAAACATGGCGGCACAGCGCTCACGGGCCACGTGCTCATGCTCATTGATTTTCCTGACCTTTATGTGCCTGTTCATGGCTGTGGACTGTGCTGCTCGCACCAGGCCCTCCAGCTCAGCGCCACTGAAATTCTTAGTCTCCACTGCCAGCTCCTTGATGTCCACATCCGCAGACAGTAGCTGATGCCCTCTCATCCTTGCTGTGTGGATATGAAGGATCTGCAGCCGACCCTTCTCATCTGGCAGGCCTGATGAAACAAAAACGGACATTTTCCATCACAGTCCTGATGCCTTTCTTCTGAGCAGTCTAGATGTGGCCGCCAGACAAGGAGCATTGCTCTCGTTAATAAACTCTGAAACCACATGTGAAAACATGTGTGTGCATATACCACACACGTGCGCATATGTGAACCCCCACACCAGTGACCTACTTTACTTACCTATCTCCATTTTAACTTCCAGTCTTCCAGGTCGGAGGAGAGCCTCATCAATCAAATCTGGTCTGTTGGTCATCCCTGAATGCAGACATTAAGAACAGTGAGCTAATGATCAGGGTTCAAAGGCAAGGTAAACCGTACTTTTAGTCTATGTAAAAAACAAATAGTAACTTCTCGGAGCTGGATGCGGTAGCGTACTCTTGTGTGATCCCAGCACTCGGGGAGGCAGAAGCAGGCGGATCTCTGAGTTCCAAGCCAGCCTGCTCTACAAAGTGAGTCCAGGACAGACAAAGCTACACAGAGAAACCCTATCTCGGAAAACAAAACAAAAAACAATTTCTCTAAGGTCATTTTACAAAAGTTACACACAAACCAATAGCACTAAACTAAAAACAGCATCTGTCTTTTAATCTAGTAGATTAAAAAAAAAAAAAAAGTCCAGCAAGACTGCAATGAAATCTCTATTTAAAAAGCAAAGCTAAGGTTGAGGAGAGAAGAGCACGGTCTTTCCCGTGCCCAGGCCTCCCTCTCTTGTATGCAGTGGTTTCGGTGTCCGTGAGAAGCAGCAATGGTTTTCCCTTCTAAAGAGCACCCTCAGCAGCAGCTCAGAATGTGCAGCGGTTAGAACACAGTGCCAGCCCCAGAGCCCAGCTGCAGGAGGGCCAGAAGCTCAAGCGCGTGCGCGAGTGCGCGCCCTTTCCCGCAGGCGTACCAATGACGAGGATGTTGTTGAGCTGCTCGACGCCGTCGATCTTGGACAGCAGCTGGTTGACGACCGTGTCGTGGACTCCAGTGCTGCCGGCCATGCTCCCCCTCTGCTTGCAGATGGCATCGATTTCATCAAAGATGATGATGTGCAAGCCGCTGTTGGCACCGAGCTACGAAGGACGGAAGCTCTGTTAGGGGTCACACTTGGAATGCGTCGCTAAACCAACTCATCAGGAAACGCAAAACAAAGCATTCTACAGGTTGATTTTGCTGCGTTTTGACTAGTAAATAAAGATGAGTGTAAATGAAGTCACGGATGCTGCCCTCTCAAAGATGCTGCAAAATAGCTCACCATTCATTAGTTTAAATTAACATGGGCTTTCTAGTCATTTATATTTAGCAATTAAGTCTCTCGTGAGGGACCAGCGGAAGGAACATGGTAGAAAATGTCTTTAAGACCTTAACTGATACATAGCAACCACATGGTTATTATGGGGTGCGGTGATAAACAGATCAGGATGACTGACATACCCACTACCTCGAACATGCAACAATTGTTCATTTGGGGGAGGATCAAAATCCTCTCAACTGATGTCAATCATGATTCTTTTTACTTTCTGTGTTTAACACTAACAAGAACAATAAGTAACAAAACAAGAGAATGAACATAACCTAATATGAAAATAAATAAATAATATAAATTAAATGATAAGCACAGTGAATCTAAAGATTAAGTATGGTTAGAATTCATTAACCTCATGTTAAAAATACAGTGTTTGTGTTTTATTTGAGACAGGTCTTTCTATGTATCCCTGACTGGCCTGAAACAGATATTCACCTGCCTTTTTCTCCTAAGTGCTGGATTAAAGGTGGATTAAAGGCCTATAAAAATACAATCTTTCAAAGAGGTTTAAAGGGCCACTGAAAGGGCTCAGCAACGAAAGGCACTTGCCAGCAAGCCTGACACCTGAGTTCAATCCCTGGGGCCCACAGGTATAAGAATTGACTCTGGACCGGGTGGTGGCAGCACACGCCTTTAATCCCAGCACTCGGGAGGCAGCGAGGCAGAGGCAGGAGGATCTCTATAACTTTGAGGCCAGCATGATCTTGAAAAAACAAAACAAAAATTGTAATAAGGATGCTGAAGTGTAGCTTTTCATAGCTGATGTTCTGGTGGTGTGGAGAGGGAGGGCTCAGTTATTTTAAGAGGCTGAGCACTGGGAGTTTGACCATGCTCCAGTGTGTATAGGAGCAGCACAAACTGACATGGCTATCTATCTGTATGTTTGTCTGTCTGTCTATCTGCCTGCCTGCCTGCCTATCCATCCATCTATCTATCTATCCATCCATCCATCCATCCATCCATCCATCCATCCACCCACCCACCCATCTTCTTTTGTTTGGGGGGAGGTCACAAGCTTGAGATGTAGACCTGGGAGGACTGGGAAGTAAATGTGATTGGGGTGCATTATGTGAAATTTGCAAATAATCAATAAAAACATTAAGGTAAAGCTGGGTATGGTGGCACAGAGAACAGGATAGCAAGGGCTACACAGAGAAATCCTGGCTGAAAAAACCAAAACCAAAACCAAACAAAAAACCAAACCAAACCAAAGCTCATGTTCTTTCCCCTCCCCCAATTCCACCTAGATCCTCTCCACCTCCCTACCCACCCATGTTCTCTCTCAAAAGCAAAACAAAAACCAAGTCAAAACAGAACAACAACAAAACCCACTTCCTTTTTCTCCCAGTTGCAATTGCTTTTGGCTTTCACTGGAGCAGGAGTAGGTGTTGTACACACTGCCATGGCCTCTGAATTCATTTGTGCACCGCTCCGAGGGAGTGTGGAAGACTGTTCCCTTGAAGTCACCCACCACTTCTGGTTCCTCCAATCGTCCTGCCTCTCTCCTATAGGTCCCTGAGCTTGAGGGAGGGGTTTGATAAAAGCATCTCATTCAGGACTGGGTACTCCCAAAATCCCTCACTCTAACTGCAAAATACATCATTAGAGGAAATTGGGAAAAATATGTGAAAACATAGAGAGCACATAAGCATCAATGTCATCTGACTATGTAAGACTCTCAGCCTGCTAGTTTTTCCAGTCTAGTTAGTACCTCAAATCCTCTGCCAGAACTACAATGTCATTAGTAGTAGCTCTCTAGTATCTCATCATGACTGGTTTCATAGATACCCTACATTAATTCCTTTCTATTAGATATTTAATTATTTCTAATTATATATGTTGTTGCAATGAACGTTTTTATACTTAAATCCTTGACAAAATACATAATTACTTCCTAAACACAACTGTTAGGTTAAAAGTATACTAAACATTTTAAAGGCCTTAAAATAGAGTGTCAAATGCTTTTCTAGAAAATTTTGCTGCTGCTTTTTTGTAGCACTGAGGATAAATTTAGGGTTAGTCTCAGCTCCCTCAGGGGGGAAAAATTATATGAGTTTAGAATTCCACAATGCATGACTATTCTGTGTCATGCATTCCACATTCCACAATTCCACTGTGCCTATTTTGGTATGTTCTCACAAATAAGGAATATAAAAAACATTAAAAAATAATGACCAATGTGACAAAGCAATAGTAGTATCTTTCTGTGTGTGTTTGTTTGGTTTTAATGGAACTGATTTTTCTGCTTCTAAATCACATTTTTTTCTTTTCTTTTTGTTTTCTTTCTTTCTTCTTCTTATTTGACACAGTGCAACCAACCCTCTGTGTAGCCTTGGCTGTCCTGGACTAGGCAAGTAGACCAGGCTGGCCTTGAACTCACACAGATCCATTGACCTGCCTCTGCCTCCTTGAGTGTTAGGATTAAAGGCATGCACCCCTGCCCTGCTTAAATCACATTTTCCTAATTACTGAAGATGCTGGCACATTTTATAAATTATATATTTTTGAGTTGAAGAGATGGCTCAGCTGTTAGAGCCTAGGCTCACAACCAAAATTATGTATTATATATTTTTATCATTGCTGATATATCTCTTATTATTTGATATGCCTCCTGTGTTTCTTTTATAGATTTATAAAAATGTTTTTAGTTAAGTCTATTAATATAATTTATAAATATAATTGTAAATATTAATCCCTAGCACCCATTTAAAAGCTGGCCAGTAGTGTGCATCTACAACCCCAGAGGTAGGTGGGCAGAGACAGGTAGATCCTAGGTGCTTTTTAGTCAGCAAGTCTAGTCAAATGGCAGCTGTAGGTTCAGTCAGAAAGTCTTAAAAACTAAAGAGGAGAGTATTAGAGGAAATCACTAACTGTGACCTCTGGCTTCTGCAATGCACACGCGCATCACACACTCACACACCAAGGAAGAGAGAAAACAAATCCAAGCCTTGATTACAATTAGATTAGATCCATAAGTAAATCAGCTTAGGAAATAAAGTCAGGTTACACCCTGACTTTAGTGGTAGTTCCATAAATCCATAACAAATTAAAATTCATAAAACTATATGCCAGAAAAGAAAAAGTCAAAATTACTGTATACCCATATAAAACAGATTAAGCACCTTAGGACACTCCTATTATTCATATGAAAAGAGCTGTCTGTTCTTTAGTGCAATTCTATATCGAGGTGATACTTATCAAAGTTTGGGGAATTTAAGGTTTTTTTTCTCTAAACAACCATGTAAAAATTATTCTTCCATAAATATTTTAAAAAACTAAATTGAAATTTAACAAACTCCATTTCTCAGTATCACTGTATATACGGAATATACATTATACATTTTTCTAATGACAAATGATACTTTGCTTCTTAAAAAAAAAATCTCCTCCCTTCTCTCTCTTTCCCCCTCTCTTTCCCCTTTTCTTTCTCTTTCTCCCCATCATGTCCTGCTCTCCCTTCTCTCCCTCTCTTCATATCCATCTAATAAACCTCTTTCATATTAAAAAAAAAATCCCATGCCAAAAAACTGTTCATTGTCCCATCCACAGAAAAACTGGATCTTCAAGCTTCATTTTGCTAAAGACAACTTCTGCATAGAAGTATAATTAACTCAGTGTAAAGCCAGGCCACTCTTCTTTGTGATTGGGAGACTCCAGGATTTTCCTTTTTTGTTTGTTTGTTTGTTTGGAGTTTTGTTGTTGTTGTTGTTTTGTTTTTTTGAGACAGTGTTTTTGTTTGTTTGTTTGTTTGTTTTTCCTGTATAGCTTTGGCAGTGCTGGAACTCTTTATGTAGACCAGGCTGGGCTTGAACTCAGAGATTCACCTGCCTCTGCCTCCTGAGTGCTAAGATTAAAGGTGCGTGACACCTTCACTCGGCCAGAATCTTACATTTTTAGAAAGATATTCATAGCCTGGCCAAGCACGGGAGGCAGAGGCGGCATCTGCCTAAGTTTGAGGCCAGTCTGGTCTACACAGTGAGTTCCCAGCCAGTCAGGGCTACATAGGGAGATCCTACGTGAAATATAAAGACATTTATGTCCAAGGTTGCCTGTCTAATGCGCAAGAAACAGAAAGGAGCTGCGCTGTCTGCGTGTCACTGCCCATGTGCCCCGAGCTGTGTGGCATCGCAACTTCCACCTACATCTAACCCGACACCACCCGGTCAGGAAGGATGTCAGACTACAAGACAATGTTTTACAAAATCACCACGGGGCAACCTATCCTAAGCACCAGTACAATCTGGACCTTTTCAGAGTCTTAGTAATCTTATAAACTGTCCTTAATTATGTCCTGCCCTCACCCCCCCCCCCCGAGTCAGTACAATAACATTAAGTTTCACAGGGTATCCGTTTAAGGAGAGCTCCTATTATAGTAAGTTAGGACGCGGGTTCACAGGTTAATGTAGGCCTGTCATCAATTAACAGTGTGCCGAAGGATCGCCGTGTTGCAATCAACCCTCCTCAACCTACTGGCCCCTGGCTCTGCTCTTAACATTTGCAGTCTCCCACAGAGTCAGGGCTGATGCTACCTAGCCCCTGGCAACAGCCTTCGAAAGTGGCTGTTCTAAATTTATCTAGTTGACCTATATGCAAGTACTCATCTCTGCCGCCCTGGACTGTCCAGAGTCACAGAGGGGAGCCTTTTCTTTATTATGTAACAGACATTTGCCCTCCATGGGGTCATTAGCTGGATCTACCAAGCTCTGTCTGGATGTAACAGACAAAGTTGGGTATGACTAATATCTATCTAGAAATTCTTTGCCAGTACAGTTCTATCATTTAGTAGTGCCATATTTAAACTGCGAGTTTGAAAACAGTACCAAAGTTATCTATGCAGCTACATGAAAACTCTCAAAAGTGAGATTTTATGAGCTTTTTCTTTGGACTGTGTTTCAACTCATCTTTGTTTAATATGTGACTATCAGGGTCCATTAGACTCAATTTTAGGTATTTTTTTAAAGCAGTTGAAACAATTTATAAAGACTGCTGCCTCATGTTCTTTTAAATATTTTCTAAGTTTCCAAACAACAACAACAAAAAGTATTCTTAAAACACACTAAAGCTCATTTTACCTTTCAATAACCACATAAGTCCTTGGACCCTTTTCTTAACTCTAAGATGTAGTATGATAGTTCACCGCCTTTGAAGTGACAGTATTAGCAATTATTTCCACTTGTGTTCAAGAAGATGATAATGGTAATGAAAATGGAAGAATGTTGATGTTACATGAAGAATGATGCAAGACTTCCACTGATATCACAGCACCATTCTAGGCCATATGCAACAAAGAAAAATCAACAGAGAGAAAACATCCTGCCCTCCACACAGTAGGGCACAGAACATCATTCGAATGTTAACGTGAATGAGAGATTCATTCATTCATTTTTGCAGTGCTATACCTCTAGCCCAATAGCTCATATTAAAATTTAAAATATATATATATATATTTTTTTTTTCTTTCAGGCTCTTAAAATGTCATCCTGTGGTTTCCATTTCCTTTGTTTCTATTTAGAAGACATTTACTAGCCTTTGACTGGATGAGATCTGCTCACATTCCCAGCTTACCAATTCAAAGGTAATTTTACCCAGAAACACTTGAACAGATAAACCCAGGGTATACAACTAAGTATCTGGGCAATTTGTGACCCAGTCCAGATGACACATGAAACTCAGGACTGGTTTCAAATACCTTTTTTCCCCTAAGGCCCAAATCTACCTTTTAAGTTTTTTTAAAAAAAAGATTTATTATTTTTATTTTATGTGTTTGAATGTTTTGCTTGCATGTATGTAAGTGTATCTACATGTGTGTGCCTGGTGCCTACGGAGAGCAGAAGAGAACATCAGAGTCCCTGAAACTAGAATTAGAAACAGTTGTGAGCTGCTATATGGTAGCTGGGAACCAAACCCAGGTCCTCTGGAAGAGCAGCCAGTGCTCTTAATTGCTGAGCCATCTCTCCGGGCTCCCAGCATTTCAGTTTTTAAGTTTGAAATCAGTTTAAATATAGCCATTTGAGCTCCAAATAACTTCTGCCTTCTTCCATTTCATTATAGGTGGGAATAATTGGTAATGTCATAATTTGAGAGATGCTGTTCCACAACTGAACTGACTCAGTGTGACTAAGGGATTCAGTAGGACTTTATACAGAGAGAATTTCTAAAGTCTATTTGTAGACTTAACTTCTCTCCTTTTCCAAAAGGCAAACTGAGTTTAAGGTTTGAAAGCAATGTTGTCCAAAGTATCACTTGAAAATATATCCAAGATTTGTTTTGTTTTTGTTTGGTTGGTTTTGGTTTTTTTGAGGCAAGGTTTCTTTGTGAAGCCCTGGCTGTCCTGAAACTCGCTCTGTAGACCAGACTGGCCTCAAACTCACAAAGATCCATCTGCTTCTGCCTCCCGAGTGCTAGGATTAAAGGTGTGCGCCACCACCACCTGGCTAGCCAAGATCTGTTTCTCAACATGTACATAATGGCATAACTTCTAGAATAGAGGTTTTCAACCTGTGGTTCACAATCCATGTGGGGAAGTCAAATGATCCTCTCACAAGGGTCATTCAAAATCATTGGAAAACACAGATATTTACATTACGATTTGTAACAGTAGCAAATCTAGTTATGAAGTAGCAAAGAAAATAATTTTATGGTTGAGGGGGGTCACCAGAGCATGAAGAACTGTATTAAAGGATAGCAGCATTGGGTAGGCAGAGAACCGCTGCTCTCGGGGAATTCTGTATGTAACTATTGATACCAACTAAATTTTACCTGCAAGCTGTCTCAAAGCACAGATCACAGTAACAGGTTGGCCCTGTGTCTCTGGGTGTCACCTGTCATGTAAGCTATACTAAGTTTTTAGTAACTTGGTCGTTTGCTTGCATACCCTCCTTTGCTCCTCTTCGGCATCAGCGAACAGTTTTCGGATGTTAGCCTCTGATTCGCCCACGTACTTGTTAAGGATTTCTGGCCCATTGACCACCTTGGGCTCTCTTGCATTCAGCATCTTGCCAATCTGTCGAGCCAAGAGAGTCTTACCACAGCCGGGGGGTCCGTACAACAGGATGCCTTTAACGTGTTTGCAACCTGAAAAAGAAGAGGAGGCGGTCTTTCAGCAATGAAATGGGGGAGGGAGCGCATCCAAAGGAAGTTCTGCCTTTTTCTTCACATGCACCTTAGGGCAGGCCACCCAGGTCACTCCCACACATTAACATCCGTGTGCTGTGAAGAGGCGAGGATGAACAGTCAAGCCTCTTCTATTGCTTTAAGCAGAAACCCCAGAAATCAGTCCTGGCTGCTGCTGTATTTGTAACATCTTTAGTGTCAAGAAAAGACTATTAAAAATTCTTGAAAACAATGAGGTCTGCACTCCTGGTTAAGCTCAACGGCAGAAAACTTACCAGAGACTTGTGAAGGTTTGGCACAACCTTTCCCATCACAAAGATCCGCCCCAGAACCATGAGAAGATGTCTTTGACCTTTCACCCAGCCCTCAAGCAGGAGGTTCAAACTGCATTATGGGTAACCTTGGCTCTCTTCCTGGAGACTGGCACCACCAATCACAGCCCACACCCAAGCCTCTAGGACAACTAAGCTTTGGAAACTGACCCTTAATCTTTCTTTTCAAGCCATTTGTTACCATTTGAGTGCACAGACCACAGGCAGGTGGTGGGAGTGAAAGAAGCCCAGCGAGGGCTCAGGGGTTCACAGCACTAGCTGCTCCTCCAGAAGATCTGGGTTCAGTTTCCTGTGCCCTCATGGCGACTCACAACTGCCTGTAACTCCAGTTCCAGGGAATCAATACCCTCTTCAGTCATGTACATGGTGGACCTACATACATGCAGGCAAAACCCTCATACACATAAAACTAAACAAACATGAACGGACAGAGGAAGACGAGGAGGAGGAGCAAAAGGCGGGTGGCAAGGTTTGCAGAGGACCCGCAGAGTCCAGGCCTAGTCTCATCTCTGTCTTGACTTTCTCCAAGTTTGTCAGCCTCCTCTTAAGGAAGCCCCTCCCAGGATGGGCCACGCTTCCTTGGAAAGACTCTTCACATCTTCTGTGATTCCTGTCTTGTGAGCCCTCAGCACGATATGGTCACAGAGCAGAGCCAGAGCAAATGACGACGCAGTGCTTACTGACGGAGGCCCCCACACCCCTAGCTTCAGCTCGGCTCGCACAGCTTTCTCATACACACGCCACCCTTTAAGTCTTTGCTCTCTCTTTTCTAATTCTCCTTATGAATTATTGAAATATTCAGTTCTCCTCAAGAGCTACCTCACGCCCCTAACTCTCAGAGATGACCTAGATTCCCACTTCACATATTTTAAAAAAGAGATTATCAATCGTGACCTCCCCGCAGCTCTCCGCTTCGCCCGCAGACACCGGCCAGCAGACGAATCCATCCTCAACCTCCACCTTCGGCTCTCAGAGGAGGCGCCTTCCCTTCTCTCAGGTTTATATTTCAGTCATTTTTTTTTCATAAACCTTCTCTCTGGGATGAGATGCTGTTTAAGGGGAAATGCTGTTTTATCGATCAGGAACAACTGACCCAGCATAAGGCTTAATCCATAGCACACACTCAAAAAGGGGTAAGTAACTAAATTCTTGATTCCTTGTCTCCAAAATTCAGAGTCTGAGAGAGAAGACAGCAGTTTTCAAAATTATCTGAAGCCCTTAATTGATGGATCTCAGTCCTGAACTAATTCAAATCTGGAAAAGTAAAAAAAAAAAAAATCATCATAATAAAACCTATTTGCAGAGACCAAGCTTTTGAAGTTTAGCAAAACAAACTGTATATGAATACCAGAATCTGCACTTTGCAAATTCTGTTTCTGTACACGGAAAGTGCTTAGTTTAATGTGGTTTTTATTTAACTAAGTCAGATCTTATAAATAGTTCACAAAATATTGCCACGAACATTAACAGAAAAGGCTGACATACTTATGAAATGCATTACATGTTTTCTTTGAAATGACAACACAGCCAGTGTGTCTTCATGGCTTCAAGGCGGCTTCCTAGCATGTCAAAGAAATACACACTGACAAGGAGATTTCAAAATCCAGCTCCACACACACACACACACAAAAATTCAGTTATTTGAATAAGCAGTGGAAACGAGACCTTGTTATTACTATTATTATAGTCTTCCCTGACTTATTAAATAAGCGCTGGTCTCTAATTTTCAGTGAGTCATAAAACCCGATTCTGCTCAACACAAACGTGCATTAAGCTCCTGTTGGGATGAAGCTCTGAGGTAGGTGTCAGGGACACAGGTATGCGAAGAGCAGTCCCCACCTGCATGGACTTCCTGGCTCAGTAGGAAAGACACAAGGCAAGCATCTACACCATACCATAATGTGCCCATGAAACATATGAAATATCTTTGGCATCTACCCAACACAGACTGATTCTGCTGAGGTGATAGCAGAAAATTAGGACTGGACAAGGGGATAGAAAGATACTGGACAGATACAGAGGGGTCATGTCTGGGCAGCGGAAAGGAAATGATCCCATAAAGGAGAGACTATAGGGGGCCTCAGGCACAGAGGTATGGACGTCAATGCCAGCAGTGCCCTGCTATGGCCAGAGCCTTGGAGATGCCTAGAGACTGATGGGCTCTGTCGCAGATCTTCATACCATGCTGATGAGTTAAAATTTTATGTGTTATTTTGGTTGGGAAAAGCACAAGCATGCCATGGTTAGAAGATGGAGGTCAGAGGGCAACTGGGGGGGGGGTTGATTCTCCCCTCCCACCATGTCAGCCCTGGGGATTGAACTCAGGTCATCAGGTTTGGCAGCAATCATCCTTAGCCACTGAGCTATCTCACCAACTCATCTGTGAGTTTTGAACTTGCAGAGGGTGGGAGGGTAGGTGAAGGGATACTTAGCCTTTTTCTGCAGACACTGACTTTGCGGGCTGACTGGATTTTTTTGCCACTGAACTTTCACATCACTCCAAGTTCTCAGGGAGCTGGAAGCCTCAGGAACAAGCCTCACTTCCCTACTGATGCCCGACTTTCTCCTGAGCCTTCCTTGGCTCTGGCTTGGGGGAGGGGAGACTTCTGATGCCAGCCTACAGAATCATCTGCTGCTGCTCTTTCCTCCTTCAATGTTGTATAGGCCTCACGTGATCAGTACCCCGGACCAGTAAATTAAATATAAAAGGGAAGCTATAGAAGAAAAAAAAACCCAAACTGGTAGACATTGACAAATCCCATCATCCATTCTTATTCCCGCTCTTCCCCATCCCGTGTGCGTGTGTGTCCCATGTTGTAGAATGACAGGCATACAACATCACGCTCACCTTATTCTTCTGCTCTTTTCCACGAATAGTCAGATGGACCTCTCGAGGAAGCTGTACACATGCATTTACACACAACTGAGGGGAATCCTAAACTCTCCGAGGCCAACTCATGGAGACTAAATAAAAGGCTCTGAGGAATGGGGAGGGGGTCAGGGGGATGCAGCTCATGCAAGGATCTGGATTTGACCGCACAGCTTTAGAAACACAAACAAAAACAACATACAGGAGCCAGCAAGTGAGTGATCACACACTGGCTTAGTGATGACTTAAGTGGGACCCTGGGAAACTGTCTAGAAAGAGCTTAGTGGAAAACTGATTGGCACCTCATTCCAGATCCCTTAAAATAAAGTATTTCTAGACATTTCCTAGAATCTGCAGAACAAAGCTGCATCTTTTTGGGGGGTGGGGTGGGCAAGGGGTGTGTTTAGAGACAGGGTTTCTCTGTGTAGCCCTGGCTGTCCTGGAACTCAGAGATCTACCCCCCAAGTGCTGGGACTAAAGGTGTGCGCCACCGCCACGCAACTAAAAGGTCAGTCTTCTGTGCTAGACTCAGTTATATATATATGTTGTTTTAAAAGTAGAAGTTCTTAATAAAATAAAATAAAATAAAAGTAGGGGTTCTAGGGAGGAAAGGGAAGGGAGAGGTCATGTAATTATAATATAATCTCAAACACAAATGAAGAAATAGGAAAAAAAACTGCTGAGAAAGACAGCTGATGTTAACCTCTGGTGTCTACACACATTGGCACACATGTGCACCATGTTATACACACACATACAAAAATGTACACACATACAGTAGCAATGCTGGAATCTGCTTATCTAGATTAAAATCCTGGTTTTCCACTTACTCGGTGGAAATAATAATAGTAAGTACCCGAAGGCCACTGTGATGATCAAGCATAACAGAGAGCAATGGCCAACACACCGTGACAGTGCCTAAGTTTCTGCTGCTAAATAACGTTAGCTCATTTTTATCTTCTGGCTATGGATGAATAATGAAATAGAAGCAGACCTTCAGCTGCTACTTAAGAATTAGATCACATTAGATGTAGCCGTAAAGCTCAACATAAATGACTTTTTGCTTCTGCTGATTACTTCTGAGAGTGGCAAGGTGGCCATCTTGCACCGTAAGACTTTCTCTAGTGCCACTACTGTCTTGGAATGCTGAGAATTACAGTGTCCGTTGCACTGATGAAACTCTGGCTCCAAACCAACACAGCAGCGCATACACCGTACCTAACGTTTCCACATAGAGGTTCCTAGCAGTCCAGTGAAGCCAGAATTTCCCACAGTGTTAGCCGCTCTTCCAAGATGGACTACCAGAGTCAACTCTCCGGCTTCTCCGTACCTCAAACGGTGCAGTCCCCCGGTTTCTCAACTGTTCTAAGAGTCAACATGCAGCCCCCTCACAAAAGCCAACCGCCACGGTGATCAGTTCTCTTGTGCACAGCCCTCCCTCGCTCTCATTCATCTTAGGTAGGCTTCATTTCCCCAGCTGCACGCCCTCCTAAAGTCTCTACCAGTACTAGAAAGCTAACACTGCTCTTAGGATGCACATTCTTTGCTGGGCTTGTGCTCCCCTGACAGGACCTGGTTCTACTGGGAACCGCCACAAGCCATTTCTCACTATTTGCCCAGAGGTGTATCACTGCAGTCTAGGCTAGCACAGTGTGTCCTTCCCTTTAGCTTGAGGGGAACCAGCAATACGTTGGTGTTCCCCTGCTTACTTATTACTAGTCTCTTAGCAAAATCAATAATCCTTCAACAACATGCAAAGTCAGGATACACACTGAGACCCAGATGTTACTATATCTGTAAAAATTTTGATGGGATAAACTTCAAGAGATGTTAAGGTGGGTGTACTTTACAGACAACATGAAGTGATTTCGGGTCTAGAAGTCTGCACAGAACAGGGCTTCACCACAATGATGAAGATAATGCACACAATATTTATAGGGTTTCTAATAAGTTCGTTATCATTTCCTTAAAGTAGTATCATAAAAATTACCCAGCCTTAGTTCTGCAACCTGAGAACTAAGCAGTTTGGTTGTTTATAATCTTTGAGAATACTGTCCAAAATGAGACATGTTGTATTTTCCAAGCTTTTCTTTTTCAATGTGAGTTAAATAACCTTTTTTTTTTTTTTCCTAGATGTCACCAGAGGCCAGCTGTTTCAAAATTGCAGGTATTCGAAGGGGGAGACTCATTGTCAGGGTGTCAATAAGTTGGAAATGATCTCTATCAGATTAGCATTGGGCTAGGAGTGCCTAATTCATTTCAGGGGTGGGGGCAGGATATGAGTGATTAGTGATACTTACAGGGGAATCCCAAGTGGCTTCCAGCTCAAACACAGACAACCGCTTGCCAAGCAGGAGTCTGTGGAGGCCAGTGCAAGTCCGGGCATCGGCACAAGTCTCGTAAGCTTTTCTAAGCAGTTGTGCAAACCAGGTCTGAACATTTGACACGAAAAAGCGCATGGACTTGTACACACACACAGTCCCAGCTATTATTAATACTTGATCTCATTAAGCTTTCACAATTTCAACTTGTGTCCTGAAAGTATTAATTGAGACTAACATGCACTAGTTCTGCTTAAATTCCTCGTTTCAGAGTACAGAATGATTTTTTTAAAAATAGTTACTTATTTATATTATTTATTTATTTAGAGACAGGGCTTGTCTGTGCCGTTCTGGCTGTTCTGGAACTCAGGCTGGCCTGGCACAGAGATCCACCTGCCTCCGCCTCCTTGATGCTGAAATTAAAAGCCTGTGCTACCAACACCCAGCAAGATTTACTTTTAATTGTATGTGTGTTTTTGTGCATATGTGAGAGCAGGGCTGGCCATGGTGAGTAGAGAACACTTGATCCCAGGGAGCTGGAGATGCAGGCCACTGAGAACTGCAGGACACCAGCGCTGGGAAGCAAACTCCGGCACAGGCCTTCAACACTGAGCATCTCTGAAGTGCTGGCTTCTTCTTTTCTAGCCGTGCAGGAAGGAATGGGAGCATGATGTTCATCAACTTCTGTTTTGAACATTTGTTGATCAGCCTGGAAGGTAGGTCACCCTCTGCCCTCCTTCATCTATGTATTTCCTAAACTCTTAAAGAGACATTTAATAGGAAGACCACTCAACTACGGACCCTGACCTCTTGCCGTCATTTCGTCTAGGAGAGGCATGCAGCTGCCAGCTCCAAAGAGCCCAGGGCGCACTGAGCTCCACCACAAGTAGGGGAGGAAGACCAGTGCTCTGAGCACCCAGCAGCTGTTAGCTGTCTACCATCCGACTGGTCTATATCCAAATTAGTCAACTGAAATTCATCGAGATCTTCTCGTCAGATAGGCCAGCATGAGAGATGGGCTGTGTGGAGCAACCCTCCCAACTAATCTTTGCTGACACCCCCACCCTCTTAACACTCCCTCCTAGGGTGTTGCCTGGTATTTCACGAATTCTTGATGACAGAGATCATGCTGCTTCTGTAGCAGGTCCTGCCTTGCTGCCATCTGGCATCGTTCGCGTTCTGCTTTCATCAGCCTACACTTTGCCCCTCTCTTTCCTCTGTCCCTCGGCCTTAAGTTGTTGTTGCTCTACAGGACCTCTCTTCAGCTGAAATATACCGTCTGCTCGACAACTTACGGCTTCTTTTCCTTCACCTGGAACCTCTGCTCACTCAAGTTCATGCTCTTCTGTTCCTCAGAAATCACAGCCTTAAGCCGGGCGTGGTGTCACACGTCTGTAACCCCAGCACTCAGGAGACTGAAGATTCCAGTGAGTTCACGGACAGCCTGGGCTAAACAAGTGAGATAAAGGCCAGCCCAGGCTACCCAAAAAATAAAAATAAAAATAATCACTCCTTTAATCAACACTATCTGACTTTGGCCACATCTTTTGGGCTCAATTCTTCAATAATTACAGTAGCAACTGACAAAACAAGGTGCATCAAGGTCCTACAGAGTTTATTTAAATGCCTATTTCCAGGCATCACTCCAAGAAATGGAAATTCACGGTCTGGAGGGGACCCGAGGTAGGTATTTAACATGTGCCCTACAGGTCTCTAAAAGGGACACTCTGTCGCAGGTACAGCTGATAATTCACTCAGCTGCCTAAGCACCCACGAGCTTTTATTTCACAGAGTGTGTCAGGTCTTGACCTCCACTTCTTACCACAAGCTGATTAGAATACATTTCTTATCCTTGTGGCTGACTGAGCAAGTCCGAGGAGACCGAATTATCAGGTGTAAGTGTAAGTTTCTTCTCTCTGAGTGCAGCGGGGAGGGATAAGGATTTGTGAGCGATGACTTGCGGTTTTACTCAGTAGCAGACTCAATAGGAGTGAAGACAGACTGAGGGTAGATCTAAAATGTTAATAGAGTTGCAGCCTGCGCTGGAAGGCTGATGGCTACTGGGTCAACCAGACCCATGCTCCAGGACTCTGCTGGACCCTGGGTTCCCAATTTAAAGTAACCATAAACATGTAGAAGTTTAGAGAAGCGGGTAGGAAGCTAAAGGGCTAAAATAAGACTCTGAAAGGTGGCTGCGGGAACCAACGGGACTGGGAAATGGG
Source organism: Pachyuromys duprasi (assembly GCA_028658305.1). Classification (NCBI taxonomy): domain Eukaryota; kingdom Metazoa; phylum Chordata; class Mammalia; order Rodentia; family Muridae; genus Pachyuromys; species Pachyuromys duprasi. Next base: position 16,987,106 of record CM053746.1, on the reverse strand, counting down.
CCTTGGAGAAACAATGGGGGTGTGGGTGCTAAGGTTGGCAGAACTGCTTTCTTCACAGACTTGAAGAACTTTCTCGAGGAAGGAGAAATAGGAGTGTCCTTCTGTGTGGCCTCAAGAAAACCAGAGCTGGTCATAGAAACACCTCACCTTAACCTAGGAAGCGTCACCTAGAGTGATAGATGTCACTCAAGAAAAAAAACGGGAGATGATTTGAACAAAGGCAGGTGTGTGGGCTAGCTGAGCCTTGGGACCTGGTACTAAGCGGAGAATACACAGAGCTAACAGTCTGCGGCGGAGCCAACTAGTCCCGTGGGGATCTGCCGTGAGTGTCGCAGGATGGTGCCACAGTGACTTGTGATCAAATACCATTGCAAGCAGCTGAATGGAGGGAGAGTTCTGGCTCACAGTGGTGTCGGCTTCAGTCACTCTCTACCTTGTCTTTGAAGACTTATTTTATGTGTATGAGTGTTTTGTCTACACGTATGTATGAGCACTCCCTGTGTGCCTGGTGCCTGCAGAACCAGAAGAGGAAGTCAGAGTCCCCTGGAGGTTAAGGTTGGCTGAAAGCTGCCACACGGGCGCTAGGGACTGAACCCAGGCTGGTATTCTGCAAGACCAGCAAGCTCTCTTAGCCACGGAGCCATTTATCTAGCTCACTGCCTTCGTTTTTGAGACAGGGTCTCTCCCTGACCCTGGAACTCAGATTCCTGTGGCTATACTGACTGGACAGTGAGTCCCAGGGATCTATGGTCTATACCGCTACCCTTAGCTCTGGGGTTACAGCAGCCTTACCCACAGGGGATGAGGAATCTCAACTGAGGTCATCGTCTGTGCTTGTATGGTGAACACTTGACCAATGAAACCATCTCCATAGCCCCCATTTTAAGCATTTTCTAAGTCAATTCAAATGGAACTGTTAAACTTCACCTCTTTGACCTGCAAACTGCTTGGTCACTAGGTGGTAAAGGAGGTAGAGAAAGGGAGCGGAAACGTTCCATGTGTTTTCCTTTAGATAAAATCAGACTATCTAACACATTGTTCAGTGAGTGTATTAAGTTAGCAGTGGTGTCTGTGTAAAGCACAGACAGCTCCTCAACCCTGAGACAGTACCCATTTAAAAAAATGGTAGAAGAATGGCTGGTGTATAGATGTCCTTGTGTTATGTTAGGAGGGCTTGTCTGGGAACGACCATTATTAACTGATGGAACCTAACATATTGCTGCACTTTCACACTAGGGGCCGGAGAAGGGAGAGAGTTCTTTGCTGGTGTCGTCAAATCCAGAGATACTTTCAAATAATAACCTACTTCTACAGACATAATTTGTTTTGGTAATGTGCCTGTGTTTATCAGCCCTTATTTCACAATGTGAAGCTCTTACATGTTTACAGATAACAATGCATGACAAAAGTGGAGCTAGTGAATTAAACAATTAACAAGTTCTTTTCGTCAAAATCAATAGAAAAGACACATCTGGGATGCGGCACTGCTAAGGGTTGGTAAGAAGTGGAGATTTACATAGAGTGATCACATTTACACTGTGATTATAACCACTGATAGGTGGCGCCTTTCTTTTGGCTATAGTTTAGGAATACAATATTAAATTAAATGGAAACATTGCATATGAAAATATTATGATGATGCAACTCTGATACTGAAGTGTCTAAAAAATTTCCACTCTGATGCCATGTACCTGTTTTAAGTTGATCCTTATGTGAGCAGAGTATGTGGCGGCTGATCTGCCAGTATGTACCTCTAGAGACCTAATGACAGTTGATTTTAAGATACTATTTGTTTTCATGAAAGATAATAAAATATATCATCAATTTCACTGGGATCAAATGCTTGGTTACAAAAATACTCAAGGCTTTGGGATTTTATATTAGTAAACATTCATGACATATGAGAAAATGAGTAGCTATTGCATGAGCTCAGCCATGTACAAATGTATATTCTGTTATGTATACATACACACATAAGGAATAAAGGCTACCTCAAAATTGCTGGTGGTTACGCTGTATTCTAGTGCTTTGCTTCTGATTTTCAGTATTCTGAGAATGCAGACCCCCCCCAAAGTTGAAAAATACAAATGTTATTTTTAAACAAGTAAATAAATAATAAATCCAAGAAATTAGAGATTAAAGTAGCTACAAAACAGGAAGGACTGTACCAAATGCTTTCATACAACCTTTGATTTTATTTTCCTTAAAAATTAATTGATAAGCAGACACATCCAAGTTGTGCCTATTAAGGGATAGCATATAATGTTTGAAATACGTGTGTGTTGTGTAGTGTTTCAATTGGGCTGAACCCTTAGTGTGATTCTCTCATGAATCACAGAGTCCTACAACAAGGTGCTACTCTTCCTCTCTCTGGGAAGAGCATGGAGCCTTACTTTCTCATGAAGGCATCTGCTTGCCTGCTCCTCAGACGCAGTGCACTTGAGGCCCAGCCTGAGACTCTGTATGCCTTTAAAGCCTCAAACATTCTTGTACACACCAGAGAAAGGGAGATGGGGTTACTGAGCAGGAAAAGCGCCAGAAGAGATGGGAGATGCTTGGAATAGCCCCTCAAAATGAAGAAATATGGTGGGTGCTATGCTCTGAGTATGGCATGTGCCCTCCAGAACTCATGTTGAAATGTAGTTCCCAAAATAAGAATGTTGGGAGGGGAGGGGGTGTTTAAGAGGTCACCAAGTTGCCAGGCATGGTGGTACACCTATTAATCCCAACACTTGGTAGGCAGTTCAGTCTCTGTGAGTTCATGAACGGCCTGGTCTACATGGGGAGTTCCAGGACAGCCAGGGCTACACGGTGGGATCCTGTCTCGAAAGCAGACTAGGCAACATAAAAAAAGAAGCTAGTGCTACCAAATACAATTCGAGAGGATGGAGCTATGGCTCAGGAGTTAGGAGCACATGCTGCTCTTCCAGAATACTCAAGTATGAGTCCTGGCATCCACATGGTGCATCACAACTGTCTGTAACTCCAGGTCCAAGGGATCCAATGTCCTCTTCTGACCTCTGTGGGCACCAGGCATGCACGTGGTGCATATCCACACATGCAGGCAAAACACCCATACATGTGAAGCAGAAGTAAATAAATCTAAAAACTTTTTAGGAGGTCACTGAGTTGTTGAGAGGGAGCAGTGTCTCCCCCGAGGCAGCGGCTAACTATGTTTGCAGTGAGGGACGCTCATGCTGCTTGGTTAGTACTCTAACAGCTGTTCCGGGAAGTGCCTGCCCCACACGCTTCCCCTCGTTCCGGAGTCTGCCTGTCCCTCTGTGCTTTTGCTGTGTTAGGACACAGCACAAAGCCCTGACAAGGTGCAGCTATCAGCTCTTACACCCATGAGCTAACTATACTTGCTTTCTTTATATCTAACCCACCTCAGGTATTTTGTTATAGCAACAGAAAATAGAGCAAGAAGCGGAGTCTTCAGAGGAGAAAAATGAGTAGTAGGGTATCTGTTTTCTATGCCATGGATGTGGGTTCAAGGCATGACCTTCAACTCCCATAGAAATTTCCTCAGACTTAGTACAGTGGTTCTCAACTACTCAAAATGGGTCACGACCCCTTTAGGGGTCACTTATCAGATATTTACATTATGATTCATAACAGTAGCAAAATTATAGTTATGAAGTAGCACAAAATAATTTTAGCGTTGGGGGTCACCGCAACGTGAGGAGCTGTATTAAAGGGTGCAGCATTAGGAAGGCTGAGAACCACTGTGCTAGATTATGATCAAGAACTGTACTACAAGTTCTTTCAGAACATAATATAGTCTCTGTCGGAAGTAGCTCTATATTAAAAATCAAAGATACAACTATAGGACACAAACTTTTTAAATGCTGTGAAAAGCCAGAGGAAAACAACTACTTTTACTTGTGACCATTCTTCCAAAGACGGATGAGCTGAATTTGGGCTGAACTTGGCGGACGGGCATGCGCAACACCCTCCCGGCAGAGCCTGTATGTGTGGCCTTCCTGTTCTCTGGAACGAGGCTCTGACATGATGGGGAGTCCACAGCATTCTGACTCCGGCTCTACCTTCCCCCTCTATAGTGATGAGGGAGCTGAGACCCAAGAGCAAATCTCAAATTAAACTAGTGCCTATACACTCTCTGTCGGTTTTTACTATTTCTACTTCTTTTCCAGCCCACTGCCCTAGTGTCTGCTCTCATTTACATGATTTTTTGGCTGTGAAAAGACATCTGAAGTTGGCACAGTGGCATCAGCCTGTATCCTCAGCATTCAGGAAGCTGAAGCAGGAGGATTGCCATGAACTCCAGGCTACACTGGGTTACGGAGTGAGACCCTGTCTCGAGGAACCTATAGTAATAATGCTAATAGTAATGCACAGAAAGGAAGGCTAACTTTTGCAGTGTACAACAAAAGTGGTACAATTATGAATGCCCTCTGATTCAGCAATCCCACTTCCAGGACTTTATCTGAACGAACTACAGTTAGGCAGAAATACATAGCTAAGGGTGCTTGTCATACCTGGTACATAATTGTGAAAAACTCACAAAATTATAGGGGACTGACTAAAAGTGATGGTATTATCATTTTATGAAATGGAGTGTCACACATTAAAAAAAAAGAGTGAACTTGTCATGTAGGGAGAAAAACCAGTTACAAAATTAAAAAAAAAAAGATGGTGTGTATAGAAACACACGAATAAAAACATAGCAAAAACTAACAGAGTGATACACTGAAGAAAACTAACAGTTACTTTTTCACTTTTTAAAAATAGTTATTCTCTGACTTTCCTTCCCGGTGATCTGTGCTGAGCATACATTCCTAATGTTCTCAGGAACAGATCTAAACCCTCCAGGAAAAGGCAAGGGACAATGACTTGGTTTGAAAAAGCACTCCCCACCCCAGCCTTCTGTGCCCGGCAGGGAGCCTCCAGTGATTGGCAGGGTGAGAAGGGGCTCTGTGAGCCAACCCTAGACTCTAGAAGACTGTGAAGTTTGCTCTCAGGAATTTCTCAATCAAAGTTGTGAAATCTGAAGTTTAAAAACGCCAACAATAAATCAGATCATTTAGGTGTCTGAGTCATGAAGCCTAAAGGGCACCAGTCCGGGGACAGGGCAGCCTAGACCCTCCCTGACTGGGACTTTCGTCTAAATAAGGTGTTTGTCTCCTGGGAGCCTCCTGTTCTCCGATGGGACCTGAGGATGAAGAGAAGCACTTCTCAGACTGGGGGTGACCTGGAACACAGATGGGTGGGGCTTTGGGTAGGCACATTTGCTAATGAAGGAAATGCTAGGGATCTCTGAGCTCCCCCATCTAACACAGTCTAGATCTGAGTCAATGATACAGCTTCCTGCTGCACCGAAACCTGTGTGTACAGACGTACATCCACTTTTGGTTTCTTCTCAGACAGGGAGAGGAGTAAATAATGCAGAACGGATGACAACCCACTTCAAAAAAAAAAAAAAAACAACAAAAAAACCCACAGCTTGCCAGCAGCGATTGAAAGCAAAAAACAAGAGTTGACTAGGAAGAGGGCACACCTGTGTCTGGTGAAGAGAATAGAAATCATGAACCTAAACAATGTGTTTTGTTCAATTTCGGTCTGTCCTTCCAGATTATATTTTTCCTCAAATTTGTTCATGATTTTTCTAAGAAAAGAACTACTGCAACACCAATTCAACCTATTCCATTTTTAAAAACACTTACTTTCTTTTTAGAAAATACAGGGAAGGGGCTCTGTCAACTGAACTACAGCTGTAAGCTGCGGTCTCTCACTCTAAAAGACCAACAGTATTCCACTGAAGCAACTCCTACTTATGACAATGCACAAAACTTCAACAGCCGAGTTCCACGCCTTCTGCCACCCTTGCGGTCAGCCTGCTATTGTCAGAATTATGAAGAGCAGCGGCAGAGAGTTGTGACACAGATAGGTAAGCCTGACCATCTCTTTTTCTAAGCACATCACAGCCTATCTAAATAGGATTCACGAAGGAAGCAACACAGTTTGGTAGCAGAAAGAAGAGCGGGAAGTCACATGCCATGTGGAATAGCAGTCTATTTGTGATGGGCTTGTCCTGTGATAAGCACGCATTGGACAAAAGGTCTAAGATTTTTCTCATTGCAGCGTTCTAGACAGATTTTTTTCTTCACAATTTATCCATCATATACCCTGAGTGAAGCCCCTCCCTCAGCTCCCGCAGTCCTGCCCTCTCCTCCCTCTTCTCCTCAGCCCTTCCCCTAGTCCACAGAGAGGGGGAGTTCTCCACTATTGCCATCTGCCCGTTGCTTGTTAAGTCTCATCAGGACTGCCTGGATCCTCCTCCTCGGTGGCTTGGTAAGGCTGCATCATCAGGAGCAAGTGCTCGAAGAGCAGTCGACTGAGTTCATGATAGGGCAGCCCCTGCTCCCCCCACCCCCGTCAGAGGTAACAAAGCATTCTAAAAAGCAAAGCAATTGTGGACGGACTAGAATGAATACATATGTACACAGCAGAGGAGGTAAGGAGGCGAGTAGCTTCACATGTACCAATGTTCAGTCACTGAAGTAGGAGCAGGGCTCAAACTGCAACTTGCTCAGACAGAAACGGAACGCCAGAGGTGGTGCTCAGGAACTCAGGCATGAGTAACTCTCTGAGCACTTGATACATAATCATTTCTTTCAAAGTCAAATTGTGAGATATTTATAAAATGGTATGTAGAAGAGATTGACCCATCTAACCTCTCTAAATCCTCCTGTTCCCTCACCTAGCATCACATCCAGCCCATATTAGTACTTTTTAAAACACACACACACGCACACACGCACACACGCACACACGCACGCACGCAGTGGGAAGAGAAAACCACAGAAGCTGACTCTCTCCTTCCACCATGTGGGATGCATGGATCAAACCCAGACCCATCAGGCTTGGTGACAAGCACCTCTACTCATCTCACAGGCCCATGTTCATTCTTTAGGGAACAGAACCCAGGTTCCTTGCAGGCAGTTTAAAGTATGAGCGTATTACACATGCGAAAGGTGGATTGCTCTAACAACAGATCGTACAGAGAGCCCTGGGGAAGCCTTATTGAAGCGGTAGAGTACTTTTGGGTTAGCAGCTGAATTTCAGGTGGCATTTGTTAGCCTGATTACTAATTTATCCCTCTTCTCTCTGGCACTGTACTGTTGACTATAGCTACCAACGTGCCTGTTGTTTTTCCAAGTCAATGTGCCACCTATAAGGGAACAAAACGGCAAGATTTGTAGCAGCCATAGAGCATTCATCAGTCCTCTCTGATGGAATGTGACCAAAGCGCAAATACAAATCAGCCCAAGTTTGAGTTCATAAACACAAGAGGATCGCCAAGTGTCCCCTTGACTACCCATCAACAAACACTATTCAGGGCGGGTAATTACAAGACAGCCTGAGAGGATAATCCCAGGTGGTAACTCTTTTCAACAGCAAGGAGAGTTTAAGATGAAGAGGAAACATCTCAACACCTGGTTAAAGGGATTGGCATTATATATATATATATATAATGTTTGGCAGTGTTGTCATACCAAGTATCATCTATGGAGTGTGTAAGGTACCAGGTTAGAAAACTTTCACACTAATACTACCCTGACAATGAGCCTACCTTTGTGGTTTTGTAAAAACACAAGGTTCAGGGAGCTTGGGGACTAGTGCCTTGAAGCCTTTCCAGGTCCAGGGTCACAGTGATAGGCAGTATAGGAAGACTCTAAGCCAACCTGCTGTACCCAAGGACCTTTCTCACTACCCTAGCGAGGAAGGGTAACAGACCACTAAAGGACATGAACATACACAAGTTTTCTAATGCTATTTATCTTTTTTAAAAATATTAAATTCTATCCATGTTTTATCATGGAAAAAAAAAGACCAAGATACACCATTCGGTTAAAAAAAAAAAAGAAGAAGCTATAGAATAGTAGCTGCTACGATTTTTTTTTTTAAAGACAAGGTTTTGACTGTCCTGGACTCTCTTTGTAGACCAGGCTGGCCTCAAACTCACAGTGATCTGCCTGCCTCTACCTCACAGAGTGCTGGGATTACATGTGTACCACCATGCCCAGAGTGATCTTATTTAAAGGAAAAAAACAAACAAACAAAACACAAAAAACCACCTATACATAAGTAGAAAGGGCCAAATATGCATATGTGTATAAATATTCATTAAAGGTTCTGAAAACAATTATATTATGGTGACATCTTCTGATAGAAGCTGGAGTGGGTACAATGTAGATCCAATTTCTTCTTCTTCGTACTGGCATTGTTTTGTGAGGATGCATTGCTTTAATAATCTGTAGAGCAAAAAAACCAAATGGGCGTGCACACAGGTAATGAGTGCTGTGCTGTTCCCAACCCCTGAACTGATGCCTGAATTCTGTTCTTGTAATATCCACATATATAAACAAAGAAACCAGTACCAGTCGAGCAATGCCTAAGAAAGCTTGCCCCCTTCCCATTTATGGAAGGGAGAGCCACCTGGAACCAATCCAAGAAGTCTTTCCTAGAGTAAAACGGAATTGAAGAGTACCTGCTCAGACTTAATAAGGAACCAGAGGCATACTATCTGCTCTGACTTGCAAAAGACAGGGTTCAGCACCACTCTTCCTAGGTATGTGTGGTTTAGCACACAGCCTTAATCATTAGCCTGGCTCACAGTGTGCCTTGTGTTTTATGTACAACTGCTCTGGGATGTACAAACATGGCGTTATTCCCACAGAGACTGTAAAGCATCTTGAGGGCAGAGCAGGAGTATAAGTGTTCTACTTGGTCCAGATTAATGAAGCGACTGGCATTTATACATTTCTAGAAAATGTACAGCATGTGGTAAGCAACCATAACACCACATAGCAATGCATAAAAGAACATTTGGGATACACTGGAAGCACACTAAAGCTAGAGCATTCTGCAAAAAGTCAAATCAAAGCAGAGGCCTGAAGGATGAGCAAGAACTGAGCAAAATGATCATGGTCAAAACACGCCCCAAGATACGGAGGAAGAGACAATAGCAAATTAGAGACACTGAAAATAGCACACTCTGGCTGGAGCCCAGTGTTGGGGGAGGGGCGCGGGCACAGCTGAGGTAGCAAAGTTTGGCAGCTGCCAAAGCACTCAGGGCTTGTAAACTGTGCAAGGAGTTACTGGGAGCAGCTAAGGAGTTTGAAGCAGTGGAATGGCAGGATTGGACTTGCCTTTTTATTAAAAAGGAAAAAAAAATTACTCCGGTTACGGTGTGGAGAATGGATTAGAGAAGGGCAAGGCAGCTCATGGAGCAATTCAGGTGTCCTGGAGGAAGAGTGGCAGGGCTAGGTGGAGACGAGGGCAGGGTTCGAACGCTGAAGACCGTGGCACAGACGGTCTGCTCTCTGACTGGCTGGAAATGGGGTGAGGCGGGGGTGGGGAGCTGAAGAGGAGGCCTCTAGCTTTGAGTTATCACACTTCCAGGGACACAGGACTCAGAAGCAGACGTATACCAGGGAAGGAAGGCTGCAACAGAATGAGTTCAATTTAGGATTTCCTGCATGATGGTGAATAACCAACAGGTTATGTCTGTGAAAACCTTGAGCTCTAAACTGAGGCAGAAAGAATTCGCATATGGAAGAATTACCAGCAGAAAGATATTAATGAACACTATGGGAGTGGGCATGATCCATCTGAGGGAAAACACAGAGAGATCTAAGACAGACGCCTGAGGACCACCTCCCCCACATACACACCAGAGGGGATGAAAACGGGAGGGGGCTGTGCCAACGGGTGCTTCCTAAGTACGAGCAGACTGGCCGATGCTGGCCAGGGCAAGTTGTCAGGAGTTCTGGCCTTCTCCAGCTCAGTTTCCTTTTCCTTTCAATGTTGAGAAGATGTGTCATGGCATCTTCCCACTGCCCTATGACTAGATCCTAGGACCTGCTTCTTCTCACCAGGCCTGAGTGTCACCTCCAAACCTGTGATCCACAGTGCGTACTCCCCAAGTTCTGCCAGCCTGGTTTTCACAGTCTTTCCCATTCCTGTCAGCACCATCCTAGCTAAGGCTGTGCACCCCACAACCAGAGAACCAGCAGCCACTGGTCTCCCGGCCCATCACCTCCTCTCTAGAGATCCCGCCACGCAGGAGAACTGAACAGTCACCATAAATTAGTGACTTCAATTGCGTCACCCCGCTGTTGAAAAGTCCCCAATGATTTCCCATTATAACCATTTACTCAGTTACCTCGTTTGCCTGATAAATGTTTACTTACATGTCCTTGTTGCTTGAACCATCTAAGATACCCATGTTTTTTTTGTTTGTTTGTTTAACTGTCAATCTAGACAGGTGCAGTGGGGCACATCTGTGATCCCGGCACTCGGGGAGGCAGAGGTAGGTCGATCTCTGTGGGTTTGAGGCCAGCGTGGTCTACAAATCAAGTCCAGGTCAGCCAAGGCCACACAGAGAAACCCTGTCTCGAAAAAAAAAGAAAGAAAGAAACAGAAAAACTTTCAAGCTATTACATTATTTTTATGAAATACAATTTAAAACATCATAGTGATGCCAAGTTGCCAGAAGCATTTCTAGTTGCTTACTCTCAGTCTCAATATTTATCTTTGGCCAGGCGGTAGTGACACACGCCTTTGATCCCAAAACTTAGGAGGCAGAGGGAGCCTCCTAAGTGAGTTTGAAGGCAGCCTGGTCTATAGAGTGAGTTTCAGGACAGCCAGAGCTACACAGTGAAACCCTGTATTGAGAAAATGTGGACTGGTAATCCTGGTCTAACAATGGCTTGTGGGCTGCATTCCAAGTAGCCAGATGCTGACAGTTCACAGACAGATGACAGTGTGGCTATGTGCTTCCAAGGACAGGCCTCTGTACAGGAGGATTTTGCCAGCCAGGTGAGACATCATTTAACTGACACAGGGTGGATGGTAAGGAAAGACTCTGTCAGAGAGGGTGGTTGCTGCTAAATATCCCATGATGTGTGATACACACAGGGCAGGTTCCCTACAGCAAATTACCCACCCTAAAATATGCACAGGGTAAAGGTCGGAAAAAGCCTGCCTTGGGAGTGTGATACAAATAATTACAGTACATCAAGAATGACAGAGCAGCTGGGTTTTAAGTATATCAACAGCACAGGGGAAGCTTAAAGAAACAGGCCAGGCTGTCTGGAAGGTTATGTCAGGGACAGAAATATTTCATCTGATTCTCAGACTTCCACAACCCAACTCCAGCTTGACACCTTGACTTTTTTTTTCTTTTTTCCTGAGACAGGGTTTCTCTGTATTACCCTGGACATCCTGGACTTGCTTTGTAGTCCAGGCTGGCTTTGAACTCACATGATATCCACCTGCCTCTGCCTCCCTGAGTGCTAGAATTACAGGCATGAGCCACGCACCCAGATATACCTTGACTTTCAAATCTTCCCAACACCAGGACTGCCAAATGCTCTGAGCTGTGAATCCTCTACCTTGCTTAGTCTGTTTCCCGGTACAGACAGCCATGCTTTCCCTCCTGCTAGCCAAAGACACTACAGTTCTTACTCTCTATGAAGCCTCTAGTATATTTCCTTAAGTTCCTGGATGACGTACTCTGTCTACACCACTTGGCATGCTGGCTGTGATATCATTTGTTAGGTTCTGTTGTTTAACTATTAGGTGGTCATTTAACTGGACTGCTTTGCCTCTGGGTTAACGGGTTACTTAGGACAACTTGTCCAACATAACACAGCAATCGCTAACTGCACTATACTACAGCGAAGAGCACACATTTTAAAAAGGGTCATTATGTATTAAGCATTGCAGTCTCTACGTGTCCAGCTCATGACAATCTGAACATATCAGATTACTAGAAAGTTATTTCCAGTGCACAGGCCAGCCAGCTTCTGTGCTGATGACTATTGGTCCAACAGATTAATGGATTTAGCTGTGGCTAACTCAAAGATCATCTCCAAGATTCTCCCCAACTGGGCTCAGGAAGGCCCATGACTGTAAAGGAAACTTTTATCGCATGGTTCAATTGTTATCTGGGAGGCTTACTACCTCTGTCTGCTAACCTAGGCCTAGTCCTGGAAGCTTCTTAGCCTCCAAACAATTAACCTAGGCCTAGAATGTTTTCTGCCTCTGAGACTTTCTGCTTAATATGCTCAACCTTTCTTGTTCTTACTGAGCTCTAGGTTTGCTGTTTCAACTCAGCTGTTCTGGGTCAAACTCCTCTCTTACCTAATTGAATCAATCTGGCTTTTCCCTCAGTCTCTGAATTGCTCTGCTTGGCTTCAAACTAATTTCAGCCATTTGCTCTAATCTGGCTCCTTCTCATTTTCTGGCTCATTTGGTCTTCCCCTGAGTTCTCAATCTGTCTCTCTATTACTGTTCCAGTAAAACTGCCTCTTTCTTTCTGTATTGCCCCTTAAGTAGCTTCCCTTTCCCCTCTCTTCTTGGGAAAGTTGGGAGTAGCCTATTCTGTCAAATCTTTCTCTGATTCATCACCTTTTCTGCCACTCAATTAGGCATCACTTTGAAACATGGACGCTTCCTTCTACAAACTGACTTTACCTTCATTGCTTGGGATTAAAGGCATGTACTAGCACATGCACCACCTGGATCTAAGCTTTTCTTTACCTGAGACTTGCTCTATACCAGGCTGGCCTTGAACTAGATCTGTTTGCCTGTCTCCTGGATTAAAGCCGGAACACACCAATCTAGAAGGTTTTTGGATGTGGTCTCTTGACAGAACAGCCATGTTATGAATTAAAATTCCTCTACATACTACCATAATTTTACATGGTGGGCTTTCATGACAGAAGAACAATATAAGGGGTTGAACATGAACTCTGAGGCCATGCTGGGTTCAAAACTGCTCCTACTGTTTACTGTGGGTCTTGGATTAACTCATTTACTTCTCTCTCTGATCATTAGTTTCTTGCTCCATAAAATGGGCCAATCCAGTAGACGCCCCATTAAATAAGTTAAGTAAATAAGTTAAGACAAAGTATTTAGAAGGGTGTCTCCCACTTGACAAGTACTAGCAGTCTAAACCTAAGGGAGGAGGCAAAGTTTCACTGCAGGAGTCACAGGGAGCTGAGTCAAGAGGTTTTTGAACATTTTAGATAAATTTGGGCACAGTTCTTCAGTTTTCAGTTATCATAAATTCTGCTCTACCAAAGCACCCTTCTCCCATGACTTTTTTTTTTTTATACAGGGTTTTTCAATGTAGCTCTGGCTATCCTAGAACTCACTCTGTAGACCAGGCTGGATGCAAACTCAGAAATCCACCTGCCTCTGCCTCCCAAGTGCTGGGATGTGTGTGCCACCAAAGCCCACCTAAAGGCCTCGACACAAATGCTTACCAGTTTGGAGGGAAGACACAGGACTTAAGACCCATCACCATGTGGGAATTACTGAGAGGGAGCAGTTGACAGGAAGTTATTACCTATCAAGAAACCCTTTCTCCTTTAAGTAGAACAGTACAGGTGCTCCTGTTTGCCCTGTAACATTGCCACCAGGGTCCAGGGACTCCAGGCCTGGAACCCTATGTGCACTGTGAAAGCAGAAGGACAGACTTGTGCTCATCTGCCTTTCTAAGGGTCATCCTGGGAGATGGCCTGTACTAGCATCTGCTTGATTGCTTGCTTGTTTCTAAAACTGTACAGGAGGGGCCGCTGCCACCCAGCTTGTTCTATGCATGTTATTAACATAAACATGTCTGTGCATCTGGAGCAAACCATGCTCAGGTGGGTTTGCCTCAACTTCATGGCATTGTGCACTGTGGCTCATCTAGTCATCTCCTTGCTGGTACACATCCAGGTCAACATTTTAGAAGCCAACTTTGTTTGGCTGTTTGTCACTATTGGGGGTTGAACCCCTATAGGACCTGAGGGCATGCTGGTCTAGCCCCGAGAAACTACACTTCACCTCTGTAATGACCCAGTTATTGACCTATAAAGTAACAGTGCTGTCACCAGAAGTCTGACCCATTGTGTATTCTACCGGCTGACTGCTTTGCCAAAAAACTGACTTTTAAAAGTCTGTTCATAAACTTTAAAACACTGAGGCAGGCATGATGGTACATGCCTTTAATCCCAGCACTTGGGAGCCGGAGGCAGGCGGGTTGATGTGGTTGCAGGCTAGCCTGGTCTACAAAGAGAGTCCAGGACAGCCAAAGCTACACAGAGAAACCCTGTCTTGAAAAACCAAAACAGACAAACAAAAAAATAATAAAACAAACAAACAACAACAACAAAAAACCCCTTTAAAACAGCAGATGAATTTGAACACAGTCTGACTTTGAGATACAGATGCGACTACATTATTCCCATTTGAGTACAAGTATGGCATAGAAGCTAAAAATCAGTGGGATTAGGGGTTGTAGTACATGTCTCTAATTCTAGCACTCAAGAGCTGGGGTATGAGGGCCACAAGTATGAGGCCAGTCAGGGAGACATACATAGTAATTTCCAGGCAAGCCTGGGCTATAAGAGAAAGGGAAGAAGGAAGATGGGAAAGAAGGGGGGAGGGGAGGCTGACAATGGAGAAAACAACCCAAGGTGAAACAAATTTCTACCTGCAAAAGGCAACATTCTCTCTAAGTGTTCTGTTTCAAGCTTATGCACTCGGCCTCTATTCTGCTGTAAAGAGGCTGAAGTTATACGACCACCAACTATTTTCTCTTAACTTAGGGGGGAAAAAAAACGAACCAAAAAAAAAAAAAAAAGACTTTTCTAAGGATCCTGAGAATTAGTAAACCATCACATCCCTCACATCCAGCGCACAGGCAGGGAGGGAAGTTTGCATCTCCCAACAGGGAACAACTGCTCTCTCTCCCTCTGCTAATAAATTATAGGCCGACTTGAACGGATGTCAGCTTGGCATTCAAAACCTAAAATATAGCTGAAAAGCAAGTTATGACTAATACAAGGGGAAAAGATGAATGTCAGAAACCTTCATTCCCCCCCCCCATTTTTTTTTTCAAATTTCAGATAAGCTCTTTAGCCTCAGGGCTCCGTTTACAGAGCCCCGGAGTTCGAAGGGATGTCTTAACCCCCATTTAAATCGCAGCCTCTCCTCCGGAGTGGGGGTGTGAAATGCATTTTCAGAGTGTCAGTGTTTATGTTAATCTCGGCAAGAACTCCCTTTCTCCGGAGTACAGCCGAGCCCAGAGCTCCCGAGCTCCTTCTTTTCCCCACGTTGTATTTGTGCTATCGCCAGCATGGGAAAGATCCAGGGTGTGACTGAAGTACAGTCTTTCCTTCAGAGGAGCTGCAGTCTCCGGACAGAAGTTGCTTTCCTCTTTAGTTTTACAAGAAATCTTAAACATGAAGGTTGGAAATGGGCTTAGTGGGGAGAGATAGGGAAAGGACAAAAAAAAAAAAAAAAAAAAAAAACCCTCAACATCAAAGGGTGGGTCAGAAGTCTTTCAGAAGGGGCTTTCCTCCGGACTTGGTGGCCTGGGTGCCCAGAGCCCAAGGGTCCCAGAAAGGCAGTGAATCTGCCACTCTGTGTCTCTCCCACCCGGCTCTCCAGACACAGGCCCTCTCCATGGGGAGATGTGAACCTACTCCCAAGACGATGCTAGGGGCTGCCGAGTGACTTGTTAGCTGTTATTCCAGTGCTCTTAAAAAGAATTTGTTCTTTGGCTCGAGCATTTACAGCTCCGAGGTTCTTGCCAGGGATGCTGAAAATGTAGTTTCTTTGGAGAAGCACCCTTTGCCAACATAAGAGCTACAATGGGAATGGAGGTGATTCATCACTCACTTATCCTGACCATTCTCCACAAAACTGCATGCAAGGAGTAAGTGCAGTAAATGTCTGAACAGGACACCGGAGAATGCTCAAGGGCAGCCATTAGGCACTGAGCTCACTCACCTCCCAACACTGGCTTCTGGTGTTCCCACTGCTATGTGACACGATTGGTGGGTGGTGCTGTTATTCTGTATAGGAAGGACTTCAGGGAGTTGCTGATTAAGCATCTGTCACCCGGGGTTGGGAGACACTCTATCTGGTGTTCACTAAGTGTCAAACACAGGTTTAGTTCTCACCGTTTCCAGGAAAGACCTACCCTGCTTGGATCTGAGTGAACCTGATTGCTACAGACCAGAAAAGAAAAAGGAAACAGACTGATCAGACATAGGAACCGAAGTCTCAGCAGATGTTCAG
The DNA here is from genome assembly GCA_028658305.1 of Pachyuromys duprasi. Lineage (NCBI taxonomy): Eukaryota > Metazoa > Chordata > Mammalia > Rodentia > Muridae > Pachyuromys > Pachyuromys duprasi. The sequence continues at coordinate 16,971,002 of CM053746.1, read as the reverse complement.
CATAACTGAGCCCTTTCCTATTCCCACAAAGCCATCATTCCTCAGTCTCTAGAACCTTATGTGACTTATTTTCTCTTTAAGGATTTCTTTAGGCTTTTATAATACATACATACACACACACATAAAGACTTATTTATTGTCAGAAGAGGGCACCAAGTCTTATTATAGATGGTTATGAGCTACCATATAGTTGCTAGGAACTATTGAACTCAGGACCTCTGGAAGAACAGCCAGTGCTCTTAACCTCTGAGCCATCTCTCCAGCCCCTTCCTTTTTTATTTGTTTGATTATTTTGTTTTGTTTTTTGAAACAGTGTCTCTCTCTGTATCCCTGGCTGTCCTGGAACTCACTTTGTAGACCAGGCTAGCCTTGAACTCACAGAGATCTGCCTGTCTCTGCCTCCCGAGTTCTGGGATTAAGAGCATGTTTTAGCATGCCCAGCTAGGTTTTTGTTTTGGTTTGGCTTTTGGTTTTTGGAGAGAGGCTTTCTCTATATAGCCTTGGCTGTCCTGGACTCGCTTTATAGACCAGCCTGGCCCTGAACTCACAGAGATCTGCCTGCCTCTGCCTCCCTGAGTACTGGGATTACAGGCATGCGTCACTGGGCCGGGCTATGACTTCCTTAGTTTTAATTCTATAAAAAATCTTTTAAAGAGCAGGAAGGTGTAGACATGCTTGAAAGTACCTGACAACAAAGATGCTGGGCTGGATCAACGAGGGCTGTTTTCCGGAGTGCTGCCTCACCTGCTCTCTAGTTTTACCTCATAACTATGTCTTGGTTAAATCCCTTAGTCATCTCAATGCCCAGCACAACATTCTGTATATTTCTAATCTCTATTTTCAGTTTTTAAAAGGAAATAGGAAATTTTACAACCAAATGGAAGATATAAGTTACCTAAAGACATGACCCTCAGTCCTATGAACACAATGGCTGGAGAAAAAAAAAATCACTGCCTTCTCACTTTTTAAATTAGAAATCTTGATGTATATATAAAGATATATGCATACGTGCAAAAAATACAATTAGCATTCTTATTTCGAAGTAAGCATAACTCCAGACTTCACAGGAGAGACAATTTGTTAATCCCAAAATAAAGTTTGGCCTTATTTTAAATAAGGCTTACAAACACCTTATAATCTACATAAATTACTTTCTAAATATTTTTCTCATTTAATTGATTTAACTGATCAGACACTGTCTGATTATTGAACCCACAAAGTGTATTATTAAATCTATTTAGTGAACAAGGAATGAGAAAAAAAAATCAACCAACTTTATTTCCAGCTAGCAGAATTAGGAACATAAAACAGCCACAGAGGAACATGTGTTAATTTTATTTATATTTGGTTTCATTGTTTCTCAGCCTTCTCCATAAGATCAAGTATATATTTGACCCCTGTGTAACATTTTTTCCTTTTACCAAGCCAAATGATAAGTGTGTAACCAAATCTTCTTGAAGGGCAATGAAATGCTTTATTAATGCCCCCAAATTTTAAAGGAAAGAAGAAACCTCAAGAAATGATATCTACATAGAAAATAATTATTTCTCAGATATCAAACCCCGAGCAATAAAGCTTCCTTTAAAAAAAAAATCCTCAGGCACTTCCCTTAAAATAAGGAAAGCAGCAAGGTTTTGTTGCTGTTTATTTGCTGTTCTGCTTTTAAATCAGCTCAAAATCCAAGGTAGCTTTATAGCAGGCTGTCATTTAGATTAAATTGACAATACTTGCTTCTTTTATTTTACTTGTCTTAAGATAGTGCAAGTGCAGTAGAAAAACAAAGCTATAAAAAGGCCCAGGAAAGCAGCCCTCAGACATCAAATCCACAGCCTCTGGTCAGCAAGCATGAGTGCTGCAACCAACACCTACTACAGCTCATCTCCTCTAAAACAGGGGCAGATCAGATCCAGGGTAAATGTCAAACATGCTTGATTTTCCTACTTGGTGGTGAGACTCCACAAAGACACTGAGTCCTTTCCCCCTCAAACCCCCCCCCCCACGACACAAAACCAGTAAAAAGGTTCTATGAGAACGAGGTGCAACACTGGGAGTCAGCCCACCAACTGTCCTTACCTAAAATATATTTAAAGAGTATTTCCACGTCTTGATCAGAACGCTGTGAGGCTCTACTGGGCCTCAAGACACACCTGAGTAGGCAGTGAATGGCCACATTTCTTCCAACTTTCCAAATTACAGCTGTGGTTTTTGTTATGGATTTGGCCTTTGGATCTTGCAGATAAGAAGTATGTCACTGCCATTTCAAGGTGATGAGGGTCTCTGTCGTTTTGTCTTAATCCAATTCTGAACTCGACCTTTACCCGGCCAACAGGTGTGCCCCGTGCTTGTAATTTGCCAGAGTGAGCCACCAGGCAGAAAAGCGACCGACACAGCTGGCTAATGCAACCCAGCGCTCTGGGCTGCGCAGCTGCTCTGTGCTGGGGAGCTGCTCTTATCCACCATGATGAATATACTTTTATCTCCCGGTAGCAATTTAAAGAGAGAGAATGAGGGTGAGGGGAACAGTACATTTCTATTCCTCCAGCTCTCTGGATCCTGTTTTTTATACTCAGTCTGCAAGAAGCTATTATGAATTCCTTTCTTAGATACTCTGCTGCTCACATTCCAATCCAACAAATGATACGGATATGAAAACAGTTCTGACAGTATTTCTACTGGGCAAAAAAAAAAAAAATCACTTCACACAGATAAACTAAATAAACCTTCAAGAAAAAAAAAGTGACAAATGAAGAAAGTGAGTATTTCTTCACATGCAGTATGGAAACTCCCATATGCCTCCTGTGTTTGTCTTTAGGGATCAGACTTATCTAGTTAAAAACCTTGCCAAGTATCCATTTGCTAGACACGAAGAAGTGCTGATCGGGCGTAAGACAGCACATCACAAAGTAGCAGCCAGCATCCGTGCAACGTCCTCAGTTGGATGGAGAGTGACAGTTTGACAACTAAACCTGACCCATAGTGGGTCTTCAGAATAGGGCACTGTTTCTAAAATGCCCACAGAGAAACACTGTAAACAGGATGAAGTAGCTGTAAGAACTGTCTCTATTATTTCCCCCCCGTAAGAGTAAATGTTTTAAGAGCTTCTCACAAAACTTAATGGGTCTTTTTGTTTTGCTTTGCTTTTTGTTTTTTAAGAAGTTAAAATTGGAAATACCTGGGTGGATTTGAACAGTCTCAGAATGAGGAGAAGGGCTTCTTGTCGGCTTGTGCCTTCTTAGTAGCACAAGCCTTGGTCAGAAACTTACCCATCTGTTCCACAATCTCCGGAGGGAACACCCGAGAAGCAAATGCTCGTCGGAAAATATCTGAGAACTCCTTATCCAGACCGCCGATTCCCATTTTCTCAAAGTTCCAGTCAGGATTGATGATCGACTGGCGATTTTCCTTGGTTTTAGCTTTGCCTGTGCCAAACAAATAGAATCAAATTTGTACAGAAAGCACCATGGTTAAGTATAAGAAGGAGAGATGCCCCTGGATTTCCCAAGCGGACTGACACACAGCTGATCTGTGAAGGTGGACGGCACACTCTTGGTGGGTTTTCTAACTTACCACGCTTGTCCCGTCTCCATTCCTAGTCAGCAATAAACTTCCAAAGCCAACTAAACTTATGCCGTCTAGCCTACGTGGGCAATCAGCCCACGGAATTCAGTTTCATTAACCTTTAATCCAACCAAATTAACTTAGGTGTTGAAAGGAAACACCGTATGCGTAGCTGATGTAAACTCCACGAGCTCCAGAAATGTTGCTGACAGCAGGCACTCGCTCCGTGTATCTGTCTACCTAGAGTAAGCGGATGCTGGTAGATAGCCCCTTGCCTAAGATGTGTGGAATGAGTTTGATTCTTGTCACAAGTACACAGAAGTCTGAAAACATTCTAAAGGCTTTATTTAATGACTGCAAAAGGTACACTTACAAATTCTCTCATAAGGATAAATACTGCTTAAATGTCAGAGCGCCACCTAAAGTAAGTCAGGAAAACCACACCTATTTCAGACACAAAGAACAGGGTACCTTAGCATACTCCAAACAAAAGGGAGAAATACAGTTTTTACAAAGCCAAGGAAGAAACTATCACACTAAAAAAAAAAAACCCTTCAGATAAAATATATATATATATTCTAGTTAGAGTTTTGTAGAGTAAAAATTTCCTTTAGAAGGCGATCAAAAATATTTTGCTTATACTGTACTGCCCTCTTGTGGTCAAATGTACTGTATGCCAAATTATTACACAAATTCATTTTCCATCTTCACCTAAGTTACTTCGAAACACCTACATAGTCCAAAAGTTATAGAATTTCCTCAGGATAAGATATCTTAACAAAAAGTATACATAAGAAAAGTAGAAGGAAAGCACACAAATATCCTGTGTCAGGACATTATGATACATTCTTCATAAAAATGATATATATGTGGATGTTAACATCATACTGTAGAGATATCCTTAAGATGCTTGAACCATGTTAAGCGAGAAAAGCAAATTAAGGATTACCTGTGTGGCTTGGTGAGTTAGGGGCTCTTGAGGCCTGACAACCTGAGCTGGATTCCCAGGACTCAGACGATAGATGGAGAAAACTGACTCACAAGTTGTCCCCCGATCTCCACACGCGCCATGTCGCACATACCTAAATATGTGCATACACATGCACACACTCACACACCATAAGGTAGATTATAAAATAAGATGCAAATATAATCAAATTTAGAATGGGTTGCTTTTTAGCACACTTCTCCATAGGTGGCATACGCCTTTGATGCTAGCTCCCCTGAGAACTCGGAGCCAGAGGTTTACACATTCCAGGCAGGTCTGGCTGGTGGGAAGTAGGAAGACTCAGCAGTTAAGATCATGTCGTGCTCCTGCAGAGGACCTGAGTGTGGTTCCCAGCACTCATGTTGACAGGCTCTTTACCACCTGCCAACTCCAGTTCCAGGGTCCTATGCCATCCTCTGGCCTCCAAGGGAGCCTGTGCTCTGTGCACGTACTCACATACAAACACAGATACACGCATAGTGAAAAAATAAAAATCTTTCGCTTAAAAGGTAACAGAGAAATAAATAATAGAGACTGGTAAATTACTTACTAAAAAAAAACCCCACACATTTAAACAAAGTTAAGTTTAAATGGATATGACTGTGCAGCTAATGAAAAACTTCTCTGTTTTATTGGGACAGACATGAACATAATTGCATCAACAATAAATTTTAGTTAGTGCATCAATATTTTCATAAATTGCTATTCTTAGAGATTAAACTGCATCATCTTAAGATATCGAAGCAAGGCTAGTAATCCAGAACGAATCTGTTGGGAAAAGTTTAAGCACACACTCATCTCTCAATCACCAAAGAACAGTGATGATAGTTTATGTAATACAGCAATTAGCTGAAGATCATAACAGATAATGAAATTCTGAGGGACTGTCGGACATGGGAGAAGATGCACACAGAAAAACTACGGGTAGGGTGGGGTGATCCTCAACTGAGACCTTAAAACAGAGAAAGGGAGGAATGGAAAACCTGAGGAAATCCAAGAAAAGACAGTAGTTTGGGCAGCAGCAATAAAAAATAAATAAACTCACGTGAACTTGTTTGGGCGACTGTACTATATAACGCTCATATCGGGGAAACCAGCAAAGGCTGCACAGATTCTCTGAGCTACTGGTACAAATCTTTGTGAGCCTAAAATAACCTTAGAATTTCAAACTAAGAAATGTCATTGTTTCCTTTAGTCATTTTTAGAGAAAAGGAAATTAACATGTGCCTATGTGTTTCACACTCTTTCTGCTGGACTGGGCACTCCAGCCAAAGGCTAGGGGCCTTGGATCAGCACATCTGACAGTGCAGACACCCTGATGCCGTGGCAAGCCTTCAGGGGGGTGGTCCCCTCTCCCACACCTGAAAATCACGTTACATCAATCATATGTAATATCAGACACACTTCCACTTCTTTGGAAATTTTCTAAAGCTGTAAATCTTACCGATAAGATTGAGTGATGAGTTTTCTGCTTTTTCAAATGCAACTTGACTGTTTCCAACAACCAGTCCTACTTCAATCTGCACAGAAAGATGATAATTAGCAGGCTGTAGGCGTCTCAGGGCGAGGCTAGACTGGGGGTGGGGGGAATGAAGTTTTTCTGTGCAAAGCAAACCTTGCAACCAGTCATCTGAGTTACATCTGCTTCTCGCATGGCTATCTTCTACAATTCCTACCTGGCAATGTTGGTGTCTTTATAGTTTTAGTCTCCTCGATTTATAATAGATATCTGTATTCCACTAAGAATAGAAGTACAAATTATGGGTAGATCTGCACCTAGGTTTGCTTTAATTTCTTTCTGAGGTTTTTTGTTTTGTTTTGTTTTGCTTTTTGGTTTCGGTTTTTCTTTGAAAAAAAAAAAAAGATATTTATTTTATGTATTGAGAGCCTTGTCTTCACACACACCAGAAGAGGGCGCCAGATCTCATTATAGATGGTTGAAGCTACCATGAAGTTGCTGGGAATTGAACTCAGGACCTCTAGAACAGAAGGCGGTGCTTTTAATCTTTGAGCTATCTCTCCAGCCTTCCCCCCACCCCCCAAAACAAGGTTTCTTTGTGTAGCCTTGGCTGTCCTGGACTCCCCTTGTAGATGAGTCCAGCCTCTGCCCCACAAGTGCTGAGATTAGAGGTGTGCACCCCATCAAGCCCAGTTTAGTATGCTTTAATTCCTACTTCAGTAGCAATGCTGGCCACAGCAACAGTGAGGCCTTGGCAGCTTAGAGGGAGAACACACAATATGAAAAGCTTCTGCGCCAGGAGAAGAGTTGGGAACATATCAGGCTGCACAAGTCACAGTAGAAAGATTAGCTAACAAAGACTAGGAACAGGGCTTACCTTCTGCCTTTTACCTGACGCAGGCTCTCCCTTCAGGATGCTAGGATCCATGGCTTCAATATCCTTCACCAGTAAACCAAAGAGCTTATCATTGAAGCTAAAGACAAGCTGTGGAGAGAAATAATGGGAGGAAAGTTGCTTCGTGCTGCACTTGCCATATCACCAGTGTTTTCCAAAGGTGAAAAACCAGTTTTCCTTTGCATATCCTTCTTGGGTCTACTCCGCAATTACGCCACTCACAGACCCGGTGACAGAGAAAAGGAGACTCATGCTTGAGTACGCCGGGAGGTGACATAAGCAACAAATTCTCTGGGAAACCACTAGCAAGAAAGCTGAGCTCCAGCTAGGCGGTGGCGGCACACGCCTTTAATCCCAGTGCTCAGGAGGCAGAGGCAGGAGGATCTCTAAGTTCGAGGCCAGCCACGTCTACCTAGGAGAGCCCAGGTTACACAAAGAAACCCTATCTCAAAAAAACCAAACAAATATTGTTCTTTTTGTATACAGTTTATTAAATGTTAGCGAAAAGGCCTTTTTTAACTAAAAAGAAGCAATGTAGTGAGAGTTTTGGTTTCCTTAAAAACTCAGTGATGTTATGTAAATGTTTTTGTTTTAATCCCAGGTGTTGGGTAAGGAGCTGCTTCACAGCAGGTGATGGTGATTTGCCTCATGCACTAGCAGAATCTTGCCAGCTGCGGATAGTTTAATTTGGGGGTCTCCAGAGAGGATATAAATGGGAGAGCCCCAAAGGGCCTGTGGTGGTCGCTGCTCCCCCTGCTGCGGCATTTGCTATTGCCAGATTGCTGGTTTGCTGCATAGTCTGATGAAGAAGACTGGACTTGCCCCCTAGGAACCCGATGGCCCTGAATCGTAGGAACTAGTTTACATCCCCTTTTCCCTCTAAATTTCTTTCCCACCTACGGAATGTTGAGGGTTGAAAGGTATTAGGGTGGAGAAGGGTGGTAGATATAAGAACCCAAATAAAATAGCTTTAAAGAACAATGCCTATAATGGCACCCAATGTGATTAGACATAATGGGAACCTTGGTTTCTGATGCTATAGAGGAGATGGCAGGGTATGAAGGAATGGATACTCTGTTTCAGGATGTCAGCAAAAGTTTGTTGTGGCTACAGCCACCAATTCTCTCCTGCTTTGTTCCCAGGGGCAGTTTCTATTTCTTCTTCATCTTCTTCCTGTATTGCATTTCAAAAAAGGTTGGGAGGGTGGCCGAGCCATCAGAAAAATTTTGAGTTCATATGGAGGGGTCTGAGAAAGAAAAAACAATGGATGAAATAGGAAAGCCAGAGTTGGCTGTGCAACTAGAGAGGTTACAGGTGGAGCCAAGAGGAATTGGCCATGCAGGGAGACAGGGCAAAAGAAAAACAGCCCATTTCGAGAGAAAGAGCTAATCACTCGGGCACTGCCAGGAGCGGCCTAGGATTACGAAATCAGCATCAGTTTTCCCATAATTGTGCAGCACATGCCTGCTAATGGTGCTGACCATGGTTATGATGAGATGACATGGGATCCAATGGAAATGATATTATCTGAGGCATTTAAAAAAGACTATTTCCTATGGTGTGCATTCCCCCTTTGTTAAACAAATATTAAGTAACTGGGCCACCCAAAATAGAACTATCTCCCAAGACTGGAAGAGTCTAGTAACAGCTGTACTAGGGGCTGGTCAGCAGTTAACATGGTAGAGGGAGGAAGCTGTGAATATAAAACGATGAAATAGAGCAGAGGGAATAAATATTGCTAAGGATCCATGTCAGACCGGTGTTGATAGATGCCTTGGCATTTGAGAATTCTAATACCAATTGTAAGAGGACAATTAGACCATTAAAGGCACAGCGGCACCAAAGGATGAATGGATAAGAGACACAACTAATCTTGGCTCTCATGAGCATCGTGCCAATATCATAGGACAAGCAATAACTAAAGGTCTTAGATACAAAAATACTTGGTGCTTTAATTGTGGTGAACGCGGCCATTTACAAAGAAATTGTGAGGCTAAACACCTCAGAGCTCAAAATGGCAGGGCCATTAACTCTAAGGAATATGGGACCTTTCACTGGAGAAGTGAACAAGCCATTTCTGGCAGCAGTGGAATGGCTAGGCTTCCTGTGGGCTTGCAGACAATGTGGTAAAGGGCATCACCGGACTAATGAGTACAGTTCCAGGAGGTACATACAAGGTAATCACTTGCCATGTCCATCAGGAAACAAATGGACCTGCCAGCTCAAGGTCCTGTGGCAAAAAATACGAGCTGTTTCCTTCTGGTCAGCCAGAAGGTAACAATCAGAGAAACAGCAATTCAGTATTGCTGATCTCATACACACTACTGAAGGCAATGCAGCTTTAGATTTGGCCACAGATAAACTTCTTGTCCTAGCCTCCAAAGTACAATGTTACAAAATAACCACTGGTGTTTGTGGTACTTTGCCTTCAGAGACAGGGATGATCTTGGGAAGAAGTGGATTAACTTCCCAAAGATTCATTGTCCATCCAGGTATTATAAATGGGGATTGCAAGAAGTAGTAAAATTTTGACATGAGAGAGAGACAGAAATTAACACAGGGAATAGAATTGCTCAGTTGTTACTATTTCCCTACATTAAGGGCAAAGCTGTTCCAGTAGAAAGAAAGGGAGATTTGGAAGTACTGGGAAACATGTTCTGGCAAACAGTGGTTAATGATCAGAGACCAAAATTAAAATTGCAAGTTGAAATAAAGTCTTGGTGGATACAGGAGCTGATGTGATTATCATTTCCCAAAAACCTTGGAAGCCAGAACGGCCATTTCAGAAGGTTTATCTACAGTTTATAGGAATTGGTAAGTTATCTCAAATAAAATAAAGTGTATGACGGGTTATGTATGTGGGGCCAGAAGGGCAACCAGGAAAGTTGAGACCATATGTGGTTGATAGACCCATAAATTTATGGGGGAGGGATCTTTTACAACAATGGGATACTTAAATTAATATTCTTGCAATCCTGGAGACAACTCATGATGAAATTAGAAGAGAAATGATAGATGCTCCTGGGGAAGGTGGTGATACATGTCACAAAAGACAATCACAAGCTATGCACATTGTCTAAACACAGGACATAACAGGCTTGTCAGTCAACCATTTTAGGAGTAGGGCTGCTGCTAAATTTGAAAAGTTGCTTGCACAGGGAATGTTAAACAGTCCAACTTCATGTCCTATTTTGTGCAACAACCACTAGAAATAATTCGTAGGGCTGGAGAGATGGCTCAGAGGTTAAGACTGACTGCTCTTCCAGAAGACCCTGGTTCAATTCCCAGCACCCACATGGCAGCTCACAATTGTCTATAACTCCTGTTCCAGGGGATCCAATACCCTTGCACAGTCAAAACACCAATGTAGTAACTATTTGGGAGAAATTAATGACAAATATGGTACAAGCAAGCACCTGCAGTTTATGAAAAGAACTAACTGGATTCTCCAATGAATGTTAAAGAAAATGGCAATTCCTGTGGCACCTTCATTTTCTACTGATACAAGTAAGTTGGGAATAGCAGGCTGTAAGTCAGACAAAATAAGCAAAGTGACCCAAAACCCATATACTTCAGTGTAAAATTCAGAGTTGGATGCAGTCCTTATTAGAGTTTCCTAAATCTTAATTACTGACTCTCAATATGCAGAAAGAGTTGTTTTGCATATAGAAACTGCTGAATTTGTTCCTGATAATTCAGAATTAACTTTGTTTTATTTATGTAACTGCAAAAGGTAATTAGAAATAGAAATTATCCATTACATTATTACTCATATTCGGTCTCATACAGGTTTGCCAGGTCCACTGGCACAAAGTAATGAAGAAACTGACTAATTATTAATTGGAAATGTGGTGCTGGGTGTGGTGGTGCGTGTCTTTAATCCCAACACTCAGAGAGGCAGAGGCAGGCAGATCTCAGTGAGTTTGAGACCAGCCTGGTCTACAAAGTGAATCCAGGACAGCCAAGGCTACACAGAGGAACTCTGTCTTGAAAAAAAGAAAGAAATCTGGCAGATAGATGTGTTTCTCTTTCCAGAATTCGTAAAACTAAAGTTTGTACACCATACCATTGATACATATTCAAGGGTCAAGGGACAACTGCTTTGAATCTGAAAAAGCTGATTCATTAGTTACACATTTATTGAAAATTATGTGCAATTATGGGGATACCTACACAAATTAAGACTGATAATATCACACATATGTGATATTGAAGAAATTCTTTGCATATTATAATATAGAGAACATTACGGGTATACCACACAATCCTACAGGACAACCAGTTGTAGAAAAAAAAAATCACACTTTGAAAAAAATACATATAAAACAAAAAAGGGAGAGTAAAGACCTCCAGGAACAGACTAAATCGTGTTTTGTTAACTTTAAATTTTCTTAATATTAATGAAAAAGGAAGAACAGCAGCTGAAAGACACTGGATTATAGTAAAAACTGTGAAATTAGATCAAGCTATATACTACAAGGATGTGTTGACATCAGAATGCTAGCCTGTAATACTTTTGCATTGGGAATGTGGTTTTGCTTATGTTTCTACAGGGAATGAAAAAATACAGGGTAATCCCAGCATTCAGGGAGACAGAAGCAGGCAGATCTCTGTGAGCTTTAGGCCAGCCTGGTCTACAGTGAGTCCAGGATAGCCAAGGCTACACAGAGAAAAACCTTGACTTGAAAACAAACAAACAAAAGAAAAAAATACAGTTAACATCAAAACTTACAAAGATTAGATTTCACCAGGGTAGACCTCCTGCTAGCTGAGACAAGAATATCTCTGCATAACCAATGAATCTTTTTAGCTACCCAGTCCTCATGACTTACTATAACATGCCAACCTTTCATACAGCATGCGTAGAGATTATATTATAGCTTGGTTACACAGTCCAGACTTATAAAGTTGATAGATGAAAGAGCCTCTCAGCTGCTCAAACACAGAGCAGAAGATCATCTTTGGCTGATCTGTGCACACCACACATTCCATAGACATGTTAATGTGGAAATGCACCTATAATATTGCCTTTAAAAGTTTGTGTTCTCAGAGCAAAAAGACCAGATACCAATGGAGACAAAGCAAGTATTCCAATGATCCAGCCTCACAGACTGCCTCAGCTACTGTTTCCTCAAAAAATTTGCCTCCAGATCAACTTTAAAATGGCCAGCTCTGGTGGGCATGCCTCACATACCGTTTCTCCCAGGACTTCAGTTAAGGCCTGCCCTTGCCTATCCCATAGAGACTGGACAGCACAAGATACAGCTAGCTCATCCAGGACTTGGCCAATATCCCATTTTTCTTGGGGTCCACAAAAGAAAACTTTCCCTCAGACAGCAGGAAGCAATTTTAAGAACATGATGTGGCTATTCCCAAGAAGTGGGGTAGGTAGTTTTCGGTCATGCAGTGGGTAATGAATGTTTGTTGTCATTCTGAGGGGTTGGTTAAAAGTTGTTAGCCATGGTCAGGGAGGAAACAAAGTAAAGGAGATTAGAATCAGGAAGCTCTTTCTCACCTCTTTCTTTTTATCTAGTGTAAGCGGGAAGAAGGGAGAAAGGGAGAATGGAATGTAGGGATGATAGGATAAAAAATGGATTATTGTATCTCCTTTTAAGAAAGCAATAAGTCTCAAATATTTTACATTGGTAGGGATTATTGTATATTGACAGAAATTTAAGGTTATTTTATTCCACTCTTTACTTAACGTATTCTACATATGCACCGCATCTTAAAATGTAGTAAAGTTCTAGTCTTAAAAAAGCTACTATTGCAAACTGTTTAGGATAATTAAAATTGCAAGTTGGTAGTCACGTAGAAATAATCTTTTGTACATGTTTTCAAAGTTAAACATGGTAAACAGCTAGAGACAAGCAATGTTTGCCTATTCAAATATACTTTAGATAGAATGTCTTCAAATACTTCAGAGATCTACAGAATATGGCATTTAAGATGTTTTAATAATAAAAGGCTTTTCTGACAGAGACACACACCTGCTCCTGGCAGCTCCCCTAATCTACTTCAAAGAAGATGATGGGCACTTAAGAGTTTGCTTCAAATGTGGCAAAGCTGTTCACCGGGCAACAAACAAACAAGCAAACAAACAAAACCTGACCTTTATTGACTGCTGACAGCATGCTGTCCAAGTCATGGACACTGGAAAACTGACTGTCCAACTTTGCAGAGACAAGGTAGGCCAGTCCTCCAAAATCCCTGCTTCACAAAGAGCCTGTCAGATATTCGGGGTCTGAAGGCCGAAGACTGGATGCCCCAACATTACAGAGGAATCTTGACTATTCCGGCAGCCAGCAGTCTCTGTCATTTCTATAGTTTTTGAAGCTATTTGCTCTGCACTTCCCATTTACTCAGGTAATATTTTTCCTTCTCAGGTCTGTTTGGGGTTAAAGACTAAACAGTTATAGGCTTCGGTTTTTCCTATTAATATTCAAGATGTAAAAGCTTAAGTTGTTTATGATCTAAGGAAATGCTTTAGGGTCTAAAAAGATGTTTTTAGGTTGATAATTCAAGTTATGATAAGAAAAGAGATTTAGGAGGCTGGAGAGATGGCTCAGTGGGTAAGAGCACTGGCTGCTCTTCCAGAGGTCCTGAGTTCAATTCCCAGCAGCCACATGGTTGGTGGATTATAACCACCTGTCATGGAATCTGGTGTCCTCCCTGGCATGCAGGAGCACATGCAGACAGAGTGTTCCTCTGTGTGTGTGAAGAGAGAGATTTAAAAAAAGTAATTTAGATACAGAATTTTGGACTTAACAAGGTAAGATTGACTGGAGTACTTTCTCCATGGTTGTCAAATACATATGAACTGGACATTGTAAATATAATTCTTACTTGATAGTTCTCATTGTACATAGTTTATTAATGTTAAAGAAAAAGCCACTTTTTGGACCAAAGGAAAGAAATGGAGAGTTTTGGTTTCTTGAAAAACCCAGTTATGTGACTGTTTTTGTTTTAATGCCAGGTGTGGGGTAAGAGGCTGCTTCGCAGCAGGTGATGATGATTTGCCTCATGCACTAGCAGGGGCATGATCTTTGCCAGCTACAAACAGTTTAATTCTGGCGACTCTGGAGAAGGTATAAATGGGAGAGACCCAGAGGGCATGCAGCGGCCGCTGCCCCTCCTGCTGCTGGTCCTTGCTGTTGTTGGTCTCTGCTGCTGCGTTTGCTGTTGCTGGATTACTGAATTGCTGTTTGCTAGTGCTGGATTTCTGTATATTTTGACAAAGAAGATTCAAGTTGCTCCTAGGAGCCTGATGACCCCGATCAACAGGAAGTAATTTTAAAAGGTCTATGTCCCATTTCCCCTCCAACCTTTCTTCTCACCTATCTAGTGTTGGGGGCTTGGAAAGGATTGGGATGGAGAAGGGTGGGAGATATAAGAACCCAAATAAAATAACTAAAAGAAGTGTGCCTACATAATACAGCAAAAACAAAAACAAACAACAAACAACAAAAACGAGCCCCAATACAATTGACAGTAGTCAACAAATCCAGTTAGTTGGCATCTAGGACTACCTAAGAAAAACTGTAGCTAGAGCACAGAATCTGGTTCCTTCCATCTTACAGTACACGGCTTGGCGTTGCTTTCTGCTATTCCAACTAGAAAGTTCTGCAGCAGCAGGAACATTGTCTACTGTGTTCCCTGCTGATCTGCCATGCCAAAAATAGTGACTTGGACATACTTTGTGCTATTAAATATTTATTTGACTCCTATCTATTTCCCTGGATATGTATTCATGGGCACAGGATTTGCTTTCTCTGGACTGAAAAGTTCTCATTTGGGAGGAAGTCAGACAGAAAAATCTCTGAGGTTCATTCTAACTCTAATCCTTTCTTCCTCCCACCCTTCTTTTGTTTTGTTTTGTTTTTTGAGACAGGGCCTCACTACATGTCCCTGGCTGTCATGGAACTTACTATGTAGACCAGGATGGCCATCTACTGTCTCCCTAGTGCTGGGATCAAAGGTGTGTGCCACTACACCCAGCTAATTCTAATGCTTTCTTTAAAAATACATTGTATTTTGTTCTTGTACATCAGTAACTCAGGTCCTACCTGCAAAATTTAATATCACAATATATGAATACTTTAGACTGCTACCTGTCTAGATCTATCAGGGAAAAAATGAAATAAAAGCAACACGCCATTCACTCCAACAGCCCTTCCCTTCCCCTTGTGCCCTTCCTTCTTAGTTATCTCCCTAAGACAGAGACCTCAGGGCAGGAGAGGTGCATCACTAGCCATGACAGTGCTGGCAGGCAGCAATTCCACACACTTTGCTCCCGGGATCCTGCTATTTACTTTTAAACTTTTAAGGACCCAAAGAGTGTATGCTTGTTTCCATGGAATATATCTACTGAAATTTAGCATACTAGAGATGAGAGGAGGAAAAAATTAAATGTATCCACAAAAAACAAAACAAAACAAAACAAAAACCTCTTTCTAAAACAAAGACTGCAAAAGGTGGAAGCGTGTCATTTTTGCAAATCTCTTCACTGTCTGGCTTACTGGAGACTGCCAGATGGTAGTCAGGGTGCCAGCCTGACACATACCATGTGATCACGGCAGAGCTGCCCCATGCTCACCCAGCAGAATGGCAGAAAGATGGCAAACAATCACAGCACATTATAAAAGCAGTTTTGACTTTTCAGACCCTCTGAAAAGGGCTGGCCTGCACAGGTCTCCCGATAACAGTTTGGGAATTATTGCTACGGAGCTGAGATATGAGAAAGGAGTGCAGAATAATTAAGAAAGACACAAAGGCAGGTGTAGTGGTTCCTATCCATTCGCTTGCTGCATGGGAGGTAGAAGCTGTAGGATTATGGGTTGAAGGTTCTTCCTAGAGGAAGAACTCTTTTTAAAAAAAAAAAAACACAAAATCACAAATAAGACAAAGGTAACAGGAAGGGCAAAAGAGCTACAACTATTTACCTTTATGAAAAATTGTAATGGATTCACATTTTCTTTTCACTCTTTTGAGACAGGGTCTCATGTAGCCCTGGCTAGTCTCAGACTTGCTATGTAACTGAGAAGGACCTTGAACTCCTGATCCTCCTGCCTCTACTGCCCGAGTGCTGCGATTACAGACATACACCATCATACTTGGTTTTAGGTGCTAGGGCTAGTAATTGAACCCAGGGCTTTGTGTGTGCTGGGAAGCACTTGAACAGCGGAGTACACTTGATGTTTAATAGAATGTTTTCCCTAGGAAATCAGTCATCTGGCATTAACTGACTTGTGAAAAGAGGCAACAATGGCAAATGTGTCTGGTGAGAGACTAAGCTTCAAAAGCTCTATAACAGACTCTATAATGAACCCTATATTGCAAATAGTCGTCTTAAACTCTATAATGAACTTGATATTATACACACATAATTTTCTTTAAAAACTCTGGGAGTCTATCCCCCACCAAGAGTAAGACCTACTATGTATATGAATGCCCATGTGTGTGCAGGTCAGAGATCAGCCTCATGCATTGTTCCTCCATTGCTCTCCGTATTATTTTCACCCTATTTTTGAGCCAGGGTTTCTCCCTGAACCTGGAGCTTGTGTATTTGGGCTCAGCCAACTGGCCAGTGACCTCCAGGAATCCTCTATCTCTGCCTTCCTGGAGGAGGGATTATTCAACCCACCACTCCTAGCTTTGTGCCCAGGTGCTAGGGGTCAAACTCAGGTCTTGGTACTTGCTTAGCAGGCACTTTGCCGACCTCCGGGCTATCTTCCCAGGCTATCTTCCACATACTGCTTCTCTACAAAAACATACCAGCAACAGAGGAAGACAGCCCAGAAACAAATCTCATGTCCCACAATGAGAAAAAAAAGAAGAAAAGAACATTTTAGACTCTGTCTCTACCATGTTCCCAAACTTGTAGGAAGAAAAGCTGCTGTGACCATGTATGATATTTAATGCAATTTCAAAGCCTTTTACTTATGTGTATGTGCATGTGTGCCCTGTGCAGGTACCCCTGAAGGCCAGAAGACAGGCCAGAAGACAGCTGGAGCTCCAGAGTTGCAGGCAGTTCTGAGTTGCCTGAAGTGGGTGCTGGGAACTGAACTTGGAACCTGCAGAGGAGCAGCCACTGCTCTTAGCTGCTGAGCCATCTCTCTGGCCTCCTAAGTCTGTGTGAAGGTTCTCCTGAGCAGACTTCTCTAGGTTCAGTAAATTTCTTCGTTTGCATCGCTTAGTTCTTCCAAAGCAGGATTCTGGATTTCGGCGTTTGGACGCCCACCACGGCGATGGGAGTAAAAGCAGTTAAGCCTACCTGCTGCCCCACTGAGAAGGCCTGGTTGTTGAACTGCTGGATGAATTCTGCTGCCATCTTGTCGGTGTCATAAGGGTTGGAGTCGATGTTCTTTTTTTGCAGAAAGTCAATCTCGATGGTCATTGTGCCGATGCACTGCTTGGCTTTGTCAAACGAATACAAGGAGACTAGGAGGAATCACAGGGACACCAAAAACTTAAGTATCTTGTTACAAAGGGTTCAACACAAAGGACTATAGCAGTACTTGTCCAAAAGGGAGCTTCATGTGGGCTTCCCTGGAGAAACACACAGGCATAGACTTTAAAATAGTCAACAGAGATTTCCTTACTCACCTGAATTAAGGAGAAAATATTAAATGATATTCTCCCTCACCTTTGACTCTTAATCTCTCCATGGGAAAAAAAATATATGTATACACGTGTGTATACATACATACACACATACATATAGGAATATACATATATACGTATACACACAGTAGAGAGATAGAAATAGATGGATGGATAGATAGGTAGATAGATAGATAGACAGATAGATCACGTCCCACTTCACAGTCCTTGCACCTCCCTCCCCCTCACTTAACAGAGGACAATGTTACAGTATGGGTCACCTTAGTGAAGCTGATGTAGCATGTGGTTACCAAAGATGATTTTTGTTTGATCTAAGAACATGCTACCATGAGAGAGGTGGACAGATTCCTTGCCCTAAGGAAGAAAGAGGTAGTAAAAAAACAAAAGTGGGGAATGTGGGTGGGCGTGCTTGAGAAATTATGCTTCCCTGGGTTACTTCCTGTGGTGTAGGTTCTAATGTATGCTTCTTCCTAACACTGCAAGTGTGTTTACTCAGCACCCACTGTATCTAGGAGATGTGCCATATGCCTACAATCCACAAGACAAGCATATATAAAGCTGAGTGAGTCCTACTTAAGCCTTGGAAAGAGTTTTAAATTAGCTTTTAGGCTATAATGTCATGAACTTTAATATTAAAGCACTACATATGGCCAGGCGTGGTGGTGCACACCTGTAATCCCAGCACCCAGGGAGGCAGAGGCAGGAGGATCTCTGTGAGTTTGAGGACAGCCTGGTCAATAAAGCAAGTCTAAGACAGCCAAGGCTACACAAAGAAACCCTGTCTCGAAAAACCAACCAACCAACCAACCAAACAAACAAACCAAAAACCCACATATAATTTTATATTATATAATAACTACTCAGCCCCAATTGCTTAACTATACAACACAAAGTTTGCATATCATATTGATAGAGGTGGATAGTAAAAGAATATTTCTCAATGATACATAATCGTGAAATAGCATTTGCAAGGAAAAAAAGGGCTGATTTTTAAAATCAGCTTGTGCGTATTTGTAAGTGCCAGTTTTTATACAAACTTTTAAAGCAAAAAAGTTATTCTGCTGTAGCATGTGACACTTAGGGCACTAGGAAGAGCAGAAACGAGCCCAGGGAGGTCCAAAGAAACTTTCACATTTGACTTCACAACAGGGCGACCGAATCATGCCCAGAAGTGAGAGTCCAGCCCTGCTCTTGATCGGGGCTAATGCCTATGCTCTTCCCTGGAGGTCAGGTCTAGAGCGTGCCCATGGCTCCGAACACCACAGAGGCTAGCCACACATGTTTTCTAATCTGATTGTGCTAGCCATGCTTGTAAGAGTTTATGCAATGCAACTAAATAGTTAAAATATGAAATTTTGATATTCTACAATTATGCTACAAAATACTTTGAAGAGTTTGCTCTTAAAAAAGAAAAAAAATCAGCTAGGCATGAACAAGAAAAGTATCTGGATGAAATCCATAAAAATCCAAAAGGAGGACTGGAGAGGTGGATTAGTGAGTAAGAGCACTTGTTGGTCTTTCAAAGGACCCTGGTTCAACTCCCAGAACCCAGACGGTGGCTCACAACCATCTACAACTCCAGTTTGAGGAGATCTGATGCCCTCTTCTGGCCACAATGGGCACCAGGCACACATTCGACATACAGACATACATGCACATACACATTTTTTAAAAATAACTTTAAAATCTAAAAGTATTTAAACATGTTCCTCACATGTTTTAAAAGGTCTAAGTTCTTCTTGCATTTCAAAGAAACCCATAGAAAGATCAAGACTGAAATGTATACACAGAACATATACAGTACTCTAGTGCACAGACCAAAAGCCCAAGAAAAGCCGGTTAAGCCTTGCAATTGACTAGCTTCCAGACCCAGTCACACCAAACACTTGTTTCTATAGTACTCACAGACAGGTGATCAACGGCTGCAGGGAGAGGCCTACATGTCTAAGCACTCTGCTTCTCCAGAGGACTGGAGTTCAGTTCCCAATCTCCATATAGAGTGATCACAACTATCTGTAACTGTGGCTGCAGGGGACCCAATGCTTCTGGCTGCTGGAACATCCTCATATGTATATACCCCCACACTGACTACACACATACACATAAACAGAATCTTAAATCTTTTTTTTTTTTTTTTTTACCAGAGGACGGAGTGGAAAGAACGAAAGAGCGGGAATATGTGGCAGTTGAAAAGAATATCTGGGCTGGCAAGATGGGTCAGTGGGTGGTGGTACCCACTGCTAAGTCTGATAACCTGAAGTCAATCCCTAGAGCCAAATTAATGTTTAAAAAAAATCTTCTGGGACTGGAGAGATGGCTCAGCAGTTAGGAGCACTGGCTGTTCTTCCAGAGGTCCTGAGTTCAATTCCCAGCATCCACATGGTGGCTTTCAATCGTCTGTAATGGAATCTGATTCCCTCTTCTGCTGTGCATGAAAACAGTACTCATATACATAAAATAAATAAATCTTTAAAAAAATCTTCTGGAGGTGACACAGCTTTTGAACTCATGAGCACACTGTATCTGTTATCCACATAAGACCTACATAAGACTGGACCATTCAACCTCTCATTATGGAAGAGGGGAAGGTACACAGAGCCCCACCCCTTCCTGGAGGGACTATGGACAGTTAATGTTAGCGGGGGGGGGTGGGTGGGTGGGAAGGAGGCCATTTTCTTCAGTGGTGTAGCACATGCTCTAATAAATAACTTCCCACCCATCCTCTGCAAACAGCCCTAAATAAACTCGGGATATCACACACACTCACACACACACACACACACACACACACACACGACATGAAAGCAGAAGAGTTGCTGGGAGGAGGGGAGACACTTGGGGACTGAGAGAAGATAATAGGAGGGCAAGAAAGACGACAATTTATTATACACACATAAAACTCAAAGAAGAAAAACTAAACTCTTTAAGATTTATTTTATCATGCATATTTAAATTGTGTATATAGCGTATGTGTGGGGGGTGAGTATGTACAAGTGTGTGCCAGTGAGGTATCAGATCTCCTGGAGCTGGAGTTCTAGGAGGTTGTGAGTGGCCAGAAGACCTAGGAACCAAACTCAGGTCTTCTGCAAGAGCAATAAAAGCTCTTAACTGCCAAGCCATCTCTCCAGATTCAACAAATAAATCTTAAAATGGATGTTTAACATTCATTTTGGACAAGAGGCGTGGTTCATTTGTGAGTTGCACTGGTCACACAGCAAAAAGTGAAACAGAAAAAAGCCACTTATATGGCTTTCAAATGACTCTTCATTATTAAATACTTGGGATTTCAATGGTTTACAAAGATGTTCTCTGAAGGAATCCTGAGTCTGTATCAACAGATCCTGCTAGAACTTAAATAAATCATTTGATCTCTCTGAGCTTTCACAAGTGTCATAAAGAAGACTGGACTAGGGGCTGGAGAGATGGCTCAGTGGTTAAGAGCACTGTCTGCTCTTCCAGAAGTCCCAAGTTCAATTCCCAGCAACCACATGGTGGCTCAAACCATCTATCCTGGAATCTGGTGCCCTCTTCCGGCAAGTATGTGTACATGCAGATAGAGCACTCATGCATAAAATAAATAAAATCTTTAAAAAAAAGACTGAATTAGGTGGGTAAGTCTTAATCAGTAAAACTCTGAACTTTATTCTAAATTTACTTCATATATTATAGCCACTTGAGTTGTGTACAAAAGTTTTCTGTAATTATTTGAATAAAACTGTTTGTGTAATCACATTTTTATACTTTAGCTTGGCATCTTAAATGGGGGCAAAGACATTTTAAATAATTCAAAAGCAAAGTATCAGAGCCCCAGTGAGGGCCAGAAAATGCACTAAAGAAAGAATAAAAAAAGTTTTGGCCTAAAGTTTTAGAATGCTTTCCTGCATCCAGTTCTGGTGTTTTGTTCTCTTGTCACATTTTCTGGCAATTCTGGGATATAATTATATGTTGAGTAACTTTCATAAGCAAGAGAGATTACTTTCCATATAATAAAATCCTTATAGTTTGAAACATTGAGAAAATAAATGTGTCAGTAATTCCAGGTGTCTGTCCCAGGCATCCTTGAACATTTGTCTAAAGAGAAATCCACAGGGAGACCCACCACAGCCATCACTGTCTGGCAATGGCCAGACACTTAGAAACACTGATCATTAGGGGAACAAGGAAGAAATGCAGATAACTCACAATGTGTCACTCTGTTGAGCTACACTATTAAAATAAACTAGATCCAATTTAATAAAAATTGCCACTATAGTAAATGAAAAATGTATTTTATAAGGATTTGTACACTGTGATACCATATTGTGAATTAAAGAATCCAAGGCAGGGCTGGAGAGATGGCTCAGTGGTTAAGAGTGCTGTCTGCTCTTCCAAGGGACCTGGTTCAACTCCCAGCAGCCACATGGCAGCTCACAACTGTCCATAAGCAGTTCAAGATGGTCTGACACCCTCATGCCAGTGTACATAAAATAAAATTAAACAAATTATAAAAAAAGAATCCAAGGCAGTATAGCACATATGACATGTATACATGTATGTATGTATATATATATGTATGTCATATGTACACTATCTTAAACTTGGAAATATTAATGAGTATATTAAAATATTACCACTAAACTATAGCTATTAAATGCATTTCAATTGTTCCTAAATAGCAAAGATCAAGCTACCATAATTTCCAAGACTGTGGTCAGCACCATGGACAGTGTCCCAGGTCAGGACCATGGCCAGTCCCAAAGCGTCTGGTGTCTGAAGGTTCTATACAAGAACAAAGCAGAGGGTGCTGAAATTTTTTTTAAATATTATTTTGTAGTAATATGATTCTAATTTAAGTGACTTTTACAAAGGCTAGAGAGAGGGCTCTGCAATTAAGGGCACTGGCTGCTCTTGCAGAGGACCAGGGAATGCAAAGCCCTTATCTGGGCTCTAGGCATACATACAAAAGGCATACAGATTTACATGCAGGCAAAAACATTCATACACATAACATATATTTAAGTGAGTTTTATAGGCAAAAAGCTAAGTCACAAGCAACATTTTGGGTACGCTTATACCTTTTGATCATAGGAGAGGCAAAAAGCATGGTAAGGAAGTCTGTCCAGAAAACACTCACCTGGAATTACTGACACATTTATTTTCTCAATGTTTCAAACTATAAGGATTTTATTATATGGAAAGTTAAATTAAGGGCCGGAGAGACAGCCCAGAGGTTAAGAGCATATATCTGAATAAGCCTAGGTTTAGTTCCTAGCATCTACAATAGGGCAGCTCACAACTGCTAGGAATTCCAGTTGCAGGGTGATCCAATGCTCCTGGCCTCTGAAGGCACCAACACACAGGTAAACACAAACTCATGCAGGTGTACACACATACCCACACACAAAAACACATCTTTTAAAAGTTAAGTTTTAAAACACACTTGTCCTACATTCAAGTGCATCGCCTCATTAAATATTTCACAAAGTGGTTGCTTTCGTCTCTGCAAACAGGGAACCCTGCTTCACGCGCTGACCTACTTCACTCTGGTGCTAACTCCTCACTTTCCCAGCCCTGCACCATGCTTCAGATCAAGAGGGAATCACTTATGTCAGCATTTCACAAAATGGGACTGAGAAGAACCACTTAAAGGTGGCTGTTAAAAACTCAGACACATGAAGCAGATTCCCCAAGAGCCTATGAAACTGTTTCTAAAAATAGACCTTCCAGGTAACCCTTTTAGGCTGGTCTGGAAAGCTCTAACTGCACCCCTCTCCATCAAATGCCCGTATTGAAACTAAGTGTGTTCATTCTTACTCTGACTTTTCTCATCCTCTTATGGCTTCCACAATGGATAAAGAGCCAACTAAAAGAAACCTCAATGCTTACCTTCCCTCCAACGCAGGAAGAAGAGCAAGGTGGAGTGTTTCTAGGCAAACACTCCCACTGGGATTCTCTCCTAGTTCTTTGCTGTCACTTTTCTGAGAGATGAACATTGTGCTACCACTTTACCAACGTCTCTCAAATGTTACCTTCTTTTGATCCAGTTTAAAGCTACTACATCTGAGAATATCGTCAAAGTCACTGGGCTGAGAGATAGCGGTGGCCCCATGCTAGCAACGAGGGCAACAATACCACACACGGTCTCCAGTCAGCATGCCTAGGACACCATGAAAACTGAACTGTTTGAAAAGATATATAAACATACAGACTCCCACTGTGGGAAAGGAGCAGAAAAGGAGGGCAGGAGGGACCACCCCAGATAAAACCCAGGCAAAAGCACCTCCCCAAAGATAAAGATAGCATCAAGTGACAGTAAAGCATATATCTGGACTTCAGCCAGGCACGGTGGCACACGACTTTAATCCCAGTACTCAGAAGGCAAAGATGAGAGGATCTCTGTGAGTTTGAGGTCTACAGAGTGAATTCCAGCCCGCTAGAGCTGTGCAGCAAGACTGTCTCAAAAGAGATAAACAAACAAACCAACACAAGACACGGTGATCTACAGTTCCAGGTACAGAGACATCACTTGAAAATAAATAAGACCAGAGGTAGCAACACTAATCTTTATCCTTCAAAAATAAAGTTCTGGTTGTGAGCCCAGCCTTTAACAACGCTAAACCATTTCTCCAGCCCAACTGTTTTCTTTTTATTATTATTCTTTAATTTGCATAGGTGTTTTGCCTTTATGTATGCCCATGCATCAATACATCCAGAGCTCAGAGGATGGAAAAGGGCATCGGAGCCCCCAGAACTGGGATTACAGAGGGTTGTGAGCCTCTGCCTGGGGACTGGGAATTGAACCCGGGTCCTCTGGAAGAGCAGCCAGTGCTCTTAACCTGGAGCCTTCTCTCCAGCCCCAACATCAATTATTTTGAAGAATCAGATAAATAAAGGAAGGATGGTGCTTTGAGAACTGTGGCAGTGGAGGAAAAGGCAATTTGAAAATTAAGGATTACACAAAAACAACGGAGTATCAGGCTATGCCAACATACTGCTCTGTTTCCCCTTCTACTTCATAAAAATTAGCTACAATAAAGATTGCACTTCTCAGCTGGGAGCAGTGGCCCACGCTTGTAATCCCAGCACTTGGGGAGGCAGAGGCAGGCGGATCTCTGTGAATTCGAGGCCAGCCTGGTCTGCAAAGTCAGTCCTGGACGAGAAACACTGTCTCCAAAACAAAACAAAACAAAAAAACCCCAAAACAACAACAACCAAAGATTGTACATCTCTATAGTAACAGGAAAGAATGCTCCTAGACCAATAATCTTATCTACAAAACCATGAGAAAGACTTGTTTGCAAAGTCACTACAAAAACAAAGCAATATAAAACAAAATATATTTCAATTGTGAAATGTTTTCCCCAGATATCCACAAAATAGATAACAAAACAAAAGCATGCACACAAAGCAAACCCACCTCACAATTTAAATGCTCTGTCCTTAGACATCTTTTGTTGTTGTGGCATGTGTATGTATGTGTGCCATGTGTGTGTCTGGGCATGGTGTATGTCTTGGGGGGATTCACATGCATGCACATATATGTGGAGACCTTCCTTCACTGACTTCCACCTTATATACCCGAGGCAGATTCTTGCTATATAGAGCAGGAGCTTACCGATTCTGCTGGACTAGTTAGTCAACTTGCTCTAGGGATACTGTCTCTGCCTCCCAAATGCTGGGGTCATAAGTAAGCTACCACATCTACCCAACATTAGCATGGGTGCTGGGGACATGAACTCATGGTCCTCCTGCATTCATGAGCACTAAGCCATTGTTCTAGCCTGTGTTTTCCATTTCTCTTGTTTGCTTTTCTATGACCTGGGACTCCAATGTAGGGCCGTAATACACCTACATGCTTTGTGTGCCAGTTAGTTTTTGTCAACATGATGTAAACTGGAGTGATCTGGAAAGAGGGAACCTCAACTGAGGAAGTGCCTCCATTAGACTGGCCTGTAGGTAAATCTGTGGGGCATTTTCTTGATTGATGATTGATGTGGGAGGGCCTAGCCCGCTCCGGGCAGCCCTCAGCTGGCCCTGGCCTGTATAAGAAAACAAGTTTAGCGAGCCATGGAGAGCACATGGGTAAGCAGTACTCTGCGATCTCTGCTCCGGTTCCTGCCCTCAGGTTCCTGCGTGCTGGACCGTCCTCTGCCTTGGCTCCATCAGGACACGAAAGCCAAATGGACCCTTTCCTCCCCATGATGCTTTTGATTATGCTCTTTATCACAGCAATAGAGAGCAAACCAATACGTGAGGCAAATGCTCACTGAGCTACATCCCAGCCCCCTGAAAACTAAATCAGAAGGTTAAAACTAAGAACAGAAATAAATACAAAGCAGGCAATGAGTTTAGCAAACTACTCAGGAGAGAATAGGTTCAGGTGAATTTATTTAGATTCTGTGGACAAAGAAAGGAAAACTAAGATTTTTTTTTAAGATAAAAATTAAATGATCAGGGGCTGTGGAGACAGCCCAGCAGGTGAAATGCTTGCTGTGCAAGCTTGAGAGCGGAGTTCCAGCTGCAGCAGCCAGGCAAAGAGCTGATGAGCTGTTACGACTTTAGGACACACTATTGACAAAGGAGAAAAGGCTCCAGGCAGCACACATCGCCTCTCCGTTTGCACAGCTGTCACGAGTACTCTGAAGGGAATCGATGATTAAAGCCCAATAGCCAATAATTATAGAGATCTCAGTAACTCTGACAATAACACAGACAATCAATGTTAGGTAGTTTTAAAAAAATACCTACCTTCTATTTCCTGCCCGATAGAAAGTCCAGCCCATTTTCTCTATAAAATGAGAGGGAAAAAAAGACACTTAAAATCAAGTCAATCAAAATCAGACAAAGAAAAAGATGAATAGCTGTGAACTTCAGAAAAGACGTTGTAAAGCCAAGGCACAGTAAGTTATGTGCCGAACTGTGAACTCCACACCCACCCACACCCAAAGTGCCAGTCTTTAGCCCCAGGACCTGTGGATCTGACTGTATTTTAAATAGGGGCCTTTGCAGACTGCATTAGGATAAATAAGCCCCAAGCCAATATGAATGGGGACACAAGGAGAATGCCATGTGACGACAGAGGTAGAAGCAGACAAGGCCTGCCAACACCATCAGCTGGGCACAGTCGGTCTTCCCAGAGCCCTCAGAGGCAGCTGGCCTCCGTGCTGGCTTTCATGCTGCTAGCTGTCAGAACTATGAGAGAATGATATTTTTAAATGTTTATCCATCCAAAATATTGTTTAAATTTTCTGTTATTTTAAGCTAAACAAATTGTGGCACCTTTTTTTTTTGACAGATAATCCAGAAATGAATACATATTGCACCTTCCAGAAATATAGGAAGCTTGACTATGTAGCCCAGGCTGGTCTGGAATTCCAGCTCCTTCTGCCTCCTGTCCTGGGATTAGCATGTGCCACCACCATATGTCACCATGGCTGGTGTGGCCTTCAAGAGCAAAGCTGTCCATAGTGTGGAAAGCTTTGTACAGGTAATGCACTCCACCATCTTCACTACAGCAGATGTTTCTGAATAAGCGCACTGCTGCAGTTAATTTTGTATGATTTGTTATATCACAAAAAAACCCACAAATTTAATTCATGAAATTAAACTAAAACTAGTTCAGATGATCCACACTGAAACTTAAGCTAGGACTCAGATCATGGACTGGACAGGATTACCCTGTGCAGTCTGGCCAAAGGATTTT
>CM053746.1:16871218-16943297 GCA_028658305.1 Pachyuromys duprasi | reverse complement strand
GAGGAGGGGTTTAAGCAGTAAGGGGCAGAGGAAGAACAACCAGTGTGGAGGAGAATGGAAGTAGGGCAGAATGCCAAAAGGAGACTACTTGGAAACTTGGTGCTGTTATCCAAACCAGAGAGAGAAAACAGGGTGGAGATGAGGATGCAGAATGGTGAGCTGATGGGAGAGAAGGATGCAGTGAGGGCAACCGGTGATTTTAGCATGGAGGACACCTTAAGGCAACAACCCTCCCAAGCCTACCTTTCCTGGGCTCTAATTAAATCCTTATTAAAAATCATTTTTATTTTCTTTGGTGTGTGGATAGGAAGACAGTGATGAATGTGGCAAGATGTATAGAGAATAGGGATGGGGGGAAGGCTTGTTGGATAAGGCATGTGTCCTGCAGGTGAGGACCTGAGTTCGCATCCCCAGATCCACTGTAAAGCAGATAGGATGGCTCAGGTCTGTAATTCTGGGTGGAGAAACTCCCCAGCAGCTGGAAAGCCAGCTAGCCTGGCTTAGGTAAATGTGAACAACAAAAGAAGCCCTGTCTCAAACAGAGTGGATGGCAAATATTAACCCAATGTTGTCCTTTGACTGCCACTTATGGCTATTCATGCCCCCCCCCACATACACACACCATACCCACCAGGTTTCCACTGCATAGGTTATGGTGCCATTCA
Source organism: Pachyuromys duprasi (assembly GCA_028658305.1). Lineage (NCBI taxonomy): Eukaryota > Metazoa > Chordata > Mammalia > Rodentia > Muridae > Pachyuromys > Pachyuromys duprasi. The sequence continues at coordinate 16,942,632 of CM053746.1, read as the reverse complement.
GTGAAAGAAAAATAGAAAAAGTAACAGGTAGGTGGGCTTAGATGGTAGCTTTGGATTTAAACAAGAGTTCAAATAGTCTTGAATTTAGTTATTCAAGTATTTATTTATGTTTCAGAGACAGTGTCTATGCAGACCTGAACGTCTTAGAACTCACTGTGTGGAACAGGCTGGCCTCAAACTGTCAGAGATCCTCCTGCCTCTGCAGGGATCAAAGGTATGGGATGACCCTTGTCCTTTTATTTAAATAGACACTTTCACACATCAGCTTGAGATTTAAAGGGCAGTTCTGTGGGGGATGGGTGCAGTCTTGAGAACCTGAGGCATACAGACAGTTGTATCTTTGGCTCAGAAGGGATTACCCAAGGAGATAAAATAAAGAGTGGGAATTGAATGACAGGGTGAGGAAAGATGAGTCTGCAACGGAAGTGGTAGCAAGGCATCACAGAAGCCATGGAAGAGCGTCTTCCATCAAGGAGGCAACGGTCAACAATGTCAGATGCTGCTGAGACACAATGTACGACAAGGATTGAAAAATGTGTATTAATTTTAGGAACGGGCTTCAGCCAGACTATAGTGGGCCGGGGAGGGAGCAGGCGGTAAGCAAGTAACAGACGACACACACAGAAAAATCAAAGGAATTTATCACTGTAAAAAAGTGGAAAGGTGACACGTGGGGGGTGGGGAGCAGAGGGCTTTAAGATAAGAGAGGTCCCAGTGTGTTCCAGAACAGCTGATGATTCAGGAGAGGGGCTTCTGAGGAGCTAGACTACACCCTGAAGTACAGGTGGAAGGCGCAGCCAGAGATAAAGGGGGTTATGAGAAAAGGAAGAGAGAGAGGTGGACTTAGACTGATGACCTCTAAGATCTCTTTGGGACTCCAGAATCTCATGACCTACAATTCTCTCTAGACGGGGGATTTGCATATACGCATACATGTATGTAAAGTTATTCAAATATTCAGATGTAAGTGAATCAGTCAAGCACTTCGTTAGTCTGTAAATGACGCAGTTAACGTCCCCAGGTTTTCGAACAGTGTAATGTCTGGGCAGGACCCATCCATCAAAGCTCTTAGCTCTGATGCACACTGCAGTAACAGCAGTGACCTGGCCCCGTCTCTCCTCGCCAACCCCATCCTACCCCGAGACGCTACAAAGCTTCAGGAGGAAGTAAGATTTAAATCCCTGAAACTACAGCACAGCCTGCTGCATTCGAAGCGACTGTCATTTAGAAAAACAAAACGTGACACCCCAAATCCATCTGCACTCCGGGCTAAAGACACTGCAGCTTCTCACTGGGCAGCTGACAGGTTTCTCCCCAGAGGCTTCATATGCAGTTCCCCTCTTTTTTCATAATACCATTCATTTAGGAAGAACGGGGAAATGGGTCCCCACATCCTCGCCCTGACTGCAGCAGACTACACCCCACTGTTAATCGGCGGTGCCACCTCAGAAACCCTCGGCGGAGCGAGGACACCCAGCACTCGTCAGGGGGGGCTCGAATGGCCACCCACCCTCAGGGTGCTTGGAGGACGAGGGAAACGAGCCCCAGAAGATGGCAAGGGAGGCACGGGAGACCCCGGGGGACGAGGAGACAAACCTCGGGGAGGACAGAGTTTCTGAGCAGAGCTAATCCCCTGCCGCAGCTGCCCGGTCTCGCCTCGAGCCCTGCACTGACCCCCCTCCCTTCAGCGTTTCCGGGCGCTCGTCCTGGTGCCCCCTCCTCGGAGCCCGCGTGGACCCCGCAGCGGTCGCGACCCCGGCGATCCGCTGCGAGCCCGGGGCGCCCGGCCGCCACTCACCCGGCCCGCCATCTTCGCGGACACGTCCGGCTCCGAGGCTGCAGCTCCGCTCTGGTCTGAGCCCGCCCCCGCCGCGCGCGCGCCCGCCCTCAGCCCGCCCTCAGCCCGCCCTCGCGCAGGCGCGCAGCCGCCGGGAGGCCGTGCCCGCGCTCGGCCGCGCTCCCGGCGCCCTTCCCCAGCTCGTGCGCGCGCGCGGGCGAGCAGCGCCATCTTGGCTCAAGGCCGGCTGGCATCGTGGCTGCTGCCCTTTCCCTACAAAGCCGTGGCAGTTGGCCACGTGGCCTTTAATGGCCTTTTAGCTTTCTGCTTCCAGGCCTCTTAAACGGGAATGCGTCGAGAAACCCCCGCGTGGTTCCTCTCTATTCCAGCAAGGAAAGGCCAGAAGCTGGTTCTGAATTCGGATTCTGTTCGAATCCGGGCTTTTCTTTGCAGGCACAGTTGTTTTGAAAGTGAATTATAATCATATATTTGTTAGCTTTATGGTTCAGTGTTTTTATTTATGAGCTCTATCTATCTATCTATCTATCTATCTATCTATCTATCTATCTATCTATCTATCTACTTATTTTGGGTTTTCAAGGCAGGGTTTCTCTGTGTAACAGAGCCCTGGCTGTCCTGGAACTTGCTTTGTAGACCAAGCAGACCCCATACTCAGAGATCTGCCTGCCTCTGTCTCCCAAGTGCTGGGATTAAAGGCGTGTGCCACAATTTATAAGTACAATTTATATCTTTAGTAATATTTATTTCCAGTATTGTTTCAGTTTTCGAGTATTTTGAGAATAAAGTTTGCCCTAGCTCAGCCTGTGTGTGAGAGGTTATATGGTTATTTAGGCCAGAAGATATCAAAGTGTCTTCCTCAATCACTTGTCTGTTGGGTTTCAGACCCTGGACAAGAGGCAGCAGATGTGCCTATTTGAAATATTAAGGTGGGGGTTCTGGATAGATGTCTCAGTGGTTAAGAGCATTGTCTGCTCTTACCTAAAGGTCCTGAATTCAATTCCCAGTGGCTCACAACCATCTATAATGAGATCTGGTGCCCTCTTCTGGTGTATAGACATATGTGCAGGCAGAGCACTGAATAAATAATAAATCTTTTTTTTTTTTTAATAAATCTTTTTTTAAGAAATTAAATAAAATGTTAAAGCAGACCTGGCCACCAGATTCTCCTAGCAACTGCCAGTCCTTAGCTGTTGTAAAGTGTGACTGGCACTTTCTAGCCCAGAGGCGGGGCTTCTTCCCCAGAGGCTCTTCCCATGATTTCCCTGGCTGGGAATCCTTGGGACCTAAGAACCAGGACCAAGAGCTGCCCTCAATAAACCTGATATTTTTACTTTTAATTCAGCTTGGGTTGAGTTATTTTGCTGGTGGAGAAAACCTACTTATTTTTCAAGACATGATATCTCATCCATCCTGGAGCTCACCTTGTAGACATGGCTGGCCAGCAGTTTCAAGGGAAGCCTGTCTCTACCTCCTCACAGCATCTCTTCACTCTACTTTCAGAAGGGCTGCAGGAAGAAATTCTATATCCCTCTGTTCCTTTTCACTTTTGCCTGAGACTATAGGAAATATTAGGGATTTGCTTTAATTTCCCACTGAAGAAAAAGAGAAAATGACCGCTCCAAGGTTAAGGAGAAGGGCTTTATTGTAGATATGAGGGAGAGCATAGCCAGAGGCATCTGGAAGAGTCTAGACAAAACACGGCCAGCAGAATAGGTCTGGTCATGAAAGAGAGCAGAAGAGAGCGAGAGGAAGGGAAGAGAGAGAAGAGAGGGGACCAGGAGAGGGAGAAGAATCAAGAGGCCAAGAGAGGAACCAAAAGAGTGCCCAACCAAAATGACTTGAGTTATTTAGGAATCTGAAGATGGGGGAAGGGAAGCCCAACCCTTGAGCTGAATAAGTTTTAAAGGGGGGGGGGGTACAGTGAGAAATGCTGTGAAGAACCACAGGTGATGAGTGACACTTGTCCTAGGTTTCTTTGGGACCTGACACTCATAAGTAGTTAGGAAAAATGGGAATGTTTGTCCAATATGAGAGAAATCAAGCAAAGAATTAGAGATCAGCCTGTTTAGCAATTTAAACTTAAGAACTGATAAAAATCAAGCCAGGCACAGTGGTGACAACTTTTCATCCCAGCACTCAGGAAGCAGAGGCAGGTGGATATATCTCAGTTTGAGGCCAGCCTGGTCTACATAGTGAGTTCCAGGACAGTCAGAACTACACAGTGAGACCCTGTCTCAAACAAAACAAAACCCCACAAACAAACAAACAAAAAACCCAACCCAACAACAAAAAAGGAACTGAAAAATCTATGTTGAGCTCAAGTTGAACCAGGAACAGAAGAAAGAATTTCTGTGGATTTCATTAACTCCCACCAGCTCTGAGCCCCTGGTGCTGCATTGGGCAGCTCAGATGTGATAGCTAAGTCAGGAGTGATCTCGGGAGTTATGAGGAAGGGGAGGAAAACAGTTGAATTCTGATGTTAACTTGGAATAAAGAAACAAAGAAGAAAAGAAAAATATCCTAGAGGAAATAAAGAACAGGGAAGGAAGCTTTCTTGTTCTTCTCTTGTCACACTCATCTGCTGTGTAAAGTAAACTGAGACGTATAGGCTGACAAACTTAATGACTGCATCTTACCTTTGTTATTGTTGTTATTTTGAATTTGAAAATATTAAATAACAGCCATTCTGCCCAATTACCAGATCCAGAGGACACTAGCTCTCACATCTAACATCAATGTCTCCAACACGGATGGATGTTTATAATCTTGGAAGGCCCAGCCTACCTCGGAATAGTTCAAAACTAAACAGATCCTGCTTCCACCCCTGTGGTGATGATGCATCAGGCAAATACAGCTTGTTCTTTAAGAAAGGGGGGAAGGACTCAGAGACCTTGCTCCAGATGGCCCCTGAGTCTCTGCAGCCCATCTGTGCCTTGCTTTGGCTCGTGTTCAAGGTCATCTCAGAAGCAGAGAGGACCTAGTGAGGTACCTTCTCAACAGCCCTTAGGATGGTAATTGATGGTAATGACTACCTTCGCCACCTTCGTTTCACTCTGTTTAGTGGCAGCTTGCTCACTTCACGTGGCCTTGCAAGGATGTTTGCACATGGTGCCTGGCTCTTCCCTGGGCTGGCCCTGATGGGAGCAAAGAACCCAGGTTCAGTCAATCAGATGCTCTCCCAAACAACTGCGGGACTGTCCTCGTGAGGAAAGAGCTAGTGCTCCTTCACCGTTGGGAGCTAGTTCTCCAGCTCCCTGGAACTGCCTCAGATCTGCAAGTTATGACTGTCCCCTTTGCTTTGCTTTAGGTCTCTCTCTCTCTCTCTCTCTCTCTCTCTCTCTCTCTCTCTCTCTCTCTCTCTCTCTCTCTCTCTCTCTCTCACACACACACACACACACACACACACACAGAGGAAGTTAGACACATCCAAAGACCTTCTAAGTCTGTGTGATCCAGTTGGACTGGAGACATACTGAGCAGTGGTAACAGACACCTTGAATCCCAGGAGACAGAGGCAAGCAGATCTCTGAGTTCAAGGCCAGCCTGGTATAGAGCAAGTTTCAGGTAAAGAATCTTAGACCCAGGTGAGGTGGTATATACGTTTAATCCCAAGCAATGAAAGTAAAGTTAGTTTGTAGAAGGAAACAGCCATGTTTGAAAGTGATGACTAATTGAGGGGCAGAAAAGGTGACAAAATCACAAAGATTTTACAGAATAGGATACGCCCAACTCTCAGGAGGAGGGGAAAGAGAAGCTATTTAAGGGAACATCACAGAGGATGAGCGGAGAGGAGGCAATCCACAGAATGAGAAGGAGCCTGAAGATTAGAACATATTGCCAAAGTTAGTATGAAGCCAAGCTGAGCAATTCAGTCAGAAGCTGAAAGAAGCCAGTTTGAATCAGTCAGCTTGGAGAAGCATTTGAGTCAGAACAGCTGATTGAACCAGCCAGCCAAAGCTCAGAGAGGATGAGCCTATTCAACAGTAAGTCTCAGAGGCTGGACACATTCTAGGCCTAGATTTGATTGTATGGAGGCTATAAGCTTCCAGGACTAGGCTACATTAGCAGATGCAGTAAGTCCCCAAGATGACAATTAGACAGCCAAATAAAAGATACTTTAATACACACACACTCACAAAATCAAAGTCCTACTTCCATCAGCTCTCCATTAATCTCTGAAATTCTCTTAATACATTTTTCTTTTACAGTGAGAAGATAGGTAAGAAAACCATTCAAATGCTTTGAATGCACACTAAAACGGAAATGACTAACCTCACCTTCTGCACAGTGGAGGCCTTTTTTAGGAAGCCAGGAAGATAGAGTTGAGGATAAGATCAGAGAGAAAACGTACCTGAATGGTAGGGAAATGTTCTGGTTTGATTATCTGCTGCTGTGATGAAACACTCTGACCAGAAGGACTTGGGAAGGAAAGGGTTAATTTGGCTTACAGCTCAAAGGGTGTCAAGGCAAGAAATAAATGCAGAAACCTGGAGGCAGAAACTGAAACAGAGGTCTCAACATAAGGCTGCCCACAGACTTGCTCTCCATGGTTTGCTAAGCTTGTGTTCTTATACAATCCAGGACCACTTGACTGGGGGATGGCACTTCCCAGAGTGGGCTAGACTCTGTCTCATTAATCATTAGTCAAGAAAAGGCTCCATAGACATGTCCAATCCATCAACTGACTCTTCAACAGTCTCTTCCCAAGGGACTCTAGTTTGTGTCAAGTTGATAAGAACTAACTAGCTCAGTAAAGAAGATAATAACAAAAGACATAGAAACAGCAGAATCTAGGGAAAATGACAGTGAGGCACAAGAAGGGACAGGCTTTGACCACAGTGACCCAGTGTGAGAGTTTGCTTTAAATGGTTAGGCCATGGTACCCAAATACTTGCTCAAACACTACTCTAGGTTTTCTATGGGAGTCCTTTTGGGGTGAGATTTACATTTAAATTTGTGGCCTTGAAAAAAAAGATTGCTCTTCATAGCATCAGTGGGCCTTGTCCAATTGATTGATGGGCCTGGACAGAATAAAGGGCCAATCCCAAAGGGATTGTTTGAGCACTTGCCTTAATTTAGCTATGCCATGATTTTATTTATGATAAAACAATCTAATTTTAAAAAAGACCTACCTCGGTAGGCATGGTGGCCCATATCTTTAATCCAGCACCTGGTAAGCAAACAGGCAAACAGATCTCTGTGAGTTCAAGGCCAGTCTGGTCTACATAGTGAATGCAATCCCACCTCTTCTAGACCAAGAGATAGTTCAGATTACTGCTGGGCTAGGTCTTCAGCTTTGCCTGGGGTGTCCATCCTGCCAGCCTGTCCTGCCAGACTTGACTTAGGGCTTACCAAGCCTCTGTAATTACACAAGCCAACCGTAACCTCATCCTAGCTTTACGCACATCCTCCTAGGCCTGTTTCTCTGAGGACCTCTCCTGAGTACAGTCAGTCTACTGCCAGAGAGAGGCATGGAAGTGATTCCAGAGATTACTCAGTGACACCGAGTATTTCCCCTTGCTTCTTGGCATGTCACCAATCTAATGACAACCATGGTTCGTGAGTAGAAGCTTATGTTCCAATTATGACCCCCCACATTACCTCATAAGCAGTTTGGATAGGGTTGGGTAATGTTTTGGTGATATAGATACTTTGATGGTCACAGTGGTGACTCCATTTCACAGGGGGAAAGAACTTCCTGCTATGTCTGGAGGTCTGGTAATATTAACAACAGGACTTGAGCTGATTCACTAGGATACACTTGGCTTATCATGTTACAGTTCAGGTTCTTCTGTTTTTTTGCGATGCTGCTGTCTGACAGATACTTTCTACCCTAATAGAAAGGGGAAGTACTTTTGCTTTGTGGAAACTGTAGGGTTAGGGAAATGGTGTTGGGGACAGATATTAGGGTCATAGAAGGGTGTGGGTTTCAAAGGTCTTCCAGCTGGCTTGTATGCAGATGATTCAGGAACCATTCTGTTCAGCAAATTTTCCACTGCATTTTAATTTTCAGAGGTGTCTACAGTGGGTATGAGAGCCCAGGATCGGAGAACATCTCACTGAGGTCATTGTGCAGCAAAAGCAATTTTCAGAGTTCCTTTACACCCTCCCCTCCGCACCTCCCATCCTTCCCAAGATCATTCCACATTAGTAACCTAATGTACTCGTAGGTGCAATTTAAGAGTGTTCCGCCGGGAAAGCAGCGGCTTAGCACAAGAAGCAAAGCTGTAATAGCAAAATGGCAAAGACTGTGACACTGTGTAGGCAGACAGCCTTATGCTTGCCATTCCAGTCCTAACCCACCGGTCATCCTACCCCAGGAACAGCTTCACAGCCCCATCACAGCCAGGCTTGGGATGACGCAGTCGCCATCTGTCTGTTTTCTGTCATTGAAAGCTACTTCCTGAAGTGATGCGCGGGGCTAGCAAAGGGAACAGCATGGAGAAAGGCTGTGGGACTTTGTGAAGAAAGGACCGCTGGTGCGATGCAGCATTCCAGCTGTGCAGGGGTGGGCTGGGGGGAGGGAGAGCTGATTTCAAAGGAACACCTTTTTGCTCTTTGACAGATAAAGACAAACACCTATAGCCACAAAAATCAATTCCTTCTGGAAAGTCTGAGTGGGCAGGGGACATGTTAGGATTTTCCGTGGAAGGGAAGTACTGTTACTATGGAAACCAGATGATCCTTCTCAGTGATCGGAGCCCCAGTACACTTGCCAGGCTGCCTGACTCTGCACATCCATGTTGTGGGGCCAGAAAGCTGCCTGCATTTCTTTCAAGGGAGTGCTCAGATGCTGCTCTCCTGAGCATTTCCTGCATCTGGGTCAAAGTTTCTAGGGAGGGGCCAAGTCACTTACAACCTTATGACCCTGGTCCCACCTCCCCCTGCTGACTCTAGTAACATCACTGACTGTGATGCTTCTCAGTAAGATTCCTAGGGGCAAGTGGAGGTGTGCGTTACAGCTTTATCTAAGGGGTGCATGTTCTGGAGAGCTGTTTCTGGAGCAAAGAAGATATATAGAGGGGCTTCTCCAGAGGCAGGAGGCAATCGTTAAGGAGGATAGTGCTTGGGGGAAGGGAGTGCAGAGACATTGCCTGTTTTGCTGTTGTTCTGTTTTTGGTGCTGAAGAGCAAACCCAGGGCTTCCTACAAGCTAGTGTAAGCACTCAACCGCTGGCTTACATTTCCCTCTCGGCCCTCAAACTCTCTAAGCGCCCAGTAGCTGATCCAGCAGACACACGGTTGAGCCAGCTGTCTATGCCATGCCTGCAGTTATTACAACTCATATACTGTGTTAATTATTTTTTCTCATTTGCTGTGGTAAAATCCCCGACAAGAGCAAGCTGAGGAGGGAAGTGTCTATTCTGGCAGTTAAGGGATACAGTCCATCATGGTGGGGACCGTGCGGCAGGAGGGCAAGGCTGCTTGCTGCTCACTTCGGAGCTGCAGCCAGAAAGCAGACAGGTGAATGCTCACGCACAGATGTCTTCCATCTTTTTTCATTTCATTCGCTGTCTCAGTTAGGGTGCTCCGATGAAATACCATGACCAGAAGCAACTTGGGAAGGAAAGGGTTTACTTCACTCACAGTGAAGGCAGGAACTCAAGCAAGGCAGGAACCTAGAGGTAGGAGGTTGTACAGTAGCTGTAGAGGGATGCTTCTATACTGGTTTGCACATCATGGTCTGATTATCATTCTGTAAGAAAGCTCAGCCTGGCATGCTAGTGCATGCCTATAATCCCAGCACTCGGGGAGGCAGAGGCAGGCAGATCTCTGTGAGTTAAAGGCCAGCCTGGTCTACAAAGCAGGTCCAGGACAGCCAAGGCTACAAAAAGAAACCTTGACTCAAAGAAGAAAGAAGGAACAGAGAAAGAGAGAGAGAGAAAGAAAGAAAGAAAAGAAAGAAAGAAAGAAAGAAAGAAAGAAAGAAAAGAAAAGAAAAGAAAAGAAAAGAAAAGAAAAGCAAGCAAACAAAAAAGCTCAGTATGCTTTCTTATAGAATCCAGGACCACCAGCCTGGGGGTGGCCCCACCCACAATGGGCTGGGACCTCCCCCATCAATCACTAATTAAGGAAATGCCCTACAGGATTGCCTATATAGCTAATTTTTTTTTAAAAAGAGATTTATTTATTATGTATACAATGTTCTGTCTGCATGTACATCTACACACCAAAAGAGGGCGCCAGATCCCATTATAGATGGTTGTGAGCCACCATGTGGTTGCTGGGAATTTAACTCAGGACCTCTGAAAGAGCAGCCAGTTCTCTCCACCTCTGAGCCATCTATCTCTCCAGCTCCTACAGACAAATCTTGAGGCATTTTCTCCATGGAGGCTCCCTGCTCTCTGATGACACTAGCTTGTGCCAAGCTGCCATAAAACTAGCCAGCACATTCACCATCCTAGGAGCCGAGGACGTGGAGCAGTGCTGCCCACATTCAGGCTGGGTCTTCCCGTCTCAGTGAATCCTCTCCGGAAACGTCTTCAGAGGTGAGCCCAGAGCTGTCTTTCCCAGGGAACGCCAAATCCAGTCAAGTTGACAATGAAGATTTTTTGTTTTGTTTTCCCTTCTTTTGGTGCTGAGGATGCTACCCAGAGCCTTACATGTGCTTGGCAGGGGCTCCACCACGGAGCTACATACTCCCTCAGCCCAGTCAGCAGAGTTTAAACTCTGAGCCAATAGCACATTTCCAGTGCGAAACTTTCTTCTTCTTCCCCCAAGAGCACATTGTGTTCTTTGCAAGCATCTGATTGACAGGAAATGCTTTCTATTAGGGAAGATGCTTCTGCCACCACATCAATGCCACCACAAACAATTCATGCTTGTTGTAACTTACCTTTCTTTCTCTCTCTCTTTTTTCTGTGCTATGGATGGAATGTACATGACAGAAAACCCTACCACTGGGCTGCGTTCGTAGTCCTCTTCAGACTTGTTTTTAATAAAGCTGAATCTCCTATTTATAAAATCAGCGTACAATTTTTCTCTCAGCTACTTTTTAAAAATCATAACCTGCGTGTGTGCTTGGATGCAGCGTGTGTGTGTATACATGTGTGTGTGTTTTTTCTGGCTGTAATAAATAGGTTTCTTCATGCCCCAATGATGCCACCTCAGTTCAAAACCAATGAGGTTAAATCAACCATGGACTGAAACAGAACTGTGAGCCAAAATAAACCTTTTTTTTTTTTAAAGTCAATTATCTCAGATACTCTGCTACAGTAATGGAAAGCACACACACACACCACACAAAGTATATATAAGCATGGAGATGTAGCTCAGTGGTAGAGCATTTGCCCAGCCTGAGCAAGGCTCTGGGTTTGATCCACCATAAGAGAGAGAGAGAGAGAAAGAAAGGCTATATAATATGTACAAAACACATGCTTTCATGATTCCAATGAATCATGGGCAGGGATGTTGTTTTAAATATCTTATTTGTGTGTATGTATGCCACATATATGTGGGTGCCAGAGGAAGCCAGAAAAGGTCATCAATCCCCTGGAGCTGGAGTTACAGGTTGAGACACCTAACATAGGTCCTAGGAACCTTGAGTCCTATAAAAGAGCAGAAAATGCGCTCAACCTCCCTCCTACCACCTTTTTTTTTTTTTCGAGACAGGGTTTCTCTGTGTAGCCTTGGTTGTCCTGGACTCGCTTTGTAGACCAGGCTGGTCTCGAAACTCAGCGATCCATCTGCCTCTGCCTCTGCCTAGGGGATGGGACTAAAGACACGAGCCACCACGCCCGTCTGCCTTACTCTTACTTTTTTAAGGGTTAGTTTTAGATTGCTTTTAGGTTCACAGTAAAACATTTCTAACATCCTCCCCGGATACCAACATCCCCCATTAGAGGAAGGCACCTGTTCTTCCTGATGATCATACATGGACGCAGCAGAACCAAACCGTGGGCAGTGCACCTAGGTGTGTGTGCGTTTCCCGGACGTGGACGCCTATATAATGGTGTCATTACTACCACAGAGAATACTCTTGCTTTTCTGAAAGCGCGGTAGGTTCCACCTTGGAAGGCCTTGGTGTTTCTCCTGCCCAGGCTTCTTTCACTTAGTGAAGAACAGCCGCGGTGCGGCTCCCTCCCAAGCAGGATCTCTTCTTTACGCCTAATTTCGACGTCGGCGTCTGGGTATTCCCGACCCGGAACTCCGCTCCAAACCAGTTTCTACTTTTAGCGCAGCCGCGGCCAATTTCCTTAAATAGCTCTGTGAGCCTGGCCCCGCCCACACGCCAGCGCTGGATTGGTCAGAATGCTCCCGGGGTTCGTTCAATCTTTGGCCGTGCAAATCAGAAATCTTTTTGCTCCTCTGACTGGTCGCTGGTAGCCTCGGGGTGGGGCACGTGGGCGCGCCTCGCCCGGATGCGGTGAGCCCCCATTGGAAGACGAAGCCGGCCTTTCCAGAGCTTGGTGCCGTCGCCTAGGTCGCGGGGGGCGGGCCTCCTCCCGCCCAGCCTTATCCTTATTTCCATTGGTCAGACCTCTTGTCACTCAGGCAACTTCGAGGGCATTGGCTTAAGGGGCCCCAGGAGCCCGCGGGTGATTGGTTGGTCGCTGTTCCCGCCCCCAGCCCGTCGCCATTTTATTGAGAGCCGAATTCCTCTAGCTGTCCGCGGCGGAGCAGCGGGGTCGTGGCCGGCTTGGAGGAGGCGTTCGCTGCGGAGACAGGTGAGTCGCCGGCTGCGGGGGGAGGACGGCGGGGCTCGCGGCCCGGTTGGCCTCCTGCGGGTCAGCGGGCAGGACCCCGGAGAGCCGCGGTGGCGGCGGCCGTGGTTCCCCGCCTCTGTGGGGCGGCGCGGAGCCGGTCGGCGCTCGGCTGGCTCTGCGGCTTAGCGGTCCGCTGCCCCGGGGGAGCGGCCTGGGCAGACAGACCCCTCGTTGTCACTTAGGGTTTTCTCCCGGACGTTTGGAGAAGGGCTCCGGGGCTGATGGCGCTTGCTTTAGAGGGTCTTCCCTGCGCACCGTGGGGCCTAGGACCTCGGAGAGGGGAGACCCCGTGAGCGCGCTGTCCGGGGATTCGGGGCATCTGGCATCCTGCCTCCGGGGCCCTGGAAGCTGCAGGTTCCTCCCTTTCCTTCCAGTGAATGGTCCTTTGAGTTTGTTGGTCTGTGACACTTCTCCCCCCACCCCCGGAAACATGACAGGAATCCAGGAATTTTGAATGCGTCAAGGTGCTGGACGGTTTTTAGACCGTGGCAGTTCTGTGAATGGGGAGAGCAGTCAGTCATTCTTTCTTTGATCTTTTGGCTCCCGTGTGTGCACAGGAGAAATGCCTCTCGTGGGAGAATGGGGTGGTGTGGACTTGGCCATAGTCCATGACACTAAACTGTTGTAGCATCTGTTGACTTTCAAAGGTAGGACTTCTGGAATCTGCGACCCTACCCTTTGAGTCATTGGAATCTGGATGAATGGCTATCCTTCACACGCGCGCACGCGCGCGCACACACACACACACACACCTACACACATGTACACACACACACTAGTAAACGTTTCCTTGGTGAACAACTTGAGAAGAAAAACCATAATTTCTGAAACAAGGATATTGTGGGGTTCCGTTTGTTTTAAGTTTTTTGGGGGGGAGGGGTGTGGACTTCAGTCCCAACCCTAGAGTGTCTTTTTGAACAGTCATTGTTGAGTGTGTGTAGCGGATGTGCAGCCTAGTTCTGCTTTTATGTCTTTGAAATATTACACCATTCAAATAGGCCGATCTGTTAGAACATAGACGAATTTTCTGCAAAAACTCATCTGACTTCATTGCTTTGTCAGATAACCTGCCAGGTATTGTATTGAAAAATAAAACGCTTGATGTTTACCTGTTAGAGGTCAACAGAATGATTACCTTCTAGGGAGTCAAAACTGGGAGGGGGCACAGGGAAGCTCTGGTAATTATCTTTTGCTTGATCTGGTAGTTGCTCTTGGTTCATAAGCATTCATGGACCTCTGCAGTCAACCATATTTGTATCTGAACATACATTTTAAGAAGATGGTCACTCCCTTTGGATGCTGGATGCTATTAAGTATTCCCTCAAGTCTGCCTGCTTGATATGTGTCTCAGTGAAATTCCACAATTCTTGATATTTCAACTCTGAAACTTCTTGGTTCTTCTCTGGGTATTGGTATTGTCTGCCAGCCAAGGGCAACTAACTACAGTTTCCTAGGGACATTGATGTTTTACCCACTTTAAGGACTTTGCTTCATATTGTGGAGAACAGAATGTCTGCTTTATAAATGTTCATTTCAGGTGAGCTTAGTACAGTTATCTGTTGTGGCTTTTCTTCCACGGTTAGGGTGACTAAAGTCTGCCACCATAAAATGGCCCTGAGCCTGTGCTTCCCACATCCCACTTGGATGCTGCAGTGGAAAATAGAGTTTTCTGGCAGAGCCTCAGAGGATGGTTTAGTGGTGGTGTCTCCTTTCGCAAACGAAATACAGTCTTCCTTATTGGCCAAGCTGTACTTAACCCTTACAAGAAACCACCACTAATTGTGCCATGTATTATATGTCTATTGCATACATATATATATGTATGTGTGTATATGTTTTTACATACACACACATATGTACCAATGAAGAATAATTGCTCAACTTGCTTTTCACTCAGGTTACAGAATTCAGCTACAATGGGGAATGTTTTTGAAAAGCTGTTTAAAAGTCTATTTGGGAAAAAGGAAATGCGGATTCTCATGGTGGGCTTGGATGCAGCTGGCAAAACCACCATCTTGTACAAATTGAAGCTGGGAGAGATTGTGACAACCATCCCTACCATAGGTATGTCCATGACTGTGGCCTTTCCAGTTCACAGTTTAGCATGTTTTACTTTGTTGTGTTACTTATTTAGAGTTTTTGTGTAGGTATGTGTCATAAGTATGTCCGAATGTCCACAAGTGTTTTCTCTGTCACTCTCCACCTTATTTTTTTGTGACAGAGCCTCTTCACTGACCCAGAGCCTGTCATTTGACAAGGCTGGCTGTCAAGCTTGAGGCTCCCGTACCCACCCCTGTCCTTGCTGGAGCACTGATTACAGACATGTACCGTCAGGCCCATCTTTTACATGTGTGCTGGGGATCCGAACTCATGCTTGTTCGGCAGACATTTTACACTCTGAACCTTTCCTCCAGTACCTGACATGCATCTTATATTGAATATTTGTTTCTCTTTTTTTGTTTTTTTTTTTTTTTAACTCTGAGTACTTCAGCCAGGTGGTGGCGGCGCAGGTCTTTAATCCCGGTCCTCGGGGTGGGCAGAGGCCGGTGGATCTCTGTGAGTTTGAGACCAGCCTGGTCTTCAGAATGAGTTCCAGGACAGCCAGGGCTACACAGAGAAACCCTGTCTTGAAAAACAAAACAAAACAAAAACCTTTGACTACTTTAAGAACATAAATTTCGTGATGCCCCAAATGAAGTTATGTAAGTTTGTTATGTTGTTTTGATTTTTGAGACAAGGTCTTATACTGAAGTCAGGCTGGCTTTGAACTTGTGACACTTCTGACTCATCTTCCTGAGGGTACCTCTGTGCCTAACCATAGGTATTTCTAAGTGCTTCTTAGCATCCCTAGCACAGGGAGTTGTGAAGAAATTTAGTTTAAGCAAATGTAGCCAAATTTGCTTGACAAAGGAAAAGATAGTAACCATAGCAATGGTAAGGCAGCTCTGCCCTCTACCCTTTCTTTTGGAGTGAGACCTGGTACAAGCCTCAGGTGGGAACTGCTGCTGCCTTGCTCCATCTGTGTTCTGCCTGGCTTCCCCTGGGAGCATCTCTCTGAACCAGCTGAGCTCCTAGTGTTTAAAGGTAGACTTTGTGTTCTTTTCACTCTGGCTTGAGACAAGTACTTGAGAGGGTATCCAACTGAAGGACGTGAGCAATCTATCCTCACTGTGAGCCAGTGCTTTTTATGGGCTTTTAAAGAGATTTGCAAAAGCATTTTTGACAGAGCTTAATCTTTGCCTTGTGACCTGCCCACAAAACCAAATCCCCAGGCTGTTGTATACATTTGGACTCTGTCTGAGTTCTGGCATGGCTGACATGGGCCAACTTTCACCTTGGACACTAGCTTCAGAGGTTGCAACATTTGAAGAGAGTTGTAAACTGACAGGAATGTTCCCACACACAATTTGAAAATGTTTTAGTCCAAATTAAAAACAGCCTGCCCCATGTATAAAAACAATGTTTAGTCTGGCAAGTAGCTCAGCAGGTGAAGGCTCTTGAAGGCTGCCACACCTGACCACATGAGTTTGATTCCTGGAATTCCACAAAGTTGCCTTCTGACCTCCATGTGTGAAACATGGCACGTGCTCTATGGCACATGCATGCCTATACACATTTACACAGAAATGAAACAAAACTACATGCTTCTATGATTTTCTATATGCAAAAATATACACATTTCAAATCTTCATTTAGTATTCTATTGAAAGATTTTGGTGGGTGTATTAGTAAAATAAGTGCTCTTTCCCAGTTTGTAAATGCAATAGTGAATGCAATAGTGTGTGTGCTCACTTTCTCTTGGTTTTTCTCTGAAATGCTTTCTGGCCTTCTTCCTTTGTTTAATGAACTCTGCCAGCCCATCTTCGGGTCTTAGTATAGCATTATTTCTCAGAGACTCCTCTCCTTTTTCCTTGCCCTAAGTTTCTATAGTAACTTGAAGTCCTTAATAACACTTAGACACATTTGTAGTTTGATTGTTCACTGTCTTCTTCCCAACAGAGTAAATAAGAAGGAACCATGTCTGTCTTGCTCACTGTCCCCAGCATCTGGTAAAATGCCTGGCCATGTTAGATGTCTGATAAATCTTTGATGAATGAATTGCATGCTTATGTGATAGTTTGTTGAACTAATGGCCTCTAAAGAATCTTGCTCTTCGACATTCTTGCCCTTGCACCCCCTTTTTTCATGGTGCAGAACTTGGCCATGTGATTTGCTTTGGCTAGTGAAACATCATGGTAACTGCAATTAAAGGCGTGCACCACCATTGCTCTGCTAAATGTCTTCTTTTGCTCTTCTCTGATTTGTTTATTTTTAATGTTCAGTTGTTTTGTTTGTTTTGATGTTTGTCTCAATTTGAAGAGGGGTAATTTAGATCATGAACAACTCTTGTCAGGTGCTTATTTTTCTAGTTGATAAATTTGTCTTTCAACCTTAGTTTTTGCTATATTAACATAAGGGAATTTTAAATTATTAGAGAGCCAAATTTACATTTTTTCCTTCTGAGTTTTATAGTATCTTTAGACAACTCTTTTTTGTTTGTTTGTTTGTTTGTGGTTTTTGTTTTGTTTTTTGAGACCGGATTTCTCTGTATAGGCTGGCCTGGCACTTGCACTAATAGATTAGGCTGGCCTTGAACTCACGAAGATCTGAGTGCCTGTGCCTCCCGAGTGCTGGGATTAAAGGTGTTCGCCACCACTGCCTAGCTTAAACCATTCTTTTTAAGATCATAAAAATATTAGCTGGTATTTTCTCCTACTAACTTTATAAGGTTTATATTTTTTATTAAAAAAATTAAATAAGGACTGGAGAGATGGCTCAGCATTTAAGTGCACTTGCTGGTCTTGCAAAAAATCCAGGTTTAAATTCCCAGCACCCACATGAGGACTCATCATCATCTGTAATGAAATCTAGTACTCTCTTCTGTCCTCCTTGGGTACCAGATGTAAATGCGTGTGTGTGTGTGTGTGTGTGCGCGCGCAAAACAACTCAAATTTTGACCATTGGTTGGGTATTGGACTTGCCCAACAATGTTTACTGAGTAAATTTTCCATGCTACTGTGGACTGCTTTGTCGTGCACTAAGTTATCAATTAGAAGTGTCTTCCTGCACCACTCCTGATGTATTTGTTTGAACCATATTCAGGTATTAGTAGAAAGAATTCATCACTCATCGGCCTTCCTCTGTCTGGATTGCTGGGATTACAGGCATGTGCTACCACACCCAGCTTAGATTTGTTTTTTAAGATGTAAAAGATGAAGTACACAGGCATGCTGAGGACAGGTTGGAAATGACTCAAATAGAGGTGATGTGTACAAGTCTTCAGACTGTCTGCATGGGTTGAATCCAGCACACAAGAAGAGGGAGTTGTTATCACATACTTTTCAGACAGTGTTCTAAGATAAGAGGGTGAATACGGTAAGTAGATTCTTACACTGTGTGGCAGGAAATGGAAACCACTTTCGTGGATGGTGTCTTTGTTCAGAAGCACCCTGGAAGGCCTTCTGTTAAGGAAGCAGAGCTGGGAGTTGATGATTACATGAGTGTTGGGGTGGGTGAGCAAACCTCACAGAAAGGCAGACTGAGAAACCTTCTCTCTGTAATTTATAACTTTTTGGTTTACAAACTGCTTTATAAATTAAAAGTACTATCCAAATGTTAATGGAAGTTACTTTGAATTGTTGGACTGGTAAAAATCCTAATGAAAAGTATTTCTACCTTTTCTACTTAGGTTTCAATGTGGAGACAGTAGAATATAAAAATATCAGCTTTACAGTCTGGGATGTTGGTGGCCAGGACAAAATCAGACCTTTGTGGCGACATTACTTCCAGAACACTCAAGGTAAAGATCAGAGGTGCACGCACTGAATGTGTCTGCAGATGGGGATACCTGCTGGCCCTCTGCTTTATTAGGTAGCCAGCTGTTTCTGCCCTTCCTGGGGAGGTGTCTATGTGACATGGCTCCCAGGCATGTCCTAGAAAAAGGACTTGGGTTTTAACTCCTTTTAATGCAGAAGGTTAAAAAATGGTTAGCCAAATGCATTTTATCTTTCTCTTAATGGAGGGATTTTTGCTCTAAGATGTAGTGCCAGTTTTTGAAGAATTTGAATTTAGTCAACTCCTTTCAATCTGCTGAGAAATCTGAAAATCAAATCCATAGCAAAAGGGATGAATAGGGGTGGCTGGAACCCCAAATCCTGTCATCTTGGCCATATTGCTTTCCTGATGGTTCTACTGCTGCAGGCCCTCTTTTTCATGAGCAGGCATGGACGCCCACTCGGATGGGACCCTTGTTTCCCCATCAGTGAGTTCTGGGAAGGAGTTCTAATCCGCTTGTGTTTCCCAGGGCTGTATTTCCAGTAAATGCTCCCTTCCTGGGCCTTGCTAGTTGAAACAGACTGTTCACATGGTTTTCACACCCTGACTCCCATGTAGAATCTTTACCTATGGCATCTACAGTTATTCACTCACTTTGGAGTCTGCTTTGGGATATATTTGAAGCTGATGGAGTTTCTGTTGCATGTGTTTAAAGAGCCTTTAGGACCAAATCCCAAGATTTATTGTTCCTTTATATATCAATAGTATTCTTTTAGCTGTTACACTTGACATGTAACCCTGTTTGTAGTTATTTTCTCAGCTTATAGATTTTAGAATATCTTTTCTCAAAATAGGGTCAGTGTTTTTGTTTTTTAAGTTTTTCATCTTTTGAGAAAAGATCTCATCTGTTGGCCTGAAACTTGGAATGTAGTTAGCCTTCACTTTCTGATCCTCCTGCCTTCAGCTCCTGGATCTGCATTACAGATGTGTGACACCACACCCAGCTTTATTGGTGTGATAGATTGAACCTAGTTCTCATTAGGCAAGCATTCTGTCAGCTGAGCTGAGCTGGTGCATACCAAGTCCTAAATGCTTTCTTTAGTGGAAATTTAAAAGTATACAAAGGGAGAGGTGATTCTGTGATGAACCGTGTGCACTCCTCACTCAGTCTCTCTAGTTAACACTTTGCCATCCCACTGTGATGCCTTTGACTCACGTATTCCTTTGGTGCTCATTTCCAACTGATGAGGCCTTTTACTGTTTTTTAAACACAGTCCTCATGGACTTATGTCACTTCCAGGCTGTCCTGAGCTCACAGAGAGCCCCTGCCTCTCAAGTGCTGTGAGTGCTACACAGCTGGCTTCATCCTTGTTGGATGACTCTGTCATTTGGAGCCATCACAGTCAGGGTCTCGTGTGGCCAAGGCTGGCCTTGAGCTTCCAGTCTGCCCTGTTTGCTCGGATTACAGGTGTGCCCCACCATGCATGCTCCCACCCTCCTGTTTTTGAGTTGGAGTCTAACCGTGTTGCCCATGCTGGTCTGTTTTCAACTCCTAAACTCAGATGGTCTTCCTTAGTGTTGGGATTCCAGGTGTACTGCACACGACCTGGTTGTTCATTTACTGATGGCCATTTGGGTTGCTTCCATGTTATGCTATTGTGAACAGTGCTGCTGTGAACATGTGTCTGTGGATATTGGAGGTCCTCCTGCCTCTGCCTCTTGAGTGCTAGAATTATGGTGTGTGCCACTGGGTTCTGCAGAGTTCTTATTTCCTTTAGTTTGATTTACCTATGAGCAGAATGACTGAGTGAAAGGTTTTTCTGTTGTTTTGCACTTGTATTCTGTTATCATATTGTATATGTGTGTGTATATATGAGTGTGCACATATATATATGTGTGCACATATATAAACTTTTTTTTATAAAGACATGTACTTATTATATAGTCCAGGCTTACTTGAAACTCAGGATGTTCCCACTGCAGCCACCCTAGCTGAATTAGCCAGTTTTGTTCTGTTTTGTTATTGCTAGAGGATTAAACCCAGGGCCTCAAGCATGCCGGGTAAGCAGTCTGCCACTGAGCCCCTAGACACATATAATCTACTTCTAAGAGTACAGGCCATTGCTATTAAGTTACAATGTTGTACAGTCATGACCATCTCACCTTGTAAACTGAAATCCAGCACCCAGCCCTCTCCCACCTTGAGCTGCAGGCAGCCACTGTACTCAGATGCTGACAGCCTAATTTCCCAGATGAAGCTTCCCATCCACCTTTTACCACATGAGCCTACTGCTCACTGAAAGATGCTGAGAACTCTCTTGTTTTGTTAAGTCACAAAACGGTGGTTTCTTTAAATTGTGTTAAATGTGAGAGGAAGCCCTGCCTAATCCAAGCTGGCCTGGAACTTTTTATTGTTTTTCTTCCTGGTGTTGGGAGTTGAACCCAGGGCCTTATACTTGCTAAGCAAGCACATCCAGCCACTTCCCCAACCCCTTGTTCCTCTTTTTCTATCTGACTGCTAAAATCCTTTTAAATAAGGGATTCCCTGAATACATTCTAGTCAAGGAAATTAGGAAAACTACTTCAGTATTTATTTTCAGAGAAGCCACGTCACTTCCTTGGTGATGTGTAGATTTTTACATTGTGATGTAGTGTGTTGCAAGTAGGATACTTTTTTTTTTTAACATGGAACTCGGAATTCACAGTAATCCCGCCTCTGCCTCTCAGAGTGCTGGGATTACAGGTATGTGCCACCGCGCCCAGCTGTGGGATACATTTTTTGACGCTTCCCAGAGCGTATATTTTTCTTGGACTGGTGCTTGGCAACTTGGCCACTTTGCACCTTTTCATCAGTAATAAACAAGGAACAGCTGGGTTGACCTTGAGAAAGTTAGGTCATTTTTCTGCCTCTGTTCCTCATCTTAAAAAGAGGATGAAGCCTGCTGCACAAATCCTTGGGCTGAAATGAGGTTAATTTTGTAAAGTGCTCAGTTGTGTGGCTGAGAGGCAGAAACACTTGAGAATCCCAAATGGACAGTATTTTCTGCCCACATTTCTTTTTACCTCATTCAGTTTTCACATTTAAGCATCAAGCTGAGGTGCATTTTGTCTTCAGTCTTCTATTTGTAACAAGCCTAATTTTATAGACTTGCGGTAACCCTTGCTTTGATGGAGGGAAGTAGCTATGTTCTGGGAGTGAGGGGTGGTCTTCATGGAATAGCAAGTGGGAGCTGTGTGAATAGACTTGCCAATTCTGGCCGCATGTCTCATCTCTGAGTAGTCTTGGATGCTGCCCCTGCTCTGTCTGCCAACCTCCCAAAGGTCAGGATGTTTTTTAATTAAAATATTTTTCATCAATCTATTGAGTATGACAGAAATTAATGAATGCCTGTAATTCTCTTTTAAGAAATCAAAAGCTGGGGGCCTGAAATACACAGAATGCCCAGGGAGAATCACAAGTTCAAGACCAGCCTTGTCAACTTTGTGAGATGTTTCAAAATACAAGATAAAAACGCCAGAGGATGGAGCTCAGCTCAGGGCTAGACTGATTTTCTGGTATGCAGGAGGTCTTAGTCATTCCCAGCCTCATTTTTTGGTTTACCTGTATATACTAGAATGTAAACCATCTGATTTCCTAACTGATTGCTGTAGAGTGCAGAAAATGGCTCTTTAGTTTTGATGTAATTTTTCTCATTCATTTTTTGGTGGGGAGGATGGCAGTTTGAGGCAGGGTTTCTCTCTGTAGCCCTGGCTGTTTAGAACTCTCTCTGTAGACCAGGCTGGCCTTAAACTTAGAGATCCTCCTGCCTCTGAAGTGCTGGGACTGATGGAATGTGCCACCACCATTCACTTAATTATTGAATGGCAATTTATCTGAATCAAAAAAAGAGAAAGGGATACAAAAAGGAAGTTTTATTTCTCAGATTACCTCCCTCACACAACCACCTTTATTTCTTGTATCTACAAATACTTATTTCTACAAGTGTATATAATATAATAAATGTAATACATATATTCTCCCTACCTTCCTCATTTTTTTCAAGGTGAGGGGCAAGGCTGAGGTCAAACCTAGAACCTTGCATATGCTAGACAAGTGTTCTTCAATGAGGTCTTGTTATATAGGACAGGCTTGCCTGGAACTCTTGGTCCTCAATGAGTATGTAGTAAAGGACATAAAGTTTTACTTGCATTAGGAATAGCAAAGTGAGAACAGTCATTTCTACTCTGTGGGTTTTGCATTGGCAGCTAAGGCTGTGCTTGAATTTCTACATCAGCTGCGGTACTTAGAACTGGAGTCCAGAACTTCGGGTCGTATATCAAACCTGTGTGGATGGGGCTTGAGTGCTCCCTTTTTAATGTGATATATCAGACACAGTTTTGACTCAACATGAAAACTCTTAAGCCTTGAGAGCGCTGTTCTGCTGGGTAGGCTGGCTGGGAGGCCTGGGACACACAGAGGCAAGGGCAGAGGGCCAGGCATGCTTTTTTCTCTTGGACAGTCATGAAATTTCTGTCATCTGACCATAGTCTCTCCTCCTGCAGTGTCCCCATGAAATGTATCCCAGGCTGGGCACAGACACCTCTAGCCGAGTCCTCTTAGTAGCTCACTTTATCTTCAGCCCTTCCGCTCTGCCCTGTGGACTTCCTGTGGCTTTTTCCTGCTCATCTTCTGTCTCCTCACTGAGCCCTACAAGGCAGCTGGCTTGATTCAGTTTGATGGCCTTTCTGATATCTGCAGATAGCTATCCGTCTCTTACCCAGTGTCTTCTTCCAGGTGGTTTCCCTGGTTATATCACTTGACCTGACGCCTGACACCTTGCTGTCCTGCTAGCTCTTTGAGACCTCCTATGTGCCTGTGACTTAAAAGTGTTCGGTTTCAACATTGTCAGTGTAATATTCCCTGGGATGATCGGATTGATGTCCAAAAGAATCTGCTTGTTTTCACCTGCGTCCCAGAAATGGAATAACTGTTATTACTGGTAGTTGAGTCTAGTGAGTTCTTTAGACAGCTGCGTCACATTTTTGTCTCAAAGGTCTTGCTTTCAGCCACATACCGACTTGTTACTGTCACTGTCATGTGGAATGCTGCCCTCGGAGCTCTTCCCTAGTCTGTGTTCACCCTGCAGATTCTTCCTGCCTTGCTGCTTCTGCCGGCAGTATGGCAAGTCTCTACAGGTTTTCCCTTAGTTGAGACATGGTGCTCATGCTGGTGCCTCCTTCAGCCTGCACTGGTTCTCACCTCCTGGGATTTCTCTGCAGGTCTAGTAGGAACTGCAAGGCCCTGACACCCACCACCCAGAGTAGGCTGCATTTCACAGTTTAAGAACACAATCTTATTTTGATTGTTAAGGATATACTCTTATGATGACTTCTGTTATCAGCTATAGCAGGATTGGGTTATACCAGCCACTCTTACTTCCTGCTGGATGGTTATAATTTGGCAGTTTTCACTGCACTGGTAGGTTTAATAGCTTGTGAGGATGACTCACAGGACTCAGGGTAGAGCTATACTTGAAATTACAGTTTTATTACAGCAAAAGGACATAAGTGCAGCAGTCAACAGGAAGAACCCAAGAGGGTAC
Source organism: Pachyuromys duprasi (assembly GCA_028658305.1). Taxonomy (NCBI): domain Eukaryota; kingdom Metazoa; phylum Chordata; class Mammalia; order Rodentia; family Muridae; genus Pachyuromys; species Pachyuromys duprasi. Next base: position 16,918,733 of record CM053746.1, on the reverse strand, counting down.
CTGTCAGCCACAGCTTCTATTTCCACTGCCCAGATTCAGGGAGCAGCACCTGTTCTGTGAGCACATGAATGTGAGACAGTAAAGTGCTGGCACCAGGGGAGTTTATGTGAGCTCCTGTGAACATGTGAACATTGTTTTATTGGGACTTCATTACAGAGGCACATGGAGTGAGTCAGACCCCAGCCTCCCTCCCTTCCCCAGAGGCAGTCTTATTAGTATAAACTAGCAGGGGTGGGCTCCCCACCATCAAAGATTCCTCTTCCAATAGAAGTTCTGGTGACAAAAGAGTAATCAAATTCTTTACTATAGGAGTCCACAGACTCTCGTGACATTCTCACAACTTATGACCTACAAATGCTGAGGTTGTGTAGATTTCAGGTACCTCTTGGGTATATATGGAAGGATAGTCTCCCCTTTTGTCTCATGGCTTGGAATGTCCAATAGCACCCAACATTGTGTATCTGGGAGTTGCCAACCTAAGTGCTCATTTTTACCTTGACTGTCCTCCCTTCAGTCCTTTCCTCCCTCAAATCCTCATACCTGCTGTCCTGGGATCACTTCCACGACAGCATACCTGCTCCTAGGCCTTCAATTCAGTCTCAGACACTGTTGGTTGTCTAAACTGTGTTCTTCTTAAATCCTTTTCCCTTCTGAGGTAGAAATTTAGTGACTAATAACTAAGCCTAACGTTTCTTTGTTCCTTCTGGTGATCCTTCTGAACAGGATAGGTGAGATGAATGAACAATAAGCTTCCTAACTTTGGAAAAAAGAATAATGAAGAAAAAAGAAAAGACAAGGAGACAGAGTCTCATTATGTATTAACAGCTCAGCCTGACCTGAAACTTATGGGTGATACTTCTGCCCCAGCCTCCAGAGTGTTAGGATTACAAGACTGCACCACATTCTTGTTGTCTGCCTTCAGCAGAGCCTCACTGTTAGCAGGGAGCAGCTGTGTGGACATGTGAACAGCTGCTCTCTCTAGGCTCATGTTACTAACATGCTTGGGAATTCTTTTCAGGTTTGATTTTCGTGGTTGACAGTAATGACAGAGAGCGGGTCAATGAGGCCCGGGAAGAACTAACCAGAATGTTAGCGGAAGACGAACTCAGAGATGCAGTTTTATTGGTGTTTGTAAACAAACAGGTATGTAGTTGTTAGCTTTCTGAACACTGAGACTAAAATTTACTGCCAGATGGCTCATTTGAATGTGTAGATATTTAAATTAGATGCCTGCCTCCTCCTCACCAGTCTTAACCAGAGCTCTCCTCCATCTCTTTTTTAGAATGTCTTATAGTCACTCCATAAATACTAATGGCACATCTGCTAAGTGCCAGGCTTCGCTGCAGGTATTGGGTACTTAGCAGGGAACAAGACACAAAAGCTCCTGCACTTGTGTTTACTCTTGTAGTGGGAGGAGAGGCAGGGGATAAGATTACTTAATATGTCTGCTAGTAAGTGCTGTGGGGCAACGAAGTGCAGAATGGCTGTGGGAAGTGCTGGGCATGCCTCTTCCATCTCTGCCAGGAGGGAAGGGAGCCACAGGTTCCAGAAGGAGAATGAGGGGGTGGACGCAGAACTGCCCAGCCTCTGGATCTGAGCTGAACCAACTGCCAAAGAGAAAGCGGAGTGGGGGGGTCTCTGGGTGGCGACCTCTGCTCACAGGCTTTGTGTCCTCTGTCCCTGGTCCTGAGGCTGCTGGCACTGGACAGTGACGACAGTGCTGCAGCCAGTTCTGCCGCCTCAGACTCCTCAGCTGCAGGTGTTCTTCACCTCCACTCTGCAAACATGGCTTCCCGTGGTGGGTGGACCCACTCTGCAAACATGGCGTCCCGTGGTGGGTGGATCCACTCTGCAAACATGGCTTCCCGTGGTGGGTGGATCCACTCTGCAAACATGGCGTCCCGTGTTGGGTGGGTCATGATTCACTCACCTGTTACCTGCTGTGCTGGTAGGATGCCAGGCAGTTTCACTAGTGGGCACAACAGGCTTTAAGCAAGAACACAATAGCTTTGTTTTTAATGATAAAAACAGAGCAAGTCCAGGGTGAAAATTTGAAAAGTTTAAAATGTCAAGTGAAAGAGTTTTGTGTGTGTGAGCGTATGGAGAGCCCTCGGGACTGTGTGGCTGGGAGTGGGGGCAGCTTTCTCACACTGTGACATAGCCAGGCTGTTCAAAACATAGTACTTCATTTAAAGAAAGCCAGTGTTACATTCTGAATGGTACCTTCCATTCCTCTAGCTTTATTGTCAGATTAAAAAAAGTCAGATTCCTTATCTCTCTTTTCAGAGATAAGACTTTCTATGCCTATGTAAGCAATTATGTGTGATTACATACCTATTTATCATTATTATTATTTTATTATTATTTTTGAGACAGAGTTTCTCTGTGTGGCCTTGCCTGTCCTGGACTCACTTTGTCAACCAGGCTGGCCTTAAACTCACAGAGATCCACCTGCCTCTGTCTCCCTGAGTTGCTTGGATTGCTTTGCATACCTATTTAAATTCCGAGATTATGGTATGCATTGTTTTGCAGCCTCTATTTTCACTTAGCATATATTTGACATTTTTCCATACCAGGACGTCTAGATCTTCCTTTAACGCTAACATATATACTAGTTAAGTTTTAGCTCACTGTGTCTCCTGGTATGGGTCAAAGAGAAAGATTCCTGCTTTACATTCTAGGTAAAGGAGATGTAGTGTATAGTTAATACACAGAGTAAATAACGTTTATCACGTGGTTACACATAGGGATGCTATGGTGAAAGAGACAAAATGAGTCAGTTAGGAGAGGCCCCAGCATCTGGCAGGCAATGGTGGTGGCCTTGGCTCTTCTCTGGGAAAGGGGGCACTTCGGTGTGCTTCTGGTTAGGAGGATGTGATCTGAGAATAGGAGGTAGGGGCAAGCGCAGAAGCAGGGTGACTAGTAAGGAAGTTACTTTCTTTATCCAGGTGAGAAGCTGTGGTGGGATCAGATCAGGTGGTGGCAGAGAAGATGGCAAGAGGTGGTCAGATTCAGAAATACCATAAATTCTGATGGTAGGACTGCTGGGATTTCCCGTTGTGTGGAATGTGAAGGAAAAAGCCAAACGGGCCTGAGCAGCTGGGTGTGTTTTAGAGGAAGATCCTGATGTATTGCATGAGAACAGGTTGGTAATCTGTTTGCTTGTTTTCTTTAAGGATCTTCCTAATGCTATGAACGCAGCCGAGATCACAGACAAGCTTGGCTTACATTCCCTTCGCCAGAGAAACTGGTACATTCAGGCCACCTGTGCAACCAGTGGAGATGGGCTTTACGAAGGCCTGGACTGGCTCTCCAACCAGCTCAAAAACCAGAAGTGATCAGAAGCAACCCATTCCCCATGCATTGTGGCAAAGCCAGCTGGCCTTTCCTGTGTGCATGTGAGCGTGTGAGGAGCCCTTGGGGCTGTGTGGCTGGGAGTGGGGGCAGCTTTCTCACACCGTGCCTTATACACGCTATACGAAAACCAGTATTCCATTTTTAGAGAACCAGTGTTACATTTGAATGCTACCTTCCATTTCACTAGCTTTGATGGTCATTTTTGCTGAGGCCCCCCTGGATGTGAGAGCCAGAGCGTCTCTAGGCTGGAAAAGAAGAGAGCTGAAGCGAGACATGTTGCTATTTCGGTCTGGCGTCTCCACACACCTGGAATTCCGTTGGACTTCAGTGTCCTTTTGTAAAAAGGAAGGAAGGATCTGTCATTCTTGCCCATTGTGCCAAAGCTCTCAGCTCACTTGTAGTGCTTCAAAGCAACAAGAAGAAACATCATTACGGAAGGTGTGAAGAGGTTCAGAGGGGAACTCTCCCCCAAAGCTGTTAGTTCAGAATGACTTATTTAGCTTGTTTTAGTCCAAGGAATCGGTGACCTTCTCCACTAGAGTATCAAGACTGTAACACTAGAGAAGTTTCCAGCCTACCCCTTACTTGCCAAATGGAAACCCTGTGGGCCACTGGCCCAACAGGAAGCCAGGACTCTTCCCAGCCACATGGTCCACAGTGGAGTGAAGGTCTGTTGGAGGAAGTGAAGTGAGGTGCCTCTTGTGCTCTGGCATCACTGTCTCAGGCCCTCGAGGCTGCTGCTCCCACTTTTCTGCTCTGTGCTGAGTGTTCTTCACAGGAAGCACACGGTTGCTCCTGGGTGGAGCTGTTACTGTGTCCAATTGTCCTAGTCTGTTGTAGGCTTTTAGCTGGAATCTTTCCAGAGCTGCACACCCATGAGTTCTGAGAGTCTGAGAAAATCAGGAGGTTATAACAGGGGATGAAGTTCCCAGTGACCCCTCCCTGGGTTGGTGCTAAACTTTACTCTGAGAAGCATCTTTTATTTACATCGTTCTTTCGGCATGGGCTCCCTCCTCAACAGCAGTGGCGCCTGAAGAGCTGCTCGGAAATCTGTGCTGTGTTGTCCTGCAGATAGTGAGTGAGATGTAGGAAGTCCCAGAGAGGAGCTGGATTCAGCCCAAGCCCTTCTGGCCACACAGCTCTTGGCCACATTTGTACCTAAGCTCTTCTACCACTTAACCTTTTAAAACTCCTTTCAGAAAATTTTGATTCCTCTTACAGGAAGGGGAATGCAAGCTGAACTTAAATAAACCTTGTTCATTAGTAACAAAGTTATACTAGGGGAAAAAAAAAACTCCATGTATTATAAATGTGGACTGTGTTGTTTTTCTTTAAAAATTATCTTAAGGAATGTTCATTGCAATACTTGCGACTAAGTCCAGATGTGATTTTTAACCACAGATGAATTCCTGAGAAATGTTGAAGTTGTACACCTCCCATTGGCTGGGAGTCTCTTACCCTTTGTAACTATGCTTAGTGTGCCTGGCCTGGTGCTAGGCCGCAGTAAACATGGGGTGATTGGCTAGACAATAAAGAACTTACTTGGGAAGTAGGAGACCATGTACTCCTGGATGTCTGAACTGGGTTAAGTCCACTTATTTCTGACTTTCTCCTAAAACCTCAGGATACACACACAGGACACACCAGGAGGTGCTGCTCACCCTCAGATTCCTGCCTACCTCCTTCCTGACCTTCCACACCATGACTTTCACGTGGCTTTAGAATTAAGACATCAGTAAAGCGCCTGTCGGGTTATTTCACTATGGTGGTTCTCAACAGAGACCTAGTCTTTGAAAGCCACACTCCAGTCTAGCTTGCCTTGCTCTCCAGCCACTCCCTGTTAGCATTGGTGTGTCTGAGTCTGTCAACTTGAGATACCAGTACTGACCCCACAGGGGTGAGGATTTCTTACATGCCTTTGAGTGTCTTGCTCTGCTCTTTCTGCAGATATCATGGTGTCCAACCAAGGACAGCAGCACTAACAGTGTCCCCCACTGGCCCGCATGGGAGAGGTGCCGTAGCTGCTGAGCTTATATAAGTCTCATTCATTGGTGACAAAGTTATGCTAGGAAAAAAGTTCCATGCCATTGTAAATGGGGGCTGTGAGGTTTTTCTTTAAAAATTATCTTACAGAGCCAAGTACTGTGGCACACACCTGTAATCCCAGCACTTGGGGAGGCAGAGGCAGGTGGATCTCTGTGAGTTCAAGGCCAGCCTGGTCTACAAAGTAAGTCCAGGCCAGCCAAGGCCACACACACAAAAATTATCTTGCAGAATATCATTGCAACACTGCTGATGTTTACAGTTTAGCTGCTGAGAGTGTTGTCCTTTCTAAGCGTGTTCAGTGCAGCAAGACCAGCCCAGATGCTCATATGAAAAGCAGACTGTGGGGGCCCAACCTGCTTCCTTCAGTTTTTCATTTTTATTTTGATTGTACAGTTCAGTGAGTCAGCATATTCACAGAGTAGCCACTACCAGTTTTAGATGATTTTCATCAGCACCAAACAAGCCCGGTGTCTCTTGGCTCCTGCTCCCTCTTCTTTCCCTCACCATCTGGGAGGCACTCACCTGCTCTGTCTCTGAGGATAGGGCCTGGGAAGCTGCTTGCTGGCTGTTTGAGAAGCACCGAGGCTGCAGACAACATGAACTTTACCACTACTGCATGATCCCTGTGTAAAGGGCTGTGGTCTGGTCAGAAGGGAACAGAACACAGAACTCCCACCTACCAGCGGATCCTTACCCTCCGGTCCTGGAAACTGCCCTAGGGCTTATCCGGGGCACAGGCCTTTGTGAATATCAGCACATGGGATGGTTGGGCCTGTGAGTTACCGGCGTGTTGCAGAGCATGTGATTTGATCTGTTAAACGTTATACCTCAGTGGTTGATATTTCCACAGTGTTAGGACAGGAAGAGTATTGTGGTCTGTTTCAAAGTAGGTTTCTCATGTGACCAAAGTGATGTAGGGTCCCTTGCAGGCATCAGGTAGACACTGTTCTGCAGTACATGGAAACCTTCATGATAGGCTATGGAGAGGTTTTTAAGTGTCCAGTGGTGATTAGCATATTCATGGATGTGGGTATCCATACTGTGATTTTGAGAGCTTTTTCTTTTTAAAATTTTTTTTAATTTAATTATGAGTGCTCTATCTGCATGTACACCTCCATGCCAGAAGAGATCATCAGATCCCAGTACAGATGGTTGTGAGCCACTATGTGGTTGATGGGAATTGAACTCAGAACCTCTGGAAGAGTAGACAGTGCTCTTAACCGCTGAGCCATCTCTCCAGCCCCTTTTAAATTCTATTTTATGAGTTTGGGGATTTTGTGTGCATGTATGTCTATGTACTGTGTCTGTGCCTGGTGCCCGCAGAGGACAGAAAAGGAGACATCAGATCTCCTGGAACTAGAGTTACAGATGGTTGTGAGCCACCATGTGGGTGCTGAGAATTGAACCTGAAGCCTGTGCTGTTAGCCACTGAACCATCTCTCCAGCCTGAAAGTCTTTTCAATAGGAAAATGTCAGGGCTGGAGAGATGGCTCAGTGGTTTAGAGCACTGGCTGCTTTTCCGGAGGGCTTGAGTTTGATTCCCAGCATCCCAACTGTCTCTGACTCTACTCTTAGGGGATCTAGCGCCCTTTTATGGTCTCTGAGAGCACGAGGTGTACACATGGTGCACAGACATACTTGCAAACAAAACACTTGTACACGTTTTTTAAAGAATTCTTTTGGCACACTGCCCAGCTCTGCCCCCAATCCTCCATACCCTCAAGCTTACTGTTCAAGTGTGGAGATTTGGTGGATCATCATACTGTGAAGTTTTCTCATTTTTTTTTTCACTCACACCCATGTCATCTTCTCTAATGGGTGTCATGGGATGCCTTGTCTACAAGTCTTTCCCAGGGATACCACACAGCCTGTCTGCCACACAGCCCGTGCAGAGCTTGCTTTTATTCATTGCCACTAGGTGGTGCTGCTGCTTCACCCCAGTTCTACCAGCTCCTCCCCCCCCCCCCCCCCCAATAAGCTATGGGCCTCCGGAATGGATGGGAATCCATCACTGCTTGCAGGTAGTAAGGCCTGGCAGCAGGAGTGACCCAGTAAACAGGAGTGCCTGGAAGAGAAAGGTGAAGTGGACATCAAAGAAGGTAGCATGGAGGGCAGTTATGAAGATGTCAGAAGCCTCTTCCCTGGCAGGGCACACGGATAGCGTCTGCATTACAAAGGGAGAAAAAGTGGCCCTGGGGAGGGCTGCTGAGGGTTCCAGGCCACCGGGCGCTACAGAGTGAGACCCTTCCTCAAGAGAGGGGGAGTGGAGAAGGAGGGAGGGGAAGACCAGAACGCAAAGGAGGGCTGGTGAGGTGACTGGGAAGGGTGCTTGCAGACAGGACAGCCTGAGTTCCCCCCCAGACCCATTATGTGGTAGAAAGAAAACAAAACAAGAAGGATCTTCAAGTTATCCTCTGATTTTCATATGTGTACCATGGCATGCCCACACCCACTTACATATACATACAATGTAAATGAGTGCCGGGAGGAAGAAGTCAACGTGACTTTCTGTAGCCACCTGGACACAGTTCAAAGACAAGTCTGGGACCCTGGGACCCAAACTCTTCTGAGTGCACAGAATCCATGGAAGACCAAGCAGCTAGTTCCCCAGAAGCCAGCACTGAGGAGAGAAAGAAGCTGAGAGAAAACTGGAAATGTTCAGAAATGTGGCTGGGTTAGTAGTTAGTCACACACCTGCACATTTGGTAAGATCCGTCCAGTTGTCCACTTAACAATGGGTGAGTTGTATGGCATGGAATTTATACCTCAGTAAAGAACAGTCATGAGCCCAGCAGGGACTAGGGCACTTGTGGTGGAACAAGACTTTGTTGTGAGTTGGCCGCAGCTATGAGGAGAGAGCATTTCAGAGCGTAGCCTGGCCTTAATCTAACCGTAGTGTTGGGGGAACTCAGGGCTTCTCAGAGCAGGCCTGTCTGGGGTGACATGCTCAAATCAGGTGAACCCCATCACACATGCTTATGTTCGTAGTAAACTCCTGTTGCCCTATAGCATGCCTGACAGCCTGATGACAGTCATTGCGATCTCTGAAGTCATTGCATCCCAGGGAGAGATCCTAGGTGTTTTCCACAGTGTGAGAGTTCTACATTTTCTACTTGCTGGGGCTTGTCAACATTCTTCCGATGTAGGGGACTGGATACTAGAGTCAAGGCACTATATTTAAATTCTTGTTCCATCATGGTTCCATCCAGCTGTGTGACTATGGTTAAAAATACTGACCTCTAGGAACCTAGGACTTCTCCCGAGTTACTGTGAGGATTGCACTAATGCTGTCTTCCTATGTAACCTTAAGGGGTTTGGCTTGGCTTGGAGGTACCTTAAAGAGAACAATAAAGTCCCCAAGCACCCTGCATGGTAAGGTACATGGAAAGCAGCAGCTGAATGTCTCTGCTGAACCCTGGAAGACAGGAATGAGGTCATGTGGCCTGGTGTCTAAAGTGTTAATGTGCCACATTTGCTGCCCAGGAAGGACGGGTTATTATGTACACCTGCATACCAGAAGAGGGCATCGGACCTCATTATAGATGGTTGTGAGCCACCATGTGGTTGCTGGGAATTGAATTCAGGACCTTTGGAAGAGCACTCAGTGCTCTTAACCTCTGAGCCATCTCTCCAGCCCCTAACTTTTCTTGAATTAGAAAATTTTCGAACATGGAAGTTGAAGGTAGTGGTTAGAAAGTCTTTGTCTAAATACTTTGTTCACTGTGGCCACATTCTCTCTGTAAACATTCATTTTCGTTTTTCTTTTGCTAACCTCTTTAAAAATAACAGACATCATGAACCTTTGTCCCTGAGAACATCAGCATGGATATAAGTGAGGGCCTTCTCCATCAGAAACAGAAAATCAGGGGCTGCAGAGTTGACTCCATTGTGATGCGCGCATACTGCTTTTCCAGAGGCCCAGAGTTCAGTTCCCTCGTGCCTTCTTCAGGTAGCTCACAGGTGCCTGCCTGCAGCTGGAGTTCCAGGGGAGCTGATGCCCTCTTCTGGACTTCACATACACCTGCACTCAATGTGTGCTTCCCTATTTCACACTCCTGAGTAATTGTAAAATGTATCTTTAAAGAAAAAGAAGAGAGACACACAAGCTCAACCTCAGGAAGCTGAAGCAGGAGGACACAAGTTGAAGGCAAGCCTGGATTGCATGGGGTCAGAGGGTAGGGGGCGTGAAGGAAAAGAGGGAGAGAGAATGGAGGATTTCGAGTTCACGCTCACACTTAAGGGACGCCTCAGTCATTTTCTAATGTCATCTGCTTTCTAGTTGGCTCCTGCTGCTTTTTATAATGGCTTTTCTCTCCCCCAGACTAGGATCCAATCAAGTTTCATCCATTACATGTAATTATGCTCTCTTTAATCTTGATGACAGTTTTTCCAGTCTTTTGATCTCACCTTCCCTTCGCCGCACAAACCCTTCCTCTAAACTCCTGTAGGGCAGGGCCAGCCAGGCCACATACCATCCACCCTTGAATTCTTCTTGTTCCACGCACTCATTAGATCCATTCCTCCAAGGAAAGGGCTCCTGAGGGGTTACTCAGTTCCCTGTTGGCCAGGGCTATGACTCCACTCCACTGGAACCTAACTTGATTTCCCCTCCTCTGCAAAGTAGGCTTCAAAAATGTAAACACACACCAGCCTGGTCCACAAAGCAAGGCTCTGTCCCCACAAAACCAGTCAGCCTGTTATCACCCCAGTCTGCCTCTTCTGCTATTGTCCTTAGTCTTCTGACTGTGCACAGCGAGTTTCCACTGACTTAATCTTTTAAGTAAAGCAGACGTTTCCAATGCAATAGACACGCTTTGCTTTCTTGGTTTTATACAGTCTAATACTATGTAGCCCAGGCTGGCCTCCAAATCCTCATCTGTCTGTCTCAGTCTCCCAAGAGCTGGGATTACATGTATGTGTTACCATGCTGGCCTAGAAAAAAAAAAATTTCTTTTTTTTAGATAGAATTTCACGTAGCCCAGGTTGGATTCTAATTAAAATATGGCTGAGAAGGGACGCTGAACTTCTGATCTTCCTGCCTCTGCCTTCTGAGGGCTGAGATTACGGGCCTAGGCCATCCATCCCCAGTTTTATGTGCTGCTGGGACTTAAACCCGGGACTCAGGAATGCCAAACAGATACTCTGCCAATGGAGTCACATCCCCAGCTCTGGCATCCTTTGGCTCAAAACCACCACAGACATAGATCATGCATGTGAACACAGCACTGTGCCGACCTCCGGGAAGTACTCAGCAAGCGCAAGCTTGTGCTTCCTTCTCCCTCCTCTAGCCAAAGGCCGCAGCTGAGTGTCAGCAGCGACTTCATACTAACCAAACGTATTCAACCTGCCCAGGGAGTGAGGCCCGGCCTTCTGCCTGATTCTCTCCATGTGCAGCTGCTCTTAGGGACCAAATGAACGACTTCTTTGTCTCATTTCATTTAGGTTTCTGCCTGTCCACCTTTTGGCTGCTCTTCCAGTCTTGGATTTTTCCATGCAATGGACCAGTTCTCCCTCCAGGTTTTGCCTTCCGTAGAGACCAGGACACGGACGTCATCTTTTCACACTGAATGCCTCTGGGGCGTGCCACAGAAGCTCCTTTCAGCCGGGTTCATTTAGTGGACTGGATATTAGTGAAGATCTGTAATGTACCTTATGGTGGACATTGTTCCACTGCTCACACTGTTCAGTTTGGCTAAACACAGTTTAAGTCTCAGCCATTGTTTCCTCTTCTTGTCCATCAGGAGCCCTGAGAAGGCCTTTCAGGAGTCAGCAAGATAGTTCAGAGGGTGGAGGTGCTTTCTACCAAGGCTTAGGGTCGGAGTTCAATTCCTGGATCCACATGGGAGAGAGAGCGAGCGAGCTGACTCCCACAAGTTGCCCTCTGATCAATCTGCATGTGTCCACCATGGCACAGGCACACGCCCATACACAAATAAACTAATAATTAGAAAAGTAAAGTACTTTTGGGGCCTGGAGAGGTGAGTGGTGGCTAACAGTACTGGCTGCTCTTCCAGAGGACCCTGTTTCAATTCCCAGCACCCACCTGGCAGCTCACAGCTGTCTGTAACTCCAGTTCCGGGAGATTCGGCACTCTCACACAGACATAGACACAGGCAGAACACCAATGCACATAAACTATATTAAAAAAAATGTGAAGGGAAGCTGGAGAGATGGCTCAGCAGTGAAGAACATTTTGTGGTCTTGCAGGCTGGGGGGTTCAGTTACCAGCACCCTCATGGCAGGTCACATCCATCTGTAACTCCAGTTTCAGCTTTTTTCCGACCTCAAAGGGCACCAGGCACACACATGGCGCACACACATGCAGACAAACACACACACACACAAAAGAAATCTTTGTTTAAAAGGTTCTGTCAGATGCTTTGCTACAAGTAAGCATGCAATGTGGTCAGCAATGCCTCCGCTACGGAGCTGCCAACAGTGGAGATGATGTTAATTTAATTAGTAGTTCCACTGCTCACTCGTCACACCTGCTGTTTAATATAGGCTCCAAGCCCACCTGATTGCAGAATGATGGCAGCTGTCAGAAGGGCTGGGCTGTGGCTCAGGGTGTGGAACCCTTTCACCACATGTGAGGACCTGGGTCCCACCCCCAGCCCCCAAAGAAGGTATGTGGTCTATAATTTCCAGAATCTTCTTTCAACCTGGGCAACATCTGCACGTTCCCACTTCCTCCTGCTTTCTCGGCTTCCTGACTTCTTAGTATTTGCCAGCAGGAGTTCTGCAGTCATACTGTCAAGTTCTTGGCTATATTAAGAGAGCTGAGCTCAGGCAAGATAGTGTGTTCAGCTATCCTGGGTCACAGCCTTCCCAGTTGTGTTTGATACCCTTTCTGATTGCGAGTCCCTCTTTCCTCTCCTCCCTAGATTCCTCCCTCCCTTTCTCTTCCCTCCTGTCTTCCTTTTTTTTTTCCTATCCCTTCCCTTCTTTCTTCTTCCTTCTTTTTTGAGACAAGGACTTTTCATTTTTTCCTAGGCTGGACTTAGCTTCTCAACCGTCCTGTCTTGGCTTCCCAAGTGCTGAGATCCCAGGCTTATGTTGCCACACCTGGCCACATTCTCTTTAATAAAGAAAATGGAAGGAGCTAAATGTGGTAGAGCCATCTGTCATCCTAGCACTCAGGAGGCTGAGGCAGAAGGGATGTTGTGACTCCAAAGCTAGCCTGGACTACATAGTGAAATCCAATCCCAGACCCCATCCCACCCCTAAAGAAAAAAAGAACATAAAAGGAAGTCATATTAGAAGAAAGGAGACATTAAGTTATCTCAGGCTCTTAATAACATTATGTCATCTATCTCTTTTTGTATATTTGTTTGTTTTGCAAGACAGGGTTTCTCTGTCTGTCTTTGGATGTCCTGAACTCACTTTGTAGACCAGGCTGGCCTTGAATTTACAAAGATCCATCTGCCTCTGCCACTCCAAGTGCTGGGATTGCAGGCCTGTGCCACTGAGCCGGAAATGTCAATTTTCTTATCGTCCATCTTTTAAAAGCTGCTCTGGTTATGCTTACCTCTTATTGTGAGGCCATCATTCTGAGATTCAGTAACATCAGTATTAACAACAGCCAACTTTCACTGGCCGCTTACTGAATTTGAAGATGGTTCCCCGGGCTTTACACATATTTATCTTAATGGCAAGCACTTCCGAAGCCATCTATTGTCATTTGCTCTTTTGTGTTTCCTACTCATGTCCCCCTGAAATCCACACAGCCACAGCTCTAAACTAAAGGCCACTTCCTGTCTCCACTTTCTCCTGGGTGGTGGGTCCTACCTCTGAGGTCAGACATGAGTCCAGCCTTCCAAGCCCTGCAAGAGTGGGGGCTCCTTGGGCCAGCTGAATAATGCCTTGATTTGGAATAACTAATGGCTTTATACTGGAAGGTAGAAGCCAAACTGTGTCCATGGATGGGCAGGATAGAATGGTGGCTGAACACTGGAGGAGGAGAAGCCAAAGGTTAACATCTGGGAACTCTGGAAGTGGAGAGAAGGAAGTCATTCCAGATGGGGTTCCTTTGTCACCAATGAGTGGCACAGTGTTGGGTCCAGGGTGGCCCCCTTCCCTCTCCTCAGCTGCTGCAGGGGGAGACTGGCAACAGGCAGGTGAGACTCTACAGGATGGATGCTCCCTTCCAGTGGGGAGAGTGTTTCTGACAATCTCCCAGGAACCTCAACACTCCCGATGGTGTCTCTGCATTTAAATGTAATTTGCATTTAAAAAATTGGATCTAGCTTCCCCACTGGGCTGTCAAATCTAGGATAAGAGCCTGTGCTTACTGATGGGAACAGATGCGGAGACCCACAGCCAAACATTAGGCAGAGCTCTGGGAATCCTGTGCAAGAGGGGGAGGAAGGATAGCAGGAACCAGAAGGGATCAAGGACACCAAAGAAAACCCACAGAACTAATTAACCTGGGCTCATAGGGGCTCACAGAGACCGAACCAACAATCACGGAGTCTGCATGGGTCTGACCTAGGTCCTGTGCATATGTTAGGGTTCCATAACTTGGTCTTCTTGTGGGACTTCCTAATGGATGTCTGTGACTCTTTTGACTGCTTTTGGGACCCTTTTTCTCCTACTGGGTTGCCTCATCCAACCTTAATACGAAGGGTGGTACCTGGTTTTATTGCAGCCTGATATATCATGCTTAGTTGATAGCCATGGATGCCTGCCCTTTTCTAAAGAGAAACGGAGGGAGAGTGCACGGGAGGGGAGGGGGAGGGGAAACTGGGAGGGAAGAAGGGAGACAAAGCTGCATTCAGGATGTAATGTAGGAGAGAATAACAATAATAAATCCTATGTTTTTGCAGAATCCTCTTCCAGGCCCAACCTGGGGGTCTGTGGGGGGGGGGGGCAGATGTTCAACAAATATCTGGTGAGTTAATTAATGCAGTTGTAGGGATGAGAGAAATCTAACCCTCAAAAGGTTTGCTGGAATGGGCTGGTAAGTAGACAAATGAAGCTGACTGACAGCCTTATGAGGTGTACATGCATCTAACACGGGCAGGCAAATGACAGGAGGGGTTTATCACCCCAGTTTGGCTTCACATCTGCATGCCTTCTTCGGGGGACAGAGGCAGGTGGAGGGTGTAGACCATTTGGATGATAAATGATTTTTAGGGGAAACAAATGGGCCAAAGAATGGATAATTGCCTATAATTGTTTTGGATATATGTGTGTGCTATATATCTGGTTGTTGGTGTAAATATGAATGTATGTGCACATGCATACATAGGCCAGAGGTCAACACTGTCTTCCTCAGTTGCTCTCCACTTAGTTTTTGAGACAAAGGTCTTTCACTAAGCCCGATGCTCATGGATTTGGCAAGACTAGCTGGTTAGCAAGCCCCAGGGAACCTCCTGTCTCTCACCTTTCTGCCCAGCTTTTATATGTTTGCTGGGGATCTGAACTCAGGTCCTCATGCTTGCCAGCAAGTACTTCACCGCCAAGCCAGGTCCACTGCCCCCTGAATATTTTTCTTTGGGATGTGAACGGTAGCCTGAGACAGTCTGTCTAGTCATGGTAGCATTCTTTAGCTTCTCTCCCTGGGGTATGAGTTTGAAGAACCCTTGGAGAGAAGACTGCAGGCAATTGTTTTCCCCTTTGGTGGGTGTTTCAGTAGAAGAGAGGCCATTCCAGTAAATGCTCTCTCTGGTCTCTACAACCCTTTCCTTAAAAATGACTGGCATAGCAGACTATCACATACTGTGCTAAAACTCCCCGTGTTTCTCCTGGCTGAGTGAGGTAAAGAAGACCCCAGAACAATACAACTTGTTTTCTTTCTCATTTTTAACCAACTGCAGAAATTCTCCAGTGGGCACTTATTCTCAGATGTGTGTGTTTCCAGACATGTGTTTTGAATACAGTGACTGTTCAGTGTGTATCATCTAGTCATCTGACTGAAGACCCTAAGGAGGCCAGCATCCCAAAGAAGAACATGTTTTCTTTGCACCACTAAGCGAACATCCTAGTGATATGTGTATTCAGTAGGCAATTACTAAATGTTGTTGGCTAATTAGGAGGCATAAATGTGGAAGGTTTTGAGTTAGTGAAACAAAGCTGCAATATGGATAATAAAACAAAGAAGTCGCTGGGGCTAGGTAAATTGCTTCTGAAGGCTCCGTGTGTAGACAGGAGAGGAATGCTGGCCGGCAGGCAAGTCTGCCTTCCAATTACACTCCCATGAGGACAAAATTGCTATTCACCCGGTGACTGTAGCTACAAGATTCTGTCCCCAGAACACACTCCTGCTGCGATGTGTAGATGGGTGGTTGCCCCCGTTACTTTTTATTTTCGACTTGACACAAGCCAAGGGTCACCTGGGAAGAGGGAACCTTGACTGGAGAATTGTCTCAATCCGATTGGCCCGTGGCCGTGGCTTCGCTGATGATTGATGCGGGAGAGCCAGCCCACTGGGGCCAGCACCATCCCCAGGCTGTGTGAGACAGGTAGCTGCCAGCTGGAGAGATGGCTCTTCCGGGAGACCCCAGTTTGGTTCCTAGTGCCCAGGTCATGCACCTTACGACTGCCTCTCATCCCACCTACAGGGAGCCTGGTGCCGGCTTCTGGTATCTTCATGGCACATACTCACACAAACACATAGTTAAGTAAAAGTAAATCTTTAAAAATATGAATAAGAGAAGGCTAGGTTACTATGTTAATCCTGCCAATCCATGACAATCCTGATAAGCTAGAGTCAGATGGAAGGGGAGGAGGTCCTCCCCTATCAGTGGACTTGGAAAGGGGCAGGGAGGAGATGAGGGAGGGGTGGGGAGGATAGGGAGGGAATGTGGGAGGGGGCTACGGCTGGGATACAAAGGACATAACCTGTGACTAATATAAAAAAATTTTAAAAAACAGCCTTATCTTAATAAAATTTATAGAAAAGTCACAACTTTGCAAAATTAAAAAAATATAATTCTATAATTACTGAAGCAAATCGAGAGTGCAACGTTTATTTATTAGTAATACTGTATATGTTGCACTTCTTTAGCATATGTGGAATTATTGTAAAGACTTAAATGTTGAGAATAAAGATAAAAAAATCATGAAAAACAAAGAAGGCTAGGTTAGCATCAGCCAGCCGGCCGGCCAGCAAACAGCACACCTCTCTGGATCCTGTTTTGAGTTCCTGCTTAGCTTTCTGTTCTAGCTTCTCTCAGTGATGAAGTGAGGACTGGAAGAATAAGCTGAAATAAACCCTTTCTTCCCTCAAGCGGCTTTTGGTCATGGCATTTGTCATAGCAACAGAAAAACAAATTAGAGCAGCGGAAGAAGGGTCCAGGTGCTGTGAAGCACCTGGGAGTAGTCACTTCACACACCTGTGGCTGATTGAATGCTGACCCAATTGGGCTGCCAGCTTTTTTTTTTTTTTTTTTTTTTTGACAGTACTTAAGTATGAACTTGGGAATCAGGAATCTGGATGGCCAAGTAACAGAACACAGCTCAGGAAATTACAGGTTTCATATTTCAGGAAAACTGGTGAATTTAGACAGCTTGAGTATCTCCTTCCCATTAGGGAAGACAGCCTTGGCCTCTGAGTTCTGGCTGACAAGGGCTTGTTGCCGAGACAAGCTCTGGAAGGGGAAAAAAAATGTTCTCAATTATCTTGCCAGCTTTTGAGATGTTAAAAAAATAAAAATCCACACACCCCACCTCCACAATCCTTTCTAAGTAGCTCAATTTTCTATGTGTTGTAATCGGCTGTTCTGTCTGGGGACCATTCTCCCTGGCTGGAGTGGGCGGGGCTTGTCATGCAGGGCTCAGAACCAAGTCACAAATTCTGGCTCTCAAGGCCCTCCGATCCTCAGATTTTGGTTACATTTTTCCCACTTACCACATGCCTCTCTCTTCTTGTTTTCTCTGCGGGGGAGAGACAGCAGAGGGCCCCTGCTGCAATCCTGTCTGGTTCTGCCACTCGCTGGCTGGCTACTTCTAGCTTGCAGGAACCCTGTCTCTCCATCTGTCAAATGGGTATAGTAATACCCACCCAAATCACAGACAGAGGGTTGCTGGGAAAGGCTGGGCCCAGAAGATGGATTCTTTCCTCTGTTGCTGTCCACAAGCATCACATAAACCTGCCTGACACAGCCAGGTGCAGTGGTGAATGCCTGTAATCCCAGCACTCGGGGAGATGGAGGCAGGTGGATCTCTGTGAGTTTGAGCCAGCCTGGTCTACAAATTGAGCCCAGGACAACCAAGGCTACACAGAGAAACCCTGTCTCAAAAAAATAAATAAATAAAACAAAACAATAACAATCTGCCTGTCACAGCCCCATATGACTGGCCCTAATAGGCCCAGAGTTGATGCAGGGCCTTTCCTGTAGGTGGTGCTGTGGCCTGGTGAATGCCAGTACAGGTAAACCCAGGGCTGCCCAAGCAATGTGTAGCTGTCTAGGGAACACCAGCCTAGGTTTCCTGTATTATATGTCCTGAGTATGTGTCCCTCCCTCGACATCCTTAGCTGTCACAATTGGTTTTTCCTAGGGACAGGTACCTGGAACCAAGATTTCTCTTCTATCTCCTCTGTCTTCTCCAGTAGATGGAGCTGAAGGTCCTGCCTTAATCTTCCTCTCAGACATCACTCCCCTCCCGCTTGCTAGACACCCTGCTAACAGGTTGCTCACCCTACCCAAACTGAGCCACTTGCTGCACATTTGGCTGGTGGGAACCACAGCCGTCAGTGTGTCTGCAGCCTGCTCAAGCCCGGGGGAGCCTCTCAGCTACCTGGGAGGCTATAGTGGGAAACCCTTCTGTTTTGACTTCATTTCCCAATCGTGCTAAAGCTGGGCAGTCCAGGAAGGAGGTGAGCCAATGCTAAACACAAAAAGACCTGGGCTGGTGAGATGGCTCATGGAGACAGGGGCTTGTTCAAAGCACTGAGGATTTTCATTTAATCCCTGGAGCCCGTGCAGCAGAAGGAAAGGACCGTCTCCTTCAAGCTGTCCTTTGGCCTTCATGTGCATACTGTAGGAGGTGAGTGTGCACACATATACTAGACAGACAGGCAGACAGACAGACAGATGACTAGATACAATTTTTATTTCTTAAGGCAAAAAGGACCAGTGTCCTGTGTGGGGTTCAGAACTCAAATGCAGAGCTTTTTGGTCCATTCTAAAGAGTTGGGTTTGGGAACCAGAGTCCTTCCTTTCCTGTCTGAACCGGGAATGTGACATTGCTAGCACTCCCTGGGGTGAGTTTTGTAGCAGGCTTGGTGTTGTACTGGGTAGCACTGCTTTCCAAGTGGTGATCTGCTAGTCTACAAAGAGTGAGTGGGTAAGAGGGAGCAGGTCAGCTTAGTCGCTGAAGGAGGAGTGTGTGAGAGAAGGGCTGGCAGATTCTGGGGAGCAAGATTTCTTGGTAAGGTTCTGAGAACCCACCTTTTGTTCTGCTGACCTCCTCCAGTCATGTGTGTGTTTGTGTGTGTGTGTGTGTGTGTGTGTGTGTGTGTGTCAATCATCTGGGCACCAGGCGGCGAGCTGACCATCTGTCTCAATTTTTTTTTCCACAAAGAAAATAGATGGGATCAGGCTCTGAGAGGCAGACTACTTTGGCCCTCAGTGGACACTGGAGTTGACCACCCAAAGCCGTGGGATCCTGAGGGCAGCACCCTGTCACCATGGTGAAGCCTTCACTGAGCAACTGCAGTTCTCACCACCACGGGGAGAGCAGTGTAGAGAGGAACCCTGAAGACTGGGACAGCCAGCACGTGGCAAGAGACAAGGCTGTCTCACCCGCAGTCTCCAGGGACAGCTAGGACAGCAGAGCTGAGTTGGGAGCTGCTGGTTGCCAGGAGAGCTGACCCATTTCAGAGCTCCTTACTTAGGGAGCTAAGGACAGAGCCATCACCCACAAGCCAGCATTGACGATGCTGGACCACACACTGGTGATAGGTGTCATAGGGGCTTGGGAAGCTCTATGGTGGGGTTGGATCCTGGAGCATCGAAAAGGAATGTTCTTAGACACCTCAGTGCCCTGGTACATGCCATTCCCTTGCAGAGCCTGCCCTCCCCGACCTCCAGCTGTCCTCATCTGCCAGTGTCCCAGCTGCCTCCTCTTTGTCAATGCCCCATGACAGAGGAGCTCTGCTTCCTATGAGGGACCCTGATGCCATCTGCATATGTTCCCCACCACGGAAAGGTCATTATTCAAAGCTAATATTGGGATTCAGGCCTGAATCCTAGCACTCGGGAGGCAGAGACAGGAGAATCACTATTGGGCTTGATGGCAGCCTGGTTTACACAGTGAGTTCCAGGCCAGCCAGAGCTAGACTTCTGGCCTCAAGAAAACAAAGGGAGAAAGGAAGGAAGGAAAGAAGAAAGAAAAAAAGAAAGGAAGAAAGAAAGAAAGAAAGGTCACTTGTTTAACTGTTTGTCCTCCCATACCATAGAGGGTACATTCTCAAAACAAACAGTTTGGGTAGATTTCTCTGTGAGATTGACAGACATGACCACCATCTACCTCTACTCATGTTTGATAGTATCTCATCCTGTTAGGAGCCTGGCACAGAGTCACAGACATGCTTGAAAGGGTTACAGTTTTTAATAGAAGGCCAGCCCGATAGAAAGCCTTTAGAACAAACACGGCTTTCTATTGAATTCCTAAGATCTAAACTTTGCGGGGTTTTTTGGTTGTTGTTTTGTTTTCCACTTCTAATAAGTAGAAAATACCAGCTTGGGTTGATCTTTAAATGGTGAGTTTGAGCTCCAACTAGCTAAGCCTATTATTCCCATTTGAGGCAACCTATATATCTTAAATTATTCCCATTGGAGGAGGAGGGACACAGGGCTTCCCAGGCAGAAATCCAGGGGGATACCTCAGAAGCCACAGAGAGGAAAAGCACAAAAGCATTTTAATTTGATTTTGTGATGCAGAAACAAAGTGTTCCGCTTGTTTTGCTCTTAAAGTGGAGAGCAGAGAACATAAAATGATTTAACAAATGAAGAAATGAAAAGCCCTGCCTTGTGTGATGGCCAGTTTAGGAAGAGACAAAGAGGAGGCAGGGACAATGGAAGCGATGAGGGGAAGGAAGGAGGACAGTGTGACAGTGTGCAGAGGTCGTGATGGTGGGAGTAATGAGAGAAGAGATCAACATAGACGCTTGCACGAGTGCTTGCTTGTACATGTCTGCTACACACATGCATCACAGTCTTTGTATAATCAAAGACTTGCTTTGTAGAACTAGTATCCTATTTTGTTTGTTTTTATTACATTAAGAGAAACTCTCAGCTGGGTGCAGTGACACAGATGTGTAATCCCAGCACTCTGGGAGGCAGAGACAGGGGGATCTCTGTGGGTTCAAAGCCAGCCTGGTCTACAAATTAAGTCTGGGACAGTCAAGGCTACACAGAGAAACCCTTAAAAGAATAAACAGCAAGTAGCAGATGAATGGATGGATGGATAGGTAGATTGACAGATAGAAAAAAAACATCCTTAGCTGGGGGTGGGGGTGGCACCCACCTTGATTCCCAGCACTTGGGAGGCAGAGGCAGGCAGACCTCTGTGAGTTTGAGGCCAGCCTGGTCTACAGACAGACTTCCAGGACAGCCAGGGCTATATTGAGAAATCCTGTCTTGAAAAAAAAAAAGAAGAAAAAAGAAAAGAAAAGTAAAGAAAAAGAACAACACCATTAAATTGGTCACCAAAGGCATTCATCAGAAATCAACTAGAGAGCCCCTTTAAGGCTGCCCTCTGGAGTTTCTGCTAGAGGGATTCTGGGCAGATCAGTGTCCCCTTGGGTTCTTTTAATTCCAAGTAAAAGAACAAATAGCAACAGATAGAAAAAACAGCACCAAATCAGGATCTCATAACATCTAGCAGAAACCAACTGGGGAAGCTGAGGCAGTCAGCTGGAGATCCTGCTTCTCTTCCCTGGTTGGGCATTTTTATACCGTGGGGCAATCAGCAGCAACCTCTGTTGGGAATGGCTCCCCTTCTAGCTGATTGTCAGGGCCCAGTGATGTCCCTGTTGGGCTATTTCACTGTTCTCTTCCATCCCCAGCACAGAGTTAGGGGGCCAGTCCATGCCCAGATGAGGAACCTTAGAGGACACCCAGAGATAAACATACTTGGGTCTGAAAAGGGGATGTGGGCAACCCCGCTTTCAGACGCAGCTTTTCAGTGAGCTCAAACAGCACGCTAGAGCTTGCCAAAATAATGAGTATTAGACAGTATTCACATTTCTTTTGAGACAAGGTCTGTTACTGGCTTGGGACATGACTAAGTAGGCTAAGCTGCTGCCCAGCAGGCCCCTCTGCCTCTCGGGCACTAAGATCATAAACACCACTATGCCCAGCTTTTTTTTTTAATGCATGTTCTGAATATTGAATCTAGGTCTATTGTACTTGCAGGGCAAGCATTTTATTGAGTCATCTCCTCAGCTCTAATTCAGTAGGTTTTTTTTTTCTTTTAAATAATTTTTCAGAGATGAGCACCCTTCACCACATCCTGATTTGGATGAGTTCCTTCTCTTTTGTTTAGGTTCGTGGGTGACGCATCTCCATTTGACTTTTTGTGCTTCTGGAGCTATTGATGATCAATCTTCTGGCATCATGTGTCCAAGTGTTTCTCTGTGTGCCCGATACTGTGCTGTCCTAGTATTTGTCTTCTATGCTGGAGGTATTCCTCAAGCTCTTGGCTACGCTTTGTGGTACCCGGAGTCAAGTAACATAAACAGAGTGAACTCTGTATGGATGTCATCTCTCATCAAAGAGTTTCAGAGCCAGAGGTCCTAGACATTTCTTTAGAGGGATCTCCAGTGTCCACAACAGTGAGTCTTTTCTAGGGGCTATTTTATGTCCATGGGGGCTATTGGATAGGAAATAGGAGAGGAGAAAAGATTCTGATGTTCTATAGCACAGTAGGGTGACTAGAGTTAGCAATACTTTATTGATACCACACAAATAAATGATACACATCAGTAATGAGAACAGGTGAATTGTCCTGATTTGACCATTATGCATGGTATACATGTAGCAAGGTATCACACTGTGGGAGCTGGAGAAATAGCTCAGCGATTAAGAACACCTTCTACTCTCACAGAGGACCAGAGTTTGGTTCCCAACATCCATATGTAGAGGCTCACAATTGCTTGTAACTCCAGTTCCAGGGACGGGGTGGGGGTGGGGTGGGGATGGAGGGTGAATTCCATACCTGTTGCTTATGCAGGCACCTTCGCTCATATGCACATGCCTCTCCCGAAACATACATATAATTAAATACAATGCAAATAAGTACATTTCAAAATGACACTGTAGGCCGTCTGGGGAGATAGCTCAGTTAGTCAAGAGCTTGGAGAGAAGCCATGCGGACCTGAGCTCAATCCCTAGAACACATATGAAAAGAAGCCAAGTGCCATGCGGTTTATGTTCAGCTGGGATACCAGCACTGAAGAGACTGAGACAGGGGCATTCTTGGTGCTTGCTAACCAGGGAGTCTGGCCTACTCAACAAGCCCCAGGCCAATGAGAAACCCATCCTGTCTCCAAAAAACAAGTGGACAGTGTCTGAAGAATGATACCTGAGACTGGCCTCTGGTACATGCACATATGCAAACAAACATCTCCCCCCATCATGAACACACACACAAGCAAACACTATTACATTTCACTCTAAAAGTGGGTGCAATTATTATTTATCAATTTAGAAAATTAAAGCAGGTGGCTATTTAAAAGATGGCTCAGTTGTTAAGAGCACTTGTTGTGTGATTACGAGGAAACAAAGTTCAGATCCCTAACTAGCCACATAACTAGTCAGGTGTCCTACACAAACCTCTAAACCCAGCTCCGAGGACTGATGAGGCTTGCCGGCCTCTAGCCTAGCCAAGAAAATGCAAGCCCTAGGCTGAGGGAGAGACTCTGCCTCAAAGGAATAGGGGGAGGGGGTGACAGAGGACAGCTGGCAACTTCTTCTGGCCTCCACATGAGCGCACAGGCGCCCCTCACACGTGAGCATACACAGACACGTATATCCACGCATACAAGCAGAAATAAATGGATAACAAAGACTTTAAGTACTTACTAAAAAGCCTACCCCCACCCTCCCAAAAAAAATCAAGAATCCAGGAGTCCACAAGGTGCTAGCGGGAAGGGAAGGTGTAGGTGAGTACAGAGTGTAATTCTGGGTTTCTGGCCTGGAGGTGTGGGGGTGGGGAGGGTAGAGCTGGGATGGAAGAGATGAGCATCCAGCAGACAGACTTATTTAGTCCTCTGCTTTCACAGAGGTGCCTTCCCTTTCTGCATTTCCTGTTCATGACTCTCCACCAAATAGACTTCCTGGTGGGTTGGAGAAAGGTGGGGCACTTGGCTGAACCGAATGGGGGTGGGAACTTGGGGGTATCTAACTTCCTTCTCGTTTGAGATAGTGTCTCTTGTATCTCAAAAGGCCTTGAACTCCTGACCCTCCTGCCTCTGCCTCTGAGCCCTAAGATTACAGATGTGTGCCACTGTGAGCTCTATGCTCCCTATGCCAGCTTCAGCCAGTTGCCCAGTTTTCCTTCAGACATCTCCTTCCTGTCTCTGCAGCACGTGGTGCCTGAACTCGCAGGCCTTGCCAAGATTCCCCAGCATGTCTTAGCTCTACCTTCACGACCATGCCCTGTGAGGGCACGTGGTCTTCCAGTGCCTCAGTGCCCACGATGCCTCTCCCTTCTTCCCAGCTTCAAATATCTGTTGACAGCTTTGATCTTCTGCTGGATTCCCCCCCCCCATCCCTGCCTTTTTTTCTTGGCCACAGATCCTCTCCCCCGCTTTTTAACCCTGTACATTTTATTAGGATTTCTGTAAGAAACAAGACATCCGCGTGTTCAGTTTATTACGTTTGAAATATGGGTGTCAAAGATTTAAGAATTTAACAATTGGAATTAATTTGATTTTGTAAGGTAGAACCCACAAACATAAGAGTTAAACACATTTGTGGGGAGCCCTGGAATGTTTCTGTACACACACACACACACACACTTATGCTTAAATCAGGTACAGCGCCATTGCTTAATGTTGAAAATACTCCAGATCTTTATTCCCTCGAGCTTTCTGAAATTTATAATACATTATCTCCTCCACCCCACTATGCAACAGCACCCCAGAACATCTCCCTTGTGTCTGCTGTAATTTAACACCCGTGGTCCAACCTCATTGCTTCTCTCCCTAGTCCTTACTCTCAACTTCCAAGATATCGACTTTTTTTTTAGGTCCTGCATGTAAATGAGCCAAACTTCTCTTTGTGTGTGTGTGTGTGTGGTATATATGTGTGAGAGCCCAAGCTTGATGTTCGGTAGCTTGATGTTGGTGTCTACCTCAGTTGCTTTCCACGTTATTTGCTGAGACTCTCTGCATCCCTGGCGGAGGGTTACTGCACCTCTGAGCTGTATCCTTAATCAGGGTCTTGCTATGTAACCCGGACTGACCTGAAATATGTGATCATCCTGGCCTTTGACTTTCAAAGCTCTTGGAATATAGAGCTGTGCACTGTACGTGGCTTATTTTTTAATTTAACTAATTGATTTGTTTTTGAAGCTTGAGGGACAATTTTATTAAGGTTTGAAAGAAAAAAAAAAAAAACAAGGCAGGCAAATATATAAACCTCCAAAGTTTCCCAATGGAGGGAGACGTGGGAAGAGAGAATTATGTGTTGTTTCATAAGCAGCCACGTGGCAGGAGAGGGAGGTGGGGGTCAGAGAATAAGAGAAAGCCCAGTGTGTCTGTGAAAGCATGCCCAGGCTATGGCCTACGTCTGAACGGAAAAGGAAAAGTTAACGCTTTTCTGAGTTAGAAGAGCGGACGGGCCTAGCATAGCTCCAAGGCGGTAACTCCATAAGTCACTGCCTATTTTCATTTATTTATTCATTTATTCATTTATTTATTTATTTATTTATTTATTTTAGGAAACTCCATATTGTTTTCCATATGGCTGTACTAATTTACGCTCCCACCAGCAGCACACAAGCCTTCCCTTCTTTCTGTCTCTTCCACTGCCCTTGTTATCTTTGGCCTTTTCAGTACTAGCTCTTCCTTGCTAGAGCTGGCTGCCAGCTCCCTGCAGTTTTGAAAAACTAGAAACTTAAATCTACCTGTGTTTTTGCAACAGAAAATGCAAAGCAGGAGACTTAACTTACTCTGTACTGTAGAGAGCTGGGTCAGAATGGCTTTTCAGATTTTAGGTACTACATTTTGTTTTTGTTTTGTTGTTTTGTTTTTTTTTTTGTTATTTGGTTTTCTGAGATAAGGTTTCACTCTGTAGACTTGGCTGGCCTGGAACTCACAGAGAGCCATATCTTCTGTCTCCTGAGGGCTGGGATGAAAGGCATATGCTACTACACTCAGTAAAGGTTTATTTTATCTGATTATGTGTATGTGCCCGTATGTGGGTACTTACATGTGAGCACATGCCTGAGGAGGCTAGAGGTGTTGGCTTCATCGGAGCCAGCGCTCACTACCTGCAGTTGTGAGCACCCAACAGGTCTTCTGGGGAACAGAAATTAGGCTCTCTGTGAGAGTACTGCTCACGCTGACCCACGGAGACAGTTCTCCAGTCCCATACTAGTTCTTAGAGAAACAAAGGTTTTGTTTGTTTGGTTGTTTTCTTTGAGACAGGGTTTCTCTGTGTAGCCTTGACTGTATTAGACTTGCTTTGTAGACCAGACTGGCCTTGAGCTCACAGAGATCTACCTGCCTCTGCCTCCCTGAGTGCTGGGATTACAGGTGTACGCCACCACTGGTCAAAACAAAGGTTTTAAAGAAATGGCTCAGGCTGGAGAGATAACTCAGCAATTAAGATCATTGACTCCTCTTCCAGAAGACCAGGGTTCAAGTTCTAGCTCACAACTCTCTGTGGTTCTTGTTCCAGGGACTCTGACGCCCTCACACAGACATACACGCAGTCAAAACACCAATGCACATAAAATAATTTTTTAAAAAAAAGAAGAAGAAGAAATGGCTCAGTGGTTAAAAATAAATACTGCTCTTCCAGAAATCCCAAGTTCAGTTTTGAGCATGGAGGTTGCTTACAACTACCTGTAATTCCAGATCCAGGGGGATCCAATGCCTCTGGCCTCTGCAGGTACCTGTAGCCACACCCACATCACCCCTCCCCCCACCTACCAACCCACATACACATAATTTAAAACATAACATTTTTTAAAGTGAGGCTGGAGAGGGGCTCAGTGATTGGTTAAGAGTACTGGCTGCTCCTGCAGAGGACTAAGTTTTGACCCCCCGCAGCCACATGGTTGCTCACAACTGTCTGTAACTGCAGTTCTAGGGGATCAGTGCCCTCTTCTAGCCTCCGCAGGCACCCGGAGTACACATGGTATATAGGCATAACATGCAGGTAAAACACCCATGCACATAAAATGTTTTTTTAATTGAAAATACTGTCAGCAAATGAAGGAAGTTCTGAGCAGGGGCAGGAGGTGATTGAAGGAGCAGACCCTTGGCCTTGAGGGAACTAGAAAGTGTTTGACAACTCTGTAATTGGGAGATTCAGAGACTCTGGGATGGCTGAGTGATTCATTTGGATCCAGGTCCCTTAAAGTGACCTCTGCCCTTGCATCTTTACCACTGTTTTATTTTGTGATCATAGCAATGTCTAAGCTCCCATGGAAAGGTAAACTTGAGGGCGGATAGGGATGAATGGGCAAAGGGTACAGTTATATCAGACAGGATGAGTTAGGCTGTGCTACAGTCACAGGGGAGCAATGGAATTTCAGTGACTTGCTGGTCACAGTAGCCCAGGAAGCTTCAGCAGGGGGGTTGCCATGAATTTGGGGCTAGTTACACAGTTAGTTGCATGCCAGCCTAGGCTTACAAGACTGTTATCACACAGATCGAAGACATAAGACAAAGCAAGCACCGGACAGGTTGCTTAAGGGTGGAAGGGTTTGTTTTAGCTCACAATTTATAAGGGGATGCCATCCATCACAGAAGGGAAGGTGTTGAGGCAGGAGCACCTACAGTCAGGGAACAGAGCAGGCAGGAAGTGGAGCTGTGCAATGAGACTTCAAGGCCCACCCTGGTCTAATTCTTCCAGCAAGCCTCCACCTCCAAAAGCCTCCACAGCTTTCCAAAGCTTCTAGATCATCTTCCAAGTGTTTTCCCAAATCCTTAGCACTGCAGACTTTGCTGAGTGCTCCTGCTTATCCAAGGAACTGTGCTGGGCTCTTTCTCATCTGCCTCTGTGGTTGGTAAGTTTGGCGCCAACCTCATCTGATCCTGGTTAAGCATCTGGCCTTGACTAGGAGTCTGAGCACTCAGGTGGTGACAAGGGGGAGGAGGGGATGAAAACAGACAGATGCGAGAGACAGATGTGAGAGCAGTGCCCCTGGTGATCTGGAATGCAGGTACCCCCCCCCCCACACACACCACATACAGGCACCAGGCTGCTCCTATGCGCAGAGGCATCGCCCTGAAAAGGAACATTCCTGCCTGTTCAGTGAGCTGGGCAGCCTTGGAAGGGAAGATTCAGCTATTTCCTCTTTCACCTGTCAACCCTCCATCCTCTGGTGGGCCTGGAGTCAAATGTCACCACACGCCACACCTGGATGCTTGGTTTGGAGCCCAGCTGCCAGCCCCATCACCAATGTCAGTGGTCCCTGACATTGTCTGAACCTTTTTGAGCTGACTGAACCACAGTGTCTGGGAAACTCCAACTACTACATTCTACAGACAGACTCCAAGGATTTTATTTTCCCTTACACTTTTCCAAGGCCCCTGTCACCTGCTTAATGACCAGCCCCTGACACGACTCCTAGAATGTCCTTGCAGGAGCCTCCCTGTCCCTGAGCCTCTTTCCTAAGCAAACAACCCTGAAGGGCTCCTTTAGTTTCTGAGGTCAAGGTCAACATGAGGCTGGCGAGTGGAGAGGCAATACAGACACCTCAAGTTTGTCTTTGGTTGAGTTATGATTGTGGGGTGTCTCCCCCAACTGGTTCAGCGCAGCGGGATGACTAGGCAGGCCAGAGGCCCTTGGGAGCCTCTTTCTGGTTTATACTCTTCTCCTATGGTTGCCCCGAGCTAGGTCCTGACATGGCTAGGGAGAGAAGAAAAACAGCCAACACCCCTGAGGTGAGGTGACCTGGCTGAGTATTCTCACTCAAGAGACACACTGTACCCAACCCAGACTTGTAAATGCATTTTAAAAGGCTGTCCAATGAAACAAAGGCAAAACAGCCTTGTTCCACAAGCCTCAGTGAGGAGCAGTAGTGGGGGGAGAGCAGAGGCTGTCCTAGCCAGAGAAGGATCCTGGGATGCTGGCAGGGTGACACAAGATGTTTTGGGATGGGTTATCTGGGTTCACAGTGACCCCCCGTTTCTATCCAGGAACCCAGAGACCCAGAGGAAATCTCCCCCGCTGTTTACACTAGTTACTTGAAACCTAAACCTCCCGAGTCTGCCTCTAATTTGGGTTCTTATGTCTTTAGGGGTTTCATCAGTGAACTTCAAACCCAGTAGATATAATATACAAAATTCTAAGTGTATTAGAAGCTTTCACATGGCTGGTCTTTGACTTATTTTTTTTGGAAGGAGGAGCAAGAGCTTCTTGCCCGATTCTCCGCAGGGCTCAGGAATCAAAGCAGAGTGCCTCAGTCTAGACTTTGCTGGAGGCAGGAAAAGGCTAGGCTGTCCATAATTCCAGCAGGACCTCTGGCCATGATCAACTGCTGAGTGAATGAGGCTGGGGATCCTGAGGGAAGCAGGCCCTGACTAGACTTTCTTCCCCTCTTTGGCATGCTTTGTGGTTCTTCTTTCTGGCAAGCTGGCAAGAGGTTTCTATAAACGGCCCTACTCAAAAGCCTGCTTCTTTGACACTCTCATTGAGCCTGGTTCATGGCTGGGTATGGAGGACATAAGAAAGATGAGGCATGGGTCTAGTCTGTCCATGTGCCCATGCTAGCTATGTGCTATAAATAAAGATGAAAGAGGAGCTGGAAACGCAACTCAATTGATAAGAGTATTTTCCTATCATACATGAAGCCCTGGGTTCAACCCCAGCCCTACATTAAAAACAAAAACAAAAAACAAAACAAAAAACAGGTTGAGGTGGAGGCCTGAGGGTCAGGATTTAAAGGCATCCTTGACTGCATAGCAACTTTAAGGCCAACCTGGACTATATGGGACTCTAATCCAACAAAGCTGAAAGAGGTTGAGGCAGCGGGAAAAGAGAAGGATGAACTTGTCCCTGGCTGGAAATTAAATGGACAGGGGAAAGGTGAGTCAGGTGACACATTCCTTAGGGTCAGGCACCAGGATGCAGCGTAGGCTGTGACTTCTGAGAGCCTCTAAAACCCATCAGGACGATACCATGGAAATGCTTCATCAAATTGTCAAATCAACTGAAGTCACATTCATCAAGATTGGTCCTCAAGGTGGGGCTGGCTTTTAGAAAGATCTAGAAGGGCATGGAAAGTACCAAGGACAGCATGGATAGAGATGTTCCCTGGTATTGTCGCTTGATGCTGACTCAGTGATTTAGCTGGGATTTACTCGCTCCCATCAGTCCAGCAAGCATTCAGATTCCATGACTCAGCAGTCCTCAGCCTGATGATGCAGCAGTTTGAAGATTTGTGGGAACTGACAATTAGGTCAGTAGAGAGCTCATAAATCAGAGCTGTCAATTACAATAATAATCATTACTACAACTGAACAAGAACTTATCAGGTATTGAGGTCCATACAGTATATACAGGATAACTTACTGGAGGGACCATCAGATTGTGCAAATGGAGGTTGAGTTTAGGTAGTCCACATTCCATGGGTCCACCTGCTGCTGTCTTCCAGTTAGTCCCCCCCCTTCCCCCATTTCTCACTCAAGCATCTTTCCCTGCTGGTCATAAGCCATGACCCGTCTTGGTTGGTCAGTTGGTTGCTGGCTAAGTTTGGGTTTGTTAGTGCAGGCTGGCCTTGAACTCATTATGTACAAGGGGCTGGCTTTGAACTCCTGGTCCTCTTATCTTTATTTCTCAGTGCTGGGATTATAGGCAAGTGCTACCATATCTGGCTCGACCCCTTTGAAATGTCCTGAAGGGTCAGCGCCAGACAGGACTCCCCACTTCTCCTAGTTCAGTTCCTTATTGTATGGGATATAAAAATGAAAACTCATACATAGGAGAGAATTGCTTTTTAAAGACAAGGTCTCATGTAGCCCAGGCTAGCGTTGCTATGGCCCACGATTACGAGCATTCACCTGCACACCTGGTTTTATGCCTGGTTGGGGACTGAACCTGTGACCTTGTGTGTGATAGTCAAGCACTCTACCAACTGAGTTCTGTCTCCAAGCGGGAAGCAAGTTACTTTTCTAAACCACAGAAAAGTCTCCTGAGCACATCCACAAGTGCTCCATGAACCCAACCAAGAGGCCAGGGTCATCATGCACTGTTACCCACATGATCTTGTCTGTAGGATCTTCTAGGGAAGGGACACTGAGAAGCTGGATACCATATCACTCTCCTTTGAAGCAGTTTCCTCCTGTCTCCCAGGTCACCTGGTGCCCCTTCGGATCAGTAAGCTAAGCCTCTCCAGGGTGGGTGATGCCTTCTTGAAGACATGAGATCTGTGAGGGTCACCTGGACTGACCCCTGTTCAGCCCTGTAAGAGTAAAGGAACACATACCATGGCCAGCCTGGGGTACTGAAGCTGCCTTTGCTTTGAGACTTGTTTAGTTAGAACCTTTGCCTGATCCCTGTGACCCTCTAAATCCACTTGAGCCTGTCTCCCCTGGACCATCCCTTGACTGTTGGCCAATGACCCAAGCCATATGGTGGGCTTGCAAGGTCCTGATCCTTTAGCCCCCAGCCCCCACCTCTGATGAGACTGCTGTGCTCCACCCGCTAGAGCCACATTGGTTTTTTGCCCCTACCATCTTGTGCCTCTATCCTTGCCTCGGTCACTAGCACTAAAGAAGCATGACCCATCTCCCTGGGCCTGATCTCCAGCGGCGCTTGGCTCCCTTTCCTCCTCAGTCCTGTGATTGCTGCAGTAGCCCAAGAATAGGGCACTATGACAGCTACATTCCAACTGAATATGCATAGGATCTCCTGGGGTCCCCCAGGGCTTCTGATAGGCAGGTTCTTAGGGTGGACCCTGCATCTGACAGTGGCCCAGGTGCTGCTGCTGCTGCTGCTCCTGGCCAAGGGATCACTTGAGCTACCACTGTCAAGCAGCTTGTCTTCTGTCTTGTCCTAGGCACCCACAACGCTCTTTGCTTTCTATATTTGTATAAAACAACATCAACACAGCAGGCTAGTCTAGGTGAGGAAGATGAGAACAGCGGTTCCTTCCTCCCTCTCTCCTCTGTCCTCAGCTGGCCTGCTCTATTCAGAATCTGAACGTCCTTCTTAGCCAGCCTTTGCCAGCGCCAGCAATGTCACAGGAATTAAGGTCCTGCTTTAGCCTCGGATCAATTTTATCCACTTTTTGCTTGGAGTTGCTCTTAGGGAGAGCTTGATATTTTATTCAGAGTGTTAAGTGGCTGACAGAAACTGACTGTGGCAAGGGATTGCCCTGGAAATGCCTCTGCAAGGCAGCGTGTGGGAGAAACGCTTTGAAGGAGAGCTGCAGGCTGGCCTGTGCTGAGGGTAGAGGGCCTTTGCCCAGGGCTCAGAGCCGTTCGTTGTGCTCTGTAGAAGATGGACACCTCAGACACCGGGTTTGTCTCAGGGCTAAGCATCCCTGCTCTCCCTCTCTCCCCCCAACCCGCCCCAGACTCTAGATTTTTGGAGATCCTTGACATCTGTTAGCCTCTGGTTTGGGCAAAGTCCCAGTAACTTAGCTCTTTCTTGGCCCTAGAGGCTCAACTTCACTCCTCTGTTGGTCCCTCTCCTCCCTTGCCTCCCTTTCTTCCTTCAGAGGTACTAAGAATGGAACTCAGGACCTCATATGTAAGGCAGTCACTCTCCCAACCAAGCTAGATCTTCAGGTGTGTGTGTGTGTGTGTGTGTGTGTGTGTGTGTGTGTGTGTGTGTGAGAGAGAGAGAGAGAGAGAGAGAGAGAGAGAGAGAGAGAGAGAGAGAGAGAGAGAGAATGTGATATCTTCTTCCTCCATGTAGGCAACTTGATTGGAAGTCAAGTTTTGCTTCTTGAAAGTAATTTGAAAGTTGGAGTAATAGCTCAAGGACAGAGTATTTTCTTGGTATGAGAAAGACCTTGGGTTCCACCCCTAATATTGAAAGCAACAACAACAACAACAACACACACACACAAGATTTGAACATCATAATTCTAGAACATCTTGAAGATTGTTTTTCCTGGTTTATCTTTTATATCCAGTCTTTCTCTGCCCACTGTGGCTTCCCCAAACCTTACGTTTCTCCTTGTGCTGCTGACTATTTAGAGCCTGTGCTTCTTGGAGAATAGAGATGGGCCAGGTTAGCTACTTCCCCAGTTGACCTTCCCATGAAGGCATCTCCAGCCAGGGAGAGAGAGATGTTGAACCTGTGTGTGTGTGTTTCTGATAGAAGAAGCAATGTACAGAAGGGTAGACACCTGTTTCACTGTCCTCTGACAGTCCTGTGAGAAGGGTTAGTGTAGTCCAGGCTCACAGAGGGTGGGAATGACAGTGGAGTTTGAGCACCCACAAGCATGTATTCTGTCTCTCAAATTTTCCTCCCCTTCCTGAAGTCAGCCAGGGAACCTGACAGGCAATCCTAGTCTGCACATCATCCAGTCAGAAGAGAGGCCCCTGCATGCTCTACTGTGTGCTAGGAGTGGGGAAGGGAAGGAAGCAGGCGGGCTTGGGAGAGCCCTTTCTCTTAGGGAAGTAGGTGGGGTAGGGGATTGCATTTAGGAGGCTCGGGTGCACACATTTTTATTCTGGGAAATGTGACGCCCAGGCTTCTAGATTTATAGAGCGGAAGAAGCCAGACTGTAAATCACTTCTGAGGCCCTGATGGGGGTATCTGGGACTAGGATACATTCCGGAGTGGGAGCATCTCCTCCCGCGCACTTTATCACTGCGCCATAAATCGTGTGACTGTGGCGGCTCTGGAGGGAAGAGTAAGCATGGGAGCCAGGCCACAGCTGGCGTGAAGGGGAGGCCCAGGTGACCCGCGTGAGCACAAAGATAGCCCTAGAAGATGCTGGCCAAAGCCCCGCCGTGGCACTTGGCTTTGCAAACTTGGCCAGAGCCCCCTCCCCCATCACAAAGAGGGAAGAGCATCACAGCCAGAGATACAGTTAAATCCCATCTCCACCTGGGAACATCAGTTCACAGTCACAGAATGCATCGTGGGCTAGTCCGTGGAAGCAGGAGTGGAGACTGTGTATCTGGCATCGAGCAGTGTAAGAACCAGCTGAAACAGGATTGGGATGGAAGGGGGAAGTGAAACCAAGAGAGTCAAAAAGGCTCAGCCCACTTTAGACAAGTTCCTCTTAGGGTCACATGGCCAGGGTCCAGGCAAAATGGCAGCGCCTTTATGTCCTTCCTCACTCATTTTGTTCAGCTGTCCAGGGAGGAGTCTGGCCTGGACCCTCTCAGGGAGCTGACAGCTAGAGGCTATGTGCAGACCCTGCACACCTCCCCTACTCCACATATGGGCAGCACCTTTCTCTTTGAAAGGGCATCAGGGCAGCAATCTCTCTGTCTCCTAAAGTAAGACAGAGAAACTGTAACCTGTAAAATACTTAGGGCAACCTGCAAATATTCACACCTTTTTCTAAGTGTGGAAATAGAGGCCCTAATGACAATTAGAGAGACTGACTCTGTTGCTGTTGAACAACCTGAGCGGACAAGGAAAGAGGAGTGATTGGGCTCTCACCATTGCTTCGACGGCCTCTGCGCTGAGCCTGGGCGCTCTAGCAGAGTCTCTTCTCCTGTTTTCTCTGTCAGCCCTAAAGGAAGAGCCACCTGCCAGTGAGTGTCAGGGCCAGGACCAGAAGTAGATAGTGTCCTTCCTCTCCCTCCCCAGTGAGGGGACGGCAATCACAAGGAGGCCTGGACCTTTTGTCCACTGCCTGCTTCTCATTGTCCCCAGTGTGTGCGGAGAAGACTGATTGCTGTCCTTTCCTGATCCTGATCATTGCTGGTCTTGAAGAAAGGATCAGGACCCAGGTGTGGCTGCCTCTCCAAGCCCTGTTCCACTCACTGAGCTGGAGGCTGAAGCCCTTGCTTTGTTGTGGATCTTCCAAGGTTCTAGGTTGTTACTTTGGGCAATACTGGTTTGAGATTATCATCTATCTATCTATCTATCTATCTATCTATCTATCTATCTATCTATCTATCTATCTGTTATGTATGAATGTATGTAATGTATCCTTCATTTACTATCTCTCTATCTATCCATCTATCCACCCATGCACTCAATCACCTATTCTTATACCTAACCACCGACCCATCTGTCCTTCCTTCCATCCACCCAATCACCTACCCGTCTTTCTATCCAACCAGCAATTTACCTATCCCTCCATCTAGGCACTCTCCCACCCACCCATTCACACACCTACCCACTATCCTACTTATCCACCTACCTACCCAACCATCCACCCACCTATACCCATCCACCCGCCTATCAGATTCCTGTTTTGTGCCAGGTACTGTTCTAAGCACTGAGGAAATAGCAGACCACAGAATGATGGTGACCTGGCTCTCGGAACTGCCTGCTTCCTCCTATCCCCTGCTAAGAAACGAAAGCAAGACTTGCCTTTATAGCTGTAGAGGCCAGATGGCCAACATTTAGGCTTTCAAGGCTTAAGTTCTCTATACTGACCATTCTGCCATGGTGGTCTGAAAGCAGCCACAGGCAAGGTATGCATAACAACACAGGCATGGAGAACAGAGCTTTAAGCTGGACCCTACCCAGTCTGAGAGTTGGCAAAAGGGTAGTTGCAGAGTGGGGAGCAAGGAAAGAAAACAGAACTCCATTCATGCCACTTGAAACACAGAACTTAAGCCCTCCAAGGCTTTGCCTCTGTTTGTGGAACAGGATGACAACCTGTCTTGCAAGAGCATTGTAGGGATCAGAAGAGCTTGCGTATGTGAGCTGTGCGGTATTGCTCCCGGCACAGAACCAGGGCTAATAAACAGCAGCTATTATAAGCCAGTATTTTTATTTTCATTTTGGTACTAGAGCCACTTCTGTGCCTTCCACGGCCTTCCGTGTGATATGTTTAGCAAAGTGAGAGGCA
Organism: Pachyuromys duprasi; assembly: GCA_028658305.1. Taxonomy (NCBI): domain Eukaryota; kingdom Metazoa; phylum Chordata; class Mammalia; order Rodentia; family Muridae; genus Pachyuromys; species Pachyuromys duprasi. Next base: position 16,883,207 of record CM053746.1, on the reverse strand, counting down.
GGGAGCCAAACTGCAAGGCGGAGGGGACTGCAAGCCTGTGGGGATGGGGGAGGAAAGGCTGTGAGGGGTGAATGGCTGAGGTGGGGTGACACCCACACCTGTGTCACCAGCCCAGCCTGGATCCAGACTCAGTGGTCCTCCCTCAGCTCCTGAGCTGCCACCCTGCTGAGGGCTTACCTCGTCCTGTTGCCTTGGAGAAACAGCTCCAGCAGAAGGGCAGGACCTTTATGCTGGCGCCTTCGAAGTGCATATCCTCCTCAGCGGCCCTTCACAGACATAGCCAGACCAGCTGGAAAGAGAGGGGATGGCACATGTGCCCCCATGAGTGTGTGTGGGATTTGTGACATGTGTGTATGTGAGTGCAGGTACACGTGCTTGAGAAGTGGTGACCAGAGATGGGCGCTGGGTGTCTTCTTCAATCTCTTTGCACCTCATTTTTTCAAAAAGGGTCTCCCACTGAATCTGGAGCTCATTGGTTCTGCTGGACTGTCTGGCCAATGACCTGCAGGATCCACCTGCCTGTGCATCCCTAGCTCTGGGACTACAGATGCATGCATTTGACTGGCCTGCCCAGCTTTTAGGTGAGCGCTGCTGGGGATCTGAACTTGGGTCCTCATGCTTGGGTATCAAGCACCCTACTGACTGAGCAATTTGCCTGCTCCTTTGAGAGGAACTTTAATATGCACAGAAATATAGAAGAGTGTAGCCAGAAGGCTGAGGAGCGACGGAAACCAAACAGGCAGCCTGGCCAGGCTGGACCTTGTGAGCTTTTCAGAGGCTTCTCTGATGTGGAGGGGCCCATTGTCATCATACCTCCCATCCGCATTGGTGGCAGTGGACCATTCCCTGCCCTTCCCTCTGTCAAAGCTGGACCTGAGCACCTCAGCCTCAAAACCCCTTCTCCCAAGCAGCCCTTGGCAGCTCATCCTTGTCCATGGAGAGGGGTGGGGAGAAGAGGCAGCCTGTGGTCTTGGAAGGAGGCTGGAGGCAGTTGATTTAGAGCGTAGTCCACAACCCCTGTGTGTCCTAACTGCTTTAAAGATCCCGACACTAGATATGAAGCCATCTAAGCATCCAGACCCTGATTTTTCCTGAGATTTACCTCACTCAGCACCCTCAAACCACATTCTTCATCCCCACTTCAATTTTCAGAATAAATGGAGCTTTCCCAAAGGGTATTCCTCAGAAGGTTTAGCACTTGTCTAACGCTTACACGCCCTCACCTGACCAAAGCTGCCTGGTCATCAAGACAGAAGGGGTAGAGCCATGCAGCCTGCCTTCCCTTGGCCACCATGGTCTGAGTGGGAATGGGAGAATATACAGGGCCACCGTGTGGTCTTCCTCCTTGGCAACAAACCCAGCCTTTCATCACCGTGGGCTGTCCTCCTTCAAAGGCCCTCTCCCCAGAATCGGTGGCCCCAATTCCTCAGAGTTCTTGGGGTGGAGAAGCGGCAGAGACATCTGGATGCAGAATGTGTGGGATCAATGGGCTGTTTTTAGTTCCGTGGGAGAACTGAGCTGTAATTTCCCTACTGTTTTTCCCAGGCAAGGCATCTGGTGGCTTGTACCAAGGAAGGAGGTCCTCTCCTGAGCAGATAGGCAGTCTGCTTCATGGTGACAGGCCTGCTCACCCCTTCCATCTCCCAGAGCCACTTGGCTTTGTTCTGAATAAGAGGGCCCACCTAGAGGTCTGCCTCCCTTCTTCCATCCCTAGCTGGCTGACTCACAGGTGGACAGCCTGTGGAGGGCCTCCCATCCTCTCTGTATCCCTCTCTGCCTAGCCTGGCATCTGCCTCTGTTGTGAGTGTCTGTTGTCTGAGCGAAGCAACTGCCATCTTGGGGCGTTCTGCTATGCCAGCTTGCAAAAGATCATCCCAACCAGGCTTGTCGACTGCTTACGGGCCCCGGATGGAGAGGAGGCTCATGAGACCCATACCTGAGGAACCAACAGCTCCCTACGACCTGACCCATTGTGTGTAATTCTGCCTTAACTGTATGTGACCTTGGGACAAGCTAGAGTATATAGACCACAGAAGACTGAGTGGGAGGCATCCATCCATGTGGTGGGAAAGCCCCCATCCTTGCTGGGTAAAGGCTTTTCAGACACGACCTACCAGGAGAAGAATACCCACATGCCTGGAAATAACTTCTCACTTATGCTCTGCGAGGAAGCCCAATGAATTTATTGGTTGCCCAGAGTGGACTTTGGTGGATCAGTGCCTTGTTTTGTTGTTGGGACCTTGGGAAAAGGGGGAAACATTGCTTGCACCTTCCCCTGGGAAGGTATCTTAGCAACAGCCTCCCTTGTGGCCACCCCTTGTGGCATTTTTGTGTGCTCCTCCTCTGTAGCTACTTCTGGTCCCCAGCACATGCGCTTAGCTCACCAGCCACTCTGACTCTGTCACGGCCCTGATACCTGGAAATGGGCAGGGCTGCCTGCCCTGTGGGAGCTGACTGTCTGCGGACTGTCTCTTGGAGCTGTGCTAATGGCGGCACACCATGGCTTCCAGAGCTCACAGAGGGAAATCCCACTGTGACTGACAGTGGGCTTTGCCTCAGACCAGGCACCAACAGAGGGTGTGACAACTGAGTGAAATGATTTCTGATGGTGTAATGACAAAGGTTGCTGATGAGATGGAAAGGCATGCCCTTTATAATGCCTGGAAGGAAGAGTGATTGTAAGATAGAAAGCTCCCAGGGGCCATGCTCTGTAATACCCCCCTACAGACACATCAGGCACCCCTAGGGTGTTCTGAAGACATCCTTATTGCTATTGTCCTGGGCACTGAACTCGCCAGCTCTACTTTTGGGGCTGAGTGTGCAGAGACAGAAGGGACTCCATTAGGCGGTAGGAAAGAGATAGGAGTTGGCCCAGCAAGTGAACTCTGGGAGTGGATAGTGCAGACTGGATTGGGGGTGCAGGTATAACGATGTGTAGGGCATCCAGAATAAATGCGGTTTGTCAGGCAGGAGCTGGAGGGGAAAGGGCGCATTGAAAGGTCCCCTCAGTGAGGCTGGAGAGATAACAGAGTGCTTAGGAGTGCTTGCTGCTCTTGTAGAGGCCCAGGGTTCAGTTCCCAGCTCCTACATCAGGCAGCACACAACTGCATGTGGCCCAGCCCCAGGGGAACTTAAGGCTCCTGCACACATGTGTACACACACACACACACACACACACACACAAATAAGATAAATCTTTTTAAAGCAGTGTTTTCAAATGTAGATGGAGTTAGATCCTGAGGGCCTTGAAGGCCGTGCCAGGAAGGTCACAGCTCCCTCCCCTTAGGCCTCCACCCATCATAGTCTCTGATCCCTCAGGAGCAGGGAAGGAAGCAAGCAAAGGAGGTGCTGAAGGGACCAACTGTAGACTCCAGAGAGATGTCTGCTTTCTCAGTCATACCATCAGACTGCAGGATTGGCCTCTGATAGTGACTGCCTCCTTGTTTTATACCCTAGGCACCCTGCTCACCCACCCTCCACCCCTCCATCCACCCTTGCTCAGGACAGAGACTTCCTTCTGCTCCTCTCGTGTGTATGTGTGTGTGCGTGTGCAGGGCAGAGTCTGGCCTCAAACTCACCATATATAAGAGAATGACCCTGGACTTCTGATCCTCTTGTCTCCATCTCCAGAGTGCTGGGATGACTCATGTGCACCCAATTCATATAGTGCTGGGGATCAAACCCAGGGCTTCACACATGCTAGGCAAACTGCATGCCTTGCTCCGTGAGAAATACTTCTGAGTGAACAAACTTCTATCTTCTTTATGGTCACCTTTCCCTTGGCCTGTCAAAGCATGTCACTTCTTTTGCAGCCTGATTCTTCCCAGCAGCCTCTGCAGGTGTCAGGCTCCGAGTCCTGAGCGCTAACGTTGGACATGTGTCTGTCTCGTAGCCAGGTTGCTGTCTTGGGAAAAAGATGCAAACAGCGCATATCTCTGGGACAGTGGGGGTGTCATTAAGGATGTCCTTGCCCCTCAGTGGGAAAAGCTAGCTGCTTCGACAGATGTTCAGGGCCTCTGTCCCCTATCTGTCCTCCTTCTCAACCCTTCATTGAGGCCGGCCCAGAGAAGGTTACTGTGGAACTGTGGAGGCTGTGTCTTCAAACTGCCCTGTCCTGCCCCTGTCTGCCCAGCATGCTTCCCCTGCTGCTTTGGATGGCTCTCAGCTGGCTGATGCCTGGGTTATGTCCAAAGGCTCCAGAGGTCTTCTGAGAGACCAGCTTCCCCCCTGCTCTTCTGGCAGCCTCCTACCTAGGTACGGAGCCCACGGGATTGTGGCAAAAGCACCCAGGTTAAACAGAAACACTCCCGGGCAGCAGAAGATGGCAGTGATAAATGAGGCCGCTCAGGAAGGGTCAGACACTTGATGTTTTGTCCATTGGAGGATCAATTGTGGTGAAGAAGCTACTCTCCCTAGACAAAGATGCAGGTTCGTCCCCTCCAAGCTCACCCCATGAAAACAGGCAGGGATGTTGTGTGAATGGTACCATCACAAAATGCCCTGGACAGAGAGCGAAGCGAAAGCACACCAAGGTGAGGGTGTGGGTCCTGGCGCTCAGCAGAATGTTTCAGAGGGCACTAGCCTCTAGGAGAGGACTGCTGAGGAATCCCCTCAGAGGAGCTTTAAGAAGACAAAGGAGGAGACAATCAGAGGATGGGAGGGTGGATTGGTGGGTATGGGTGATGATGCCAACTCCCTGTCTCTGGTGGCTCAGGGGTTGAGAGGCAGCCCAGTTGTGCAAAATGAAGAACAAATCCGGGGAATGTGTTTGTAGCTCAGTTGGTAGAGTGCTTGCCATGCATGCAAGAGGTCGGGAGTTCAATTACCACCTTATAAAGCTGGTATATGGCAGGTGGCTTTAATCCCAGCTCTCAGGAGGTGAAGAATGGGGATCAGAGAAGTTCAAAGTCAGTTCAGCGTGACCGTGTATCGGGACAAACGCAAAGCAGTCTGGGGACAAGCAGGACTGTCCTCTTAGCCACCTGACTGTAGCCCAGGGTTGTTCGTTAGACCTCAGTACAGAGCACTGGAGACAGGCCTGGGAAGGCACCAGCATGGTACTCTGAGGAAGAGACTTACGGGGCCTTGGCTTCCTCATCTGTGAGACCTGCCCCGTACCTGCCTCGTAAATATGTGATGATTAGGTCAGCCCCGGGAGGAGCAGTCTACACACAGTGGATATCATGTAAGTGCTGGCCAATAAAGATAATCAAGGGTCCTAGATAATCAAGGCTCAGTGGGTAAAAGTGCTTGCCAGCAAGCCTGGTGAGTTCAGTCCCTAGAGCCCATGTAAAAGTAGGAGAGATGTAAGTCCACAAAGAAGTCCTTTGAGTTACACAACACACACACACCAAAATAATAAACAAAACCTTTAGTATAAAGGCTTAGGGGTACCAGGGACACTCTGGGCCCAGAATCTCTGTTTTCAAAGTCAGGCATGTCCTAGCTGGTCCAGATTTCTATCGCTCTGAACTTGAACTTTGTGAGAAGGACAGAGAATGGATATTTTTGCATGGACTGAGTCCTCCTAGACTCAGAACGAGAGCTTAATACAATCAAACTATGTGGAAAATACCTTACTATCTCTTAATATGTAAACCTATGCATATGCAAGCACATATGTAGATTCAGAGGCTAGCCTTGGCTCTTCTTTCTCGGGAGCTGTCTACCTTGACTCTTTTTAGACAAAACCTCTTACTGGGATCTAGTACTCACTGATTAGGCTAGACCGTCTGGCCAGTGAACGCCGGGGCTGTACCTGTTTCTGCCTCCCTGTGCCGGGGTAGAGTGTGGGACAACATCTAGCCTTCTATGAGCATTCTGAGCATCAGATGCAAGTCTTCCTGCTTACTCGGTAAACACGTTACTGACAGCTGTCTCTTCAGCCCCTGGCCTTGGTTTTCTTGAGACAGTGATTTATATAGACCAGGCTAGCTTCAAACTCGCTGTGTGTAGAAGGGCCTGGATCCTGTCTGCCGATCCCAAGCGCTGGGGTTACAGTATGGGCCATCACAGCTGGCTTTTTTTTTTTTTAAATAAGATCTCATTAAATAGTCTAGGCTGACCTTGGCCCTGAAATCATCCCTCCTCTACTTCCCAAGGCTGGGGTTACAGATGTGCACAGTCACACTGGTTTACCTCTGAGCCCATAGGACCCGACGCCCTTGGCTTCTTTCCAGACTGAGTCCTGCAAAGCACAGCTGGTGATGGTAGTTCTATATCTGATTCTCCTGCTCTCTCCTTCCCAGTTCCCTTGCACAGCATTTGACATGCATCAAAGATCAAGATGCACTTTTGACCAAGCAGCCCTCTCTCTGCCAGCAGGGGGGGGCAGCCCCACTCCACAGCTGGCAGTAAGTGGAGTCACACAGGAACGATGAAATCACTGGCTTTGGCACGCGGTGCTCTCATGTAGCACTCTCCGTCTGTGGGTGGGCACTTAAGCTGCTTTCTTCACTGGCTAGCCTAGCCAGAGGGTTCCCCACCTGGAGACACCGTTATTTTAAAGCCGTTCCAAGACTGGCTTGCTGGAGCCGTGGAGGACACTTCTGTAAGTGAACAGCTGGTGACAGCCCCCAAGTAAAAGAAAGCTGCTGTGTTCATTTGCTACGGAGACAGGGATGGCGGCGGAGTGTGCTTCAGCTCAAGAGACAACACACCCAGCGCCTTCAACAACCTTTTCTGCTGTGTGCCAGACTGTGGTCTGCTTGCCTAAGCCACGTGGGAGTTCTCGGTGGGGAAAGAAATGACTTTCTTCCTTGGTAGGGAATACTCTCTGCCCGTAGCTTAACAGCTATTACTGTCTACATCAGAGCAGCTGTGAGTGCCCTCAAAGGACCCTCAGGATCAGGCCTGTTGATCCTCCTTCATACAATTAATGGGTACAGAGGGTCATCAGATCCTCACTGGAGATTTCAGCCTACCCTCCTCCCCCTCCCTGACAGGTGAGCACATAAGCATGTCACATATACCCATAATTAAAAATAAATCTTTTCTGAAGAAGAAGAAGAAGAGGAGGAGGAGGAGGAGGAGGAGGAGGAAGAAGAAGAAGAAGAAGAAGAAGAAGAAGAAGAAGAAGAAGAAGAAGAAGAAGAAGAAGAAGAAGAAGAAGAAGAAGAAGAAGGAGATACAACCTTTGGCCAAGTCCACACTCCCATTGAATGTGAAGAGCCAGGTGGGCCCGTCAAACAGCAAGCCCTTGCTGATACTTCTTAAGCGTGCTGATGGTTAAGAACCGTGGCTTGTCAGCTGTGTCGAAGTTCACCGTCACCTTTTGCTACATAGCTAGTGAGGCTCTACCTCAAACAAAGCAAAACAAACTTTCAGACTTCTTGAACTCTGGCCCCTAGGTCCAGCAGAACATGAGCATCATGGGGAGCATGGACAACTCTTGATGCCTCAACCCCATCTCATCCCAGGTAGACTCAGGTAGATCCCAGGTCTGGGCACCCTGATATAGCTGGCCCTGGGAAGCAGCACCCTGAAGTCAGGTAGAGCTGATTTACCACCAGGCCTGAGCCTATACCTGCTTTTCCCGAGAGGGGCGCCTGTGCCTCTTGTGCTCTGGGCTGTGGTTTCTTTGTCCTGGTTCTCAACCCCACTGCACCCAGGTGCCCTCCTAGGAACTCTATAGGCTTTCATCATTAGGAAAGAACTCAGTCCAAGGCTGACAAACTGATCTGTCTCTGGAAGAAATGGGACAAGAGACATTGTAGGGGTGACTGGGTATGGAAGGGACACAAGGCAAGAGAGAAAGGAAGAGGTGACAGAAGGACTTGTGTTATTACATACCACGAGAGAAGACTATTTGAACGTGGGTTTAAGCCAAGAAAGAGTCTTTGTTAGCCAGATGGTGACTGCACTGCGTGTCTGGGACCCCAGCACAGCCCGAGCTTTTCTCAGGGTGAGCTTTTAAGCACGCACAGAACAAACAACAAACAAAAACCACATCCTAGGTTGACATGCTTCAATTAGCAAGAAGGTGATGCTGCCTGTATTCTGGGTTCCAAGGCCTGACTGGTACTTCCCTCATGGAGTCAGTTGTGCTAATGTCTGGAGGTCTTCTAAGGTCTGGAGACTTGCAACGCTTGGAGTGAAAATACCTAGAACAAGGGTTCTACCTGCCACCAAAGGCTCAAGAAAATCCAACATCTTTCTCTTCTTGCCTCCACTGGTGCCGTGTTGCTAGAAACCCTGGCAAGTGCACACCCACTGAGCACCTCAGAGTGACAGGCACAGTTCCCAGGAGTCTCTGACCCAAGGCATATGCACTTGGGCTTGTTACTATATTCTGAACACTTCGTGTAAGTCTGTGCATTCAGCCGCCACAGCTGTCTGCTTTAAAAGTGAGGAGACTGAGGCTTCAGGGTTCAGGTGACCTGCCCAAGGACACACAGGTAAGCCTAGGAGCCAGGATTCAGCTCAGATAGACGGTCTCCAGAGCTGAGCTGGCAGCCACCATGCATTGCCACCTTTCTTCATGATGGTCCCGTTTTACAGAGGAAGGAGCCGAGGCCCCAGAGAACTGTTCGTGGCCCCAGAGCGGGCGGGAGTGGAGGCAGGGCCCATCCGGCCTTTGTTGGTTTCTCCTCCCACACAATCCTTGGCTCTGCCAGTTTGCACCCAGCCTGGTTCGGTTCCCTCCCTTCTCCCCGCCATCTGTCCACCCAGCATATTCTGGGCTTGCACGTGCGGTGCTGACTCACAGGGAGCATGAGAGCCCCTCTCGAGTGAGTGACAGGTTTTATTTCTGTTCGGAGCCATCTTGGGTGGGTGCAGGGGGAGCCGCCTGCACCTCCTAGCCAACACACCCACCCTTACCAAAGCTGTTGAGGGCGTGGGCAGTCCCAGAAGGGCTCCAGTGAGCCCCATGAGACCGATTCCCACCGGCACATCTCAGCACTCAAGGGAAAGCTGAGCTTGCCTGCGTCATCTGCCTCATCTACAGTCTTCTTTCCCCAGGGGAGGGTGCAGGGACCCGTATCCAGTGTAAGTTCCCTCGGGAATTTCTCGGGACCAAACTCTTGGTTTCTAAGCTCCTCCTGACTTCCTCACTCTGTGCAGAAGCGGTAGGAGCCCCTCGGAGCTTTCTGGAACACCGTGGATTTCTGGGAGCTCCGGTGGGCTCCAAGACGTCCAGGGCAAGCCCCCGACTATTACTTTGGCTTTCTCAGGTATTTAGCTTCAGCAGTGAAAAGCTGACCAGCCTTGTCCCCTGCTTGCAAAGGTTCCTTAGACATAATTCCAGGCTATGTAAGAAAGGCCACAGGGTGGGAGAGGAGTTCTGTGGTTTCAGTGTGTGTACCCTGATTCTCTGGCACTCCTCCCGGAGAGGCGTGACCTAATTCTCCTCCCCCTTGAGCATACTGACTTGATTCGGATGCACAGGACAAACTGGAGGGAGGTGACGGTGATTTCTAAGCTGGGTCAAAGGGGCACTTTCTTGGGCTATTCACCGCAAAGCTTAACATTGCCAAGCTGACGGGATGGAGAATCAGCTAAGAGGCGCACTTCCGTGTGAGGGACTCGGGCTCGGGGTGAACAAGCTGAGCTCAATATTCATCTCTGGGTGATTCCTGCCTGGGGATGCAGCACGGCCAGCTGCCATGCTCCTGCTGCTGTGCTTTCCCTGTCTTGATCTGACGTAAGACGAAAGCCCTCCCACCTTTAAGTTGCTTTTATTGGGCATTTTGCCGTAACAGTGAGGAAAGTATCTGATACACTTGCTCTGAAGGAAAGCCGACCTGCTGCTGGGAGAACATTGAAGCTATGCAATGCAGGGATAAGGAGATGCTCTTTCCTCATAAGAAAGCAAAGCCTTCCGCCAGAAACTCTACAGGTGCTAGGCCCAGCACTCAGGAGGTAGAGGTAGGGGAATCTCTGTGAGTTTGAGGCCAGCCTGGTCTACAGAATGAGCTCAAAGCCTCTGCAGAAACGGAGGCCTTTTGCAAGAGATGTGTGAGGGCATCCATCTTGAGGCAGATCCTGTAGCCAAGCCTTTAGACTTGCAGCCCAGGCCAATCAAAAAATATTACATTTATTTGTGCGTGTGTGTGTGTGTGTGTGTGTGTGCCTGTATGTGCATAAGCAGAAGTGTGGGGGTCAGAGCACAACTTACAGGACTCCATTTTCTCCTTCCACAATATGGGGCCTGTGTTACTGCCTGGTCTGGTGCTTTGCACTTAATTGTTAATTAACTTTGCCCCCTGCTTGCTGCCTTTTACGAGCAGACACTCACATACCTGAAAGGCGGTTTGTGGGCTTTGCCTCCCAAATTATCCCCGATTGGCTGAATAAAGTTGCCTATATATCTGGGCTGGGCAGAAGTGAGATAGGGTGGAGCTAAGGTTCGAGGGCTTGGAGGGCAGAAGGATCACTGGAGGGGGACAAGGAGAGAGCCAGGAGAGGAGGAAAGAGAAAACAGAGTTGCCATGGGAAAAGCACATGGCTGGGAAGAGCCTGCTCTGAGGATCGATGGAGAGACGCAGCCTAGATGAAAAACGCATGCAAGTATTTGTGGGACTCATGAACGGGAAGTAGCCCAGATAGGAATAATTAAAGCAAGTGGCATGGGGTGTGGGGCTGGGAGGTAAAAGAGAGCTTAGGCGGTTAGTTTCTGCCCAGTCTCCAGTGTATAGGCGTATTAAAAATCTAACGGGTATCTGTGTCTTTTGTGGCTGCAATGGTGGGTCTAATTAGCAACTGCTGTAATAATTGTATGGATTAATGGTAATATTAATGCCAACTTCCGCAGCAGGCCCAGGCACCAAACTTAGGTCATCAAGCTTGCTGGTGAGCACCTTTACCTTCTGAGCCATCTCATTGCCATTGCTGCCCCAGGCCGGTGTCTATTATGAAACTTCACTAGAGACCCTGCGACAGAACCTCTTCTCATTCACGCTGCTTCTGAATTCCTGACTGAGAAATCTGTGCTATGATAAAAGTTTGTTATTTTACTAAGCTGTGGGTCAGGGCTAGAGAGATGGCTCAATGGCTAAGAGCAGTCTGAGTTCAATTCCCAGCAACCACAGGGGGACTTACTAAGCTGTGGGTCATTTTTTTAAGGCAGCCATGAATGACAGATACCCAAGGCAAGATCAACAGCCTTCATCTACAAGGTGAAAAAGCCCAGAGAGATGTGCGACTTGAAGACCCAGCCCCTCTAGAGGACAGGGATGAGTATTTCGTTCGGGTTGAATGGCATTGCTTTTGTGACTGTCCATCCATTGCCAACAAGGCTGCCAATGCTCCTGTGGTTCAGGCTGGGCCACCCTGCATAGCTGGTCACATCACTTGGCCAACATTGCCGGTTGGTGCAACCGTCACGAATTAGGTAGGCCCAGTCTGTCTGCTCTGACCTCGGCTTTCCCATCCTTCTGTGCACTGCCTATATGAGTTTAGTGATCTTGAGCAAGCCCCTCCCCTTCTAAGGGCTTAACCATGAACTTGAGAAGGCTCTCGGTTTGCCAGTGAGAAGGGTGAACCTGGTGACATAGTAACTTAGTTCGTCTGATGCAAGGTATGTGGATTCTGCCCTTGCAGCATTGCCCTATAGGATGCCTCAGAGGAAGGCGCTCCTGTCTGCTACAGATCTAAGGATGCTGCTGTCGCAGCTAGGCTCTGGCAGCCTCCCGATTCCCATGAGGACATGCCACCTCAACCTATTTGTGAATCAGTTCTGGAACCTTTCTTCACTTTTACCCTGGCTCCGCCCACAGCACTCCAACAGCCGGCGCTTATTCCAGATCCATGTACTCGGGGTGACGCCTTGACAGTCCTGCCGCCTAGAGCTTCAAGGGTAAGGCTTTTGCCACCTGGAAGAAGGAGGAAGGAGCTGTCATCGAGGGAACATAGCCTCCAGAAGGGTTGCTTTCCTATGAGTGGGACCCCTGGAGTACAAAGCTGGAGGCTAAGGTCTGCAGCGGTCCAGGAGACCTGGCAGCTGGGCAGCTGCCTGAAGTCTTCATCTCTTTGCAGGGCCCCAGGGCAT
>CM053746.1:16831325-16870718 GCA_028658305.1 Pachyuromys duprasi | reverse complement strand
ACACAGTCGTGTTCCCAGCATTTCGGGAAGTCACTTACCCCCACACCCATTGTGCATCTGTCTGAGCAGCCTGTCCAAGAGGTGCTTTGCCCAGCTTCCCACATGCAGGCTCTGCCTTCTGGAGGAGCGTTAGTTGTGTCTTAGTTCTGTGAAAGTGGCAATGATTACTGTCGCTACTGCAGAGAGTCCTTGTGCAGATAACGGGATAGGATATATTCAGAGAGGCTTGGGTGATAATTCAACCAGTAAAGAGGACCTGAATTCAATCTCCTGCAGGCACATAAAAATTCAGGCTTGGTAGCTTGGGGTTACATTTGTAACCCCAGCACGGAGGAGGTAGGGACAAGCAGATCCCTGGGGCTTATTGCTGGCTGGCCCAGCCTAATTGGTGAGTTCTAGACCAATGAGAGACCCTGCCTCAAAAATAACAAGTGGACAGCCCCTGAAGGAATGACACCCGAGGTTGAATTTTGGCCTCCACAAGAATGAACACACACACACAAACACACAAACACAAGCACGCACCTGCTTATCCATGCACACTCACACATACAGAGAAAGAGAGAGAGAGAGGAGGAGGAAGATCAAAATTCTATTCATGGTGACAGTGGGGCATAGCTTAAGGTGAGATCTGCACTCAGAGAGCTATAAAGAAAGAACAAATCCGTGGTGGCGCACACCTGTAATCACAGCATTAGGGGGGCAGAGACAGGCTGATCTCTGTGAGTTCGAGGCCAGCCTGGTCTGCAAAGCGAGTCCAGGACAGCCAAGGCTACTCGAAAAACAAAACAAAACAAAACAAAAACTAACAAAGAACAAATCATAGGTTTAAAAACATTTTTTTTTCCTGCATGGGTAGAGCCAGTCCATCTCTTTAGTCCACATAACGCTCAGCTGAAAGAAAAGGTTTGCCATCATCAGAGCCCTAACATTTTATTTTCTTACTTTTGCTTATTATTTATTTATTTATTTATTTATTGTTTTTTTTAGGACAGGGTCTTTCTCTATGTAGCCCAGGCTGTTCTGGAACTCTCTGTGTAGACCAGGCTGGCCTTGAACTCATAGATTCCTGGGCCTCTGCCTCCTAAGCTCTGGTGTGCGCCACCGTGCCCAACTTGCTTATTATTTGCAGCCTGTAGTATAAGCTAAGGGAACAGCATTCATTTCTTTCGTGTGGCACTAACTTTGAACCCAGGGCATCATGCATGCAAGGCAATCACTTGACCACTGAACTGTGTCTCCAGCCTTGGACCAGCACCTTGCAAAAGTGGAACTTCTCCTTGGTGGCTTGAGTCACCTTATGTCAACATGCTTTCAGTGGGCGTGAGGGGAAAAATAAATCAAATTTTGTGGAGGAAAACCATATTAGTCTAACCTGGGTTGATAATTCCATAGCCAAAGACCATGCAAACCTGGAAATATATCTAGGTTCACACAGTGATCTGCTTGTTGAAAGAGCAATTTGTTACCCTGAAGTAAGAGACCAATATCTTCCCTTCAACAACCAATCCATTCAGAGAGAGAATGACATGAGGCAATTATTCAGTATGTGAGTCAATTTTTTTCAAAAAAAAAAAAACCACTATAAAATTAAAGTGGTCTTCTAAAGGAAAAGATGGTTTTGAAAGTTTGGGAGGATAGGGCCAAGGCTGTGTCATGCTGGGATTGTGGCGAGAGAGATTTGAAAGCACTCTTAGTAATTGCCATTTTTATCCTGTGGCTAGAGCTTAAAAGGAAGCCATCAGTGGAATTCCGCTGAGTTCCAACAGGGTGCCCAGCAAACACTCAATGGCACCTCCTCACCTTGTCGTTCCCTTTGTCCTGGAAGATGCATTACCACTGCATCACAGCAGACACCCTACGGTCCCTGCTTCTCTGGTGCCACCTCTTCTTGTGTTTAGCTAGCTAGAGCCATCTTGGTATTCTCCGAATTGTCCGGATTGTCATGGCTCCCTTCTAGGATCAGACAGGATGTGAGTGACCCTGGGCACAGTGTATACTAATTGGCAGGCTGGCCACATCGTCAGAGAAAGCCTAAGGCTGAATGGACCAGACATGAGCTCCAGATATGACTCCTCAGGAACCAAACATGACCTTCCCTCTCTCCTCTCTGAGTTCCTGGTCGAGAGAATGCACTCTCTGGCCTGGGCAGGACCCAACTTTCCAGATAGGTTGCTCAGGTCCCTTTGGCTAGGAGCCACCCTAAGCTCTTCAATGACATGTTGGGCTGTCTCTTCCCAGAATCCCCTCCTCCAGTGCAGAAGTTAACAGCCACGTTAAGGGTCATAAATCTGCTCACATTGACTCTTTTTTTTTTTTCTCATGTTCCTTTCTTGGCATACCTTCCTTACCACTTTGGGCTTTCTTGCCAACATCTCAGGCGTTCTCACTCTCTCTCTCTAAAGTTTTCATTTTCTTGTTGGCCGTGTGTCTGACCCTATGCCAGCTTTTGAGGTGTTTATAGCTTTCCTGCCCTTGGGTTTCCTCTTTTAAACTCTAATAAAGTTGCCATTGTGCTTTCATTTGAGTTCATTTTAGGGTCTTTTATTAATTAGACTAAGAATCTCAAAAAAGAATCTCAAATCTCAATATCTCCCATATCATGGGTGATGGCCCTCACTTTTTGATACTGGAATTTGAGTTATTTTGTTTAAGAGCTGGTGAGTGTCATGCTGTTCACATGATCTGTGGCTCTCATGAATCTCTCCAAATGCTTTTTCTGCTTCTGTCTCTTGCCATTTCAGTGAGTGTGTGATGTCAACAATTTTTTATGTTATTATATTTTTATTATTACCATTTATTCACTTTGTATCCTAGTTGTGGCCCCTCCCTCATCTTCTCCCAATTCCACCTTCCCTCCCCCTTCTCCCCCTATGTCCCTCCCCTATTCCACTGATAGGGGAGGTCCTCCTCTCCTTCTATCTTACCCTAGCCTATCAGGTCTCATCAGGCCTGGTTGCATTGTCTTCCTCTGTGACCTGGCAAGGCTGCTCCTCCCAGGGGAAGGGGATCAGAGAGCCTGTCACTGAGTTCATGTCAGAGAAAACCCCTGCTCCCCTTACTAGGGACCACAGTTGGATACTGAGTCGATGGGCTACATCTGGGCTGTGGTTTTAGGTCTTCTCCATGCATTGTCTTTGATTGGGATATCAGCCTCTGCAGGGCCCCCAGGGCTCAGGTTTTTTATTTTTATTTTTTGGCTCTGTTGGTCTCCTTTTCAAGCTCCTGTCCCCTCCAGGTCTTTCTATCTCTCCCTTCTTTCATAAAATTCCCTGCACTCTGACCAAAGTTTGGCTATGAGTCTCAGTCTCTGCTTCTATACCTCGATCAGTAGAGTCTTTCAGAGGCTGGCTGTGGTAGGCTCCTGTCCTGTTCCCTGTCCTCTCCTGCTCCTGATGTCTATCCCATTTATCCTTCTGAATGAAGATTGAGCATCTTGCCTCGGGTCTTCCTTCTTGTTTAGCTTCTTTAGGAGTATAGTTTTTAGTATGTTTAGCCTATATTATATGGCTAATGTCCACTTACAAGTGAGTATTCACCATGTGTGTCTTTCTGCTTTTGGGTTGCCTCACTCAAGATGATCTTTTCTAGTTTCCACCATTTGCCTGCAGATTTCATGATTTCCTTGTTTTTAATAGCTGAGTAATATTCCAGATTTGTATAAATATACCACAATTTCTGTATCCATTCCTCTGTTGAGGGACATCTGGGTTGTTTCCAGGTTCTGGCCATTACAAATACAGCTGCTGTGACCATGGTTGAACAAATGTCCTTGTTGTGTACTTGAGCATATTTTGGATATATGCCTAGGAGTGGTATAGCTGGGTCTTGAGGTAGCACTTTCCTAATTTTCTGAGAAAGTACAAGATCCTGGCTGCCATTGTTCCTATGTGATTCTGAAGACTCGGAGAAAGTTCCAGAGACCAGAGTGTAGTGCAATAGTCCTGGCCAATCTTGTGGGAGTATCCACCAGAAGAAGACTCTTCAGACATAGCTTTAAGCCAGTAGAAAGTCTTTATTAGCTGGCTGGCAACCATACTGGATGTTCAGGATCCCATGGTAGCCCCAAGCCTTTCTCAGTGTGAGCTCTTAAGCACGAAAACCATGTTCTGGGTTGACATACTTCTGTTAACAAGATAAGTTACCTAGAAGTGGAACTACAGAAGCCAACAAGCAAGGTTAGTACATTTAGAGACTTTCTCAGGACTATGGACTTTGATGGATTAGGACTTTGTTTTTCTTTTGGGAGGTGGTGATGTCTCTATGATGAGTTTTATGGCCTGAATGGTACTTCCTTCATGGAGTCAGTTGTGCTAAGGTCTGGGGCCCTGTTACAGTCAGTTCTAGAATTGCATCATTGATTTGGCTACATATTGTCATTTCTTGAGCCAGAAGGTTTTCTCCTGTTTGGCTCAGTCCTTGAAGCTCTCATGGGCCTCAAGGTCTTGTCTATCCCTCAGATTAGGTGGTTCCAGGAACTCATTGGACCTACTCTCTCCTCGGCTCCCGTACAGTTGTCAGAGCTGAGAGATGCTGTCACATTCCTTGATGAGAATTTGCACTCAAATCAGCCATGCTTCCTTCTGAAAGCACCCTGAGTGGAGAGTTCTAGAAATCAACCACTGACCATCTGCATCCACTCAAGAAGCTGAGGCTTTCATAAAGTTCATCTACTCACAAGAGGTTGTGAAGCCAGATGTGTTGGCACATGATAACAATCCTAGCACTTAAGAGGCCGAGGCAGGAGGATCAGGAATGCAAGGTCATCCTTGGTTACATAGTAAATTGGAGCCTGGCTTGGGCTATCTGTCATCCTGTTTAAGGAGGGGAAAAAAAAAACAGAAAAGAAAAAGAAGGGAGAAAAAAATCAGGACAGTGTCTGAAAATTATTCAGACCCACTTGGAAATCCATTATGGCTGGCATTTAAAGAAATGATTATTTTGCTGGTGATGTGGGTAATACATGCTCACTGCAAGGAATTAAGAGAATACAAAAAGAGTACGTTAAAAGAAGTAAAATCTCTTAGGATCTTACCTCTCAGAAATAATATTAGCATTTAATGTGTCGCCGGTTTTGTGTGTGTGTGCATAAACCATTTATAAAATTACTTGGTACTTTATCTGCAATTTCACATCTTTCTTTTCTCACTTCACACAAGCAGACATCCCCTCACACCAGCATCTCATTGTCAAAAACACCACGTTAATGACTACCTACTATGTCATTGTCTGGTTGGGCCAGCATTCATGCAGTCAGACCTGTCGGCAGGTGTCTAGGCGGCTTTCTGTTTTCACCGTTACAAATGCTGCAAAAGAGAGTACCTGTGTCCAGGAAACCTTTATCTGAATTTCCAGTCATTTCCTCAGAAGAGAGTCTAAGAAGAGACATGATGGCATCTCAGTCTGCCTGAGAGGCAGACGCCCAGCGGTCAGCAGAGGTCAGGCGTGTTGGCAGGATGTGAGGTTCCCCTAAGGCCCCTGAGCAGAGACTCTTCATTCATGAGGAGATGCAAGGAGGGCCCCTGAGCCTCCCCAGGCGACTCTCTGCAATCACCTGGATCTGTGCCATGCAAAGCAGCTCTCCCTTCTCCTGCCTCTGTTTATAATTACCTCAGAACTAAAGCATGTTTAATGAACCCAGAACACTCTCCCCGCCATCTGCCCGAGTTTTCAAATGAGGGAAATGGGAGCTGGTTTTCCCCAGAGCTCCCTCTTTTTGAGGATAGAGCTCATTTCCAGAATCTTGCTTCTCCTTAGGATGAGCCCCTGTCTTTCTGGGACTCACCCTTAGACAGGCAGAGGCAGGGGCTTGGGCCTGATGGCAGGTGGTTGGTAGGGTCAGAGGTCACAAAGCATCCCACCTGGAGGCAGGCCAGCCTCAGCAAAGGCAGGACTTACCACACATACACTTAAGTGCATGCGCACACGCGCGCACACACACACACACACACACACACACACACACACACACCACACCACACACAGAGACACAGATGTACACACATACACACAACATACACAGACACACAGAGACACACACAGGCTTTTTAAGGACCCAGTTTATGCTTCTTGCTCTGTTTGAAATGACAGGACCAAGCTTTCATGCAGGAAGAGACTAGAAAGCAAGATCAATGATCTTATTTCACAGGTCAGGAAGCTGAGGTGCAGGGAGGCTCCAGGAGGTGGGGGCTGGTGGGGGGTCCTTCTTGCTCCTTGTGGCCTGAAGGATGGACTGTGGCTTAGATTTCAGCTGGACTCCATGCTCAGGCAACTTCAAGAGATTCCCGAGGGCTACAGTGACCTGCCATATCAAACATATGGTATATCCCTAGATTATACTTCTCTGAACCCCCAGAGTGTTGGGGAGAGGCTGCCACAGAGCCTCTGCCTTCAAGGCTGGCAGATGAGCACTGCAGCCCCTGTCGTCCTGATGCAGCCGGATGCCCCTCCCCAGGGTGTTCCTCAGACCGGCTGTGAACCAGGCCTGTCAATGCTCCTGCCTCTTCTGGAAAACCTTCCTGGAATGTCTAAGCCAGGTGGTAAGACTGCTTTCTGCCTCTTTTTCACACTCTGTCAGGGTGGTGTTCCTCTCTGAACTTGTCACAGTAACCGCAGTTCTTGGAGAGGCCCGGCTCCCACCAGTACGTCGATAAGTGTCACTGAATTGCCAGGATCAATGTGCCTACCGGAGTTTTGTTTGGCCTTATCCTTGCCATTTCCTTTCTTGGGGAGCCACCTGTCCCTTTGGGAGGCGGGCGTCATATGTGCTTCACATGTGGTTCCCTGGCTCCTCCTGCCAGGTTGACTGTGTACCCCACATCCTGTCCCTGCCAGCTGGGATGGGGATACAGCCCACCAATCCTGTGACAAACAGCACTACCTTCTGGAGATGTGTGGGAAGGTCTGGAAGGATGTAGGAAAACCTGCTGTCGAGTAGCTTTGTGCTTTGGGGAATCGTTCCCTCGCTCTGAGAGTCAGGTTTTTATTTGATGGGCAAATTGACTGAACCTTCCAGCTCTGACCTGTGATTATTGATCATGACCCTTGGCAGGGACTGGGAGCAGCGTACTGGGACCAGGGCAGAGTGAATGAGAGTGACCTCCTTAAACAGGACCTGCTCACTTGGCTGCAAAGCTGGCTGGCTATAAAGGTCAGAAAATGTAGCCCTGAGCTCTCTGGGTCTACTTTCTGAGTACTGACAAGCTGAAAATCGCTCTCTTTTAAAGAGATAAACAATTTGCTGGCTAAGGCTTGCCTTCAGTCATTGCCCACCCATCCCCAGCCACTCCAGGCTGCCTGGAAGGCCAAGGAATCTTGGGAAACAAATGAAGACTCTGTGGAGATTCCTCCAGTGTGACATATGTTAAGCCCCAAGAAGGGCTCAGCTCTACCAAGGTCAGATTAGCCAAGCGGCAAAGGAGGAACCCTGGGATCCCACACACCGTGCTGCAGCCTCTCCTCCCACACACCGTGCTGCAGCCTCTCCTGAACCAGAGAGCTCTGCAAACCACCTGGCAGATTGGGCTCTGACACACAGCCAATTGGGAGCAAACGGGAGCAGAGAGCTTTTTCACTCCCTATTAAGGTCATGGCCCACAGAACGAGAAAATAAATCACTGGGGAATGATGAGAGAAAAATACCGTTTCATTCTAGGAGCTTTGAGGAGCAAGAGAAATTTCTAAAAAGAAAAAAAATTTCGGCCATTTGCTTTAAAAAAAAAAAAAAACAAGTTGGGGAGTCTGGAATTCTCTGTAAATACAGCCAGGGATGGAAATGTGACTGGGTTCCTGGGTTTCTCATGCAGCCAGTTAGTGGAGAAGAGGCCAGAGGTGAAGGGAGAGGGGGGGGGACCAGGGAGCAAGGAAGGGGAAGCAGCTGAGCAAGACCTGGAGACTGCAAGAAGAGGACAATCAGAACTGGGGAAAAGGCAGAGCACTGGGGTGACAGATTTGCATTCAGAGAAGCACAAAATTACAGTGGAAAGAGAGAGAGAGAGAGAGAGAAGCAGACACACAAAGCATACAGAATGCAGACAGACGCTGTGTGTGGAGGGGGATGGAGACACCAGAGCGAGAGCCGGATGGGAAGGCTGGCAAAGCGATTTGGGAAACCACCTAGGGCTGATTTTTTTTTTTCCCCTATAAGAGAAAAACATTATTGAAATCATTGCCTTTTTTTCTAGAATAATTTGATCTTAAAAATTTGTCTTTTTTTTTTTTTTTTTTTAGAGACAACTGTCTCATGCCGCCGCCCAAGCAATCCTCAAACTCTCCGGGTAACTGAGGAAGACCCTGCATTCCTGGTTCTGCCTTCCTCTCCTGAGTGCTGGGATCTCGGGTGTGTGCCATGAAACCACACACATAAATTGCGTGTGCACGTGTGTGTGTGGTGGGTGCGAGTGCACAGTTTAAGGGCATTATGTCGAGGCCAGAGGACATCCAGAGGTGTCTTTCTTAGTTTGTTTTGAGACATGGTTTTCACTGGCCTGGAGCTGGCTTTAGGCTTGTTGGCCAGTCTCCCTGCTTCCCTGGGGTCTTCCCAACATTGGGGTTACAAGTGGGAGCTGGTGATACCTGGACTTCTCCTTTTGGCTGTCCTGAAACTCATTATAGACCAGGCTGTGCTCACAGAGTTCTGCCTGCCTCTGGGGTGCTGGGACTAAAGGCATGTGCCACCGTGCCCAACCCAGTACCTGGCTATTTTTATGTGTGTTCTGAGATGGGAACTCAGTTCTTGAGGACTGCAAGCCACATGCTTTACTGGCTGAGCTATTTCTCCAGCCCTAGAATGATTAGCCCTAGAATTATTTTTCATCCCTGCGACTTTGGAAGCACGGGTCTCCTTAAAAATCCATTGTCCTCGGGCCGCCTTGAAGAAGACGCCTGGTTTACAGCCTGGGCAGGGCCTCCCACCCACCTCATGCCTCAGCCTCCCAGGAGACACCTTTCAAGGTCCTGCTCTTTCCAAAGCTGCTGAGCTGGATGGTCTCCACCCCCCCCCACCCCCCCCACACACTGTGAAATGGCCACGATTCACTTTATCCTGCCCCCACCTTTAGAAGAGAGCCGCCGCTTTCAAGGGCCAGGGGTTTGCAGTCAGGATTCAAGTGGGACCAGAGCCCACTGTTCAGCTCGGCTGGGTGACACTGGACTAATGACTCATGAGAAAGGCGACAGTGGACGGTCCAGGGCGTGAAAGGAACCGGTACCAGGCACGCTGAGCCACCTCATTCATGTCTAGTGACAGCTTCTCAGCCCCGCCCCGCGCTGTCACACTTTGCTGTCTGGGACTTCTGTGTGTCATCCTGACTCATGACAGAGCAGCTACACTGAGGGCTCGACTCAGCAGCTCACCGCTCCCTGGGGCTGGTCCCTCCTTGCTTGCTTCGTTTACCACACAGTTGCTCCATCTGCAAGGGCTCTTTAGCAGAGTCCTTGAGAGGGGATGCTCTCAGCCTCACACGGTCATTTCGGGGTGGGCCCTGCTGTATGGGGCAGGCCGTTCTGTCACATAGAAGACTGAGGGCGTCCCTCGCCTCTGCCTGCTAAGTGCCAGCAGCCCCAGTATGACTACTAAAAATGTCTCCTGTCATTGCTAAATGTCCCCTGGGGGACAAAAAAAAAATCACACCCAGAGACACAGTGTTAGAGTGAGTTGTTTGGATATGTCCGCCATGTCCTCAGCACCAGGGGATGCCTACTACAGAGAAGGCATCTGGATTCTGCAGCTGCTTGCAGCCATGCCTATGGCTGGACAGACAGTGAATGCGTTGTGCTCTTGTCACCCTGCTGGTCATTGAAATGGGAGCATCCTGGAACCTCCACTCTAGCTGGATCCAAAGTTCTACTGAATGGCAATGGAAGCCATGAGTCAGGAATATGGAAGGAAATTTCTACATTCAGACCCACACTGGTGAAAACACTTGCACACACACATGCACACATGCATTACACACACACACACATGCACACATGTGTTACACACACACACACACACACACACACACACTTCAATCATTCCTCTCTCCCATCTCTCCAGCCCTAGACAACCACTAATCTACTCCCTCTCTTTATAGATTTGCTTACTCTGGACACTGAATACAAGTGGGTCTCTAAATTATATGTGTTTTTATGTTTGGATCTTTCCCTAAATACATTATTTTTAAATCTCACCCTTGTAATATCAGGACTTCAACCCTCATCTCCATTTGGGGGTACTTTAGTACTTTTTATGGCTATGTAATCTTTCGTTTTATGAATATACAATATATTTATTTAGATATTCCTGAGAGGGTAGGTGTTTAGATTGTCAATTTTAAACAATTCTTCTGTGTTTGTTGGCATGTGAGCTTTCCCCTGAATATAGATGTCTACTTCTCACAGCTACAGACCTAGGGATGGATTACTTTGGTCAGTCTTAATGCTAGGTTGAACGTTTTCATCATTTTCCATAGTGGCTGCCTTGCTGGTATCTCACCAGAAGGATATGAAGAATGCAGCTTGCTCCGTTCTTGTTTGTACTTTGCAATTGTTGCTTTCTGTCCAAAGGGGATTGGTGTCTCACGTGGGCATGCTCTGTTTTTATAGAAGGGGAAATTATGGCTATCAGAGGTGACATTAACTGCTGGCATTAGCTTATAGCCAGAGGCGAAGCCTGACTTCCCACAAGCACCTCTCTGCTACGGAGCCATTTCTTCTTCTTTCCCGCAGGCAGTCTCTACCTGAGTGGACAGTCGGTGCCAGCTGCATTTCTGAGGTTGCACAGGTCCCAGTGGCGATGAGGCAGCAGCTGCAGCCTGTCTGCCCAATCATCATCCCCTCTCCCTGTCAGCAATGGGCCTACTATATGCCTGGCCCAGAGCAAGGGGACCGAGGAAGGCTAGCCAGCCGCCTGCCTGTTCTCCAGCCTGCCCTGACTTCTCGAGACATACTAACAGGGAGATGAACTTGCAGAACTTGGTTGAATTCACGGTGTGCCAGAGACTCAGAAACTTCTCAGGAGAGGGTCGGGATAGAGGCTGGAAAGGGACCCCAGGTTGATGGACCAGAGCCAGAGTCTCTCTGTGTAGCTCAGGCTGGTCAGGGCTGTCTCTTCTTCCTGCCTCCGTCCCAAAGTACTGGGGTTACAGCTTGGGCCTCTTGCCCTTCTGGGTGGGCTGATTCTGGAGCTGATGTTTACTAAGAATCTACGGAGAGATTAAGA
Source organism: Pachyuromys duprasi (assembly GCA_028658305.1). Taxonomy (NCBI): domain Eukaryota; kingdom Metazoa; phylum Chordata; class Mammalia; order Rodentia; family Muridae; genus Pachyuromys; species Pachyuromys duprasi. The sequence continues at coordinate 16,859,515 of CM053746.1, read as the reverse complement.
GGTAGAATGAAGGAAAGAGCGATGAGGAAGAGGTGGGGGGGGGAGAAGGGAAGGAGGGGAGGAGGGGAAAGAGGGTAGGGAGGAGAAGAAGGGAAGGTGGTAGAGGAGGAGAGGATAAAAGCAAGGAAGGGTCTCGGGGAGGGGAAGGAGGCCCTGCTGGTCGGTGAAACAGCTCCAGACACACACCTCTCTGGGGCCACACATTACAGACTGGGGTGCCTCGTGCTACAAGGTCAGCATTGGTACTCTCATCATCCAGACAAGGAAACTGAAGATACACAGTTTAAAGTCTGTGTGCCTTTGAGGCCTGTTCCCTGCGACATCTCCACATTCGCCTGGTGAGTGACTGAGGGCTGCTGTCGAGGGAGAGGGAGACCCGTAAGGACTGCTGAAGGTGGCACACCAGGAGACTTTCCTTGGAAGGTGCAGCGTCGGGGACTGGAAAGGTGGGGGTGGATGGCTGCAGTGACTTCAGATTGTCGAGGGTTTTACACTTCCGTCTCCTTCAGCCACTGCTGTGTGCTTATTTATTGCTTCTTCTTTTTTAAAACAGGAAAAAAAAAAGTCAATGAATTTTTAATGCGGCTGAGCTTGAGCATTTGACCGGTGAGTCAGAAAGACAGACCCGGGAGTGGTAAAGCTCTTACAATTGGCAGGACACCGATGGTCCCTATTACACCACAGCTTGCCTCCCTCTCTCCTCCTCCCCCACTGATTCTCCCTTGGGTGGTTTAAGTGAGAAATGTCCCCCACTGGCTCCTGTGTTTGGACACTTAGTTCCCACTTGGTGGCGCTGTTTGAGGGAGGCTGTGAAGCCTTAGGAGGCTTGCTGGAGGAAGTGCATCACCGTCACCGGGGCAAGGCTTTGAGTGTCTACAACCTCTACCTCCTTCCAGTTTGCTCTCTGCTCTCTGCTTGCAGGCGAGGGTGTGTGCTCTCAGGCTTCTATCCCACCATGCCTTTCTGCTGCCGTGCCTTCATGCCCTGATGGACTCTTAATCCTCTGAAACGGTGAGCCCAAGTAAGTGTTTCCTTCTGAAGGTTGCTTTCAGTCATGGTGTTTTGTAGGGAGCAGACGAAGTCCTGAGTGGCTGCCTATTGCTGACATGAGCGTCATGTCAAGGACACTAGTGTCCCAGACACATAGCAATGGCAAGGCCTTCCCTGGGTCAGGCTCTGGGGAACAGCACCACTCTAATTATGGATGTTGGTGAGCAGTTGACCACTGTCTAAAACTAGGATGTGCAGAAAGTACTATAAAGTATTATACTGGCTGCAGCTTCCTCAACCTACATGGCTGCAGTCCATGTCTGCTCCTCTACAAAGATCCCCTTGTTGAGATGAGCAAACCCGCCTCCTGCTTTGTGCTGAGTTTCAGGGCTGCTGTGGTGTGTCTCCCTCTGAGCACATGACCTACTCAGTGTTTCTTCTGTCTGTCATTTCTTTATCTATCCATTGCCCGATTCAGGTCAAGCCCAAAGCTATGTTTTACCTCAGCAACACAAAAGTCACTAACACACTTCCTTTTCCTCTTCTTCTTCCAGAACCATCTAAAACTTTCAAGCCCATAGATGTGGTAATTCAAAACTTGGGAGGTAGAGGCAGGAACACTGTAAATTCAAGGGCATCTTCCGGTACATATGAGTTCCAGACCAGCTCAGCCTAGACAAGATCTTGTCTCAAACAGATGAACAAACAAATCAAAATAAAAGCAAACACTAAAACTCTCCCTACCCTACAGGCTTCAGGAAAGTAGACCAGGGGTCAGAATCTATGCACAGCCCATAGTTTGCTCACCATTAGTCTAGATGTATCTTGGAGACAGGCTTGGGTGAATCATTCTTGGCACTTCATGCAATGCATTTATTAAACACCTACTATGTGCATAAATATTAAACACCTACTATGTGCAAAATCAAGGAACTTAGTAGAAGTCACCGTGGGTTTAGTGTGGGGATACAGTACTGCACCAGGCGCCGGAAGCCCTGAGCAGCAAGCTCACTTCAGTCCCTGGGAACCTACAGAGCCACCACTGTCAAGTGGGGACAATGATGTGGGTTTTGCAGGACTAAATCACTTGGGAGTAAAAGGACTTGGAAAGGCGGTCTATAATTGAGCTCTGTTTGGAGGGTTGAGATCTCACCCAGTTCTGAAGAGCTGGTGGTAATATAAAGCTGTGAGGAAAGAAACGAGGTTGGCACAGGCACACAGTATGCCAGCAGCTTGTGAGTCAGTAGGGTGTGTGTCCCTTAGGAGCCCAAAGCAACAGAGAACCAAACAAGACACTTACATATACGTGTCTATCTCATTTAAAGTGGAGGTGCTAGCCTAGAGCCATAAGGAATCCCACAGTATCACAGTCTCAAGATATTCTGTATCAGTTCCTTTTTCACTGTAATAAAACATCTGGCAAAAGCTACTGTCTTGGAAGTTTCTATTGCTGTAAAGAGACACCATGGCCACCACAACTCTTACAAAGAAAAACATTTAATTGGGGCTGGCTTATAGGCTCAGAGGTGGCGGAAAGCATGGCAGTGTAGAGGCAGACATGGTGCTGGAGAAGGAACCTAGAGTTCTACATCTGGACCAACAGACAGCAGGAAGACACACACACACACACACACACACACACAGAGAGAGAGAGAGAGAGAGAGAGAGAGAGAGAGAGAGAGAGAGAGAGAGAGAGAGAGAGAGAGAGAGAGAGAGACTGGGCCTGGCTTGAGCATTTGAAAGCTTAAAGCCCACCCCCAGAGACACATTTCCTCCAACAAGGCCACACATCCTAATAATGCCACGCCCTGCTGATGGAGCTTTCAAATCTATGAGCCTCTGGGGGCCATTCCTATTCAAACCACCAGGGACACTTAAGGAGAGAAGAATTGATTTCAGGTTTGATGATAAGTCCATCATGATGGGAAAGAGAGGGGCATGAGGCAGTTGACGACCAAGATCAGCCACTGCAGTATTTTCCGCCTCAGCCCCCCGTGCCCCATCGCCCTCACATATAGCTTCTGCTCCCTAGTCATCTCACAGTCCAAAATGGCTTCTAGACCACCATCTGATTCTGCTCATGCAAAAGGAAGAAGAGACAAAGTACGTTGAAGGACATATATAAGGAGTCTTTCAGGGAAGCTGATTGGAAGCTGGCTCCAAATGCTGCAGTTTATATCTCATTTGCCATCCCTGACAAGAAGAGGCTGTGAGAACCACTCTTTATTCTTGGTGTCCTCCACATCACTAAGACAAAGAAGACCATATTCCCAGAGAGGACTGATGTCTGGCTGCTGGGGTGGGTGGGTATCACTGAAGGAATGGGAGTAGTCTGGCCTGGAAGAAGTGGGTGCTGGGTGGAGTGCAGACATGGGGCAGGGGTGCTCTGGACAGTAGGACCGTGAGCAGAGAGGACAGAAGCAGAATAGAGGGAGAATGGGTGAGGTGGTCTAGCCTAGAGCACTCTCCCAGAGGAGTCTGAGACTTACACATCCTCTGGGAAGATATGATAACCAGCTGGACACCTTGGGTGACACACTGCCCAACCATCTCATCCCACAGAAGCCTGCTTCCTGCTTCCACTTCCTTCACTGCTACCCCATAGCTTTCTGCCGAGGCTGCTATGACCCTGGAAGCCCTCAGACCTTGAGTGGACCCTCAACACAGCTCACACCTTACAACTGTTCCTTGTGTGAGCCTGTTCCCAGAAAGCATGGCATTGTTGCCCTCCACACACTACTCTAGACACCTGTCTCTACACAGCACTTACTGTCCCCAGCTGCAGGCGGCCTTGACTTTTGACTTTTCCCAGCAAGACTCAGGTTTCAATCTGTATGCTCTCTCAGCTCTGGGAATCCCGGTCATTGTCATATTCCAACTCCATGGTGGTCTCAGGCCAGCAGGACACCTTGACCTTGCCTGGGAAAGGAGAGATAAGCAGGTCAGCCCGGTCCTTACTAAGATTAACTAAGTCACAAAGCCTGCCCTCCTCTATTGCTTCAATCAACATCCAGTCTTCCATGGGTCTGAGACCAGACATAAAGGGGGAGGGTGGCCAGAGTCAGAGAGCAGCCAAGTCTGTCAGCTACTTAGGTGACCTAATAATTTCCTGTAAGAGCTATGGGCTTTTCATACCTGGACTTCTTAGCCTGGAGCCCTCAGATGACATTCCAACACAGAAGGGCAAGTCCCCACGAAGCCAGTGGCTCACTCTATCACATCTGTTGATAGCTAGCTGTGTGACATCAGGCCTTTTGCCAGGAGACAATCACAGGAAGGAGAAATGAGGGCAGGATAAGGAGGGCAAGGTCAGGGAAGCATGCACATGGGGCTGAGCTCAGGGGCCATGGAGAGGGGTGCCGGGGTCTCCCGTGTGCTCTTGAAAATATGATCTCAGACAAGAATGAGCTGATTGGAATACAAGGTGGAGTTGGCTGGGAGAGTGTGAGTGCCCAGGGGAGTGGGCCAGGTACAGTGGGGACAAAGAGGAATAGAGAGGGGGCATGAGCACTCTGCAGCTTGCCCAGGCCTCTCACACACATCAATGCCTGCATCTGTGCTGTGAAATGAGCCAGCTGCTCTCACACCCATTTCTCAGCCAAGAGGACTAAGGCTCTAGCAGGAGGTCTGGGCTAGGTCTCCCAAACTCTCTTGTTTAAACAACTTGAAGAGCAGTGCCTGCCTCCTGGGGTTTCACAAAGCTCTCAGGAGAGACACCCTTTGCAGGCAACTTCCAATCTGTTCTATTCCCAGGTGGCAGGGTTGGGAAGATGCCGTGAGCCACTTTGAAAGTTTGTTGATAGGGTGTCTAGCCATTCTCAGGACTTCCTTTCTGTGACCCTCACCCTGTATTTCTGTTCCTAATCCCATCTTCTTCCCAGCATCTTTCTACCCGATTGTCCATGCCTTTCTTTAATCCATTGTTTTTCTTTCCTTCCTTCTCTCAGTTCTGTTGAGAGTCCTGGGGGCCAGAGGCAGCTGACAGCTCCCCACCTTCTCTTTGTAATGTGGGCCAATAGTCAGCCTCCCCCTGCCCCCAATTGCTTTGACATCCACTCAGGAGCACATTCCAGAAATATGCACTCTCTCCTTAGGTCCTCCGCAGGATGTAGTTTGAGCATCTGGTTCTTTCTGGAGGGGAAGAGAAGCTTCCCTCGTGAATGTCCCCTCCCCCGCCCCCAGAACTCTGCCTGATGCTTCTCCTGAGTCAGAGTCCACATGCCCTCCTTTTTATTAAAAGCAAAGAGAGGGAGACAGAGAAAGGTTAGCAACATTATTACATCCTGCCCCTGTCTTCACAGAAGGTAATCAGGAGAGAGATAGGGAGAGCTGGTTCTATGGCCAAGGCAGCTATTAGTGAAAGATTATTTGTTCAACAGCCTGTAAGAGTTCCCAGCCTTGGCCCAGGTAATTACCAGCTCAGGTGGCCTGCCAGGTCGGACAGAGCCCAGGGGAGCCCAGACAGTCATTGCCAACTCACTGGCCTCCATTCTCTGCTTGGCCAAGAGGTTCTAGTGGAAGGTTAATGAAGGGTTAATTAAGACTCAGAGATTTGCTCAACGGGCCAAGTCATGTCCTCATAGCACAAACGCCGGGTCTATAAATGGCAGATGCCCCACACACATGAGTGAAGGTGCTCTCGGAAAACAGGACGCTGGATCCCGTGAAGCTGGGGTTACAAGCAGTTGTGGGTGACTTGACGTTAGTGCCAGGAACCAAACTCAGGTCCCCCGCAAGAGCTGTGCATGTTCTTAACCATTGAGCCACCTCTCCAGCCCCTTAGACAACTTTTTAGACTGTGTTCTCATCAGGCATTCTGACAGGTGCAGTAGAATGTCATCAGGACCCAGTCACCGCCTCCTTCAGGTTTTTACTTCTGACAGTGTCGGCAGATGAAGACTCTCAGCTAGGTGCATCCCCAGGGATTGGCTCAGCCAGTCAGAATTATCCCCCACCTCAAGACCAAGCCACCTCCTCCACAAAGTCTGCATTTGCCATTCATCTCTTTGCCTCAGGACAGGAAAGCTAAAGAGTCATCACTCCCTGCAGAAGTAGCTGACACCCTCATTGAAGCTTTGCAGTTCAACCCTTCTGTCTGCCTTATCCCGCTTACCTTACTTTTCTCCTGGGCTCTACTCTATGTAGTTGATGCCAAAAGCATCTTCCATAAATTTGCTGCATGTAGATTTTCACTTCAGTCTGTTTCCCAGGCAACCCAACCTAAGGAGGTTGGGAGGGGAGAGAGAGAGAGAGAGAGAGAGAGAGAGAGAGAGAGAGAGAGAGAGAGAGAGAGAGAGAGAGAGAGAGAGAGAGACTAGCTCTGACAACCACTAGAAGCTGTACTCCTATTCATCCAGCAAAGGTTCAGCAGTAATATGCAGAAATACTGGTCTAGAAGAATTTCTAAGTTAGCCCTGATGCTAGGAAATATGCAGAAAGAGAAGAGGAGTCCAGAATGTGATAACATCATTGTGTGCCTTATGAGTGATAACTGTTCTGTCTCTGTTGATGAGTAATGGCCATGGGGAATTAGCCCAACTAACTAGGTTTCTGAAATTACTGGGCAGTGCCAATGCGCTAATTCCAGCTCCGGACCAGCACTGCCTGACCTTTAGAGGGATGGTTGCTGACTGAAAATTATGTTGTGCCCCTGTCATACACTATATCCCACTGGCACCACAACCTCAAAGTGATGCCCATCTTACCCACTAAACCCCCACAACAAGCAAGGGTTAGCTCCACGCTGTGATTCACAGCCTTTGCCCAGAGCCTATCACTTCACCTTATCTGTGTGTTTTCTTTGTACCCACTTTGCACCTTGTTTGAATGGTCCCTAAAGTCTCAGCTGCTGCCCCTGCCCTTATCCTACAAGTAGGGCTTTGTGTACTAAGAGTCCTTGACTTCCACAACTGATGGTGTCCTCAGCCTTGACCTTCTCCTCATGTGTCCTTTCCCCAGACATCATACCACACCAGGAGCTGCCTAGCTTAGCCAAGCCCAGCCCCCCCGCCCCCATCTATCACTGCCACATGTGGCCAAGTGTGCTGCTAGCCTATAACTTCATGGCTACAGATCGGAATCAGTACTATTGAGAAGAGGGCCAACAACTCTGCAGGGACTGTGACTCTGGCGGTATATGACATTGATAGCCTTTCATCCTTAGCACATCAGAAGGTGCTATATTGTTGCTTCCATTTCAGGTTACTCCACCCAACATAGCTTGGCTTTTGCCTCCTAGGCCATCTCCGCAAGAGAAAGGCAGGGGAAGGGGATCCTCAGAGAGGCATCCTTAAGAGAGACAGGAAAGAAGCTGGGTGTGGTGGGACATGCCTGTAATCGCTGCACTTGGGAGGCTGAGACAGGAGGATTGCAATTGTCTGAGCTGCTTAGACAGTCTGTCTTCAAAAATGAATCAAGAGAAACAGGAAGCAGAAATGGCCAGGGAACAACGGGAAGAAATGGGAGACTCTGTCCAAGGTTCTGAAGAGCTATGTCCAGAGGAATGAATTTCTGAGGTTCTGCCCTAGGCTTAGCATTCAGCTGTGGGCTATGAGGGACCCAACGGATATGGGAACCTAGCTTCTGCCATTAAAGACCTTCTTGGGAATGTGAGTACAGTAAGAAGCCTACAAGAGAACACAGGAATAATCTCAATAGCCCAAATAGTGATGGGCTTCAGAAACCCTCACAGAAGAGAGGTCTGTGGTCTTGAAAAGGGCAGATCCCATTTTATGGCATAGGCCCTTTGAAGGGAGAAAAGAAAAACAAAGAACACCACTTTACAATTAAAATTTAATTTCTTTACTCTTTATCTCATTGTTTTAATTTTATTTATATTTATTTTATGTTGTTCATATAAGTATTTGCCTGCATGTATGTATGTGCAACACATGCCTAGGTCTGGCGGAAGTCATAAGAAGGCACCAGATCACCCCAGGAACTGGTTGTAAGCTACCATATGGGTGCTGGGAACTGAACCCAGCTCTTGAAGAAGAGCAGCTAGTGCTCTTAACCGTGAAGCCATCTCTCTCTAATTCCATTTTTATCCCCCTCTTTTTTCGGGAGTAGAAATCCTAAAGATCTTGGTACAAAACCAGCTGCTTTAAATGCAGTAGTTTAAATATAGGTGTTAATGCTATGTTTGAAAAGCAAGCATGAAACTGGCTTTTAGTTAAGTCTTCTGAAAAAGAGCTGGTGAGTAATTTTTGCCTGAGCATCTTAGCCATATGGCTGCAGACTCTGGCCCCTGCTTATCATAATAACATCCAGCTGTCCCTGTGAGCGGGGAACTTAAGGCCCCAGGACATGTACACAACAATGTCTCCTCCACACCCACTGCCGATGGGAATGTGAGTCTTCCTCAGTGCCCCTTCCGCCCTCAGCATCCTGGGGACTTGAGCATGTTGGGACAATGTTGTTCTCCCCACTTCTCTGCTCTATCCAGCTACTTCTCTTCCCCTTGAAAGAGGAGGGCTGCAGCTCTGAGCTCCCCTTCCAACTAATGATTGTGGGTGGCCCCGGAAGGAGGTGGTGCACGGGCGTCTTTACCCAGACCCTGTATTTTCATGGTGATCCCTTCACTCACAGAAGAAAGGAACAGCATTCTCTGGCTGGAGACTCTGTCCAAGGTGCTGAAGAGCTGTGCTCAGAAGAATGAGTTTCTGAGGTTCTGCTGTGGGTTTAGCACTTAGCTGTGAGCTATGAGGAGCCCCACAGATGTGGGAGCCTGACTTCTGCCATTAAAGGCCTTCCTGGGACTGTGAGTACAGTAAGAAGCCTACATTATGCAATTCTAAAGCTCTAGCTTTAGAATTTTATAGAATTTGATAGACAGGTAGGTCACACATGTATGGCTCTTGGTTTCTTTTTAAAACAAAAAGAATTGGATGGATGGTCAAGATGATTGCTGCAGATTCACTCCATCTATTAACTGTTCTGAGTTGGCTGGGTCTTGACACACATTGGATAAATATGTATCCCCATCCAGTAGCTGCAGCCTTGCCCTGATGCGAATGAATGCCCAGTAATTTCTCCGTCTACACTATTGCTATCATTTGGGGGCTTGTTCTCAATTCTATTTGATTTCTTATCTAGGAAGCTTATCTAAAAAGCTGGGCTAAACCATACAGATTCTAAATATACCTCTTTTCCTTACCTGCAAAGACCTCAGTTACAGTTGATCCCCTGAGAAGCCCCTCCATAAATATCTAATAACTCCTAAGGGAGAAAGCAGGGGACACAACAGCATAATTGTCTTACCACCTTGGGAGACGACAGGATAGATTTTTCACTCTTCTAAATGAATTATTACCACTAGTCTTCATAAAAGGATGGGGGGGGGATTTCAAAAGGGAGTTGGTATGGAGGGTAAGATAGTAAACTGGCCTGTGGATGTAGCTCAGTTGGTAGTGCACTTACCTAGCATGGAGGAAGCCAGGGGCTCCATCCCCAGCACTACCTAAACAAGATATAGTGGCACATACCTGTAATCCCAGCATTCAGAAGGACCAAAAGTTCAAGGTCATCCTCAGCTCCATAGTGAGCTCCAGGCCAGCCAGGGCTCCATTGGTCCCTGCCTTAAAAGAGAAAACAAAACAACAGCTCCAATATGGCAGATGGTTTGTTGATATGCTTGTGGGGGAAGCACTGAGGGATGACAGGCAGGGCTGTGAAAGAGCCATGAAGTGCAAAGGCACTTGGGAAGATGGATGTGCTGGGAGCTCAAGTGGGCTCTGGGTCCAGGAGCAGGTGTGAGACGTTTGATGATATGGGACGGTGCGGTGGTTGATGACCGAGTTGATCTGCTGCAAGGGGGACTATAGAGACAACAGTCATGAAGTGGGCTCTCTGTGGGTTGGGTATTTGTCTTGGGACTCCCAAGGTTTGACAGATTTCAGGAGTATGCATAAGTCATGTGACTGTGTAGACACATAAAGGTTTCAGGGGCACCCATACGTTCATATGATTGCATGAGTGTGCCGGAGAGGTGCAACGAAGAAGGGGTTTTGTTTCAGCCTCTCTGGTTTATTCTGAATTAATTTTAATTTGGTCAAGAGTATTAATTTGATGTTTATTACTAATAGGTAATTAGTCCCAACTCAAGCCAAGGCTCCCGGGACTGGCTGTCAGGATGTAATTGCCTCCCTGCCAGGAAGGAGAACAGAGCTTAAATATTCAGTGAACACTAGATTGGAGAAGAGACGTGGGGTTTTTGTCTTTTTTTTTTTGTCTTTTTCTTTTTCAGTCCATCAACTTGCTATTCTCAATTGCTGTCCCAGAAGACTCCACATATGCAACAGGTCCCTGAAAGTTCTGTCATGTCAGTAAGAGAAGGGGAGAAAAGACATTACCCAGAAAGTCCCAAGACCCCATTCCAAGAAGAAAGAAAGAAAGAAAGAAAGAAAGAAAGAAAGAAAGAAAGAAAGAAAGAAAGAAAGAAAGAAAGAAAGAAAACAACCACATCAGCATGAACGGTCAGCGTCACCAGCTGCCTCTCAACTATGGCCCCCAGTCATCATTACGCTACTCTCTAGGTGTCAGAGCTGCCCTTAGTGACCTCCCATGAGCCTTTGCTTTCAAGGCCTCGAGAGTTCCCCCTTTAGATCCTGCCACTCATTCTCTTTCAGCAGCAGCAGCACTGGCTTGGGCTCAGCGTTTCTGGCCCCATGACCCCCCTTTGCAGCGGGGCCTGAAACCTGCAGGATGAGGAGGCACGCTGGGCCAATTGGCAGGGGTGAGTCACTGTGAGTGGGAGCAGATGACAGAGAGAAAGTGACTCAGCAAAGGGAGTGTGGGTGAAGCAGGGGCTCACAGGGCTTCACCTGTCTGAGGACAGTAGCCAGCTAGAGGGACTGCCCACCGATGTCAGAGGGCCCTAGCGACCCTTCCCAGCTCTGTCCTCTCTCTGAGTGGCAGTGTGTAGTATGTGGTCTCTGGAGGCCCCCTGTGACTTTTGTCCTGGTTTCTTTGGCTCTTCTTGGCCATCAAGGTTGAAGAAATGCCTCGGGAATTTTCAGCCAATGGCCTCCCACCTACTGGGTCATGGGCAGTCTTGAGCTGGCAAAAGGTATCCAGATCTAAGTCTGCCACAGAAAAGACTCTAAAGTGACTGTTTAGTCTCTGGCTTTGGTGACACCCCATGCGGCCTCTTGTGGAGTCTGAGGGGAGGGATATGCTCTCGGATGCTCTGACTGCTGCCTTGCTTCCTCAGCCAGCATCTTGGCAGGAGCAGGGAGGCACTGAGAGCTGAGGAGGTTAAGCTGTACAGAGAAAGAGTGGGGCAATAGCCTGCTTCAGGGCTTTTGCACCTGCTACTGTGGTCACACGGGAGGCACCTACCTCATCTTTCTGGGTGACCAAGCACACTGACTGCTCTTCCTTGTCATCCTATTCTCAAAGGGGCTTTCCTGACTGCACTGTCTACAGCGTTATCCGACCCTCTGCATTTTCTCCTTCCTTGCATGCCCTCCCCCAGATCACCCATTGCTGTCTAAGGTTCTACATCCTCCACTCGCTTGCTTTGTTGTTTGGCAGGTCCTTCCGTTAGAATGCAGATTCCCCTGGACGGGTCCTGCCCTCTGTGCTCACTTCAGGCTCCACACCTGGAAGAGAACCTAATGCTAAGGCATTCTGTACATTTAGATGAGTTCAAGACTATCAAAGACAGCACTGAAGACAAGTTCCATGCCTGGGCTACAGATTCTCTGCCGTAGGGGACAGTGACAAAAGGCTCAGACTGGGATTTGAGAGAGCTGAGACCTAAGCTCAGCTTTTTGGTGGGCGGTGGCAGTGGCGGCCATGTAGACAAGCCACAGTCCACTCCATGCCCAACCCAGGTGGCATCAAATGAGAGTGTCATCCCAGTGCCGGGCATGGTGGCAAACACAGTCCCAGCACTAAGGAGAGAAAGGCAGATGAAGCTCCATGAGTTCAAGGCCATCTTGGTCTAAATAGTAAGTTCCAGGACATCCAGGGCTACATAGCAAGACCCTGCCTAGGGAAAAAAATAGTGTCACAACAGGTCATCTTTGTGGTCCCTATCCTGACTCCACCATTGCCTTAGAGCCTCCCCTGAGTCACAGCAATGAGATGAGGTAGGAAGAATGTAGGAGGTTTCTTACAGGAAGTGAGGCTTGAGCTGGGTTCCCGGAAATCATGGAATGAACAGTGCTGGCCAAGGCTCAGGGGAACAAGGCACTTGGGTGGGAAAGAGGCTGGTCCTCTTGGCGCTGTTTCTGATGCCAGTTCATGGCACAAGAGACCAGAGCAGCTTCAACTCCCTCAGACCACCCATCCTCAAGTCACCCACCCTGGTTCAAACTGTGTTCTCTTCAAAGTGTGCCCAAAGGGGCTTGGGTCATCAGGGTACCCTGACACCCTCCTGGACTACTCTGCTGTCCTGCTTAGCTGCCTTCTGGCCTCTTCGCATGACATAACTGTTTGGTTTCAGGCTCCATTCTCATCTTTAGGTTCGTTGAGAGACAAGGTCTAGCACAGACTAGCCTCAAACTCAGGGCAATCCTCCTGCCCCTACCTCCTGAGTACTGGGATTAATATACCACCACACCTGGTCTTGCCTACAGTTTGTGTGTTCTCAGACCATATTTTAGCTTTATTCCTGTCTCTGTGATAAAATAACTCAACAAAAATAACTTAGAGGAAGGGTGGGGGGAAAGGGTTTATTTTAGCTTACAATTCCAGGTTCTAGACCTTCACAGCACCTAAGTCAAAGAGACCGGAAGTTCAAACAGCTAGTCACATCATATCCACACTCAAGAAAAATAAATGTACACACACGTGCTGCTCAGCTCTGTCTCTCTGTCTCTCTCAGTCTCTGTCTGTCTCTGTTTCTGTCTTTCTCTGCTTTTTTCTTTTTTTTGACATTTACATTTTTAATTTAAATTTATTTTTTATAATGTATTTCCTTTACATACCAATTGTAGCCCTCTCCTAGTCTCAATTATCTCCTCCCTGTCCCACCCTCCTTCCCTCTTCCCCTTTTTACCCCTCCTCCTAGTTCCCAGAAAGGGGGAGCTCCCTCCTCTGCCATCTGATCCCAGCCTGTCAAGTCTCATCAGGACTGCCTGCATTCTCTTCCTTTGTGGCCTGGCAAGGCCACCCTGCCCGGAGGAAGTGGTCAAACAGAGGGCAACAGAGTCATGTCAGAGACAACCCCTACTCCCCTTACTAGGGAAACCACATGGAGACTGAGCTGCCTATCAGCTACATCTGAGCACCAGGTCTAGTCCTCTCCATGCATGGTCCTTGGTTGGTGCATCAGTCTCTGTAGGGCCCCCTGGGCCCAGATATGCTGGCTTTGTTGGTTTCCTTGTGGAGCTTCTGTCCCTTCTAGGTTCTTCTATCCCCCCTACTCTTCCATAAGACTCCCTCCTCTCTGCCCAGAGTTTGGCTGTGAGCCTCAGTATCTGCTTCAATCCCCTGCTGGGTGGAGTCTTTCAGAGGATATCTATGGTAGGCTCCCATACTGTTCCCTCTCTTCATCCGCTTCCAGTGTCTATTCTATTTGCCTTTCTGAATGAGAATTAAGCATCCTCCCTAGGGTCTTCCCTCTTATTTAGCTTCTTTAGATCCATGGATTATAATATGTTTATCCCATATTATATGGCTAATATCCGCTTATAAGTGAGTACATACCATACAACCCATTCTAGGTCTGGGTTACTTCACTCAGGATGGTCTTTTTTTAGTTCCATCCATTTGCTTGCAAATTTCATAGTTTCCTTGTTTTTAATAGCAGAGTAGTATTCCATTATGTAAATGTATCACAATTTCTTTATCCATTCTTTGATTGAGGGACATCCAGGTTGTTTCCAGATTCTGGCTATTATGAATAAAGCTGCTATGAACATAGTTGAGCAAATGCCCTTGTTGTATGGTGGAGCATCTTTCCAGTATATGCCCGGGAATGGTATCACTTGGTCTTGAGGTAGTGCTATTCCCAATCTATCTGGTATTTTGAGACAGAGTTTCTCTGTGTAGCCCTGGCTGTCCTAGAACTCAGAGATCCAATTGTCTCTCTCACTCCAAGGGCTGGGATTAAAGATGTCTGCCAATACCCGGTTCGCTCTCTCAAATCTTACACAGTTCAGGACCGGAACTCAGTGAGCGGTACCTCCCACTTTTAGGCTGGGCCTTTTCACATCAGTCAACATACACAAGATGGTAGCGCACAGACATGCTCACAGGCCAAACTCTCTAGACAAGCTCTCATTGGTACTGCCAGGTGGTTCCAGATTTTGCCAATTTAGCAAAGGTCACATGGGAGAGCGCCCCTTTTTAGGGCTGAGGAGCAAAGAGAGCTGCACTAGAAGGGTGTTAGGACAGGATGTTCATATTGTTTTATTTTTCAACTGGAGGGGGCTCTAGGGTCACTAGAAGATGGACCTTTGGATATGTCTATAAAAAAATTTCTTACCTGGGGTAATTGAGATGGGAGACCACATCCCAGCAGCGGGCAGCACTAGCCCATGGGCTACAGTCCCAGGCTGAATAAAAGGGGGAAACAGAAGCTGAGCTCAGCATTCATTCTCCCAGCCTCCTGACCGTGTAGGCACTGTGACCGGCCACCTTAACTTCCCTCGGCCATGCCTTTGGTGTCAGGGTGGGCTGCACTCCTCAACAGTACGGTTGAGGGCAGCTCCTGCGAGCCCAAACAAATCCTTCTTCCCTTCCGTTGCTTTTGGGAATTTGGCCACAGCAATGAGATGGCAGGGACTGTCTAACAGCTGAGGGCTGAGTATACCTCCTCATCACCCCGCAGGCCAGGGTGGATATGAAAGAAAGAGAAGACATCGTTCTCATCGTTAACTCTGCTTGAACTTTAATGGCAACCTCCTTACCCCTTCGTCATGCCCATCTCTTCTGCTCTCTGACCTCCGGTGCCCGTCTCTGCCATGCCATCTCCCTACCTAGCCATTTTGCATTGATTCAGGTCCAACCCATCCTCCTAAGGTCAGCTTTGTTGAACCATGACCATCACCACCACAGCTCTCCCTCTGCCCCTTCCTTCTCTCTTCCTTTTATAGTATTTGTTCAAAGCCTCGAAGGCTCTGTGAAGGCAGGTGGTCTTGGTAAGGTCATCCTGGGTTGTTTACTTCCAGTAACTTTTTGTGTGTGGCTTTGCAATTGGTCATTAGGCTAAACACCACCAGCCCCAAGGGCTTTGCTGGCCACTGAGAGGTCCTATAAAATGACAGTCAGTTATTCCTGGTGCTGGAAGGGGCATCTAACATCACCAGGTCAGACAAACACCCCTAGTTTAGAGTTGCAGAGACTGAAATCTAGAGAAGAGGAGAAGTGGGTTTTTTTGTTTGTTTTGTTTTGATTTTGATTTTGGTTTTTTTGTTGTTCAAGACAGGCTTTCTCTGTGTACTAAAGCCCTGGCTGTCCTGGAGTCACCTTGTAGACCAGGCTGGCCTGGAACTCACAGAGATCTGCCTGACTCTGCCTCCTGAGTGCTGGGATTAAAGGCGTGCACCACCACACCCTGCTTGAGGAGAACTGTTTTAACTCAAGTGGCATTAAGGTGACAGCTGGGACAAGAGGTCAAGTCTTCCTAGTATTTGTCCAAGAATGAAAAGAGGCTTTCTTGTGAAGCTGGCCCCATACCCAGAATTGCCACACACACACCCAGTGTTCCCAGATCGATGTGGAAACACTGGTTCCTTTGGAGCCGGACACTCTCCTCTGATTCCTCTCTTAGAAATCTCTGAGAGATAGGCTCTGGGCTGCAAACTGGCAGGGAGCTCAGTCTGGGACCTCGTGGATTGCCTGAGGAAAGAGAGGGGGTGAAATGGGGAGTTTTCATCTGCAACCCAGCCTGCCTCTAACCAAGCATGTAGTGGGTTTCCTGATTGACAGGTGGCCTGAATAAAAGCAGCCCAGATTAAAAAAAAAAAATCCATCTATGCAGGGTGGGAGGACCAAGTTGGGTTAAACAGGCTGACAGGGAACTGGACTGATTTATCCCAATGTCTGGGACGGGGGCGGGGGGAGGAGGAAACTGAGTCCTAAACCTGGGGATTCCAGCCCTGAGGCAAAGCAGACGCTGTTGACCTTGGAAGACCTTGAGGGCAGAAAGGAACATGTCATAGTCCCCATTCTGCAATGGAAAAAGGGAGGCCCACAGTGGCTGAGTGGATGAAGAGAAGATGAGAAGAAAAAAGTAGAGAATTGGCATGCTTTTAATCCCAGCACCCACGAGGCAGAGACCAGCAGATTTCTATGAGTTTGAGGCCAGCCTGGTATACATAGCAAGTTCCAGACCAGCCAAGGTTGCTACATAGGTATACCCTGTCTCAAAACAAATAAAAAAGAGTCGGCTTGGGATTTGGCCTTGACATTCTTCACCCCTAGGTATTGGGCCTGGACTTTGCAGCTTTACTAGGTTCCTTTACCCAGGTTTGGATGATGGGCCCGATTATTGGCTTATACTTTAGCGTTTCTCCCAACCACAACAGGCTCATGTTTGCCTCCGCCTTGGTCTGCCCTTTGCAAAGGACCACTCCAGGGCAGGGGCAGAAGAACCCCATCCCCTCCAGTGGAATGATAGGTCCTGAGAACAGCACTGTAGGAAGACCCCACATGTGTTCTGGGTGCTGTGCACAGCCTCCGGGGCAGTCAGGGGGGTCTCAGCCTTCACAGGTCCCTCTGTTCAAGAGCTTCTGACTCGGGTTCCAAAGTGTGTCCAAAAGTGTCTACCCTCCATGTTCCCCACTGACCCAGGGTGCTGTGCTCACTGCCCCCTCACTGGGCTTCTTTCAGCTCTCCAAGTAAGCCACGTGTCCAGACTCCTCCACTGGGCTTTGCTGAGCCAGCTCCAAACCTCTCCAGCCCTTTTCCTTGGAACTCTGAGCTAGCATTCTCTGTAGCTGTCTAGCCTTCCTCCAGCGAATACTGCCACACAGGGAACCTGGTTTCTCAAGCCTTGTGTGAGTCTTGAGATGTGGATAGGTGTCCTGGGGCTGGTGGCTGGTGAGGGAAGCTGACAAAGGATCCTGAGCAAGCTGGATGAGCCTGGCTGCAGGATACTGCCCGATTGCCTCATGGGTTCTTGGGAATTTCAGAAGCTACCCTGATGGGTCAGGTTGGGAGTGCTTCCCGTTTCTGCCCCAGGCTCCAGCCAGTGCTGACTTCAGAGTGGAGGGCACACATCCCTCGGTACTTGGAACCAGAGGAAGAAAGAAGAAACAGCATCTGTCAGGACTCAGGGGATGGTGACTTCTCTCACTCATTCCTCCCAGCAGCGCAGGCCAAAAGATGCTATTTATAGGCTTCCAGGCTGCAGCCCAGAGAGGCCAAGCAGCTGGCCCAAGGTCACACAGCTTTGGGGCAGTGCCTATCAGACTTCCCAGTTTTCTACATCTGGGACCTCAACCGGGGAAAGGAAAGATAGGATCTGGAGCCCCATTTTCTGGTGGGCAAACATTGGGCCATGTTTCATCCTGCTGTGCCTAAGCTGGGTGACTACCCACCTGAGCACCACCTCTTCAACCCTGCCCTCCTGAGGTCTCAGTCACGGCAGTCCCTTCTGTGCAAGGGAGAAGAGGACCCTTCAGTGAAAATCAATGATTCATGAACCAGCGCTCCTGTCAGGCCAGAGCACGGTATTTTTAGTGCTTTTCAAAAGTCAGTATTAACAAGCCTTCTAAAGGGCGAAAATATTTGAATTAAGGGAAATGAATGTTTTATGAGCCAGAGAGGAAACATAATTCCCCCACGGTCGGTCAGGGGGTGGCCGAGGTTCAGGGCAGCCTTGGAGTGGGAGGTCCCAGGTCTCCAGAGTCCCCGAGACTGCAGCCACTGAGATTCAGGGGGACTGTGTTCAGTTAACGAGCTCCACTTAACCAATGTCTCCAAATGGCCTCCCCCTCGTGCCTGAGAGGCAGTGGCCTTGTGTGGATTGACTACTGTGGAGCTCAGTTCTGACCTCTTGGAACCTGCTTCTCCAGCCCTCAGCCACATGGCTGTAGGCAGCCACCTCCTGTGGCCGACTGTGTTATTATTGTTCCACGGTACTCACTGTCCCTTTGTGTGCTGGCTAGTTTATGTCTATTTGACGCAAGCTGGAGTCAGCTGAGATAACGCCCCGACCAGCTTGGTAGTAAGGCAAGTCTGTAGTCATACATTTTCTCAGTTAACGATTGCTGTGGACGGGCCCCTCCCATTGTGAGAGGTGTCACCCTCTGGTCTGGTGGTTCTGTGTGCCTTAAAGGGGCCGGAGGAGCAAGCCACAGGGAGGAAACCAGTAAGTAGTGTTCCTCCACAGCCTCTGCATCAGGTCCTGCCCCAACTTCCCCAGATGATAGAACAGAAACTATAGGCTGAAACAAACCCTGTTATTTTCAAGTCGCTCTTGTCCTGGTGTCTGTCACAACAGTGGAAGTCCTAGCTAAAACACCTGTATTTGTTACTTTTCTTGTTGCTGAACAAAACACCTGACAAAAGTAAGTTTAGGAAGGAAGGGTTTGTCTTGGTTCACCATCTGAGGGTACAGTCCATCTCGGCGGGGGGATGCATGGCAGCCTGAGAATGAGGCAGCCGGTCACGTTGAATCCGTCAACAGCAAGTGGAGAGAGAGATGAATTCTGGTGCCTAGCGCACAACCTGTGAGGGGGACGCTCACGTTCAGGGTGGCTCTTCCCTCAGTTAAACTTTTCAGGAAACTCCCTCATAGACACACTCAGGCATGCGTTTCTGTGTGTCAGCGTGCAGGCATTCCACTAGCCTGCTCCGGGGGACCTAGCAACTGCTCATGTCATCACCTGCGGCAGCCAGGTACGCCAGGTGTGTGCTCGCCACCCCAGGTCCCTCTCTGTTCTTGGCATTCCCTGTCCTTGCCCCCTCTCTCTTTCTCTCTGCCCTCCTAGCTCTGCCCCTATGGCCCTGCTCCTGTCTGTCTGCCTGTCTACATGTCTGCCTCCATCCCTTTCCCCCTTGGCCCCAATAAAACCGTTTACACCAGATCTGTTGCGTGGCATGCTTTCTCAGGGGCACACCTGAGACTATGATTAATTTAGATCCAGTCAAGGTTCACCTCCTTACTGTGCCTTGAAAAAATGTAGCAAACTGGGGGAGGGGTAGACCCTGAAGGTTCTAGCCAGCGCAACCACGGCAAACATGGCTCTGGCAGACCTTGCCCTCCCCGTTCCCTCTCCCTTGCTAAACTGTTAGATTACATTCCTACAGCTAGCCACCAAGGTCTGTTTTCTCAGTTGGCCACTTTCTCCCCCTGAGGCTGACCACCAGGGTCCAGCTACCAAAATATTAAAGTCCAGTAATCAGAAGACCTCTTTGGCTGCCATAATTAACATGCCCGATCAAAACAAACCAACTCATTCTAACCTGAGTTTCCCATTTTCTCTTTATCAACTGCCATTCGCCAACAGCCACATCTGTCTTCTCTCTATCCAGAGGCAGTCCTTTGTCTCTCCTGGGCAAACATCCCTCCCTCCCCCATCACTTTCCCCTTCTTCCTTGTTCCATCCCCCATCTTTGTCTCCTGATCCCTGCCCTTTGTCCCTCTGGGGCAAATACATCACCCTTGTGCTGAAAACTTACTCTTGCTGTGCCCTGTGCTAACGCCAGCCCTTTCAGACCCTGTCCTCTAGCTATGTGACCTGGGGTGTCTCAGTTAGGGTCTCTGTTGCTGTGAGAAAACACCATCACCAACAGTAACCTGGAGAAGAACGCCTTTCGCTTGCCTTTCCACATCACAGCACGTCATAGAAGAAAGTCAGGGCAGAAACCCGAGGAGTTAACGTGAAGGCAGAAACGAAAGCGGAGGCCACGGAGGAATGCTGCTTACTGGTTTGCTCCTACTGGCTTGCTCAGCCTGCCTTCTCACAGAACCCAGGACCATCTGTCCAGGGGTGGCGCCACCCAGAATGGGCTGGGCCCTCCCACATCAGCCAATCCATCACTAACTAAGAAAATAACCCATAGGTTTGCCTACAGGCAATCTAATCACATCATCTTCCCAATTGAGGTTCCTCTTCCTGGGTATCTTTAATTGTCAAATTGACAAAAGACAAGCAAACAAATAAACAACAACAAAAAAATATAACAACAAAAACCAGGACACTGGGTCAGCTGCTTGGTCCTGGCAGGCCGGTAGGGGTCTGAAGACTCCAGAGGGGTCCCACACTGACAGGTAAGGGTGGTTTATTACCCATAATTCCCTCACTCCCTCACAGGTCTGCCTCCACACCTCTGCTCCAAAGCCATGCTGGAAGATCCTCCTGCATCCCAAAGGCCCTTTCCAGTTGAACCTTGGCTGCTTCTGGGTCCAGAGCTTGTAGCTCTGCAGCCATTGATTGGAGATGGATCGGGAGGGGGGTGGGTAGGCCGTTGGCCAGAACAGGCAAGTCTGAATTAGTTACCCTTTAAGATTGATGACATTTGATTCAGCAATACAGCAGTTTGGGAACATCCACAGAGAGTGCACAGGAGAGATGGGACATTTGTCTACCCTCTGTACACACTGCCGATCGCCTCCCGGCAACCCGAGGCTTAAAAGCAACATGCCAGCAGGCCGCTGTTCCGTAAAACAAATGATGGCCTGAGTGGTGAGGTGTGGATATGGCTTACAGCGCACATGGGAGAGGCTCCAAATAATTCTTTTTCTTTTTTCTTTTCTTTCTTTCTTTCTTTCTTTCTTTCTTTCTTTCTTTCTTTCTTTCTTTTTTTAAGAAACTGGTACAGAGACCAGCAGAGGAACACTGCTTGCTGCCTTTCTTACATAGTTTATACCAACTTGCCTTGAAATTGTGGCCTCAAGAAAATGTCCCACAGACATTCATAAGTTAGTCTGATGGAGGCACTTCCTCCCCTGACATTCTCTCTTCCAGAGTGTGTCAAGTTGGCAACAGGAAGGTAACTATGACAGGCGTCTTCTATGCTATTCACCTTACTATTTTTCGAGACAGAGTCTCTCACTAAACCTGAGGTTCATTGATTTGTCTGAGTTTGTGGCCAATGAACTTCAGGGACACTCTTGTCTCTGCATGCCCAGCGTTCACGTGTGTGCTGGGATCTGAGTTCAAGTTTTCCTGTCTGTTCAGCAGGTGTGCTTGCTGGCTCAGCCACACCCCAGACCTTAATTTTCTCTTTTTTTCTTTAACTCGGGGTTATTGTGTTTAAAGGGCATTCACCAGACAGGCCTGGAATCCACTAAGTAGCCAAGGATGACCTTGAACTCCTATTCCTCCTGCCTCTGCTCCTTGAGTGTTGGGATTATAGTGTCGCGTTTAACTTTTTTTTTTTTTTTTTTTTTTGGTTCTCAGTTGCTTTTTCAGCCTCATGCCTGAGCTCCAGACTGAGAGCTGAGCTCCCAGCCTCAGTTTTCTCATCTGAAGAATAGTACTTTGAGGCTGGGGTTGAGGGGCAAGCAGGATCCCCGAATGTGTCACGCGCACGGTAGCTCGGCATCATTTTCTCCCCTCTTCCTCCTCTGCCAGACCTCCTGCCTTTCATCATGTTCACACAGGACTCTCGCATGTCCACACAGCTTCCCTGGACCCTCATTCCTCACAAAGCCCCCTCTCCCTGAATGCATTTGTCACTTGCTAAAGCCCTGACTGATGTCAGCGACTTAATCGAAAATTAATTGAAGATCCTGGGTACAGCTTCTCAACCCGCAATCCCGTGTGCCTTTGACCTACCGGCCTGGGCCTTAATTAAAGCAATTAGTGCCGGCAGCCAGCGACAGGCCAGGGTTCTCAGGCCCTTGCCAGTTTCACACTTGCCTGCATTGGAGGACAGGGCCAGCTGTCTACACCTGGTGCTCACAGCAGAGCCAGGTTCTCACCTAAGTGACTAATCACGCGGAGGCAGAAACTGAATCTTGCCAGGCAGGCAAAGTGAGGCAAGATGAACACTTGGCCAAGTCACAGACTTTCTCTCTCTCCCTCTCCCGCCCTCACCCTCCTTGCCTTTGCCCTCCCTCTGTCTCTCCACTGGCTTTCTATTTTTCACACCAATAACTGGGCCACAGTGACCTCCTGTCTCAGCCTCAGCCTCCTGGGGCCAAGTCATGTGCTCCCTGCCTGCATCCCCTTGCCTTGGTCTTTGCTCCATTCTGAGGACAGCACAGGAGTTTCACATCACTGATAGCTAGCATAAGCTAAGCACTCTGCACTGCACTTATTCTCAAGGTGTTTCTGGCGTGTGCTGAAAAGAAGATATGAACGGCCAACAATCACAAGAGAGAAATGCTCAGCTTTACCAGACAGCAGAGAATGCAAATGAAAATCA
This sequence comes from Pachyuromys duprasi, assembly GCA_028658305.1. Lineage (NCBI taxonomy): Eukaryota > Metazoa > Chordata > Mammalia > Rodentia > Muridae > Pachyuromys > Pachyuromys duprasi. Next base: position 16,837,252 of record CM053746.1, on the reverse strand, counting down.
CACCGTGGCACCGAGGCACCGAGTCATGCCTCTCAGAAGGACAAAGCAGCCAGGTATGGCGCATGCCCACAATCCTAACACTTTGGAGGTAGAGGCAGGAGGAGCAGGAGTTTAAGGCTAATGTCAAGCCACATAGCAAGTTCAAGGCCACCCTGGCTTCCTGAGACACCTTTCCAGAGGAACAGCATGGAGCATTGCAGGCTTTCAGTGCAGAGACAAGAAAACCCTTGTACTTGGTGGGTGGGAAAGGGACTTACACAACCACCATGAAAGCATTGGGTGGGGGGGTGTTCCTCAGCAAGTTAAAGCTATAGCCACCGCATAGCCCAGCAATTCCTCTATAGAAAATAAAGAAAAGGAAGTTAGCGTGTTGAGGAGACATCTCTGCTCAGTTTTCACTGCGGTACCATTCACAAAAGCCGAGATAAGAAATCAGACTAAGTGTTCAGCAACTGAGGGGTTAATGGGATATGAGAAAGAAGACAAACAGAGTACTATTCTGCCTTAAAAGAAGAGAGACATCCTTCCGTGGATGACACTGGGGGACATTATGATAGTGGAATAAGCTAGGCACAGAAAATGCTGCAAGACCTCACCCACATGCAAAATCTGAGTATTGATTCCAAGCCAGGCATGGAGGTGCAGGCCTGCAATCACAGTGTTCAGGAACACACACACACACACACACACAATTTTGAAAAGTCAATTTTACAAAAATAGACAGGGGCTGGGGAAGATTGAGAAAATGTTGGACAAAAAGATTATCAAACGTCTATTAAACAGAAGGAAGCCGTTTGCGAGGCCCATTGCACAGCATGGTGATCACAGGTAATAAAAGATTGCGTAACCTGGTCTACATTTTATGTATTTGTTTGCTTGAGTGTATGTGTGTGCACACGCTCATACCAGAGGACCATCTGTGGAAGTCAGTTCTCTCCTCCTGCCCTGTGGGTTCTGGGAGTCACTGGTCCTAATACTGCATTCTTGATGACTGCTAAAAGAACATAAATGTCATGTGGGTTTTTTTTAATCATGTGAAATCTACATTTAAATGAGTATTCACAGTATATATATACACACACATATACATTATAAGTACGTGTATGTGGAACATGAAAGTAGAAGAGGGTCTATGTGGGAAAAGGTCTAAAGATAGGAGAGAAGTGGAAACAGAGGATGACAGGGAGGAAGGAGAGGAAACGCAGAGTCCTAGTTTAAACACATGCTGTCTGTGTGTGACGTGGAGACAGAGGGAAACTGTTGAGGAGGGATCAGAGAGGAAGGGGAAACGGCGTCTGGGAGGGTGCCAGGAAGGTGAATACAAACGAGGTACAATACACACAAAAGTGCCGTGATGACGTCTGCTGGTTCTGTACTCTAACTAAAAATTTAATGGAAAGCTGGGATTTAAAAATAGTGAAAATAGCAAATTTAAATTATTCTTGCCAAAAAAATATGAGAGGTGATGCGCGTGCCAGTCAGCTCCATTTAGCCACAGCGTAACGTGCACTTATTGCAAAACACGCTGCACAGAGCAAATGAATTCAATTTTTATTTGTCAGTTAATTAGAACATCAACTTTAAAAAGGCATCCTGATTGCCGGTTTAATTAAAATACCAATTTTAAAAAGCGTTTTGTACTTCTCAATTAAAATATTACTTTTTCTTGAGCGTTCTGTTTGGGCCACTTCCCTGGCTGTGTGACATTGTGCAAATTACTGACCGCCTGAGAGGCTTAGTTTCTTCCTCAGGGAAAAGTGGGGTGGTAGGGGGCTGAAGGAGGGAATCTGTGATTATTGCAAGCTCGGCGCAGTGACTGGCACACCCAAGAACCTAGGCGTGCTAGCTGGGCTTCCAATCTTATCTCGACAGCCTTCGTTCCAGGAACTCTATGGAGCGCTTGGCATCTATTTCCCTCTTCGCAGAGGACAAAACAGAGGTTGAGAGAACTTAAGCAGCTTGCCCAGCCTCACACAGTGAGTAAGAGTTGAGCCCTACTAGGTATGGCGATGATGGCAAGGAACCTTCCGTGCCACGTGAAGAAATAGATGCCTCGGTGGTCCCTGCTCGGACAGGTAGGTCAGTCCTCTGTGAGGGGCTTCAGGAACTAGGCACATGGGTCCCACTTAAAATTCAGATCCCTGAGCTGGCTAGAAGGTTCAGTGAATGTGCTGGCTAATAAGACAGAAGGTGATGGCCATCAAGCTCAGTTAGCTGACTTCAAACCCCCAGGACCCACAGTGTAGAGAGAGAGTCGGCCTTTCACCTTGTTCTCTGACCTCCACGTGTACATCCTGGTGCACACGCAGGCACTACAATCTCTGTCTCTCTCTCTCTCACACACACAATAAATAAATAAAATAATAGTAAAACAAATGATGCAATATTTTATTAACCATAATCACCACACACAAACTCTTTTCTCCCCAAGTTGCTTTAGGCCTCAGGGCCTTTATCAGAGCAATAGAAATACTAAGACATGGGCCAATGAAGCGCTTCCGCTCATGGTTGCCTTTGGGCCAGGAATTTGCCACAGCAACAGAAATGAATGTAGAACGCCTTGCCACAGGAAGTCGTTTTCCCCGGGATGTATACAGGATGGACGCTGATGCTGACAGTACCAAGGGACCCTCAAAGGTCGCAGGCATGCCCGGCTGTCTTTTCACAGCCCAGCTGTTTGTCTCACATGCTGCGACTCACGGAAGGTCTTTGGTATCACAGGAGCCCCGCATCAGGCATCTAGCAATATTCCTTTAAAGAAAAGAGCAAGGCGATTTCTCACACACACCTTTTGCCCAGTCATTTCCCTCTTTTATTTATCCTGACGATCATTTCATAGCTGCCCATGGAGAACTGCCATGTGTTCTGCAAAGCTGCGTCCAATCTGATGTGTGGATAATTCATGTAGCCAGCCCTCCCTTAGCCCTTGTGGTTGTCATCTGGGTCAGAAGGGAGAATTAGTTTCCTTTCTCATCATTGTGACAAGAGCAACTTAAGGGGAAAAAAATCCATTTTGGCTCACAATTTGAGGGTTCCCTCATGGAAGGGGAGTCATGGTGTCAGGAGCACGAAGCAGTTGATCACGCTGTATCCACAGCAAGGAAGCAGAGAGGGAATGCTGGGGTTCGGTTTCCTTTCTCCTTTGTATTCATTTGAGGACACCAACGCATGGAATGGAGCCATCCACAGGCAGGAGAGCCTCGTCACCTCAACCCAATCCAGCATCTACCTTACAGGCATGCCCAGAAGTCTGTCTTCTTGTTGATTCTAGATCTCGGCAAGTTGAAAACTCACAGTTAAGCATCACAGAGGGCACACGAGTTGCTTTTTCTGTCTCTTTTGAGGGCTGAGCCGACTTGACATTTCTTTCACATTTATTTAGTGTGTAGGCATACCCAATGTGGAGATCAGAGAACAGCTTGTGGGAGGTGGCCCCCTTTCTCCCCCACCATGTGGTTCCTGGTGATAAGACTCAGGTCATCAGACTTGGTGGCAAGTACCTCTACCCAATGAGCCCCTCAGAGCCTGGCTTTTTCAAGGATTGTGTGCCAGTTTACACATTCACTAGCAAGCTATGAAATGTGATTTTTCTGAGTTGGTGAATGGGGAACAAAAACTGTCCCCTCGTGGGCTAACTTGTGTTTCTTTTATAAGTGAAGCTAAAAGAAGAGACACTTGCTCCACCCAGGTATGATGATTGAGGGGCCCGCCTTTGATCCCTGCACCCTGAAGGAGGCAGCGTCAGGTAGCTCTGAGTTTGAGACCAATGACAATGGTCCACAGAGTGAGCTCCAGGACAGCCAGGGCTACACAGAGAAACCCTGTGCTGGAGGAGAGAGAGAGAAAGAGAGACAGAGAGAGAGGAAACAAAACAAAACCCATCCTCGTTCCTCCTCCTTGCCAGCCCTGATGTGCTGTTCCTGTTAATTTGTGTCTGGATGCTTGTTTCTTTTTCTTGTAAGCTCAAGAGACCTTTACATGTGACAAAATGAAACCCCTTGCTCAAGCTAGGAGTTGACAGTTTGTGGCTTCCTAATGGTGTTTCCCCGCACAAAAGAAACTTTAATTTCCATGTAGTTGTTCTGCTTTGAATATGAAATTTCCCCTGTGGGCTCATCATCCGTGGGCCATTTGGTTTATGAGTGTTGCGTGACTTTTTCTCAAAAGATGTCATCCGAGGTCTACTCACTTCAGATAGGAAGCCAGGGACAAGCAAACTGACAAGTCCTCCAAAGACTGATTTAGCAAATCAGGGGCTTAGTAACTGGGGTTACTTACAGGATCGTGGATGACTTCATCACCAGAGGCTCACCCAAGCATGAGGGGCGGGGCTCAGAAAGCTACATCTTTGGAGCTCCACATAATCTACCACAAAAACCCCCTCATCCCACTCCCTCACCCTCACAGACTCTGGCATGTGAATAACAGGTCCACAGTGAGCTGCACAGTTTGGAGAAACTTAGGAGGTGTGACGCTGGGTTTTGAGAGCTTAAACGCACGTGATTTCTAGTGCATTCTCTCTGCTTCTGGCTATAATTTAAGTTGTGCTTTCCGCAGGCTGCTCCTCCTCTGCCATCCTGTAAGGCAAATAAACTCTTTCTTTTGTAAGTTGCCTTGGTCGTACTATTTTATCACAACAATAGAAAAGTCACTAAGACAAAAAGTTGGCACCAGGGAGTGGGTTTGAGAGAGCCAAGACTACGTTTTAAGATCAAAATATTGTGCCTAAGAGATCCACAAAACAAAAACGTCTCTAACCTGTACGCCCCTTGCCTCAGGACAGATACTTCCTGAGATGTTGGAGGCTGTTGGTTATGGAAGATCACTGCCCTGGTCAGTGTCCTCTTGCTGTGAAGACACACTATGACCGCTACAGCTCATATAAAGGGAAACATTTAATTGGGGCTGGCTTGCGGTTTCAGAGGTTTAGTCCGTTATCATGGCAGGAAACACAGTGGTGTGCAGGCAGACATGGTGCTGGAGAAGGATCTGAGAGTCCTACATCTACGTCTGTGGGCAGCAGGAGACTGTGCCGCACTGGGCATAGCTTGAGCATAGGAGACCTCACAGTGACACACTACCTCTAATGAGGCCACACCTACTCCAACAAGGCCACGCCTCCTAATGGTGTCACTCCTGATGAGCCAAGCATTCAAATTCACGAGTCTATGAGAGCATTCCTACTCAAACCACCACAGTAACAAACCACATTTTCACTCCCTCACACAAGTTTGCTTGACCCAACTCTATTGGATGCGTTGTTCACATGTGGGCAGGAGAAACATAGGCAGGAAGCAGGATACATGCTTGCCCCTGATAGACCTGATGGGAAATACAGTAGGTAGCCTCATGGGTTCACCTTTATAAGCCTTTAGCAAAATGTGACTTCTCATCCTTTTTCTGGGAACCCTGGAATGGACCCGGCCAGAGTTCATCATCCTGTAATTTAATTAAAGTATTTAAGTTAAAGATTGCTTCAAATTTGGCTCAGAATTGTAGTAGTGGTCTTATCCTCTGTCCTGTGAGATTATCAGGCTACTGCTATGAAGAACCTATGTTTTTATCGGAGAAACGTGGAAGACTTTGGGAATTAGGATGAGAAAAGCAGTTAAATGATGTAAGAAGGACTTAATGGGCAATTCTAACAGAAGCTTGGATGACAGGAGCGAAATGTGGACTTCTGCAGCCCTGCTCAAGAGGTTGCAGAGAGGAACAATATTAGAAACTGGGCTAAAGATTGTTACTGTGATATTTTGGCAAAATGTGGCCTCCTTTGGTCCATGTCTTAAGAACTTACCTGAGGCCAAATTTTTTTTAATTTATTTATTTTTATCTCAATCACAGGTTAGGTACTTTGAATCCCAGGCGTAGGCCCCTCCCTCATTCCCTCCTACCCTCCCACTCCCTCCCTCATCTCCCTCCTCCCC
>CM053746.1:16756991-16830825 GCA_028658305.1 Pachyuromys duprasi | reverse complement strand
CGAGCAACTGGCAACTTCCCAGAGTGGCCTTAGCGTGGCAATGACTAGAGATTGAGATTCCAGTGAACTCACTGTGAAGCGGAAGTTCCTGGTTTCTTTGAAAACTCAGTTGAGTCATGTGATGTTTTACTGGAGGCTGGTTTGTGAGAAGGCACATGATGTTTTGCTGTGAGCTCTCTCAAGCGAGGGGCATGACTCTGGCCAGCTGAGAACATCTGTGGGTAAACTGAGGAGAGGAGATATATAGAAACCCATAGACAGTGAGATATCACTTTTTGGATTGACATCTCTATGCTGATCTTCGTGCTTCGACACTTGGCTTCGTAGAGAGAAACATTCCAGAGAACTTCTCAGGGCAATCCAACTGAGTCTTGCAGCTTTCACTGGCTTGTCCTGATCTTCTGAATTGTGCTGATTCATGTTGCTGCTTGGTATTGGCCTTTGGACTGGACTGCTGCTATCCTGATGACTGAGTTTGGTCATCCTCTAAGGACCCATTGATCTTAATCAGCAGGAAGTAGATAAAAGAGGTCTACAGCCCTTTTTAACTGCTAATCTCCTACCTAAGGTCAAGGGGTTGGAAGGGAGGTAAAGGTTTTTAAGAACCCTAAATAAGGCTACATCACTGTGGCTGTGAAATCAGAATCTTGCATAGGTTGGGGCTGCTTGTTACTACAATGTGGTGGTTTGAAAAGGAATGGCCCCCACAGGCTCATATATTTGAATGCTTGGTCATTAGGGTGTGGCACTATTAGAAGGTATAGCCTTGTTGGAGTCGGTGTGGTCTTGTTGGCAGAAGTGTGTCACCAGGGATGGGCTTTGGGGTTTCAAATGCTCAAGCCAGGCCCAGTGTCTCTTTCTCTTCCTGCTGCCTGCAGATCCAGATGTAGAACTCTCAGCTCCTCTCCAGGACCATGTCTGCCTGCATGCTAAGGATGACAGTGGATTAAATCTTTGAACCTGCAAGCCAGCCCCAATTAAATGCTTTCCTTTGTAAGAACTGCTATGGCCATGGTGTCTCTTCTCAGCCATAGAACACTGACTCAGACATACAGCTTAGCCTAACCCACTCTTGACTGACACAGTGCTCATCTGCTTGTCAGCTTTCAGTCACTGTAGCAAAATACCTGAAATAATAAACCAAAAAAGGAGGGACTGGGGAAATAGTTTCGTGTGCCTCACAGTTTTAGAGGTTTCTGCTCACAGCTCTTTGGGACCTATTGCTTTGGGCCTGCGGTGAGGAATACAGGATGGTGTGAGAACAAGGCAGAGGAAGCTGCTTACTTCTTCTGAGGAGTAAGCTGAGAGAGAGGGTGACGGAGGAAGAGAAAGAGAGAGCAGACTCACAGTCAAGGGCACACTCCCAGGGACCAAATTTCTGTCCCTAAGACTGCCCCTTCCGAAATGCTCTACTTCCTGTTAGCATCAAGGCAAGGACCATCCAGTGTTCTGTACTCAGAGCCTCACCTGGAAGCCAGGCAGGAGCCCTGTGCTTTTGGGGTCTCCCAAATGTACACGGCGGGAATCCATCAGGTCTCCAAGCAGCGACTACTCTTCTCCTGTGCCTAGACCACAGTGACACATCTGCATGCCCATGGCTCCCCTGACCCCTTTACGGGTGTGGTGTGGGAAGGTTAAGCCTCTTTTGGTGGCAAGCAATACAAATGAACCCCATCCAGTTCAAACCACGGGAGATATGAGCTGGGCACATCTGGAGACTTCTAGTTCAGAGCATGGGCCTTTAGAGGAAGAGCAATTGCGGAGGCTCCAGGGTCCGTGGTTCTTGACATTCTTGGTTCTGACATTCCTCCCAGAGATGGTCAGGTGAGGAAGGGCTGCCTCTCACCTCACGGTAGAAGTTCAGATTCCTGGGAGGAAAAAAGAAATCTGACTGGTTAGCTCCCACCACAGGCTGCTTTGTGGTAGTTAAATGTCTGCCACACAGCAAAGGGTCTGGATCAGAGGGACGCTGTGGGCGAGGAAGACAGTGGGGAACAGCATCTGCACACATAGTCATCTGCTGTTGACTCACGCCTCCTCTCAGGAGGGCCTATTCCCCGTTTCCCCAAAGAACAGGGGATCTTGTCGCTTCATTCAGAACTCGTGGGAGTTCTCACTGATGTTTTGCATCATCCAGCCAGGGGATGCTTGAACTGACTGGGATAGTCACAGAAGGTGTGAGGGGTTTAACCTGTTCTACAAATTCCTACATGGATGGCTTCTTTTTTTCTCTTATTCCTCTCTCTCTCTCTCTCTCTCTCTCTCTCTCTCTCTCTCTGTGTGTGTGTGTGTGTGTACAAATTCATGTTCCACAGCATATGTGTGGAGGTAAAATGGAAACAGGACTCTTCACCTGCTAAGAAGTCTGCTCAGGTCAATCCCTAGCCACTGGTTCCCATACTTATCCCCAATCTCCAAGTCCCCTTGGAACTCTCTCTGGCTGTCTGTAAGGCAATATATCTCCTTACCCTTTGGAGGCCTGACCAGAGGCCCTGTCGTCATTTTCACTCCTGTTCTTGTAACGATGCCTGTAGAAGGAAAGCAAAAAATGTCACCCAGATAAAGACACAAAGCATTAAAAGAGAAGAAAACAAGGAGTGACATTTGGAAAAGTTTAGAGAAGAATAGCAAAGCAGGGCTGAACTTGGGAGGCAGGAGAAGGCCAGAGCCTGGGGGACTGGGAATGCTCAGAGGGCTGACAGCCATGGGAGCATCCTGCGTGGGCTCCTCTGGGCCTGCTAGAATGCTAGCTCTCTGCGCTGAGTAGCTCTCTCATCACAAAATGGCCACAGGAGGCAGGCGTGGTTACTGAGCTTGACTGGAAGGCTCAGGGTGTTTAGTAGCCTTCCCAGAGACTCATATTGGGCTTGGACATGGTCCCACATCTATCTGACTCTATGGTGATCAACAAGGTTTGCAGAATGACCTCTGCATTCAAGATGTCTATGTCGTTAAACAGCCAACCCATATAAGCCTGTGAAAAGCCCAGGGTAGTGTTTAAGCCAACCTAAGGCAGAAGCCCTGCACCGCTGTAGAAAGGGGCAGGCAACTAAAAAGAAACTAACTTATGGGTGATGGAGATGCAGCCCGCTCTTTGCCTTTGTGTTGTATTGCCATGGGTTGTACAGCAAGTTTTGACTTCCTCTTCTTCGGAACGGACCAACAATGCTGAGTCTGCGGTGGGCCTTTCTGTATGGCCCAGGGACTCATATGTACAAAGACAGCCCTGGTTGCTGTTGTCTTCTCCAGCCTCAGAGCTCCAAGACCACTCCTATACCACCCTCTCCATTTATTCAGTTGAGACAGTGTCTCAGGTAGCTCAGGATGGTCTTGAACTCCTGATCCTTCTGCCTCTCTCGCCTGAATACTGGAATTACAGGTGTACACCAGCATTCCTAGTGTCTGCCATATGGGGGACCAAAAGCAGGCCTTTGTGCATTCTAAGCGAGCACTTCATGAACTGCAATACACCCTGAAATACAATTGCCTTTTTCCCCCCTAGGGCCCATCAGTGGGGTAGAGCTTTCTGCCTAGGAATCCACAAGTGGACCAGACCCCTCACCAAGGCCTCCCTTAACTGTTAGAACTGACTCTGCTCCAGTTTCTGGGAGGAGGAGAATGGGGTCATTTGTACAGTTCCTCAATGGCCACGAATACAGCCGATCCTAGGGTGAAATGTTTGGGGGAGCTGTCCTGGGTACCAGACCACCCACCAATGTCTTATATATGGTCCTTTTGGGTTCAAGGTGTCACTTTTCTTCCCAGACAACTTATTCCATGCTGCTGTCTGTCACAAGGCTCGCCACTCTCAATTTCACACAGACAGACACACACACCACAAAAGACTGAACTCCTCTCTCCCATCCCAGTGCCAACAAACTCCAATGACAGTGAACAATGACAATGAACTCCAACTGGTCTGATTAGTCAGGCTTGGATCAGGTGGTCACACACTGCCAATCACTGTCTCATTCGGATCAGAGGGCCAGGATGGGAATGAGCAGTTCTTTACCAAGAAACAAAGGAGGAAGTGGTTCCCAGCAAATTAATACGCGTCTCTTATCTATTGATCCTCTCTCTGTGGTCAAACCGTTCCCATCTAACGTGAAGCACAATTGCCGTTTTCACTCTGTAACTGTTCCCTGGCCTAGCACGCAGGTCTCTCTCCGTTCCTTGCCCACAAGAGTACAGTGAACTTGAACGCCAGCTGGCTGTTCAGAGCTCAAGGAGGCGCTCTGCCTTTTGCAAGCACCTAAATATCCCTCAATCCCATATCTCTCTCACTCCCACCTCCCCAGCCCCCTACACACACACACACACACACACACACACACACACACGCACGCACGCACGCACGCACGCACGCACGCACGCACGCACGCACGCACGCTTTCTGGGTGCTGCGTCAGCAGTTTTCCTGTTAGAGTGACTTGCGGTTTAACACGACAACAGCATCCCTTTGCTAGCAACCCTGTGTCAACAGATGTCAGTCACTTAGCAGAAACTTTTGCAGTGTGGATGCTGGGAATCGCACCCGAGTCCTCAGCAAGAGCTGAGGGCCATCTCTCCAGCCCCTAAATGCAGTTTTTAGGGTTTTTTCTATTTATTATTGTGTTGTTACGTATGTGTGCATGTGGTGTGCGCACGCCACTGCACGCATGTGCAGGTCAGAGGACACCTTGAGGGCGTCAGCCTCTCCTTCCACTTGTGGATTATAGTGATGGAACTCAGGTCATCGTTTTGCTGGTGGAACCATCTCTCCAACCCAGCATACGTCACTTAGGTGAGCACCATCTTTATTTTCGTGGGATCAATACCCAGCAGGGCACTCGCTTGGCTGTGCAGTCATTGCTTAGTTTGTAAAGAAGCTGCTCTCTTGCTTCCCACAGAGGCAGCACTGACCACTTTACACCTGTGACAGGTGAGTAACCCAAGGGCTCTGGCCCCTTGCCCGCACTGGGCGTTTCCTCTTTGGAACTGAAACCTCCTCTCCCTTAAAAGTGAGTCTTTGTACAGGTGGGACTGTCAATGGCGCCTTCGCTGGCTAACTCCTTCTTCTGTCTTCCCTTTCCTAATTGCACTAAATTCTTGGGTTTTGTTGTTTGTTTAAAAATGTTATAAACTTATGTGGGGTGGTGCACACCTTTAATCCCAGCACTTGGGAGGCAGAGGCAGGTGGATCTTTGTGAGTTCAAAGCCAGTCTGGTCTACATAGAAAGACCATATCTAATATATATTATATATATATATATTTCTGTGTATACACACATACATAAAACTAGTAAGCAAAGAAATTTCATACACTAAAATTAATCTTACCCAAAGTCTATATATCTCAATGAACTTCTCAACAGTTAATATAGTCACTTAGAATGAAGGCTGTGTAGTGTCACACTGGATTTTATACTTTGAATATTGAATATATTTTAGGTGCTATTTACCCTTAAAATAAAAAAGAAATCTGTGACAGAACTAGAAAAATAATTAGCTTTATAACTCATGTTGTTTACCTGCATTATTTGTTGTTGCATTTTGTTTTGTTTTGTTGACAGTGTCTCATTATGTAGGCTGGCTAGCCTGGAATTTATTATATAGACCAGGCTGGTCTTGAACTCACAGAGATATGACTGCCTCTCCGTCCTGAGTGCTGGGACTAATGTCATGTTTCACCATGCCCAGACACTCTTTGCTTTTGAATGTCAAGTCTTTGTTTGTGTTCTTTGTTGCTGGTTGTTTGGTTGGTTGGTTAGTTTGGGGATTTTTTTTTTTTTTTTTTTTTTTTTTTGCTTGAATGGTCTCAAATTCGCTAAATAACTGAGGATGGCTTTGAACTTCTAATCCTCCTACCTCTACCTCCAAGTGCTAGGATTACAGGCTGGCACCACCATGCCTACTTTCTGTGATGCTAGGAATTGAACCCAGGGCTTCATTCATGGAAGGCCAGCACTCTACCAGCTGAGGTACAGCCTCAGCCTGTGGGTTTTTAAGGAGGGCTAAAGTAAGAGTATGAAAGAGAATAAGACCTAGAGGCAAGGCCGGGGACACAGGGCTGGTTGGGAAGGGCCTGGGTGGTGGCTGCCTAGAGTGGTGGGACTTAAAAGACCTGGCCCATTTGTTCAGGGCTTGTCAGGCATGGGACAGTATCACCTGTCCTCTCTCTGCCCCCATGAGACTTTCAGTATTTTCCAGCAGAGGGAACTGCGGTCTCCAGGGATCAGATCCCAGCTTGAGGAGATTGGCCTTAGAACCAGAAGCCTGGCATGGGGCCCAGCTTTGTGACACCTGAATCCTGGGGAAGGTGGCTGAATGGCTAGACCCATGGGGCCTCCTGGGACAGCCAGGGACAGGGAGGGCTGGCTCATATTTCACCACTGACTGGTGTGTGACCCGAGCTTTGATAGATAACAGAATCACATCAGGACCTGTCCCCATGGGGTACCACTTTCCACCATTTCACAGGAACTCCTCTGGACATTAGTTCCTGTGGCCTAGAAAAAAAGGGACCATATTTTAGCTAGACCACTAAGACAGAAGTGTGTGTGTATGAGGTGGGTGAGGTGGGGCACACCTGCAATGCCAGCACTTGGGAGATAGAGGCAGGAGAACCAGAAGAGGAGAACCAAGAGTTGAAGGCCACCTTCTGACCCATACTGAGTTTGAGGCCAGCCGGGGTGACCTGAAACCCTGTGTCACAGGCTGGGGCTTTAGTTCAATGACAAAGCGCTTGCATAGCATGCTCAAAGCCCTAGGGTTTAGCCCTAGTGCTGAAAAACAGACAAACAAAAAGCGAGTCTCCCCAAATATGAGGGGTACATGTGTGGTGTGCACATTTGATGTGTGTATGTGTAGGCGTGAAAGGCAGGGAGAGGTGTCACTGGAGAACCAGCAACCCCCTGATATTTGCTTTCAGTCTATTGGTTGTGTGACCTTGGGCAGGAGACAGCCTTTGGGGGCTTTGCTTTACCAGGTTCTGACTCAAAGACCTAGTGTAGATGGCATTTCTTCAAATTACAGTCAATGGCAGCATTAAGTGGCATTTGTTTTAGATTCCTGGGACTGTAGAGATGTTCAGCCAATACAGAGCTTGCCACACAAGCATGATGACCCGAGTCCCCTTTGCAACACCCACATATGAAGCTGGGTATGGCAGTGTACACGCCTGTAATCCCAGCACTGGGAGGCACAGACAAGAAGATCCGTGAGGCTTATTGGCCAGCTAGTCTATCCAAATCATTGAACTCCAGATTCAGGGAGAGATCCTGCCTTAAAATGTAAGGGGGGTGGGGGCTGGAGAGATGGCTCAATGGTTAAGAGCACCGGCCACTCTTCCAGAGGCCCTGAGTTTGATTCCAGCACTCACATGTCAGTTCACAAAAGCCAGAAACTGCAGTTCCAGAGGATCCAACACCCTCTCCGGGCCTCTAAGGGCCCACACATGTGGTGCACAGACATATAATGAGGCAAAACCACTCATAAACATAAAATAAATAAATCTTAAAAGTGTGGGGCAGGGGGAATGGTTGAGAAAGACACCCAATGCTTACCTCTAGGCTCATCCACGAGTATACTCATACGCTCATGCAGCTGCACTCACTCACACAAGTGTACACCCAGAGAGAGAGAGAGAGAGCAATCGAGCTAGATATCTGGGCTCTAGTGGAGGGCTAAAACCCTGGAATCTAACATCTCTGGGCCCAAGATACCTTAGAACAGTTCTGGTATGGCCAAGGTGCTGCTGACACCTCTGGAAGCACTCATTTAAAAGCTGACTAAGTCCAAGCCTGAGCAATGTCAGCAGGAAGCAGAGGCCAGCACCGAAACTGGGAGAAGCTAGAGGGAGGGAACTGATTTTGGCTAAGATGGTAGGAAGGGCGAAGGGTGTGGAGGGGGTGGTAAACAGACCAATTAAAACTCAGCCTTTGAGGGATCCTGAAGCTTTCCTTCCAGAGGGAGCTGGGACTGGATGTCAGGGAAGAGCAGTTTATTTGAGCTGCTCTTAGGGGTGCCAGGCAGGAAGAGGGACAGATGCTCCTAGTTCAGAAGGTTTAGCACATCCCACTGTTACCAAGAGGCTCTAAAAGGGTCTAGGGGCAGCTGCTGTATCTAAGACCTGCGTACCTTAAGTAAATCTGGACATCTGGCCAGTGGTACTAGATTAGGGTTGGAGGATGAGGGTCCCAGTCTGCCATTTTCTTTGTGTCTTTGGGCTCATCACTGAACCTTTCGGACACAATCACATCCCCTGTAAAGCAGGAACAAGGCACACCTGCCCGTTCTCCCAGCATTACTGCGGTCATCACTATCAGATGAGAAAGGTGTGTGCCATACAATCAGCATCGGGGTACTGGTGCTGCTGAGACCCTAGAAAGGAAGGGTGTGCTGCCCTAAAGCAGGAACATCAGGGGCTCAAAATAAAACCACTTAAGTGTTCCGCATCTTAATTACAAGGTGGTCATGGATAACCTCCTCCTACGCTCCACCTGAATTTCCAAGGTAAGTATTATGTAAATTGGTGTGATGCTTCCACAGTTAAAATGTCCTTTACATGCAAAGAGAGAAAAAGTACCAAGGAAAATATGTAGTATAATATGAATTTGTGTGTGTGTGTGTATGTGTGTGTGTGCAGTGTCACACAAAGAAACAATTACCCTACAGAAAAAAATGCTTCCTTCATTTATATTTTATTTGTGTGTGTGTCTATGCACACATTTGTATGTAGGCGCACATATGTGTGACCATGTGTAGAGGTCAGAGGATAACCTCACGTGCCGTTCCTCAAGAACTGGCTGGCCACTGAGCCTCAGGGATTCAACTGTCTTTGTCTCCCCAGCCGGGATTACAAGCACTATATCCACTTAAACACGGACCAAGGGTCCTAGGTGCTGAAGTCAGGTCCCTAAGCTTGGGTGGCCTATCGGACCTCTGTCTGGCCCAATGTGCTTCCTTTAAACCCAAAGTTGCACATCTGAGATCTAAATAGTAGGTCATTTTATCTACCATGTAGCTTTCCGCCTGATCAGCCTTCCCCCTTGTGCCCTCTATTTAGCCTGATGCTAAAAGTGTTCCGCAGCTAATTTGCGCCTTTTTCTCTCCCTGTGCTGGCCAGACAGGCTGGCTTTGGCTGTAAGCCCAGAGTGCCTGTGAGAAATGAGGCTTCAAGGATGCCGAAGGGTGAGTCAGCACCCCTGGGTCCAGAGGGAGCTTCCCTGCTGTCTGGCCCATGACAGCCTGCAGCAGGGAAGCAGAGAGAAAGAAGAATGTGAGGAACTGCCTTTCCTGAGCTGACATAGCACTTCATTTTTGTGGAAAAGACGGTGTGTGTTTTGTTTTTTGTTTTTTTTTTCATGTTTTTGTTGTCTTTATGTTTTGTTTTGATTTGATTTGGTTGGGTTTTATCTAGTTTTGTTTGAGACAGAGTCACACTATATAGCGTTGGCTTTCCTGGAACTTGCTACATAGACCAGGCTAGCCTCCAACTTAGAGATCTGCCTGCCCCTGTCTCCTTGGACCTAGAGTTAAAGGAGTTTGCTGCCATGATCAACCTCTTTTTTTTTTTCAAGAGAATCTCAAGTAGCCCAGGCTAGCCTGAATTGGTTATATAGCTGAGGCTGGGCTTGAACTCCTGATCCTTCTGCTTCTTCCTTCCTTACCGCTGGGATTTTAGCTGTGCACTACCTGGTTTTTGTTATGTTTGGGCTCAAAACCAGAGCTCTGAGGTGCTCATAAGCCTGACTGAGCTACAGCCCTGTGTGTAACCTGGTTTTCTAAAGACAGGGTCTCAAGATGTAGCCCAGGTTGGCCTTAAATTCCTGGTCCTCTTGTCCCTGCCTCCTGAACGCTGGGATTGAGAGAATGTAACATTGCACTCCATGCTGACTCCATACTTGTTGGTCTAGGAAGTGGCTGAGAAGAACTCACCAGAATTCCTGTCACAAGGGAAGGAACTGAACTAGGCTGTCAGAGAAGACCCTGGGTAGTCACTCTCCAAAATGGCCAGCTCCAGCCCCTTCACAGGAGGGTCTAGAGCAGCGGTACTCAACCTTCCTAATGCTCTGACCCTTTAATACAGTTCCTCCTGTGGTGACCCCCCCCAACTATAAAATAATTTTGTTGCTACTTCACAACTGTAATTTTGCTACTGTTATGTATCAAAATGTAAATATCTGACACATGAGCTGGGTGTGGTGGCTACTGGTCTACAAAGTGATTTCAGGACGGGTGGGGAGGAGGAGGACACATGCAGAATATCTGATGTGACCCCCAAAGGGGTCGAGACCCACAGGTTGAGAACCGCTGGTCTAGGTGCTTTGTGCAGTCAGGATAGGCTACATAATTTTCAGCCTGGTGCAACATAGAACTGCAGGGCACCTCACAGTGTCCAGGAGACATAAGCTGACTCATGTGACTCTGTGACTTAGGCGGGTGATACCTCTGCAAAGCCAATCCCGCCTAGTCTGTCCCCTGGGTATGTCCTCCAGGTGAGCCCTGTTCTGGAGCAGGGAGTGTATCCTCTCCAGAGAATTGGCTGTCAGAGAAGCCCCCAGGTCTTTGCCTGTTGGGGGCCTCGGGCCTTTCTGGGACAGGTCCTCTAGGGTGGGGCATCTCAAAAGCCCAAGGCATGAGTCCACCCTTGTCCTCAATGAGCCAGATGACACTTGCCTCTGTTTCCTCATCTGAGACGAAGTGCCTGCTTCACCAGACTAAGGAGCCGTAACCCAGGGTAGGGGAGGTGCTTAGCCCAGCTCATGGCATCTGAGCTCAGGTCACGTAGCTGCGGCTAGAGACTATTCTGGAAGAAGAGCAGGAGGCAGGCGGCTTCTGGAGGGTTCTGAGCACCTGCTGAACAGAGGCCCATCCCCTCTTCCATGTCATTGTTCGAACCCAAGGTGGAGTGAAGAATAGCTTGTCCTCCCAGCTTTATAATCTGTCCCCAAGGTACCCCGCCTTTCCTTTCCTTGGCTTGTCCCAGCATGTATTTTCTCTGAGTTGGAAGTTCTGCCTGCTGTCTGACCATACATCTTTCTGGTGCAAAGTCCTCTTCTCCTTGTTCTACCTCTTAGAGGACAACAGCTGTTCGGGGGTGGGGGGAGGGCAACCCCACCTGCTCTCCAGATGGAATCACCCCAAGCCCTCCACCTTCGTAGGTTCTTCACGACCTTCCCCATCCCTGGAGACTCACATGTCCTCCCTCGGCTGTTAGAGACCCACCAAGTCAGCCTGCGGGCACAGTGCCTTTGCGTCTGTCTTCTGCCTGGCCTGTGCTCTTCACCCTGCAGGGAAGCAGGTGGTATCATCTCCTTTGCCGGCTGGAGGAACAGGCCAAAGCCTGGGCTGGTGGTAAAAGTTCTTAGTGGGGAAGTTCCTAGGCTGATAGAGTGCTTGCACAGCATGCAGAGAACCCCAGGTTCAAACCCCAGCATCGCGTAAAACCAGGACGGTGGTATGTGCCTGTAATCCTAGCACCTGAGGCAGGAGGATCTGAAGTTCAAAGTCACCTTCAACTTTTTTAAAGTTCTTGGTTAGGTGTAAGTCAGTTGGTAGACTACTTGCCTGCCAACTACTTGCCTGCCATACATGAAGTCCTGGGCTTCTCTCCTTAGGCCCACATTAAACTAGGTATGATGTTACATATCCATACAATCCCAATAGTTTGGTGATAGAGGAAGGATGATCGGATGATCAAGGCTATCCTTGGCCACATAGTAAATAAGTTTGGGCTACCCTGGGCTATGTGAACAAGGCAAGTTCTCTAGATGCTATCCCTGGTCCCTCCTGCTGTGATGTAGAGAGTCTCTGACTTTCAGGCCCAGCCTGGGTGGTGTAGTACTACTTGCCCTAACCCTTGCCAGGACCTCTCTTCCCAAAGAAGGTGGCCTGGGTAGTGTTTAGCCCACCCCATGCGGGCAGAGCCTCTCAGGGTATACAACCCCTTCACTACTATGTCAGTAGGTTTAGGTGATGTCAGAGGGCAGTCCTGCAGCCATTGGCATCCTGCCAGGTCATCCTGATCCCATGAGCCTGTAACGCTCTCTCTGCATCCCCAGCCTGCTTTGCCACCTGGCATCTTTGGTACTTAGTAGGGGTCAGAAGGGTAAGCAAACAGACCCACTCAGACATTATTTACAGTAACACGCTGCAAGCATAGGCTCTCGGCCTACACTTTTATTAATGAGCTCCGGGAGGCCCGCCTCCCGCCTCCAACCGTGTCTCTCTGCAGGTACTGGCAGGAAAGGGTGCTGATGCCGGTCTGGTGAGCAAGCCAGGCTCATTTGGTCCTTGAGTGCAAAGTGCTTACTGAACATCAGACCTGGGGACAGAGCCCTGGGCCATTCAGGAGGATGGGGTAGGAGGGGAATGGCAGCAAAGGGGAAAAGTCACATTCTCCTGTTCAAAGCAAACATAGCTAAAGGATGCTGACAGATGATGCTGTGTGCAAGGGGATGAGGTCAGGATGAAGCTGGAAAGGTGTTTGATGGCTGGGTCTGAACCCCCTCTGGGAGCCAGGATCTGAATTTAAGCTCCTCCCAAGGTGAATGGGGCTTGGAGCATGTGTGGGGAGCAAGTTCCGAATGAATCCCTTGAAGGCTCGGGCTCTCAGTGACCCGGTGAGGACACCCTCTGCCAGCCATCAAAGTGAATGAAACGTTCATTGGGCAACAAGCCCAAACCAGAGCCTTCCAGGCAGCAACCCAGCTTTCAAAGAAAAGAGACCTTGTGGGGCCAGCGAGATGGCTCGGTAGGTAAAGGAGCTTGCTGCTAAGCCTGATGACCTGAGTTTAATTCCTGGCATCTATATGGGGGAAGGGAAAAAAAAAACCAAGAAAACATTTCTTGCAAGCTGTCCTCTAATGCTGCCCGTGAAAACATGCACACACACACACACAGGTGAGTAAACACACACATGAACATACATGTGTATATATGCAGGCACAGATACTTTAAAATGTAATCTTCAAACAAAGAAAACACTCTGAGCAGTTGAGTGTCCAACAAGGAACAAGGACATGTGAGGTTCCCTAGCTCCAGCAGATAAGTCAGCCAGTTGGTCAGCCTGTCTGCCAGTCTGTCTGACTCTTTGCAAGGTATTATGCTTGGGGATTGAACCTAGGGTTTCATGTGATAGTGAGATACATTCTCAGCACACACACACACACACACACACAGACACACACCCCGAAGACTTTAACCAGTACTATCTCAGGGGCTGTGAGGTCCACGTGGAGAACAGGACACACATGCTGCCCACAGTGGAGCACGCAGCCTGGAGGGACAGAGGAAGAGAGTGCTTGCCTGTACCACTCCAGGGCAGATGCTCAGACTTGTCGCAGTATAGCTTCTCACTGCATAATATGGGCTTGAACTTAAGGTTCCAGGGAGTGATGCCCAGTGTTGCCGGGCTGCAGTTTAAACGGCAAGAGTTTTGTGTCTTATCCCTCTTGGGAATGATGAAGGTCTGAGAGAGAGAGAGAGAGAGAGAGAGAGAGAGAGCTCCCCGAGGCAGCAATGATGCATCCAAAGGTCCAGCCTGCTACATGTGGCGCTGTGGGGTGGGAAACTTGAAGACTCTAAGGACTTTGGACTGGCTTATGAGGCTGATTTCTTCAACTGTGGATAAAGCTGGCTCAGCCTTCCAGCCCTGGCTCCTTAGCTCCACACCGCCCCCTCCCCTGCTCAGGCAGCCTGTGGGTGAGAACATCTGGATAGGATTCCCTGGAAATGGAGGGCATTTCCAGGAGAGCAGGCTGTCAGCCCAGCCAGGAACACCCACCCTGCCATCTGCCGCAGTCCTTGGGCCTCATGTGGGAGGAAACTGTCACTTGTAGGTCTTCTAAGGGAACAGCTGTCCGTGTCTCTGATCCCTGCCCCAGGCATACGGGGGCCTGTCCCTATTCTTGGTGGGGAAGAACTTCAAGGACTTGCTACTCCTAAGATGCTTCCCAGCAAGCAGCAGGCAAGTGGGCTACCTAGGAATGGCCAGGTCAGTGGTGGAGGGAGAGGTTGCTATGTCTGGTCAACATCACTAATCCTGAATTGTGGAGCCCAGGCAAACATATTGCCATGCCCTGGGCCACAGCTCTGTAATAAATACACTCTCCTGGTCCAGACAGCCTCAACCAGCTATGTCCACATTGGAGCTGTATGAAGTGAGCTTCGCAGGTAGAGAGCCAGCTTTCCAGATGCCCAGGTTCCCTACAGGAAGAAGCAGAGCCGGCTTGTGAATGCAGTCACTTGCTGCCAAACCCAGAGTTCAGTCCTTAGCTGTTGCAAGGGACAGGCAGACAGAGGGTCCTGCCTCAGCTATGATGTCTCCCCAAGCTCTCTTCTATCCACCGTAGCTCCTCACCCAGAGTTTGGGGTGGGTGTACCCAGCTGTGTTTGTCACTCAGCAGCCTAAGACCAGGAAACCCTTGTTAAAGTAGTTGACAAATGGCTGCTGTCATTGCGTCTAGGAGTTACTCAGCTAAGGTGGGTGTCCTTGTGTGACATCCTAGTGAACCACACGAGCAAAGAACAGAATGATTAATCCTAAGTGGGGAGACGGGGGAGGGCTGGGGCTGGAGCTTAGTTGGTAGACTCGCTTGCCTGACATAGACACAGCCCTGGATTCTGTCCTCAGCACTGTATAAAGGAGTATGGGAGATTCAACGTCATCCTTGGCTACACAGTGAGTTTGAGGCCAGCCTGGGTTACATGAGACATCTGTTATGAAAATAAACAAACAAGCAGAAAAAAAATCATACCAGGTTCCTTGTGCCTGCTCTGGAGATAATTGGGGACCCTAGTAACAACTTGTCGAGCTTGGGGTCAGTTCTCTGTAGGGGCTGAGACCTGCAAAGCACCACCAGGATTGGGGCTGATGGTGTCCTCGGGGGCTAAAGCCCAGGGCCCACCCATCTTGTGTCTCACTATCTCTGCTACCTTCTCTCGGAGCTGTGCTGAGCTGCAGCCTGGTGAGCAGACTGTGGCACCTGCCCTGCTGGCCTCTCTCTGTGCGGTACCCTAAGCCGTAAACCTGAGCCAGGCAGGTGTGGCCAGGGAAAGTGACCTCTCTCACCACGATCTGCTCAGAGATTAAGGGCCCTTGAGAAAAGGCTTTTATTTCTGTATTTCAGTTTCACAGCTTGGAGAGATAGGAGATAGCTCTTGTTCCCTCGAGACTGCAGAGGTCTGTTCTAACCTGCAAGAGGGGCCCTTGCCTGGAAAGGGAAGACAGGCATTGCCATTTTAAGAAAGTGAGCCACCTCATCTCTGGGGAGCGTGAGGCAGGGTCCCATCAAGACTGCCTGAAGACACACAGTAAGACCGTGTGTCGCCAGGCCAGAGAGGCATCCCTCTGGACCTCCAGGGAGAGGAGGGAGGGAGTGATTTTAGTAGTAGAAAAGACGGTAAAAGAAGAAAGATGCAGATGCAGGTTGTAGGAAGACAAGGCAGGAACCAAATAGTACCAGGTCAGGCCAGAGAGCTTCTGTCCAGAGGCCTCTGCTCTGGCCTCCACACAGGCTCAGGGCCATGTTAAGCTAACAGGCCTAAGCATGCAGAAGGCGAGATAAGCACCAGAGGTTTCCACGGCCTGCCTGTCTCATGCCCCAAGGTCACATTCTGGGAGACACGGGAAATGCTTCGCCCTCCTTTACAGGCACCCTCCAGCCTCCCCTCTCCTTCCCAGCCAGAAGGTATTTATGGGGGTGATTGCGCTGTCACCTGCCTCTTCTGGGTTCTTTACGGTCCAACCTGCCCCTCGGCCCTTGGACTCCCATCTCAGCTCTACACAGACCTTCCACCCCAAATCTTAGATCCCTGATTCGTAAAATGTGGGCATGGATGGTGCTCCCTTCCCCAAGGTTCTTTGAGGACCTGATGCAACTTCTGATGCACTCAGGCAAGGGACATAAAGGTTGAGCGTTGGACCCACACCGTTAGGTGCTGTCTGCCTAGACTTTTGCAGCAGGGTTGTGTACTTGAGCGTACAGTTGAACTTGTTTCTGACAGCCTCCAAAATGTGGGGATGTGGAATGACTACTCAAGCAGTAAAGGCCCGTCGGGAGGCTGAGCCGGTGTCTTTCAAATGCCGCTGGAGGGCCAGCCCCTCAGCATATAAGAACAGAATCCGAACATCCCTTCCACCCAAAATTTTGTCCTGCCTACAAGAAGTGTAGGAATAAAGACGGAGCAGAGATCGAGGGAATGGCCAACCGGTGGCAGGCCTAACTTGAGACCCACCCCATGGGAGACAGCCAACCCCTGACGCTATTAATGACACTCTGCTGTGCTTGCAGACAGGAGCCTAACATAACTGTGCTCTGAAAGGTTTCATCCAGCAGCTGATGGAGACAGATGCAGTGACCCACAGCCAAACAATAGGCAGATCTTGGGGAGTCTTGTGGAAGAGTTGGGGGAAGGATTGAGGAAGCCAGAGGGGTCAAGCCCACCACAAGAAGACCTACAGAATCAACTAACCTGAGCCTATGGGGGCTCACAGAGACTGGACCACCAACCAAAGAGCACAAACAGGCTGGATCCAGGCCCCCTACACATATGTAGCAGATGTGCAGCTTGGTCGTCATGTGAGTACCCTAACAGTTGGAATGGGGACTGTCTCTGACTCTGTTGCCTGCCTTTGGGTCCCTTTCCCCTAGCTGCACTGCCTTATCTTCCCTCAGTGAGAGAAGATGTGCTTAGTCCTGCTGCAACTTGGTGTGCCAGGGCAGCTTGGTACCCATGGGGGGGGGGGAGTGTCTCCCTTCTCTGAGGAAATAAGGAGGGGGAAATGGAGGGAGAAGGTATGAGGGTGGGACTGGGAGGAGAAGAGGAGTTTGATCAGGATGTAAAGTGAATAAATAAATAAATTTAAAACAAAACAAACAAACAAAAAACAGAATCCTCAGCAAGACCAGAGAGGAAGCTTCACTATTCATCGCAAGGGCTGGGAACAGAAGTTCAAGCTCCTAATATACGCCACCTGAGCCTGCCAGTACCGAGTGGTCTAGCTGGGATTTCAATCCAGTCCCGGCTCTGTATTGTCCCACTCTGTAGGGCCCAGAATCACTTGAGGAGGTCACCAAAGGCCTAGGAAGAGTTCAGAGCTTCCACAATTCATCTGGACAGTGTATTTTTGTCACTTAACCATGGTGGACAGAAGAAGTTGTCTATTCTATAAAACTCCAACCAACCATTATGTATGAGAAATGGAGGTTTCTAGAGCCTGTAAGCCCCATCACATTCCGAGACAAGCCAGGGGCCAGGCCGTGTGCTGCAGACTGGCCTGGGGTCAAAGACACTATTCCAGGTATGAATTTTACTGGTGACCAGGTGACACTTGAAGCGGCTCAAGAAATTGGGGCGAGAAAGTCCAGGGCTGTGATTGTTCAGCGCAGCCGGCAAGGAAGAAAAGGCTCTTTGTGGTACCATGAAAGAGAAAGAGACAGAGCCCTGGAGAGTCCTACCCTGGGAGCGGGCGGCAATCAGCTCCGCCATCTCCACCAGAATTTTCTCCATGCTTTCTGGGACATGCTCAGATCCATCTCCTCTTCAGCAGGACTGGGGGGCCCCCACTGCAAATCTGTCCTGGCCATCTAACTAAGATGTGACAAATCCATTTCTCAACGTTCACCGTTCCCCTCCCCCACCCCATTTATTTTATCTTTTCTTTCTTTTTTTTTTTTTTTCTTCACTTTCCCCCCCGAGAACAATGGCATCCTCTAACACAGCTTGCATTGTAAGGCCAGGAGAACTTGAAGCTGTGCGGCTGCGGCTCTCTGAGGAGAGATGGCATGTATCCCTCGGTGGCCGCTAGGGTTCGAAGCCTCTTCTGTGCCCCTCCCCTCAAACTGGAGCTGCTACCAAAACCTCTTCACTCTCCTCCTTGTCATCATCCCGCCTCCGGCATGCCCTTCATTCCTTTGGCTCGGCTGGCTTGTCACCGCCTCGCCCCTGCCCTCCTCTCTCCTTGCTAACCTTCTGTTTTCTGAAATCTCTCATGTCTCAGGATCCACCAGCCCACAGACTTCAGTTGCTTCCACTCTGGGAGAGGATGAAACCCTTCCTGGCCCAGTGGCCCTAACCTTGGACCTCTCTCCTGTCCCCTAAAGGTGGCCTGCCTGCTACTTGGCGAGGGCCAACTGTACCAGCACACACACACACACACACACACATACACACACACACACACACACACACACACACACACACATCATCCCTCTGCTTTTTTTGGTACCCACTGCAGGAGCCCGCTGCCCCTGGAGGACTTAGAAAGTGAATACTGCTAGTAGTCAGAAAATGAATTCTGAACCTAACTAATGCAAATGTAAATCTTAAAACTGCTGTCTCCGTCCCACTCTTGGAAAACTTTCAAACTTTTTTGCAACAGTTTGAGTAAAGGGACCTACTTTTGAAACTAACTTGTATGGAATGTAAAGGCCTGCTGGCCAGCCAGTGGAACCCTGGCATCTGAATTTGACATCCAAACCAAGATACGGTAAGAGCATAAAAGACTCCCTGCCTGCTGTTGTATAGTTTTTGACTTGGCTTGGTCTTCTTGGTTTAGTTATCACCAGCTGCCAAATGCAGCACATTTCCACGTTGCCATGAGATTCATGACATGTGCCCCACATAAAGCTACCCCACTTCCGCCACCACATCCCGGTCCTTGTCCCTGCCCAGAGGTGGCCTTTACCTCCACTCCAATATATCTTTTGCATGAGGTCTTTTGTGTGGTGTGATTTGGGGGGGTTGTTCCTTGACCCTATCCACCAAGGTACTCTTGTGAAACAATAATCCCTTAGTTTGGGGGGAGGGGCAGTAAAATGTCATTTTGTAACCCAGGCTACCCTAGGACTCTCTGCAGTTCTTCCCCAGCCTCCTGAATGCTGGGGTTACTGCTTGGCCAAGGCCAAGAATACTAGATGCTTTGTTTGGGTCTGGATTTCTGAGCCCCGGGGCCCTTTATGGATGGCACATATTGACATGACACCGTTGGTGTGACCCACACCACACACGTGCATGTTTGTAGGACCTCATGCCCATGTCTTTATCCATGAGCATACATGTGTGTACGTGTGCCTGCAGCGGACCTCATGATTTCCGGGGCTGAGCACAGACCCAGCAGGCAGAGACCCACATGAAAGCACACAGATGGATGTCTAAATAAGAGTCCATCGTTTTCATGAGGGGTTGACTTGAGGACAGGGTCTTGGGCGTGAAGCCTCAGGTTGTCCCCTCCACTCCATCCCCCCAGGAAGGATGGAACAGACAGTGCTCCCACAACAAGCTGACAAGAACGTCATGTAAGGCGGAAGCCACAGCCGCCCTGAAATCAAGATCAATGACAGCTCCTTCATGCCTCTGGCTGGGAGTGCCCATCACTCTATCGCTGGAGAGAAATTAAATTGCCCCGCAACGTTGTTTGCCGTTCCCACAGCCAATTTGGTCGCTGTGATGTAGTGTCATGTATTTCGAGACGATGCCTGATTGATCATTTGGTTTATTCATAAATATCCAAGGTGTGGTTTGCAGAGCTAACCACACCACAGGACACTGAGTGGGTAAGCTTGTTTTTCTTCTAAAGACACACCGCAACTCAGGCTGGGATGCAGCTCCATGGCACAGCAGTTCCTAAGACGCATGAAGTGCTGGGGTCCATCCCCAGCATCACAGAAGAAACAAAGAGAGCTAAACACGTTTCTCAGCCCACTCAGGCAGCCATTCACCCACTGAGCCATTCAGTTACGTCGCCAGTATGCCTGGAGCCCTGCTGAGAGACGTTGTAGATGCTTCTAGAATACCAGATTCTGATACGGCAGGGGCTGCCAGGCTCAGAGAAGCATCACTAGTCCCCACAAACTGACAGTCCTTTTGTCGGGAGCGGGCTGGTCCTGGAATAGGAAGAGCCAGCTCAAAGGCCCACAGTGAGGGTGGCCATGTCCTGGAGATCTGGGAGCTGGGTTGATCCCCACAGATGGAGATCAATATTTTAGAAGCTGGCACTTGTTTGCACTTGGAATTCCTTCTGGCTCCTCACTCTGCCATAGCCGGAGTCCCACACTGGGTGTTTCCAGGACTCCCTTGTTGAACAGGCTAAGCCCTCATTTTTCCTGGCCTTTTCTTTCTGGCTCTCTTGACTCCCAGCCTCCTGGACACTACCTGCCTCCTGGCCTGGCCTCATTTAGGATTGCTTTTCGTACTTCAAAGCCCACCCTGGAGTTCCAGATGTCTAATTTGCCTGGTTGTCCCACCTAGCAGGTCCTCCTTGGGACCTTTGGCTTCTGCCTAGCTGATTGGCATGCTCTGGTTTCTGAGAGTGTTACCTCTCCCCTCCCCCATGAAAGTCGGATGCAGCAGGCTGCGCTCAGATCCCTGTCTGTGCGACATCAGTCTTCATAACGAAGGAGTCTGAAGGTAGGTGGGCAGAAGCAGAGGGAGAGAGCTGGGGAGAGACGCTGTCTGTCATTGTTGTCGCTGAACCTCTGCTTTGATCCTGCCAGAGTAGAGCAATTTTCTCCATCTTCCTCCAACAACCAAACCCAGACAGCAAACATAGAAAACTCATACTTCGAGCCACAGTGCTGAGACTGTTACAACACCCCAGAATCCAAGGGAAGGGATGAGACGAAGAATAGAGGTTCCGGGAACTTAGTAGCTATTCGATAAATGTTGCTGAATAAATGAAGTTCTAGCTCTAAGGATTTCCTGGTAACGAGCCAGCTCTGAAGGGGCTGGGGAGTTATAATTTATTCACTGAGCTGCATCTTTAAGCCGTGCTCAGGTTTCTGGCGCTGAGCCAGGTAATGAGGCTCCAGATGAGGAGAAAAATTAAAATTTAACCATCTGTATGGAGCTCTTGTCGGCACCAGAAGCTATGCTGGGTTCAGGAGATAGGGGGGCGAATGGCACAGATATTCATGCCTGCGTGGAACCTACACTCCTGCTACAGTTCGAAGGCAATAAGAGAGTTAATTGTGAGTCAGCAAGATGGCTCCAGATTGGGTAGGCACTATAAAAGAAATAGGTTAGCTTGCAGGAGGGAGGCCAACTGAATGGTTTTCTTTGGACAGAGGGATTCCAGGGAGAGACAGGGAAGACCTGGAGACTGAGCAGGCAGAGCAAAGGCCCTGAGGTCAGAATCTGCTGGTGTCTTTGAGGAACAGAAAAGACGGTAGTGGTGCATAGGTGCAGGACGGAGGGAGGGCAGGATGGGGTGCTCGCTCGTGTCACTGTTCTCTGCACATGAGCAGCAGGTCTGAGCAGGGCTAAGAGCTTCCTGGGAGGCAGGGAAGGGAAGCCCTGAGCCCACCCAGGAGGAGAGCACATTGGCACCAAGTCCTGACACTGCACTGAGGCTGGTACAGCTTCTCCCCCAGGCCCTCCCTTCCTGCTCAGGAGTGACTCTGGAGGGACACCAGGCACCCGCTGTGTTGGACCCTCCCCACAGCGGTTTCCTTGTGCCAAGGCTTTTTCGAAGCCTCTTTGGCAGCCTCTTTGGGGGTGTCTGTGGCTGGAGTCTCCTGGGATGAGTGAGCAAGAGAGTTTAGCAGATGCTGCTGTGTCTGGGTGATGTTATTATGGCTTGGCTTTCATCTTGCTGGTTTCCCCAGAGCTTTGACTCTCACTGAGCCCAGCATCCAGCAAAATAGCCCTATTGCTGCCTTTTATCTGGTTCACTTTCAACTTGAGGCACCCTTTTCCAGTGCCCAATTTTGGAACTGTGGAGAACTGCAGTCCTTGGAGTGGGCTGTGCCAGGCACCCGGTGATAATGCTAATAATTAATGGTGTAGCAATAGTAGGAGGTCAGCTCCACATTAATTAGGGTCTGGACATGCCCGCTCCTCTGTGCTGAATGCCGGCTGTGCACCAAAGTAAATCACATCATCACAAGACAGGTATCAGTAGGTGGCTCAGAGGGGTTAATTTGCTTGGCCAGGGTTGCCCAGAAATAAGAGCTCGGGGCTCGCCACTCCATAGCTTCAGAGTGTGTGAATGGGGGGCTCCCACTGCCCAGCCAACACACCACACCGAAGAGATTTCTGGTTCTCCTTCCTTGGAAATTCTGATCCTGGGCCTGTAATATAGCCCAGGGCATAAAGGCACTTGCCAGAAAACCTAAGTTCCATCTCCCCAGACCCATACTGTGGAAAGAGAAATGCCACACTAAGTTGTCCTCTGCCCTTCTCACACGTGCTGTGTGTGTGTGTGCGTGTGCGCGCGCACGCGCGTGCATACACATGGGTGCACCTGCATGCCCACACACTTACCTATATAAATATATATGTAGCTTAATTTTTACAAAAGAAAGTCTGATTCTAAAGGTTGGCAGTGGAGTCTAAGAATGTTTCCTGTTAGAGGGAAGGAGAGGAGATGTCAAGACAGAGGGGGGTCTCCTGGACAGCTGGGTGCCCCTCTGACCTCCTCCAGCCCTGACCCACACCACAGCCTGCCTGTCTCAGATCTTCCTCCTGTCTTCTCCCTCCTCCCCGACTCCCCCACCTTTCTTTTCCTTCCTTCCCCCTTTTCCATCTCTTCTTCACCCTCCTGTGCTCTCCTCCTCTTCCCCACCCCCACTTCTTCTCTACCTTCTCTTCTCATTCCCTCTTCCTCTTCTGCTCCTTCTCCCTTGCAAGAGAACAGTAAAGGGGTCAGGATTAGGAATTGAGGGACAGCCTGATGTCCTGGTGCATGCCTTTAATTCCAGCACTCAGGGGACCAGAGGCAGGAGCACCTCTGAGTTCAAGGCCAGCCTGCTCTACACAATGAGTTCCAGGAGAGCCAGAGCTACACAGAGAAACCCTGTCTCAGAAAACCAAGAGAGACAGAGAGAACTGAAGGACTGAAGAGTGCTTTAGACAACACAGAAGAAGACTCAGAGACACACATGTACATGTGTGCATGTGTGTGCACATTTTCTCTCTCACACACACACACCAGGAAAAGAAAGAATAGGTAGGATTCTCAGGGCTTCTCTGTCAAGTGGGACAACAGACAGGCCAGTGGGCCACCGTTCTCAGCCATTTACCCAGACTCATACGCACTATTCACAGCCTCCCTGTAATGTGGTATGTGCCCATTTCGGGGGAAAGTGAGGCTTGTGTGCAGCTTCATTGAGGCCATATCGATCAGCAATGGGCAGAGCTGGCCGTGTGGTCCACACTCCACACTTTTGACCACCTCACAGGGCAGTGTTGGGGGTGAACCCAGGGTGATCATGGTCATTTGTGTGGCTGGGTGAAATCTGCATGGGGGGGGGCATCAGAGACAGGGGCATGGTGAGGCTAACCCAGGTGGCTGGTTCTGCAGTGAGGTGGGAGTCAGGAGGACTCACTTTATCCGAAGGGTTTGGGGCTTGTTCCATAAGAAGCCATTGCCTGGAAGCCTAAGAATGTGTCTTGATAAGATGGCTTAAATTTTGTTTTGTTTTAGAGACATGGTCTTGCATGTCCCAGGCTGCCCTTCAATTCCTCTGTAGCTAAGGATAACCTTGAACTTTAGAATCATCTGCCTCCACCTCCTGAGTACTAGGCTTGTATGTTTCACCAGTCTACCAGCCCTGCCAGAATATACCAGATCCAGGAGGATGGCTCTTTCAGATAGATTCTGATTGTTACATACACCAGATCAGCCAAGGTGATCCATGCCTATACTCATAGCTGGGGAGACAGAGCCAGGAAGATCAGGAATTCAAGGTCATACCTGGCTACATAAGGCTAGCCTAAGCTATATGAGACCCTGTCCTGCCTGCCACCAAAAGTCCAAATTCTTCCTAGGGAGAAAGAGCTAGAAAGCTGCAGGTATGGGAAACGGGGACAGAAGGGCTTTAGGTAATAGAGAATAGCACTGCCTGGATAGGAGGCTGTGTATACACACGCATGCAAGCCTTCCAGGATAATTAATACCCAGCAGCTCAGTTCAGCACAGCACCACAGAAAGGCCTTCAGAAAGGGAAAGGGGAAAAAAAAGCAAAATTGCGAATGGATAAGCAATGGATAGAGCAAGAACTGTGGATTTTAATAACTGGAGGATTTCTAGAGAGTCTGAGGGAGGAAGCAGAATTGAGTTAAGCCAGGCTTTATAACAGGTTCCCGGGAAAGAGAGCATCAGCGTTGGTTTAGCATTATTGCAGTGCAATACCTGAGGCAGGCTGCTCACGAAAGGGTTTCCTGTGCTCACAGTTATGGGGTTCAGGGGAGAGGTACCAGGGTGCACCTTGTTTCTGGTGAGGACCCATCGCAGCCATGGCAACAGCATCAGAGGCGTTTGGTGGGAACCAGTGACTGGATTGCCAAAGCAGGAATTGCCAGTCAGGATGAGGCTGAGGAGAGTCACTCCCAGATACTAGCTTGAGATATTCCCTCCCCCTAAGAACCTGACCTGAGACCCTCCTACGAGGCCCTACCTCAGAGATGCCTTCAGCTCCCATCTCCATACTGGGGACCCAAGCTCCCAACCAGGAACCTTTGCAGAAACGGTTAACAATATTCAAACCGTAGCAGCCTCGGTTGCTACTTAGGGATCAGAGATTTTAAGTCATAGTACCTAACCCATGCATCCATCGTAGCTATTTGTGAATTGGGCCTAACACAAAAACTCACAGACTCATTGAAAACAAGAATGGGGTGGGGTGGTCCCTAGGGAAACGACTCAGTGAAGCAGTTAATGTGCAAGCATGAGGAGCTGAGTTCAGATCCACCGCACCCCAGTAAAAGGCAGACACGGGGACATATACCTATAACTCTAGTAAGAGAGAAGACAAAGGTGGGTGCCTGGAGCTTGATGGTCATTCTAGCCAATAGGTGAGCCAGAGCTTTGTAAGAGAACCTGTCTCAAAACAGAGAAAAAAAGGAAAAAACAATACGAACGCCCCAGTGAGATGGCTCCACTAGTAAAGTGACCTTCACTTTGTAGATGGCTTCCTGTTACAGGATCACACAAAGTAAAGTCACGTGTGCTTTGGCAACCTGAGGCCCACAGAAACACAGATTGGCCATCCTTGTGTGGCCCCAAATGGTTCTTTGTTTAATGGGGTCCAACAAAGCAATCCTTTGTGGCTCAACAAAGCCGAAAAGTTAGGCACCTCTGCATTAAGTCTCACCCAAAACTAGATTTTATCTTCACCTTGTTGTTTTTGGCAATGAAAGGCTTCGCCCAAGCTAGGCAAGCACTCCACCACTGAGCTCCATCCTCAGGCCCTACCTGAAAGCTGGTAAGCTACATGGTTTTAGAATTATTGCTGCTGTCACTGTTTTTTTTAAAGATTTATTTATTGTATGTGTATGAGTGTTTCTGCATGTACGTATGTGTACCACATGCATGCCTGGTGCCAAGGAGATCAGAAAAGGGCATCAGATGCCCTGAAACTGGAGTTACGGAGTTATAGATGGTTGTGAGCGACTGTGTGGGTTCTGAGAACTGAGCTCAGGTCCTCTGTAAGAGCAAAGAGGGCACTGAACTGCTAAAGCATCTCTCCAGCCTGACGTTGTTAGGGTAGAGTCTTACTGTGTGGTGTAGCCTGACTTCAAACCCACAGCCTACCTACTCGGCCTCCCGCATGCTGGATCCGTCCAGCGCTGCTGGGCCTGGCAATGCTGTTATTTTGACAAGTCCCTGCTTTGTGAAAGCAAGCCTGTTTACGGAGAGGACTGCATATGACCCATGACCTGCAGCTGAAGAGCGAATGACTCCTGTGGGGTGTCCTCTGAGGTGGCAGCTAGTGATTCCCAGTGACCAGAGGGAAGTAAGCGATCCTTCTGGGGCCCTGTCCTGATGGGTAGTTCTTTTGAGACAGTGTCTCTCACTGATCTTGAAGCTCACCAAGCAGGCTGGTTGGCAGGGCCTAGGAAATCCATCTGTTTCTGCCTTTCCAACATTGGAATGATGATGATGATGATGATGATGATGATTATCATTATCCTCCTCCTCATGCTCATCACCATCATCATTTTCATGTAGGGTTTCCTCTGTATAGCCCTGGCTGTCCTGGAACTTGCTCTATAGATCCAGATGACCTCAAACTCAGATCCACCTGCCTCTGCCTCCCGAGTTCTGGGATTAAAGCCATGCGCAGCCACCCGGCTCCAGCACTGAGGTTACAAGAGTATGCTCCACACTTTGCTTTTTTTAAAAATGTGGGATCTGGAGATTGAACCCGGGTCCCTGAGCTTGTAGGGCAAGCATTTTACTGACTAAGCCATCTCCCGAGGTCCCTGCCAAGTGCTTTTGTTTTCTGGTGTCACTCCACTCCTGCGAAGGAAGGATCCTGTCTTACAGAGGAGGGGACTCCCAGGGGCCTTCAGGTCCCGTAGATTCCAAGTGGCCTGGGAACAGCTCCAGCCAGGGGGTTGTACCCCAAGGTCCTTGGAGTCATCAGAACAGAAGTCCACAAGGAGGACAGGGCAGGCCTGGAGTTTGAGGACCCTCCTTGACCCTTCTCACCTTTAGATCGCTCTCACCCATCCATCCATAGACCCCTCCTGAACCCTTTTCTCTAAGACACCGTGTCCCCAAACCAAGCAATTGTCTGCCAAATTCTGTCTCTGCAGGCAAAGCTCATTTTTCTTTTTTTCAAAAGTCTTGTATTAAAAGAAAATCAATACCCATGACAGAACCTACCTCGGATCAATCAGAGAAGTTGTGTTGCCTTTGCAAAGGGCCTTCTGGCTTCCCAGTACCTCAGCCACGAACTTTGTTGTGGATGGCATCTTCCACATGCCCATTCTGGGAAGCCAGCCCACCTTCTTCTCTGGCCAGCATTAGTAGTAGTAGTAGTTGTAGCAGCAGTAGTAGTATTTCAAGACAGGTGGTTTGTTTTTTTGTTTGTTTGTGTGTGTGTGTGTGTGTGTGTAGCCCTGGCTGTCCTGAAACTCACTCTGTAGACCAGGCTGGCCTCAAACTCAGAAATCTGCCTGCCTCTGCCAGCAAGATTTGGCAGAGCAGCCTAGCCGTCTCTGATACTTTCAGGACCTGGTGTAATGTTGAGTCTGCATGGATGGAGCCTGCTTGTGAAGGCAGGGCTGGGATTCTGCGCTGATGATCATGCTGGGGAGGTGAAGGCTGGGGAGGTGAAGGCCAGAGAGGTAGTCAAATGTAGGGAGAAAGAGGAGCACCAGAGGAAAAGCGGGAGCCCTGCCTCTTCATTAGCATCTTCTACTTTGGAAGAACCTTACAGTGGCCCCACAAACCACTGTGGGATGGCGCATTTGGCACTGCTGCCTAGAAGGTGGAGTGGGCACAAGGGTGGCACCCAAGGAGAGTGGCTCTCATTCCCCACACTTACCGCTGCACCTGCCTCAGGGGGAAAAGGTCCTTGCAAGTGTCATGTCAGCCTGGGTGAGCAGCAGCTGCTGTTTGGGTCCTAGCATGAGGCAGGGGCCCAGGAAGGAAAGTAAGAACAACTACCAGGAGCTAGGTGTGGGCACCAGGCACCCCAACTTCTAGAGGAAAGCCCTGCGCTTGGTACAGCTCTCAGCCCATTGCTATCTGCATTCCTAGAGGATTAAGCTGACGTCACCCACGTTTCTGAGTTTCTGGGTAACTGGTTGGCTCTCCCTCCACTTCACTACCCTCTGCAGGACCTGTAAGAATATCTTTTCCCCAATAAGCTACCTACCATGGTCTCTTTCCTCAGAGGGGGCAGTGCTGGAGAAAACCTGGTATAGATTGCACACCATCCTGACCCACCCAGAGGAAGATCTAGCACCAAGCACAAACATCCTGTCTGAACGTGGCCTTGGACGAGCAGTTTTGCTCCAGGAATTCATCTTGTATTCATTCAAGCATCCAATGGTCTATGAACAAGCTCACTCACTACAACTCTGCTTTTGAGCAATAAATATTGGTGCCAACTCAGTAAAGGGATCAGGAGTTCAAGATCAACCTAAGTTACATAACCCAGCCTGGGTTATGTGAGATTCTGTCAATCAATCAATCAATCAATGTTAAAGTACAAAAAAAAAAAACACAGAAAAAAGTGACGGCCACTAAGGATGAGTTATACAAGATCATGGTTCATCTCGCTGGTGTACTGTTATGCACCCATGGAAGATGAGGGGACAGAGAGGCTCTCTACAGGCTGATCTGCAGAAATCTCTACAACCTAGGAGGGAAACCTCTAGGACAAAAGAGTGTGGGGTGTAAAACCAAAAGGATGCCCTGCCACAGCACTGCAGTCATGAGCAGACTCCAGAAACACACCCAGAAGCCCCAGCTGAGAAGCTGCTGGGGAGAGCAGTCAGCTACTGGGAACAGGGACAGGAGTGGGTGTCAGAATTTCTCCTGAACCCTTTTTGCCATTTATATGAGGTGCAAGTTTGCAATATCCATCATTTAAAAAAAATGCACCAGTTAAATATAACACAGAGCAGTCATTTTCCCAGGAGTCTGCAGGACAGTCGATCTAAGTTGTGCTTGTCCCCAGAAAGCCAATCTGATGGCCAGTCCCAGCAACCTTGGCTCTCATTTCACATTCACACAAGCATGTTGAAATCAGCACATAAGTTTCTAAATAAGAACAGTGTCCTAGTTCAGGGTGGCCAGAGACCTTGACATGTTCCCTGTCTGCCCACACCCTGTTCCCAAGACCAGGAGTTTCCCAAGCCCCCAGACCCAGCAGGGTTAAGCCCCTTCACTCTGCTGCATGGAATGCCAGATGATGCAGAGGCTAGACAAAGCCTTGCCGTCTGAGTAGGCCTTGCTGTATGAGTAGTCTGTGGGTGGGTAGCCTAGATTTTTTCGGGGGGAGGGGGGAGGGCTGTGACCAAAGAAGAGGGTTGTTTCAGCTCACAGGCTATATATTCTACCAGAAAGGGAAGCCAGGGCAGGAGCTCAAAGCTGGATTTGACACAGAAACCATGGAGGAATGATGTTTACTGGCTTGCTCCCCTGGCTTATTCAGATACCTTTCTTACATGGTCTACAACCACATGCCCAGGGACAACACCACCCATAGTAGGCTGGACCTTCCTACATCAATTACCAATTAAAAAAAAAAAGTCCCCATCAGGCTGGAGAAATGGTTTGGTCCTTAGGAACCTTTGCTGCTCTTGCAGAGGACCCGAGTTTGGTTCCCAACATGTGTGTGAAGGTCCACAGCCATCTGCAACTCCAGCTCCAGGGCATACGATCTTTTCTTTTAGCCTTGCAGGCACCAGGTGCCTGTATGTGGTGCTTACACGTAACATGCAGGCACTCATGCATATGCAGAAGATAAAATAAATCTTCTTTTAAAAGAAAAAAAGGCAGAAAGAAAATGCCCTGCAGACAAGCCCGTGAGCCAATCCGATGGAGGCAAAGCCTCTCTGGGGTCCCCCTCTTCTCTGGTGTCTCTGGTTTGTGCTGGTACAGTGGGTACTGCGCACTCTCTTCCACAGAATACCCAGGCTGACCTTAAATCCCTAGTGTAGCCCAGGATGACCTTGAACTCCTCATACTCCTACTTCTACTTCCTGGGAACTAGGATTTACAGGTGCCCGGCCACACCTGGCCCATACGATACTATGATGCTGCATTCTCTACTGCAGGGACCTGACACAGTCCCTGGCACATTTTTTTTTCGATGCCTGGCTGTCTGAAGGTTTTGTCCCTGAATTGCAGGCACAGAGTGAGGGGGAAGGAGCCCTTCTCCTGAGATCGTAGCCTGTGAGGGTGGAGTTAGACATGGGCATTTGATTTAGGCTCTGCCCTTCCCACAGCCAAGGTTTTCACCCGAGCCTCAGTTTCTTCATCCATGCAGAGGGTAAAGTGAGGCCCCAGGGTGCCATACTATGTTGGGTCCACCTCCTCTTTGGGAAGAAAAGTAAGCACCTCTGGGACCGGTTATGGTCCGCCTGTCCCCTCCCTTCTGCCCATCCTCGGGTCAACAAAGTCCTCCATTATAAACCAAGCCACAGCCTCCTAAGCTAACATTCAAGGGATGAGGACCAGCTGTCAGCACACACTGTGGAGGAGTGTTTTCCAGAGCTGATGGCCCAAAGGAGGTCAAGGCAGAGGCGGGCAGCCCAGGGCCCTCCCACAGTACCCCTAGCCCAGTGGCTAACTCATCTTCCGCCAAGCTCCTGGCTCAAGACCTGCTGGGAGCTGTCCAGGGTCCTAGGCCTCAGCTTGGCCCTTCCCCATACTTGCACTCCCTTCTCCGGCACTGGAGGAGCTCAGGAGAGCTGAAACAGCTCAGATTCCTCTGACAGGAAGACAGTACCCAGGGCGGGCTGGGTTGACAAGTTACATTTTACAAGGACTCCGCAATTAGACCCTGCGTTCAACGCGCCTGTCGCTCAGTTCTCTCATATACAGCAGTGAAGTAGCTTAATGCTTGGGAACTGAAAATAGTTGCCCTGTGATGTCATCTCTCCCTCCTCAGTCTGTGATCTCCGGCAACTGGGGGGAGGGGAAGGTGGCAATGACCTAGAGTTCAGGCTTTTCTGCAGCCACCCCAGAAAACAGAGCATCAAGAGAGTTCAGTGACGCTAATGCAAGAGGTTACCTCCTCCGAGTGGTCACTTAGGCCAGTTCTTTTGGGAGGAAGGAAGGAGAGTGATCTCTTTGGGGCTTGGATTCCCAGATATTGGGGCTTCAGTAACTGCCTGAATCCTATTCCCATTTTCCCCACAAGGCTGACAGATAGCCACTTGAATGCTCCCTTTGAAGCCTTCCTTACTCTAGAAGTGCCCAGATCCTTCCCTGCCTTAGAGCCACATTCTGTCACAGCCACCACCTTGCACAACAGGTCATTTGCAGATTTTATCAGTACAAGCAAGTCTAAAGACCCTTTTTTGGAATGAGGAGGGGCACAGAGTCTGGGTCCCTCCTTGGGCTGTTGGATATTTAAAGCCTTCCCTGAGTTCCCACAAACCCCAGGGAAAACTCTTACAGGGAGGCCAAGGGTCTCTGAGAAATGTGGCCTCAGCCAATGCCAATCTTTTCGTGTGTGTGTGTGTGTGTGTGTGTGTGTGTGTGTGTGTGTGTGTTCTTACCTGAAGACATGGTCACTCCCCAAACGTGAATTTGCATTGATGGCCAGCAAGCCCCAGAAATCCTTCTGTCTGTCTACTACAGCGCAATAGTTAAAACTGCTTATGGCCACACCCAGTTTTTTGTTTGTTTGTTTTCTTTTCATTGGTGCTGGGATCTAAACTCAGGTCCTCATGGCTACCCAACGAGTGCTCCCACCCACTGAGCCATCTCTCCAGCACCCTCTCCCTCCCCCAGGCTCACCTTTCTATCCTGAGCCCATTCCAGCCACCCCTACCATGGCTCCCCACACAGAGCAAATGTGACCCACTCTGGACCTTTGCTTACTGTGTCCCCAATCTGAAACCCTGTTTCCTGTCTCCCTTCTGATTCTCACCACAGCCCTCCATCAGAGGAAATCATACTCAAGGTACAAATGCCACCATCAAGAGAGTAAGTCCCTTAGCGCCATGTGGAACCTCTTAATGTTAGAGCCAGGAGAGCCCCAGGGAGCCAGGCCGGATGGTTCATGCCTGTTGAGGCAGGCCCCTCTGTTTACCTATCTGATGGTGGACTGCAAACAGCAGTGTGGAAAGCACTGATGTCTCTGCTCGACCTCTGAGTGACAAAATGAAGGGTCAAAGCCCATGGAGAGGTGGAGGCTGGCCTACAGAGGTACAGCCAGGCACCAGCTCCCTCAGCTTTGGAAGAGATGAAGAAACCCCAGGCTGGTGTGTGTGTGTGTCTGTGTCTGTGTTGCAAGACGACTCAGCAAATAAAGGTGCTTGCTGCCAAGCCTGCCTGAGCTCAGTACCATGAGGTTGAAGAAGAGAATGGACTCTATAAAGTGTCCTCTGACCACCACAGTAGTGCTGGGACAGTGCAACCACACACACACACACACACACACACACACACACACACACCAAGCAAATAGTGTAAATTTTAAATTAAAAAAAAAAAGAAATTCCAGATTAGGGATGTGGCTCCATTTGTAGGATATTTACTTACTAGCATCGTGCGTTTGATTCCCAGCACTGCATAGACTCCATAGAGTGAAACCTGCCTGTAAACCTAGCCTCTGAAACAGAAAGATCAGGAGTTCAAGGCCATCCTCAGTCACACCCCAAGTTCAAGGCCAGCCTGGGCTTGCCTCCCTTTACCCCTTCTGCCCCAAGCCTTGCCTTCAGTAGGTGCCCATCCCAGCAGGCTGAACAGCGATGACATGCTCCCGGAGCCAATGAGGGCTTTACGGGTTGAGCCTCTGAGGCTGGAGGCATGGCCTTCAGCTCTAGGTTTTCCTGGCTGAGGAATCTGAACTTCACAACGAAGCCTAACCAAAGAGGAAGGTGGTTAGAACTGAGAGATAAGTCACCAGGAAGGAAACTGGCTGTGGGGGTGACAGCATGATGGCGAGAGATGTCAAGGAGCCAGCCTCCATGCTCATTGAAAATCTGAGCCAGCTCCCAGGGGACTGGAGCAGCTGCTGTCCTCTCTCTCGCTCTCTCTCAGAGAGGCTGAAGATTCTGCACGTCGCCTGAAACGAGTAACAGGAACAACTAACCCGACCCACCCAGGTCCCACTTAGAGGCAGTGCCACCAGGGACACCCACCAACCCCTCTGTCCACCAAGGCCCAGGTCCCCCACACAGTTGAGATCTGCCCACAGGAATGGCTCTGGGCCTGGTGCCCTGTGGGAAATGGGTGTGAGCAGGTGACATGGAAGGAATAAAAGCACATTCCGTGATGATCTGGGAAACTGCTCCCCCAGCCAGTCTGGGAAAACTTAGAGTTTGGCCCAAAGATTCTGAGCTCTTGTTGGATGGATTATTGAGTTCCACCAGGGAAGGAGCACTGGACCGCAAGCCTTGAGACAGCCCTAGAGTTTAAGGTGCAAAAGGAAGAGCACACTTGAGACTGGGGGATTTGCATGCAAAGAAATCCACAGCTGGGGAGTGGGTGTGAGGCTTAGAGGGATTTTTGCAATGATGAGGTTGAGGGGTGCAGCTACAAGCAGCGCTGGGGTAACCCCTCCTGTCCAGTTTGGTGGTCTTTCCCTCAGCTCTGTAGATCAGCCTCAGCTTTGTACCGTCGACAATGAAGCTGTCTCATCAACCTCCAAAAGGAATCTGAGTCACAGTAAACAAACCTTCCAGAGACTGAGTCATATATCAGCATACCAATTTGTCTTTCTGAAATGGGAGTTTATTTGGCTAAGCTAAGCTCTGACCGCAGCCTTCTTTTATAAAAATAAATAAATACATAAAACCCATTGTAAGTCTCGGTGCCACATCCTCTCTTCTAAGAAACTGTGAGCAAGCTTTCCTCTGTGAGCATCCTGTGGGCATTCACCAGAGAAGACTGCTCGGACATGGCTTTAAGCCAATAGACAGTCTTTATCAGCCAGCCAGCGGCTACCCTGGGTGTTCAGGATCCCAGTATAGCACTGAGCCTTTCTCAGGGTGAGATTTTAAGCACAGAAAAGCATGTTCTGGGTTGACATACTTTTGTTACCAAGAACATAGCCAGAAGCTGGACTATTAGAAGCCAAAAAGTAAGGTTAGCATGTTTGGAGACTTTCCCAGAACTAAGGACTTCGATGGATTAGGTCTTTGTTTTCTCTTTAGCAAGCGGAGCTGTCTACGTGCTGAGTCAATCATGCTAAGGTTTGGGGCCCTGTTACAAGCACACTTACTCATATGAACAGCTAGCTGGATTATAAGAATAATGCCATAAATTTTGTTCTGTTTTTTAAAGATTTCTTATGTTTGCCCACATGTGTATATGTGCACTGTGAGAGTGCCTAGTACCTGAAGAAGCCAAAGAGGGCATCAGATCCCTTGGAACTAGAGTTGCAGGTGGTTCTGAGTCACCATGTGGGTGCTGGGAATCGAACTGTTATGGCTAGGTCACAAGACCCCCCAAGAGACCACCAGGAATACGAATCCAATGCCAAACACACAAGGGTCTTTATTCAAGCTCGAGCTTGGGTCGCAATTCCTCCTGCTATAGCGGGTTGGGAGAGCGGCAGGCAGCTCCAAGGGAACAGGGTTTTTAAAGGGAAAAACTGCAAGCAAGTGCTTCCAAGCCTTAGCGTTAAATGATTGGACAAAAGGTAAAGGAATTAAATGCACTTTGACCTAGTTGGTTGACAGCATCTGGCCAAACCACAAGGAGATAGCAGCTTGCCAAGAGGAACGCTGCAATCCTGGGAACAACCTATTTTTTCTTAACTGACCCATCTTTATCAATCTTCCTCAGTTGCTGTCTCTGGCTGCAAGCTGCTGAGAACGTTCTGTGGTTTTTGTCTCAGATCTTGAGGGTGGGAACCAAGGTACTATAGGGACAAGCTAACCTTGGATCAAGTCTGAGAAACAACACAGAGTTAGTTCTGCTAATTTAACCCTTTCAGAACTCAGGTCCTCTGCAAGAGTGATAAGTGCTCTTAACCACTGAGCCGTTTCTCCAGCCCACTAAATTGTGTTTAATAAGTGATTTAATGAGCAGTAATAAAGTTCAGTCTAATACTCCTCCACACACTTAACCTGGGCTTACAGGTTTCTCTGCACAGAGACAACTGTAACCTACCTTGATGTACAGATTGTAGCTGGTTCCGTAACAGGTGGCCAACTCTCAGCCAACCACAAACAGCCAGTTGTTGGCCATCAGCCAGTGTCTACCTCACTTCCGTTGTCTGCATGGTCATTTCCTTTCCTCTGGCTATAAATATAACCTGCCCACCTGATGAAGCAGGACATCCAGAAACCAGTTTAGAATTCACTACTACAAGGTTACAAGAGTCACAAAGCTGGTTAGGACCTGTACATACGGACAGCTTCTTGCCTGGCGTCATCGGGAGAATAAAGCGAGTGGGTATGTGGTTTGTGGACTTACAGCCAAGGTAGAGCTCTTGACTAGGAAGTGTAATTGTGTGCTTTAAAAAAAAAATCAAAGAAGAACTTGGTACAAAATCCCAAAGACAATAAAAGAGCTAGCTAACGAGTCTCCTTCCTGTTCTCCACCCCACCCCAGTCCCTACCCCCACCCAGGGTGGTCCTTAGAAGTACCACAATCAACGTTCCTTTGTTTAGGAAACCCCCTAAAACAACCCGCCTTTTTCTCTTTGTTTTAAACATTTTTATTTATCCTTGTGACGATGTCATACATTTATATAATGCATTTGATAATAGTCACGCACATACCCATTACCCCCTCCACCTCCCACCCATTCCCTCTGGACTCCTCTTTCTTCTCAACAAGTCCCCCTTCCTACTCCCTGTCTTCCCCCACCCCCACCCCAGCGGAATTAAAGGGTGAAGTTATTTCCAGGAACTCAGGGAATCATCTTACAGGTGATTACACTACTGAAGAAAAATGACTCTCTCTGACTCTCTCTCTCTCTCTCTCTCTCTCTCTCTCTCTCTCTCTCTCTCTCTCTCTCTCTCTCTCGTTCTACAGCAGTCATTAACAGCGAATGGCTCATCAGATAGTGGGGGGAGGGGGAAGCATGGATGCTTCTCCATCCTTGCTGTATTATCCACTTTGAAGCTGACCATGGCTGCTGTGTGCTCATGCGTGAAGCATCTGTGCCTTGTTCAGAAGACAGCATTTCACGGCGTTGCCCCTCCTCTGGGTCTTATGTTCTGCCTCTTTGTTTATTAGAGCCTAAGCTGGCCTCAAACTTACATACGGCCTGTCTTCCCACCTCTGTCTCCCAAGTGCTACACTGACAGGCGTGGACCACCAATACCCATCAGACATTTCCCCCCAGTCCTGGGCCTTGAACTCAGGTCCTCACACATGTTAGACTAGTGCGCTACTACCGACCTACAATCCAGGCCCCAGACCTTATACATCATAAAAGTATCTCCCGGTTTAAATAAGAATGTGAGAGAACAAACAGAAATCCTATAAACACTTTGGTTTCCCCAATCCCCAAAGCTGAAACCCACCCAAGGGCAACTGTGGTCAGTGATCCATGCTATTCCTTTAAAGTGTGACTGCCGCGGCTCATCCCAGAGAGAATAGTCTGCTCAGGAGACCAAGTTACAAATGAAAACATGCTGGATTAAGCAGGAAGTTGGCTGAGGCGGTGGCAAGTCCCCAGGGGATGTTTCCATCATCTCGGAGACCTGGAATGAATTGCCTTGGTCCCTGCCGGGAGATTTATCATCCACCCACCGGGCCGGCCACCCCTCCGTCCCTCCATCCTCACTGTAGGGGCCTCTACTAAGTGCTGTGCAGAGCGCAAGGAGGAGCCAGGCTCACCCTCTTCTCTCGTGTCATTTACTAGAGCTGTGGGTCTGTGCAAATCAAAGACGCACGAAAGAAGGAGGCTATGGCACCTCTTGCCACCATGGCCATTTCACAGAACAGATCCAGAGACAAATGTGACTTTCCCAGGATCACATAGCAGGAGCGTGACTGGGCCAGGGTGAAAGGCAGCTTCTGTGAGACAGCCTTCGTCTAAGGTGGGCGCCTATACACAAGAGAAAAGGCTGGTGGTTTGTGGCTGTGGCTGTGGATCAGCCTGGCTGTCTCAGAGCAATGGGGTTGGGGGGGGGGGTCCTCCATCAGATGATGCCTGGGCTTGGAGCACTCGAGGTTCTAGGCTCCAGCTTAGAGGACTCAGAGCTACCGGAAGGGACCCTCAGCCAAGAAACCATAGCCAGCCATGGCTATACAGCTGGAGAATTAGTGGAATAAATCCCCAGCCATCTCCCCTCTCCAGCCAGAGCACCTGGTTGGCTACAGCTGTTGTGAATTGGGGAGAAAAATGTCCCAGTGGGTGTGAGTTACTTCCTCCAGCTCTGGGACAGTGCAGGTGAGGAGACTAAAGGTGGAGGGCAAACAGGAACTACGTGGCCACCGGTCCCTCTCTGCTTTCAACTGTCCTCCCTTTGTGCCCTCAGCCCAGCCAAATCTCTGTCCATGGACCTCAACTACAATGTGATGGGTCCCTCCACAAATGACTCAGAAGTCCCCTATGCACTTAGCCTGCGGATGGGACCCAATGACAGCAGGCCTGATCACCACCTTGCTCTAACTACAATAGGGGTATGATCCCAGGCCAGCCCCTCACCCAGGAGAGACTCAGACAGAAGAAGGGAGAAATATGTGGCTTTCCCTCCCAGAATGTGCTGCTGTGTGGCCTTCAGCTGGACCCTGCTCGATCAGTGCTTCTCCGGCTTAGGTGTGTCTGGGAGGCCCTGGCCCCTGTCCAGCTGAGCTGCTGGGGCCTGGCCACATGGCAGGCAGCTAAGCCAAGGCCGGCTTAGTGCCACAGGCTCAGCTTTAGAAATCAAGCAATGGGTGGTCAGAGGAAGAGGCAACATGTTCCCAGCCAACTTGGAGCAGAGATGACACAGCCCATCCAGGCCCACACTAGACGTAGATGCCAGGTACCTAGTCTTACAAGGACCGTGGGCAGCATCCATGCCTGAAGAAACCAGCACATCATTGTACCATGCGCAGGAGGCTAAGAGCTGAAGCCTCAGCTGAGCCAGCTGTGTCCTCCAACTGGTCCCAGGAAACTGTTCACTCCAATGGGAGAACCCTTTGCCAGCATGAGATCTCCTTCAGAACACACAACTAAAACCCAGTTTCAGGCTTGGCAGTGATGGTGCACGACTTTAATGCTAGCACTGGGGAGGCAGAGGCAGGAGGATCTCTGAGCTTCAGGCTAGCCTGGTCTACAGAGTGAGTTCCAGGAGAGGCAGAGCTACACAGAAAAACCCTGTTTTGAAAACAACAAAAATTGTTTCACCTGGTCTAGTGGTGTGTGAACGTAATCCTAGCACTCTGGAAGTAGAAGTAGGGGAAGCAGGAGTTCAAGGCCAGTCTGGACTATTTGCCAAGTTCAAGAGAGCCTAGGCTATACGACACAGGGTACAGGGCTGTACCCTGTGTCAAATCATGTAGCTCAGTTGGTAGAGTGCTTGCCTACACACTTGAAGTCCTGGCTTCAATCCCAAGCACCACACAGGCTGGGCAAGGGAGTGTACACCTGTTATCACCTGGGAGGTAAAGGCAGGAGGGTCAGAAGTTCAAGGTCATCCTCAGCTACTTTGCAAGTTTAAGGTGAGTCTAAGCTACATGAGACCCTGTCTCAAAAACAAAGAGATAAAATAATAAATGTTTTAAATTGGTTGAAAAGAAAGTGCACCCTTACATGCGGATGGCTAACTCCTCTGATCCTAACACTCAGAAGGATGAGGCAATAGGGTGAGTTTGAGGTCTGCTTGGACTACATAGGAAGAAAAGAATAGGGGGAGGGTGATTTCACCCTCACAGTCCTTCCCCTCCCCCATCATCAGTCCTGGAGGCCTCCCTTTAGGATCTTAGAGTTCACAGGAAATGGTCTGGAAAACCCAGTCTATTAGTTCCCTAAGTGTCCTGAAGCTCCTACATGCTCTGAATTTTGTTTTGTGTCTGACTGTTTGTTTTCTTACAAAAATAATTTATTTGCATGTTTTTTAATAATAAACTTAGAAAAAAATTAATAAAAAGAACCAATCAATAAACTTCAATAGCCTTCTTGGCCCTGCTTAGTAAATGCAAAAATGTGGTAATTGTGCTACAGATAAGTACACACGGTGTGCTTGGTTGATGCAAGCTCAGACTTGGGAAAATGCAAGGAGGAGCCACAAGAATTCTTCTTTGACTATGTCACTGCCAAGCCCCATCCCCATAGTCTGTCTCATCCCAAGGTGTCACTTTTCTGGAACTGAAGACTTCTCTAAATTACAGGGAAACTCCCTAGAGGACCAGGTTCAAGCCGTCTCTCCATGGTACACTGGAAACACCCAGAGTTAGAGTCAAGAATATGGGGCTGCCTGTGGCTAGCCAGCTGTGTGACCATGGTGTCAGGTTTCTGTGTGGCTTTCCGAAGTGTAGTAGGCTGCCAGGCTGCCGAGACCTCCATCTCAGAGCTGTTGCCGGGATTAAATGAGGAGGTGTTTGTGAAAGAGCTGAGCCCTGAAAACTGCCTC
This sequence comes from Pachyuromys duprasi, assembly GCA_028658305.1. Taxonomy (NCBI): domain Eukaryota; kingdom Metazoa; phylum Chordata; class Mammalia; order Rodentia; family Muridae; genus Pachyuromys; species Pachyuromys duprasi. The sequence continues at coordinate 16,791,906 of CM053746.1, read as the reverse complement.
CCAAAACCTGTTGTTACACCTGTAGTTCTAAAGGATCCAGCCTCCATCCTGGCATCACCAGCCTCCGATGCCCATGTTTGGTCTCTAAGGGAATCTCCTACCTTGCAAGTCTTTCTCTCTTACCACCCTCACCTGTCCACATTATCTTCCCTTGACCCATCTCTTCCAGAAACCTTATCCTCTGACAAAGGCAATAAGAGCAAAGCCAGGTTGACACCAGAATCCCACCCCCAAATCCAGGACAGTGCTGGGTACATTTCTAGAAGAAGTACCCAGGAGATGTTTGTGATGGTCATTTATAACATTCAATAATGAAAATGGCAGCCTGAGCTGGGGCAGGGTTTAGTTGGTAGAATAGTTTCTGGAAGCCCGGGGGTCTAACGGGAGCACTGCATAAGCCAGGCATGGGGACACATCCCAGGAGTCCTAGGACTTGAAGGAGGAAGCCAGAGAATTAGAAGTTCAAGTCATCCTTGGCTATTTGGTGAGTTCAAGGCCAATCCGAGCTACATAATAATTTCTCTCTCAAGAAAATAAAAAAGCAAGCGAGACGGTTTAGCAGGTAAAAGTTCACTTTGCACACAAGTCTGATGATCTGAGTTCCATCCCTGGAACCCACAAAAAAGCCAGGCGCAGGGGTACACAATCCTACAACGAGATGGGAGATGGAGATGGGAGGACCAGCCAGGAGCTCAAGGGTCAGCTATCTTGGGATAGGAAGCTCAGCAGATAATCGAGAGACCCTGCCTCAAAAACAGGGCAGAGGGCTGTTGACTTGACTCAGCACCTAAGAACACTTGCTATTCTAGTCTGAGACTGGTGACCTGAAGTCAATCCCTGGAAACCCATGTAAAGGTAGAAAGAGAGAAACAACTGCACCAAGTTGTCCTCTGAGCCCCACATGTGTGTCATAGCATGTATGCTCACACAACCATCACACACACAATAAATAAAAATAATAGGGAGATTTTTGTTGTTTTTAAGGCAGGGTTTCTCTGTGTAACAGTCCTGGTTATCTCAAAACTCACTTTGTAGACACACACACACACACACACACACACACACACACACAAAAACCGAGAAAGAGGGAGGGGAGAGAATTTAAATGGCACAAGGCACTGCACATGAAACATACACACTTTGTTTATTGGCTGCAGGAGGCATACGGTCCTGGACAGGTCCCTTCCAGATCCTGTGAAAGCCTTGCCCTTCTATAGAACTTCCCTGTTGGCAGTATTAAAATTCCTGCCACAGTGCCCAGTCTACTGTTGACTCAATTTTGCCAGCTTTCAATTATTTATCAAAGCGACTGTATTCCATTCCGGGGCTGTGAACACTCTGAGGGCTAGGACCCTGGCACATTAATCATTGGTAGCGTCGGCATCCCACAGTGACTGACATATAGTTGCTGCTCATTAAAATGTTTGCTGATGAAGCGGAGTACCTAACACTGTCTCCCAGCGTTCCTGGGACCTTAAAGACTGTTCTTTAAAATGTCATTTTCCTGGCTGCATCCTTGGGACTGGGGCTACTGAAAGTATGATCTGCCCACGGATGTGGGCCTGAAGCTGTGCAGCCAGAGTGTGACAAGGTAAGCAGAAAACAGAGAACAAGTGTCCACACATGCCAAAGCAAACTACAGGCCTGCTGGATCTTCTAGGTTTATTTGGTTTTAAAAGATAATGTATTTGTTTTCTACGCATTGTTGTTTTGCCTGCATGTTTGTGTGTGAGAGTGTTGGATCCCCAGGAACTGGAGTTGCAGACAGTTGTGAGCGGCCACGTGGGAGGTGGGGATTGAACTCAGATCCTCTTGAGGAGCAGTCAGTGCACTTAACCGCTGAGCCATCTCACCAACCCCTATCCTATTTTTTAGGTTTTTAATTGTACCTTTATTTTTTTTAATTTCCCTTCCTAGTCATTTATTCCCACTCTATTTGCAATAGTGTCAGCTGTGACCAATTAGAAATTTAAAAATAGCTAGGACCATGATGGAGCACGCCTATAATTTCCAGCACTTGGGAGGCTGAAGTAAGGAGACTGCTGAGTTGGAGGCCAGCCTGGGCTAGAAAGTGAGTTTCCAGGCCAGCCCGGGCTACCAAGACTCTGCTGCAATAAGTAAATAGACCTGGTTCTTAATCACAAGTAATCTGAGCGGTTTGAGACCTTCTGTCTGACTGGAGTGTCTGCCACCACACACACGGGCGTGTGCACACACATGTACACACTCACACACATACGTCACTACTGTCCTTACATCTCTCTGATATCTGGAAGGTCGGGTGAATGATGTTTTTTTATTATTATTATTCTGTTTGAGTTACTCGATCCGCTCCTTTCTTTGGAGGTGTTTCTGAATGAAAGCTGATCCCTGCTTGGACCTAAGACTGAATAGAGGGTAAAGGAGAGAGAGATGAGAAGAGTGTGGGAAGGCTTGGGCTTCGGACAGAAGGCTCAAATGGGGCCAAGCAGGTCCAGGGCAGGGTGGGGTGAGACCACCCTGAGCATCGGGCTGTGGAGACAGGGGGATGGCAGAGGTGTTGTCCCTGGCAGAGCAGAGAGCCAAGCCTTTGAAGGTAAAAGGTTGCAGTGTCTAGACAAATACAAGGGGACAGTGAGAACTGGTGAACTGCGGCTCTCAGAACAAGTTGGATCCTGGCATGAAACCCAAGGCCCCACTCTGGGGTCCTGATGGAGGTAAGGTCAGGGAATAACACAGCCAGGGTGAGCCGGACTGGCTGGAGAAACTCTGGGGGTAGGTATTCACAGGCTCAAAGCCAGATGAATCTGGGCTGATTCTGCGAGCTGATAGCATTAGCATATTTAAAGATCATGTCAAGGGGAGGAGGGTGAGCTCAGAGCTGAAATCTGCTGCTGTTTATTGGACCCCAGGAGTCAGAATCCAGAGAAAGGCAGCCCTGACACTGTCCTTCCCTCACCGACTATGCTCCAAGGCCAGGGCTGAGATATGGCTCTGAGGGGGCAGCTAGCCTCCTCTCCCTCCTCCCATCCTGCAGTCCAGGGTTCCAGGGCCCTTCTCAACAATCTCCTTCCTGCCAAGAATTTCCTGGAAGAGCACCTGGCCCACTCTATCTTGATGATAACCATGAGAGGGGCTATATGCCAGGCACCGTGCCAAGCGCTCCCCCCACACACACACACACACTCCTAGGAGGTACGCATTCCCCTGCCCATCTAATAAGTGAAAATATTGACCCACGTTAATCATTTTCTAGAGCTGTCCAGCTTGAAATCGGAAGAGCCTAGATTCCAGCCCAGGCTGCCTGACTCCAGGACCAGTAGGCTACCCGGTCACTCTGCATTTCCCTTTTGCTAACAGAGGGGGACAGTAAGGTGGCAGACTGGTCAGTTTGTCCATAAGTCCGTCTCTCTGGGACTGACTGGGGTGAGTCACTGCCCTGAACCTGAAGACACAGGACTTTGCCTCACTGGAATGAGCACCCTCATTCCTCAACGGCTAAGCCGATGTGACCAGTGGGTTTAGCTAGTGCTCCTGTCGCCTCAGCACCCCAAATCCATCAAGGCCAAGACCTCCAGGGACATTGAGCTGGGACTACGAAAGATTTGAACAAGCCACGCTCCCCTGTGCCTCAGTTTCCTCAGCAATAAACGATCACATGACCTACAGCAACCCCAGCTCCAAAATGACTATCAGCCGGGCACCTCGGTGCGCTGGATCTTGCCCAGTGTGCTGAGCAATAAGGGAGAGGGGCTGCACAAACGCAGAGCCCAGAGAAGCCAGGCTCAGCTGGACTTTAAAGAAAGCTGGCCGGGGAACTTGCCTCTCTCCCTCCGTGCTTCTGCGTACTCCGGAGCAGCCACCGCTGGCGCTGGAGACCCGGTACCGAGGGGTGAAGATGGATCTGCCTCTGGGAGACTCCTTTTCTCCCCCTCGGGAAGGAACGGGAGGGCGGAAGTCAGAACAACAGCCACCTAGCGAGCCTGAAGGTGGCGAGAGCTGTTTTTCAGGCCGGAGCTCCGTTAGAAAGCCAACCCAGACGAACACCCCAGATCTGGCGGGACAGCGTTCCAGCCCCGGGAGCTTGGCCAAGAGGGGGCGCTGTGGTGCCCTCCGCGCCCTCCCGGCTGGGTTCCCAGCTGCGTCCCCAGCGTCGCGGCGCAGTGCGCGCCCCGCTCTCCCCTCCTGAAAGTCCAGGCGCCCAGCCCGCCGTCCTCACTTCGTCTCGGGGACCCTAAGTAGGGCCTGGACCAAACTGACAGACGCTTAGTTTGACAAAAGGAACGAATGGAGTGAAAAGGGAAGGGCTCTGCCGCAGAGCTTCGGCGTCTCAGCACACCCTGGGTGTGTCTAGGCCAGAAACGGGCGAAGGGGTGGGAGCGAAGGTCCACCCCGGGCTCCCCTCCGCACCGAGGTGGGGGAGGCTGTGCGCCTCCCGGCTGGCTACGAGGCGGGAACGACCCAAATGTAGTTCTTTGGCTTCTTGCTTGCGCGTAGGCTGAGCTTTGTGCAGCTCGCCCTATTCCCTCCAGCTCCTCCCAGCCCCCTAAATTCCCCCCGAGCCCCGCAAGTATCCCGAGGACCCCCACGCTCTCCACATCCAGCCGCACCAGGAGGCTAGAGGAGAGAGGCTGCCGGCTTTCCAGCCACCGGATCCTGGGTTCCCCCCGAGCTGCGGCGGCCGCCACCGCTGCCCTCGCGCCCCGCGCCCCGCCGCAAGCCAGGGTGCTGGGAGAGGGGGTTCAGCCCAGCTAGGGCCGAGGGGAGCCGCCCCCCCCCCCGTCCGCCCGGGGCCGGACAACGAACCGAGGAGGCGGGAGCCCGCAGCCCGCGGAGGGGCGAGGCGCGGGGGAGGGGCCAAGGAGGAGAGGAGGGAGAAAGAGGAGGGGACGCAAGGCGAGGGGGCGGGGAGCCCAGGCGAGAGGCGGGCGGTGGGGGAGGCGGCGGGGCGACGCGGGCTCCAGGCAGCAGAGAGGTGGCCCGGCTGAGCCGGGAGGCGCCGGCCAGACCTGCTCGCGGAGGGAGAGCCGGGGCGAGGCAGGGCGGGAGGGCGCGAAGCCAGGCGCCGGGGCGCAGCGCAGCGGGCCCCGGGGAGGACCGGCCGCCCACCGGAGACCGCAGCCGCCCGCCTTCCGCTCGGGGGATGTCGGAGCGATCCGGGCATCGGGGACGCTGACGGAGCAAGCCCGAGGATGGGACAGCGCCCGCAGCTCCGGTTGGTGAAGGTAAGAGCGGAGCGACCCCGCCGGGCATCCGGGGCGCCCCGGGCGGGACGAGCGCAGGGCAGGCGTGGGCAAGGGTGCGGGGGGGAGGGGACCCGGCGCGCCCCTGGAGGCTGGGGCGCATCCCGCTGTCCTCTTACCTGGACCTCCGAAGCCGAGCTACCGAGGCAGAGGGAGAACTCCGGTGGGGAGAAGAAAGGGTGGTGGCGAAGCCGCGGCGGTGCCGGAGGAGGAGGAGGGGGTCCGCCCACTCGAGGAACCCGGCTTGGCGCGGAGAATCAATGCGGTCTTTGGGGCCCGAAGCGCCGTCCCCTTCGGGGCTCGGAAGGGGGTCCCCGTCCCCGCCGGACACCCCGCGAGCCGGCCCTGTCCCAGCCCCTGGCGCGCTCTCCTGCCGGTTCCCAGGTTCGGGAGGTAGACGGGCCCGCGCGCCGCGGCCCTCGATTCGCATAGCGTCTCCGAAAGGCGACGGTGCCGCGCGCGCCCCGGGGTCCAGCCGCTCCTCTGGGGCGCCGCGGCCCCGGAGCGCAATGCTCTCTCCCTCTCGGCGCGCTCGCTCCTGCCGCCAGGCCGGGGGAAGCGGTTCCGCCCGGAGTTTTGAGAAAGTCTCCCGCAAAGTTCAGGGGCGACCTGGGGCTGCGCAAGGGTGGGCAGAGCCCAGGAAGACCTAGGGGTTTCTCAGTCTGGCAGCAGCCTGGGCACAGGGGCCGCTTTGCCGGTGCCCAGCGCGTCCCGGAGCTCGCGGGTTCGCTGGATGCCAGCACTTCAGGACCGGTGCCTGGGAAGGTGTGTGGGCCTGGGTAACGCAGACTGGCCCCCGGGTTGCCATGCCTGGGTCTCCGGGCTGTGCAGGGGCGACAGGGACCTCCTGAGACCAAAGCATCTGGTTAACTGTAGCCAGGGTGTTACAAAGCGATTGGATTCGAGAGGTTTACGTGGATTTGAGAGGAGCGGTGCTAATTGACAGACCGATTTTTCCATCGGTTATTAAACAGACTGTACATTTACTTGCTCGAAAAGCATGTGAGTGAAACCACCACGCCTCTAAAATGTGACTGACCGTTCCGCTCACCAGTGACTTGGGTTCCCATGTCCTCCCTCTCCAAATGCTGGAGGGTTGTCTTCAAATCTAAGGGGGTCTCGGTGAACCGAAGGGCTGGAGCCCGAGCTTATTTTCTGGGCGACCAAAGTCTCCTGCAAATGGGGAGGTTGAATAGATAAGCATCGATGGAAGTATTTTCCAAAGCTTCCTGGGCACTGAGCCTTGATCTAAATTCACAGAGGGGTTAGAATGCAATCTTTAAAGCGAATTCAAAAGAAAAAATAATCGTCTGTGGATATATCTCCAAGTTTACATGGAAATGGATACATGTTCTTTCTGAAGCCATTCTTAGAATTTGTATGCAACGACCTGTTTAGAGGGTCCACATTTTCTTAAAAGGTCTCTCTCTCTCTCTCTCTCTCTCTCTCTCTCTCTCTCTCTCTCTCTCTCTCTCTCTCTCTCTCCTTATCCTACCTGATACACCCAGTGTGTGCTCGGGAAATACCCACTGAGGAGCAGGGAAGGTGGTATTTGTATGGCACACAAACATTTGCCAGTGTCCGCCTAGCTGCTTTGTAAATATCAAGTCATTCAGTCGTCATAACAGCCCAAGAAGTAGGAATTATGTCCCAGGCAGAGAGAATCAGAGAGGTTGGCAGTCAACAAGCCTGACCCTGGTCTTAGCACCTGCACACAGAATTCACTCCTGCCTAAGTCTTTGCTTTGTTAGCTTTCGCCAGTAAAAAGTCTAACCACTTAAAACTCACTCTCAATCCCTACTATCTGAGAGTCTTCCAGTTTCATCAGTTTGAACATCTAAATCTAGGCAACTTGGAGATCATGAAGGAAAAAAAAAAACAACTCTGTTGCTGATGATTGACAGGAAAGCTGTGCTTGGAAAAGGGTCACTCAGGAGCTTTAGAGTGTGTCTTTCACATTGAACTGATTATAGAGTATTGTGGGAGAGTATAAGAAAGATGAAGAACGTGTGTGTGTGTGTGTGTGTAATGTTTATGGATAAAGATACAGATGAAACATGCTCCCTCTTCCCGTCACCCCCACTTCGTGTTCTGCCTGAGATAGATCTACCTTCCGAGTGACAGCTGATTCCTGACAGGGACTGTAAGGGGTGAACTAGACCTGGGTGAGTTCTTAAAGGACAATGAGTGTCCAGCGGCTTCCAGAAACACCAGTTTCATTGCTGTGGTTATTGCTTTTTGCAATTTAGAAGCATCAGGCGGAGTCTGCAAGCCAGGGGAAGAAGTGGCTGTGCTATCACTCCTTGCACACTGCAGTGACCAGTTGAACAACAATCCCTACAGGTCCCATTTTTAAGGACAGATCAGAGCTGGGCGCTGTGGCTCATGCCTGTAGTTCCAGCACTCAGGGAGGCAGAGGCAGGCAGATCTCTGTGAGTCGGAGACCAACCTGGTCTACAAAGTTGAGTGCCGGACAGCCACGGCTACACAGAGAAACCCTGTCTTGAAAATAAAATAACAGGTCTGAGCATTGCTGTGACAGTCAGACAGCCCTCTCCCTTGTTGTGTCACAACCCAGTCTTGTCCCGTGCCATTTCTGAGCCTTCAGAGGGAGATTGCCCTTCTCTGTGGGATGCCCATAAGAGGTCCTCTCTTCTGTTGTTTCTTTGCTTAAGTTAATAATGCAGTTGCATCTCCTAGAGGTGCTAGGAGCCAGGGTGGGACTGTGGGCTGTGGGGTGTGGAGTGGCCTGGCCACAGACCTGAAGCAGAATAGGAAAGGGAGACCTGAAACGAGGGCAAACCATGGGATTTGATCTATAGTTATGGGAGCAACCTGGCTGGTCAGCCCCTTCCCAAAGCATGCAGACATGAAAAAGCAAGCCACTGGCCCAGAGCTCAAATGGAAAATCCATTCCTTACCCTTGCTGACATTTGATTCCTTGGGGAGCAGCAGCAGCCAGCGAAGATCGGCCTCACAGAAGCAGTTTAGGGGTCCAATGTGCCCTTTGGACCCACTGCTTTAGTGTCCAAAGTCTTGCCAAGAGCCAGCGCACTGCTTCCAGGGAGCAAGAATGATCAGGAAGTTCGGCCTCAATAGAGGGGGCAAGGGGCAAGGCTGAGAACTTCAGTAGGGAAACCCGTAGGCCATCTCGTGGCCTGACCTTGCCGTGACACGAGCTCTGCATCCAACAGGCTGTGTGATTTCAAGTGGGTCTCTTAACCGCAGTTTCTTCATCCATGCCTGAGTGCGGAACTGATTCCCTTTAACCCATTTGTCTCTCAAAGGTTCCCATAAGACCCTTAGGGCTGCAACCTTACTTGGGAAGAACAGGTCCAGCAAACTGATTGCCCAGCTCTGCTCCTCTTCATCTGGGGACATCAATGTTTGGGGACCAAGTCCTGTTCTCTGGGCCTTAGTAGCCCCAGCTGCCATTTTCCCTTCACAGTAGGTGTTTACCAGATACCAGGGGACTAAGATCAGGGCTGTACTGTCACCTCCTCCTGTCAGTTGATGCAGTTGGGATAAAGGCCCCCCATTGGGCCTTGGATCTCACCTCAAAACAGAGGAGCCTAAGATGAAAAGGCAGAAAAGCAAAGACACCACAGATGTGAAGAACACCAGAACCCCCCCCCCCTCCAGCCTCTGTGGTTATTGGAAAAGAGAAAAGAAAGCAGCAGACCCCAATACAGTTCAGCCCAGCGACCTGGAGCCTGAGGGGGGTGGGGGAACAGCCACGTAGAGAGTCTGGGGACATGAAGTAAGACCTGCAAGGTCCTGCCCTTCCTGTCTCCTTCCGGGTGACAGGAGAGCCGAGGGTGCTGTCTTTCATCTCAGATTCCACCTCGGCCGTTTCTGGACTCTTCTAGAAATGAGAGCCCGTTGGGGACGGAAGGACAGGTGGAGATGCTGGCTGCAGTTTCCTGGTCAAGGAATGAATTGTTAATTATAAATGACCCCATCCTGTCAGCAGAGGCATTTACTTATAAGCCATACACCGAGTCCTCTTAAAATGCTCATTGCCAGCCATCTTGTTCTTGGCCAGGCATTCTCTTGTGGACATCAGTGAAGCAGATGTGAGCAAATCCCGAGACTCTGCTATGAGGGTCTGTGTCTGCTTCTTCATGCTTTCAAAGGTAGACGGGAAAGACAAAGCTGGAGAGAGAGTGCAGTCAGGACGGTGCCTGCCGGGAGAGTATGAGGACCTGAGATTGGGTCCCGGACTCCACATGTGAAAACCTGGGCACGCAGAGGCCAGGTGGATGCCCGTGTCCAGGCTGTCGCCAGATGCCAGGTGGAAGTCCACGGCCCATGCTCCCGCTGCCTGTAAAGGACACGGAAGTGTCTTCTGCAGTGGTATCGATGACTGCAGACTCGAGGTTGAGAAAGAGAAACAGAGAAGGCTTCTGGGACAACCCCTCCCCTCAAAAGTGAGAGCCTAGGAAGGCAGCCATCAAAGAGAACTCTTAAAATTTGTGATAAGGATTGCTGAAGTGTAACTCTCCACAATAAAGGGCTACTGGGGGGGGGGGTGACTCAGTTTTCTTTAAGGGGCTGGCCCTGGGGAGTTGGACTATGCTTCAGTGGCCATATGAACTACACAAATGGACTCGCTTTTTTCCCCTTTTTTTAATCCTTTTTTTGGGGGGAGGGGGAAGACCACAAGGATGGAGGGATGGACCTGAGAGGACTGGAAAGTAAGGGTGGTGGAGGGGGAGCCTGAGAGAGGCAGCTTACGGTAACTTCAGCACTGGCTGCATAGGAAGACAAGTGGCTCCCTGAAGCTCACTCATTAGCCAGCCCAGCCAGCCTAACCAATGCGCTTCAGTTTCAGTGAAAGATGCTGTCTGACAAAATATCGCTGAAGAGCCATAGAGGAAAGATACCCGATATTCATCTCTGTCCTGCAGACACACACCTGCGTGCACGTGGTAGCATGCGTTATCCACACTAACAAGCACATATATCCCATGCACAACACAACACAACACACTTGCACACTCTCCCCAGAATTGGAGAAATGGGATAACCATGACTTCCCGCATGGTTGGGTGTGGAACGAAACAGTCCTAAAGTGTCTGGCACACAATCTGCCCCTAATAAGTGTGAACTAGAGTGGCCCTGTGAGATATCCTACCAATGTCCCCATTCTAAGAAAGGCTGCCAAAGGTGTTGCAGGGAGTCCTAGGCTTGACCCCTGGCACTAGAGAAACCAGGCCTGGTGGCTCATACATCTGTCACCCAGCACTCAGGTAACAGCAAAAGGATTAGAAGTTCTTGGTCATTCCAAGCTATGGAGTGAATTCCAGGCCAGCCTGGGCTACATGAGATCCTATCAAAAACCAACAAACAAACAAAAAAATGAGAAGAGGAGGAAACATGCCCGGTGCTTTTCACCTTTTGCTCCCTGGGGGAAAGGCTAGAGTCCGCAGCCTGCAGCTGAGCTCAAGGTCAGAGGCCACGCTGACCTGTGGAAGCATTTGTCAATAAAAGGAGAGACACCTGCAAGGAGGATCATCCAATGTGACTAATTTTCGGGTGCAGGCGATCATTTTGAAAACACCTCCTTGGAGTCTGTCAGGCAACAGACAGACAGGAGCCGCTTCTGTGAAATCAAAAGGCCTAGCCTCTCAGAATTTCACCTTAGAACCGGGACAGGTCCTTCCATTTGTGTGACGTGGACATGTCTGGATTCGGCTCCAGGACACAGGTCCCTGCGCCCAGAGCCACCTGTTGAGATGTCCCAGGTTTGGCGGTTGTCCACCAGAAAAACCGCTCCTGGATCACAGGGAGATTCTATGGAAACAGATAATCCTGCCGCCAGCCTGCTGGGCCCAGAGAATAGCAACTACAGGGGCCTGGTGTTGGTCTGAGTGGCACCCACCTTCCTCTGCTGTCACCCTGGTCTCTGGTGTGGTGGGGAAGCCAGGGCACCTAGGTCAAAGTCCAGAAAAGAAACTGGTTGGGCAAGTCCAGCTGCCTCACTGTGCCTGGGAGGGGAGAGGGGGGGGGCATTGTTTGAGCTGACTCTGGAGTCTTCGGTGTTCAGACAGCACGGGGGTACCCAGACTTTTGGCTTCGTTGGGCCACATTGGATAAAAAATTGTCTGGGACATACAGTAAGTGCTAGAGGTGTCCAACCTACCATCCAAGGGAGCAATGTGGCTTGAGGGCCATGGGGGGATAACCCTGGCGGAGATGTAAGGCTGCCATGAGGAACAGTAGGAATCTTGGTTGAGTCTTTAGGTGCTGGGAAGTCCTGGCATTCAGGAAAATGAGAATGGCTTATTGATCAAGGTCGCTAGCAAGCATACAGAGCCAGAGAACTGAAAGACAGTCTGCCCAGGTAAGCAGCTAGGTCAGGAGCTGGCTGCAACAAAGACAAGAGAGTCATCTGACAGAGGGCAGGGTGTAATCCTCTCCTTTGACGTCTCTCTCTTTCCCAGCCCTCTTGGGCAGGGCTCAGCCATGGCCCGAAGGCCTTTTCTGGCTCAGTGGCCCCCTTCCACTATGAGAACATGGTTGGTGGGCAGCCTGTGGGCAGAGATGGGAGAGAGAGGGAGGCCCAGGAAACATCAGAGATGGGAAGGTCCTGGCTGATGAGAAAGGATTGAGGAGGAATACGAGTAGGGTATGGTCCTTTGAGGACCAGACTCTCCTATGCTGAGGGACCCAGTCTTGTCCACAGCCTGCTCAGGATGGACACTTCCGTTATGATAGAGGAGGCAGTCTTCAAGATAGACAGCCTGGTAGAGAGAGAGACTTCACTGGCTAAAGTGGAGGAGAAAAAGGTATGGAACATGAACGTGTGATCTGAGCAGGCGTGGGAAGAAGATGACTTGTGTGTCTACTTTGGTCATTCTGACCCTTTCTTCCTCCCTAGTGCCCAAGATAGCATGCATCCTAATGATGAGTGTTCAGTAACACTCAGAGGTTCCAGCCCTGGCCTGTGTCCTCTGGGGTGTGCTGGAGGATGGAGGGTGTCCACACTCAGACAGATGCATCTGAATCTTGTGAGCTTCTATGAAAATCACCAAGGGAACGTCGGGGCCCAGGCTGAGGACATAGAGAACAGGAGTCTTCTTATAAGCTGGGGTAGCACCGAGCAGGTCTGGGGCACTTCTGCTCCCAAAAATGGGATCGGAGGTGTTCTGATCCTTCTGGTAGGGAGGCAGTAGCCAGGCTCAGAACAGTGGCACCCTCACCTCCTCTAAACAGTCTCGTCATGAGTGTGTGACTCCCTAGCTCCCTGCGGGTGGCAGTGGGAACTTTCTCTGCAGATAGGCCCCAAGGTCTGATGGGGTGACCTTTGGGAAATGCTTGTGCAGTGAGCAGCCTGCACCCACTAGGGCTCAAAGAGGGGGGACCTGCTACTTTCTTGGGTATCAGCCGTCTTCCCTGTTCTGTCCCTTTGTGCTGAGCTCGGCAGTCACCCAAACTGTCCCCTCCATGGGGCCTTCCACAACCAACCAGTCAGAGCTCTGTCCTCCAGCCAGGAGAAAGACCAATGGGGGATTTTCCAGTCCTCTGCAGACTGCCATGTGGTCCTGGCCGCACCCCGTGATTCACCTTGCCAGTCTGACAACACTGGAATTAGTCTAGACCTAGTTCAAGGAGATGAGTTTATTGACAAATTGCTTGGGAGTCACAGCAAGGACAGATTCTCATCTAAGTTTCTGAGCAGTCACTCTCGATTTTTGGACTTATCACACTGTAGCCTGGTATTGAACAATTTGCCCTTGGCAAGCCTGCCCAAACAGGTCCCTAGCACCCTTTGAGTAGAGATGCATCTGGGAACTACAATTCCCACCCTCAGTGCCGGAATCGCTCCCATGTCCTGTGTGATCATGCCCTTCGCATCTGTTCAGCTTTGCTGCAGGGACCTGAGTAAGAGCACTTCTGATATCAGAGTCTGTGGTGTGGAGCCTTGTGGATTATTCTGGCAGGGGAGGGCCGGTGTCACACTCCAGGAAGAAAGGCTTTCTCTTCCTTCTTATTCTTTAGCAGTAGAAACCTAACGCACCCATCACTCTGTCCCTTGTCCCTGAGGTAAGAGGAAGTCTGAGGACAGTCAGTGGGTCCCAGTGCCCCAGAGAGGCCAAAGGAGTTCTTCCTTTCATAGCGGGCTCATCTAAAGCTACCGTGGCCCGGCCCTGTACTGGTTCTATCATTTGGCCGAGACTCAGTCTAGATAAGAGTCCCACATCCAGGCCCCTGGCCCTGAGCTTCAGCCACACCAACAATCGCTCCTTCCTCATCTTTCTGGATTTCTGCCACATCCCACCCAGGAGGAGCTGGGAAGAGCTGGCTGGGCAAGGCCACCTAGCCAGGTAAGATCCTTGCCACCAACCAGTTCCCTGAGCTCAGCTTGAGGCCAGAGCAGGGATGACTGGTCCATGGTTGCAGAGGACCTCTGATGACCAGAGAACACCCAGGGCGTCTCCCTGTGTGTAGAAGGCCCTCTCCTTGTGTGTTTCCCTTTTCCCCAAGGGCCTCCATTGTCTCCCTTTTTCCTCCCAAGGAGCAGACAGGTGAGTGCCTTCAGACTTGGGCCACTATTCCTGGCATTTGGTGACAGTAGTTCTGTTTGTTTGGTGTGTGTGTGTGTGTGTGTGTGTGTGCGTGTGTACATGTGTGTACATGTGTGTATGAGGATCAGAAGACAACCTTAAATGTTATTTTTGGGAACACCATCCACCTCCTTTGAGAGAAGGTTTAGAGCTCACCGATCAGGCTAAACTGGCTGGCCATCAGTCCTCAGGAACCTGCATGTCTCTGCCTCCCCGACACTGGGTTTGCAAGTGAGCACCACATCCAGCATTTGTGTGTGGGTTCTGGAGACCAGACTCGGGACCTCACACTTGCAGGACAAGTGCTTTGCCAACCAAGTAAGCCCTGAGCCTAGGACAGTGGTTCTTTGCTGTGGAGACTGCCTTGGACACTGGAATGTTTAGCTAAGACTCTGGCCTCTACCCACCCTCCCCTCCAGTCACTTTTCCCTCCAGGAGCTCTCAAGCATCGCCCGGGAACATCCCGGTTTCCCTAACTCACATTTAATTCACAGGTTGAGAGACATAGGGCTAAGCCATCCCCCATCCCATGATTATTCCTAACTTCTGCTCACTGGGCCTTGGTCCAGCAGCAGCTAGCTCGAGCTCCTGGGTAGCCTTGATGGGCAGCCCAAAACATCCAGTTGCAAAAGCTCTAGGCTTTCTATAATAGAGGCACTTGCCAGCTGCCAAACAGTCCTTCCTTTCCTTCCCAGCCTCCTCAGATCGCTTCTGAAATGCTTTTCCTCCAAGGACATACATCTGCCCGTGTCCAGCCCTCTCACGTTACATTTGTCTCAGAGCAGCTGGTCCAGAGCCCCAGGGCCGAGGCATGTCACCTGAAAGACTGATGCCTCCACAGCTGTCCTGATACCTGGGATCTGGCTTCTGCCTCCTCAGGGGAAATTCCTTGGCAACCAGGGATCGCACACAGTTCATAGCTTCCAGTCCCCCAACCTGGGAGAAGGATCAGAGCCCAGTCCAGGCTTCCTGCATCTGTGAGAATCACACTAGGTTCTACCTAACTCATGCCTCCAACCCTGCTTCCATGAGGAACTCTGCTTCCCTGTTCTTACTACAGCACGCTGCCACTCCAGCTGTGACCTAGAGGTGTAGAGGTAAAAGAAACCTGAACCCACTTGGATGCATCGGTTTTATAGACGGGGTTGGGGAATGGGCTATCTTGCTAGGGCGGGAGAGCAGCTTCCATCCCAGTGCCTCCAATTGCTAGGGTAACAGCCATGAGCAAGACTCTCTGTTCACACCAGTTTGTCATCTGTACACGGTGGAGAGCTGGTAAGGGCTCCAACTTGGGATGGGTTGAGATTACATGAGTGTTTCAGTCACTGTTCTAGTGCTGTGAAGAGACACCATGACCATGACAAAGTCTGGGCATTTATCTGAGGCTTGATTACGAGGTTTTGTCCCTGTCATCATTGTAGGAAGCATGGCAGCATGCAGGCAGACATACCGCTGGCGAGTAGTTCAACATTCTACATCCTGATCCACAGACAGAGAGACACTGAGCCTGGCTTGAGCATTTGAAACCCAAAGCCCACCTCCAGTGACACACTTCCTCCAACAAGGCCACACCTACTCCAACAAGGCCACACCTCCTAATCCCTGTCAAGAAGTGCCACTCTCTGACAAAGCATTCAAATCTATGAGCCTATCCAAACTGCCACAATGAGAAACTTCTAGGACTGTTAAAGGGCAAGTCTTCAATGAAAGCAGGAGAGAGGAAGCCAGGGAGGGAGCCAGAGGCCCACACTAGACAAACATATTATTGAGGGTATCAGAGAGCAAGTCATACTGTCCTGGCTAGCTTATTGTCAACAAGTTAGCATTATCTAGGAGGGGGGAATCTTAACAGAGAAAATGCCTCCATAAGACTGGCCTGTATGCAGGTTGTCTTGATATTGTCTTGGAGATGACTGATAGGTAAAGGCCTAAGGGCTCGGCCACTATGGGTGGTGCCATCCCTGGGCAGGTGGTTCTGAGTTCTGAGCAAGCTGTGAGGAGCAAGCCAGCAAGCACCGTTCCTCCACAGCCTCTGCTTGAGTTCCTGCCCTGATGATGCACAGATATAAGATGAAATAAGCCCTTTCTACCCCAAGCTGCTTTTGGTCATGGTGTAGAAACCCTAAGACACGTACTTGGGGCGGTGAGTGAGTGAGTGACAGGCAGATTTGGGATGGGTATATTAGTTACTTTTCTTCTCTATGTGACCAAATAACTGGCAGAAACAAGCAAAGGAGGAAGGATTCGTTTTGGCTCATGCCCAGAGGAATACAGCCCATCACAGAGGAGAAAGCACAATGACAGAACAACAGGCCTGGCTATCCTGGGACTTGCCCTGTAGGCCAGGCTTCATTGTATTTCTTAATTCAATGAGGCGCAGTGTGGAAATTAACCATCATCACAGGGATTGGAGATAGGTACCACTCCACTACCGCCCGCCCCCCCCCCATTCCCAAGCTCAACCAATCCACACCGAGGGTGACACTCCCCTCCACTTCTGTAGATGACCAAGGCTCCTGGGAACAGTCTGGTAATGGAGAGTGATGGGTGGGAGACCAGGCAGGGGCACTTCTGGTAGGGGAGACTGAGCCAGGGAATAAGCACCCAGCAGAGAGAAAGCCCATTGCTGCAAAGTCTGGCCCCTTGTTATTCCGCAAGCCTTGAATGGCGTAGATGTTTCATTCTGGTTAGTCCCGTTTACAGAAGGGTTAAAAGGGGGAGGTCAGTGGTCTTCTCAAGGTCACACAAGTGGGCCTGGGCAGTAAGATGTCCCACTGTGGGGCTCTCTGACTCTAAACGTAGAGGTTGAATTGGGGCTTTCCTGAGAGTCTGGGAGCCAGAGCATATTCATACCTGCAGAAGAAGGTGGGGAACAAATGTCCTGATCATTTCACGCTTGTGGGAACTGAGGCTGGGAGGGGCTGGGGAGCACCTTGCCCACTGCCTCAGAACAGGTCTCGGTGCACCTTTCTTGAGCTCAGCTTTCCAGAGTCCAAGGCGGAGGTGCCGTGCAGGAAGCCAGAGCTGGAGAAGAAAGGGCACTCCATCTGCAGGAGAAAAGGAAAGGAGAAGCCAACAGGTGGCAAAGTGTCTTGGTGGAGCTCAGCACAGTGGCATATGCCTGTCATCCCAGCACGAGGAGGTCTGAGGCAGGAGGATTGCCATGAGTTCAAGGCCAGTCTAAGATATACAGTGAGTTCTTAGGCTAGAGTTAGATCTTGTCCTTGAAAACCAAAGGAAGAAAAAGAAGAAAAGGAGGGAAGGAAGGGAGAAAAGGGAGAAAGGAGAGAAGGAGGGGAAGGTTTGGAAGTCATTGTGAAAATTATCACAGGACCCTTTGTACCCATGGAGTAGAGAGAGAGTCAATCTGTTTTTGTTCATTCATTCTTCATTCATTCACTTGTTCATTCATTCATTGATTTGTTATTCGTTCGTTCATTCATTCATTTATTCTACAAGTCTTGCAATTCATTGAGGATATCATAAGAGCCACAGACTCTACAGCAGAAGCTTACCGCCCGGGCAGACATACTCCTGTGCCCTCCAAGTCCATGTGTAGACTCCACTGCCCAGTGAGAGAAGCTGGGGTTCGGCAGACCCAGCCCCACCACGAGCCCTCCACGAGGGGAGGCAGAGAAATGAGGCAGGAGCAAGGGGAGGGGAGGGCGCATGGGAGCTCAGGACCCAGGGAGACAGTCTGGAGGTGGGGAACACCCAGGCCTGCACCCCCTTGAGTGTAGGCAGGAGATTTTCCCTTCCCTTTTTTTCTTCTCTGTACAACAGCAATTTAAGCTAATTAAATGCGACAATACATTATTTCTTGTCTGCCTGGGATAATCTTTCACTGCTCACCCGCTCTGGGGGGGAAACAGGCTCTTTGCCTTGAGATGGGGACAGGTTGTGACCGTCCATAGAGATGGCTGGGGAGGACCTGGCCTGGGGCAAAGTGAGGGAGAGGGGCAAGGCAGGAAGTCTGGGCGAGGACATGTGACGCTGCTGCCCTCTGTCCGTAGTCCAGTGTTGTCCTGACTCAGCGTTTGAGCCCCTCTGGGGATCAAAAGAAGCGAAGGTGTTTCCTTCTGGTCTCAGCTGTGTATAGCTTGACACTCACCGCTCTGGTTGACCCTCATGAGCCCGCGGAGTCCAGGGAGTTGCCTGTGGGGTCCCTCGATACCCCTGGAATCCCCTGTCCAGGTTCAGCTAGTCCACAACGGCACACGGGTCTGTGGCTTGAAGGATTAATTGCACATGTCCTGTTACTGCAGGCCAGATCCCAGCATTTCAGAGGGGAGTGGAGAGAGGATTGGGTAAGGAAATTGTGGCTTATGGGCCCGGTGCTCTCTCTTTCACGTCTTGGTTTGTTCCCGTTGGCCTTGCCTAAGTCAGGCTCTTCCAAACAGAGTACAGATCAAAGCAGTGCATGGTGCGTGTGCGTGTGATGTTGTCCTGGTACTCTCTGCCTCTGTGAATTCCTTTGCTTTTCTTAAAATCAAGTTCTGAGCTCCAAGAATGTAGAATCCCAGCCTGGCAAGGGCTTGCAAAAGCAAGCAAGGAAAACAACAAAATGCCATTCTTTTAGGTTGAAAATCTCCCTCCCAGAGGCATGCTCACAGAGAGGCAGAATGTGACTGAGGTAGCCAGGGCATGGGGCAGGTGGGACCCTCATGGATGTTAACCCAAGCCTGCCGTCCAGCGCTAAGGAGGATTCCGGGGCCCAGAGGGACCAAATGGTGAGAATGGCTCTGCTGGCCTCATAGTCTAGAAGCATCGCCTCCTTGTTCCCTGAGAGGTCCACCCTTCTCCCCCTTTGCTGTCCTTGCACCACAGAAAAGGAAGATGCATGTCAAGGGCCAGGTGACTCACCCAGTCACCCAGTAAGGACTGCATCCTGTGCTCAATAGGAGGGCAGAGACGTGGCTGAGGACGCTGGAACAGTGCTGTGAGGAGGCCACGCCCACCCCAGGGCTCCTATCCCAGGATGCTCTTGGAAAGGGAGGCAGGTCCCTCTCTTGATTCTTCAGAAACTTTGAAGAGTTGAGGGTGGCCCTAGCTGCCTCCAGGCCAACTCTCTCTCCCTCCTGTGGCTTGTCAGGTCCCTCCCCAAAAGGTTAATCATGGAATTGTCCCATCAGAGAAAATTGTACTCTGTGCCTCAAAGACCAAATGGAGCTTCAGAAGAGTGGTTATTTATGGTCTCTAATAAGCATTTTCTGGGTGTGATTAACCTTTACGCCAAAGTCACGCTGGGAACCAGGGTGGCAGCTCGGATTGCCCTGGCCTGGGGGGTAGGGGCGGGGGCGTGCTGAAGCTGGAGCAGGCAGCTGTCAGGCTCGGTCCGCCCATTAGCCCTCCAGAGACTTTTCTTCTCTGTGACTCCATTCCCTCTCCCCCCCGTGGGTGCCCCCGTGTGCTCACGAGGGCCTGGCACCCTATCGTTCAGCTACTCAAAGACAGGTGCCCTTGTCTTTCTCAGACTTGACCTTCAAGGCTTGCAGAGATTTAGCAGTAAGACAGAGGTTTTGTTTGGGGTCTGGGGCTGGCAAGCTGGGGTACAGCTCCAGGACATTCAGTAAGCTAGTGGACTGCATGTACTGCCAGCCTGTTAACAGAGTTTTAGCCTGTCTACTCAGTGGAACATGGCAAGTTTCATGAGATACTGAAAACTTGTTTTGTTTTGTTTTGTTTTCAAAACTAATTCTGGGGTCCTGGGGAAATGGTTCAGTGGCTAAGAGAGCTTGCTTGTTGTACAAGCATAAGGACGTGAGTTTGAACCCCAAGAACCTACATAAAATGCATCATGTGAATGCACATGCTTGTAACTCCAGCAATAAGGATAGGTCACAGGAACTCACTGGCCAGCCAGCCTAACTAAATGAGTGTGCTTCTAAATCACAGAAAGATCCTGTCTCAGAGAAACAAGGTGGGGGAGAGAGAGGATGGCACCTGACAGCATCCTCTGAGCTCCACATTCGTGTGCTGCACAGTCATGGGCATGCAACACACACACATACACCACAAAACTTCAGAAGGTGGTTCTGAAAAGATAGCCAGTGTCCGGTGCCAAGGCTGGAAGGAGAGAGCAATGGGAAAGAGACTACGAAAGTGCTGGTTCTCAAGCTAAACATACTCTAGTCTGATTTAAGATCTCAGTCTGGCTTTGTGGAGGTCTGGACCTTGCTGAGAAGTAGAGGAAGTGATGAACTCTCCTGAGAAAAATAAGCTTTTACAGGTACCATTCTGAATTTAATTACGGGGTGTTCTCACCGCCCACCACACCCAGTGTGTTTGTGGACCCCAGATTAAGAATCCCCAGTTTGGGACTAGAGAGAAGGCACAGACATTAAGAGCAATTGGCTGCTCTTCCAAAGGTCAAGAGTTCATTCCCAGCAACCACATGGTGGCTCACAACTGTCTATAATGAGATCTGGTGCCCTCTTCTGGCCTGCAGGCATATACGCAGGCAGAATATTGTATACTTAATAAATACATCTTTAAAAAGAAAAAAAAAAAAAGAATTCCCAGTTTTATCCTTTAATCCTTGCTTGGGAGACTTAAAGCAGGAGGATTTTTGAGTTTGCTCAGAGAACCTGTCGTTCACGTGGGAGCCTTTTGCCACCAGCAGAACCTTCTCCTGCTGACGGAGGGAGGAAGCAGAGGTGACCGTGGAGAGAACTGCAGTCTGCAAGAGGGAAACACAGGGAAACACTGGACCTTTTATGGAAGAATGATTTCAGAATTAGCAGGAAGCTCTTATAAACCTCTGGAAAGCAGGAGCGGGAGCAGGTAAAGATTCTGCTGCGGAACTGACCTTTTGGGAGGAAAGACCGGCTCAGGAATGTTAAGAAGTATTTGCCTTTGCATAATGCAGCCAGCCCAAGTCCTCTGTGGGTGGAAGACGTCTCTGTGACCTAGCACATCCAAGACAGACAAGCAACAGGGTTCACGGTCAGCTGAGCCCTTTGCCCTGTGGCATTTGGCTCTTTCTGGATTTCTGCTCTAATGAACTCCAGGATGTTAAGATGTGTGAATAAGAGCTTCCAGTCTTTACACCCCTCATCTAATTAGAGCCAGGGCAGTCGAGTGTGTACAGCAATGAGCTGGCTTTCACACGCTCTCCGCTACCCCCACGGCCTCCGCTGGGAACATCCCTACATGTGCAGGGTACGAGAGCGTCCCCGGGGCACACTGAAAGGGTATACTCAGTCACTTTGCTTTGGAGGGCTAAGGAGGGGTTTTGGCCCTAAGGACAGCTGAGTCACCAGGTGCTGGACAGGGTCAGAGGAGACGCAGACTGTGTGGGCAAAGGTGTCCGAGGACAGGAGGGGCTGTGTGGGGAGAGATGACATAGGGTCAGTAGATGGAAATGGGGAGCTGAGAGATGGAAGCAGGTTTTATTAGATTGATAAGGGTAGGCCTCAGGCAGTTGGCTGATATTTTCCAACAGGGTTTGCAGTTTCTTTAATTTGCCTGTGGATAAAATGAGATTGATTGACTGACTGACTGACTGGCTGGCTGGCTGGCTGGCTGGCTAGCTGGTTGGTTGGTTGGTTAGTTGGTGTGTGAGTGTGTGTGTGCTCACGTGTGCGCGTTTGTGTGTGTGTGTGTGTATGTATATGTGTGTTAGGAAGTGTTAGCAGGATTTTCTAGCAGGGACCTCTAGCCCCAGCAGCCACCTCTGGGGAGCGTGCAGAGCCTGGGTCCCTGCTGATTCTGAGGGACCTGTGTAGTTTTGTCATGAGGACACTGCCCTCTGCTTAGCTGTCAGGAGCTGCCCGCTAGCCGTGGCGTCCTCTTCCCGACACTCCTGCCTTTGCATTTGGAAAATGAAGCTAATGATATTTCTTCACCTCCCTGGAGACGGTGAGGCTTAATTACTGATTGATAGCGTGTGGGAAGCTGCTTGGGGCCAGGGGAACGACTGGGTTTTTGTTTTTTTTTTTCCTAATCACTGTCAAGGCCCAGGAGTGAGTTCACTGTCCCCAGAGCTGATGGCAGAGTGACCCCTGTACCTGCACAGGGTGGCAAGACTGGGGACTGATGGGGAGTCTGAAGCTGTGTCAGCAAGAACAGAGAGAGCCCCAGGGTGAGATGGAGGGTGGGTGCTTGAGGTGAGGGAATGAATTAAATGAAGCCCACTAAGGACTTAGGTAGACACCAAGGGGACAATGTGGCTCTGTAAGCCACCAGGATTAGGGGTGGTTCTTATGGGTGGGAGGGTCTAGGCTCTGCTCAGGAATACAAATGCATGGTGGGAAAGGAGGCAGCAGAGCCTGCCTTTGTCGTCAACACCCGAGAGAAGGGTGAGGGAGTGAGTACGCCTGAGGCTGGGGGACCGCTGGAATGGAAGTAGACAGGGAACTGGCTTCTGAAAGGAGACAGATGGACAAAGGGACACACGGGGGGGGGGATCAAACTTAGACCAGCCACAGACAAATTAAAGAAACAAATGAAAGAGTTCCATTTGCTTCTAAAGCTGGGTGTAGTGGTCCTTGTTGATAATCCTCTCAATCCGAGGGCTTCCTTCCAGAGAGGGGCACAGGAGAGCAGCGTGGGATGGCCATGAGGAGGGCTCTTCCAGAGTTGCCATCCAATGTGCGGATTCTTCTCTCGGTGTGGTGAGGACCCCAGCGGAGGAAGGGCAGTACATAGTTGTACCCCTCTCCTGTTCCCACAGGCTTCTGCCTCCCACCCCCTGCAAACGGAATCCAAACAGAACCAGCTTCAGCCCCTGTTTCTACCTCACTCCTTGGACCAGACCGCTGAGTTCAAGTCAGTCCCTATGTCCCCGCTGAGCACCTACTGTATACTTACAACACAGCATCATTTGTTGACTTTGTTGCCCAGAGCGAGCACGGTACGTGTTCACTAACATGTGAAGGGCTGTGCTTGCTTAAGAGCAAGGACACTGAAGCCCAGAGAGGTCACACGGCCCACCCATCCAGACTCTAACCTTAGAGACAGCAGTAACCTAAGAAAGGTATCAACGTGGTTTGGGGGTGTCCGTTCAAGAAGAGAGTCTTCTGGCACAGTTCCTATGCTGCTCCCATCCCGGTGGGGCTGTGATCCTGGAGTCAGGGGGACACAGGGCCAACAAGGGGCTTAAAAAATAAAGGCCATCCCTGGAATACGGACCCGTCTTCCCAGACACAATCATCTCTTCAGTGCCTCAGTTTCCCCATCTGCAGTAGCCATATACATGCTGGCCTCGGGGAGAACCGAGCCATTCTAGATATCACACTACATCAGAAGGAGCTTGACACAGGAAGCACAATTTGCAATAACTGGTGGTAAGCAAGGCTGGGATGAGGGCCCAGGAGGAGCTCATTAAACCACGGGCCTGAAATACCACAGGGGAGGCGAAGGTAGAAGGTTGTGCGTAAATGTATGTACATGCATTTGCAGGAGCCCGGATGGACATATCTGGGGTCTGTGCAGTAGAGGTGACCTTCTCCAGCAGCCAGAGACAAACAGTAGCCCCCATCCCCAGCCTTCCAAGAACCAGGCGATTTCAAACATTCAGGAGGGCACCAGGAGACTGGGAAAGGGTAGGATGCCAGCCAGAGAAGGAGGAGCTAGAACCATCAGGTCAGATTGCTGAGCACTCCTAACAGTGTCCTGTACCCCCTTCTGTCCACAGGCCCTTCTCCTCCTGGGGCTGAACCCTGTCTCCACCTCCCTCCAGGATCAGCGCTGTGAGAGCCTGTCCCTGACCAGCAATGTCTCTGGTGAGTCATCCCTGCCCCTTAACCTCCCAGGATACCAGGTTCTCACAGGGTCTCCTTCCATGGAGTGGTCTGTATGGAGACACATCTGGAACTGGAGTCCGTGAGCAAAAGGGGGCACTGGGATTAGCAGGCAGCCTTGGCCATAGGCACAGGAGGCACAGCAAATGTGCCATGGGGTCACTACATGGGCGACAGGGGAGGGCCCTCCAGGCCTTGCTGCTGGGAATAGCAGCAAAAGGTCAAAGGCTGCGGCTGTTGCTAAACATTCTGGAGAGTAAGGCTGCATGCTGCCAGCACAAGGGCTCCAAGACACTCCCACCCGTTTGACACCTAAGGCAAATGAGGAACACAGACACACCAATTAAGACTTGAAGCCCGAGTTGCAAAAGCAACCTGGCTCCCTTGAGGTGCTCTCTTCCTCCCCAATAGAAATTGCAAGATGGATGCAAACATGGCTGAGGCCTACGGCTTAGCCATTGACAAAGGGCTTCTGTATAGTTATTTTATCCCCGTGAGCTAAAAACCTGATCTCTGTCCATATGGGGAAACTGAGACGCGAACGAGTTTCATAAATCCCCCAGGATGTCACAGTCAGTGACAAATCTGGGTCTTCCAGGCCCCGTGCCTCCCGTCACTCTTGACATGGCCCTGGGATGGCAGCTGCCAGGCAGGATGCAGCAGGGACAGTTGTCGCCTTCTGGAATCAGCGGCTGAACAGCTCCTATGCAGTAGGTCCTGTGTGCGTCGCCAGAGGAGCTGAGAGGGTATTCCAGCCTCACCCCGGGTCCCCAGTGCCGAGAGTGTCTAGAGATCGGAGCGCAGGAGAGCAGCCAGTGGAGAAGCGGACTCGAGAGTGTAAGCGAGGCAGGAGGAATTCCTTTCTGAAGCCGAGGCTGATGGGAGAGGAGGCTTCTGCAGCTGAGGGCATGGCCACTGTCCCCTCACAGAACTGGAAGAAAGAAGAGAGTGCTGGACCTTCAGTAACCAGCTGGGTCCTGTCCTCACCCACACACACACATACACACACACACACCCCGACCCAACCGTGGGGCTAACGAAGGGTACCCATGGGCTTGCTTTGTTCAGATGGGGGTGGGAGGGGGATCATGGGGTTAAGTGCACTGAGTTTTGTGCATCTGTTTCACAAACTGTAGAGTGCGGATAGCTACTGGGTTTAACCCTGGATGGCTTTTAAAGGCGCTTGCTGTAGAGCTAGGAAGAAGAGAAAGTACCCACATGTGCGTGTGCTGCCAATTGCTTGGCTGCTACAGTGGAGGGGGAGGGGCTGGGACAGGGGCAAGGCAAATCCAAGAAGCCTTCCTGAGAAAGGGGATTTTTTTTTTAAGTGAGCCTAGAGATGGAACAGTCAGTGATTGAACACCAGTAGGTAGTTTGGCAGAGGGACTCACCAGGGTGAGGGAGACACTGGCCGTCCCAGCATTGGGCTTTCTGACCAGAGAGAGCATTGTTCTCAGCCTGTCGGCAGTTGCAGCCAAGGAGGACAGGAAGGGAGGGAGGATGCTCGCAGGAAAGGCCCCCATCCCTCCTCTTCACCCCGCCCCAAGCCAGGCCAGGCTCCATTAACTTGCTCGTGTTCGGGAGAAGTGACACCCTGGAGCCACACAGGTGTCATGTGTCCTTGGAGGCAGCTGGCCGTGAACGGTGTTCATTCCTCCGTGATCTGTGCTGGATGCCCCCCCACCCTGCCTGGCTTCCTAGGATGCAATCCATCACCCTCCACAAGGGCCTCAGATATGGCCATTTGTCATCTGATGCTGAGACTGACCCAGGCTGACGGGCATTGGCAGAGACAGATGGTAAGGGTGGAGCATAGGGTCCGGGACAGATGGATGGACGTCTGGCTGGAGTGGTTGGCACTGTGCTGGAACCTTTGGGGGCCTTGCACACGCTTCGTGCCAGGAGCAGGGAGGGGTTAGGTTCCCATGGCCAAAGGCCCCCATCATGTGACAGATTACAGACTTGGCGACTTACAAAACCATGGCATGAGTGTGACTATGCCAGGAAGTAATAGAATTACTGACTAATAACCTCACAGACAAGTGGAATCAGAGATCATGAGAACCTGGGGTCACCAGGTGCAAAACTCACGAGTGTTCAGAGCCATAAAACAGAAGGGTTCAAGGGCTCCTACCTGCTCTCCTGCCTTGTGTGTGTCCACACCCTGCAAAGACTTTGTTTATTTGTTCAGATAGGGTTTCTCTGTGTAGCCCTGACTGTCCTAGAACTCTCTCTCTATAGACCAGGCTGGACTCAAACTCACAGAGATCGGCCTGCCTCTGTCTCCCGGGCGCTGGGATTAAAGACATGCACCACCACTCCCCAACTCAGGAACACCTTTCTCTGCCTTGCCAAAGAGGCAGCTTAACCCAAGGTCACAAACCTGTCTGCCCCTGTGTTCTCAGAGCAACTGCCCCTTCATCCCAGGACACCAACCTCCCCTCAGCAGGAGTGCCTATCTCAGAGGCTGGCCTGTCCCCCAAACCCCGCAACCTCAGAGTCTGTCCTCCAGTCCTAAGCCAGATGGGTAGAAGAGCTTCCTAGCTGCAGCGAGCTGCCAAAGGCTCACACCTTTTGTGAGTCACCTAGAAACGTGTGATGAGAGAACCCCCTGCCCTATAATTGGGCAGGAGGAGTGTTCTGGTTTCTCTCTGGCATTACCTACAATGGAAGGGTCCCCTGAGCACATTTGGGCGCTAAACTTGATAGGGAAGGGAACTGTGTCTCCAACTTGACTGAAGAAACCAGTGCCAAACTGTGCTCAAGCAGGAACTAGACCACCCTTCGAAGGGTCCCTACCTGAGTGATCCAGTGACAAGAGTCAACCCCAGATACCTCAGCAAACGCCTACCTCGGGACCTTTGTATTGGGTGCTCCCCCTTTGCCATGTGGGCACACGACTGCCTCCTTCTTTTCAAATCTGTAATTAGACTTAGTTCTTTGGAGAAATACCAAATTAAAGTAGAACCCAGTCCATCTTTATCTCTGCCCATTATTTGTGATATTTCTCACTGAGTAAGTGCATGCTTGCTTGCCCATTGCATCTTCCCCTAGAATGCAAATGCCCTTGGGGCAGGACATTCATTTTATCCATTCCTATATCTCCAGTTCACATCGGTGAGTAAAGTATTTGAATTTTGTGTAGCTCTCATTTTAAAACTCTACTTTATTTGGGGTGCTTAAGCCTCAAACCACCCATCCAACCTCCCACCCTACATAAGAGAGAGAAGGTTAGTGGGGGGAGAGCGCCCCTTTACTTCTCCTGGCTGTTTAGGATGGATGGGTCATTTAGGACTCTCCACCAGTCTCTGTCAACTGCAGATACAGCCAGCAGTCTCCTCCAAGGCCACTGAGCCCAGTAGTTTCTCTCTGTCTGTCTTCTCCAAACCGCCACACCGTCCGTCTCTGGTCTCTCCAAACTGCTACACGCCAAGCACTGATATCGCCTGCCACGCCACTCTCTCTGGGCTCCCAATTTACATCCTCAGAGTCCTAGACCACGCCCCTCCCCACGTGTCACAAGCGGAAGGCCTTTGCTGGCTGGCAAAGGCAATTAACAGCTGTGGCTGAACTATAGCCCAACTGAAATCCCACACTTGGGATTAAAAACAAAATATATATATATATATATATATATATATATATATATATATATATATTTACATAACATAACTGAGTTTACAAAGAAACCAAAACTTCCATGACCATTTTGTTTTGTTTTTGTTAAGAGAGGGAAAGAATGTGAAGTTGAGTAGGTAAGGAGAGGGGAGGGGTTGAGGGGAGGGAAAGAATATGATCAAAATATATTGTATGGAAATAAGAATAATTGTGAAAGCCTCCCTTGTTCTTCCCTGTCCATGCGGTAACTGACCAGGAAGGGGCTCGGAGGTAGGTGGCTGGCTGTGGGAAGAGTTAGCTCCCTGATCAGAGCTCACTGTTGCTGCTGCAGGCCAGGGAAGCTGACTAGCTAGCAGGCTGGCCCTGACCAACTGGCTCTCATCTCAAAACTATGGTAACAAAGTGAGACAAGACCACTTCCCACCCAAGAGGGTGGAAGGGGAGGGGAGGAGGGAGAGGAGTAAAGGAAGAGGAGAGGAGAGGAGTTGTACCTGTAGGGGTCAAAATTTTCAAATGTCTTTGTTGCCTGAGGTGGCTCAGTGGGCTGAGATACTTGCCACCAAACCTGATGACCTGAGTTCCATCCACCTAACCCACACGGTAGGAAAAAATTGATTCTCCCCCTCCACACACACACACACACACACACACACACGCAGAGATGTTAAAACATTTAAAATAATCTGAGCTTCAGCAGCCCAGACTTTGAGATCCTTGGCTACATCTCGCCAGGACACAGTTCCTATGCTCTGAAACCGGTCTCTGCGCCTGCTGCTCAGGGCATTTCCTCCGCCCTTTCCGGCTTTAGCCTTACTATATTCTTCATACTTTTGTCCCTGTCTCCCTCATACACTCCAAACTTGGCCTGCTTTTTCTTTCTGCAGCTTTTTTTCTTTTTCCTGTCCTCGAAGTGGCAAAACACCCTTCATAGTGCCTGCTAATTCATGCTGGTCCCTTCCCTCCCGTGTCTTATCAATCTACTGGTCCTCTTCGGAGACCCTATCTGCCTGCCGGATCCCCAGGGACCCTGCCCTCTTTCCCAGGCGTGGGGTCCACAGGGGTGAGCCGAACACGCTGGTCAGGCTTGCACGCCTGTTACTGGACAGCGAGCCGGAGGTGCGCTGAGCAGCGCTGTCTGAGGCCCTGACCTGCTGCCGGCTTCCTGCCCTTCTTCTCTCCATCTCCCAAGCACCCGGAAGCTCCTAGGGGTGGACTGAAACCCTAATACCAGTTCAACGTGGAGCCCGGTCGCCGCTCCTGATTGGCCCGCCATACCGTTGACCCCGCCCTCTCCAGTACTGTCCCACCCACAAGAGCCCTGCCGCTCTCTGAGCGGAGCTGGTGCCTTGGTCGCCTACCCCATTCTTTCCACCTCTCTCCTCTGGTCCTGCAGCCTTTCACAGACTTTCATGCCCCCAAGATTTTCTGGGCTTTTAATATAAAGATCGCTGTATCCCCGATGTCACTTTCTGCAGCTTTCTGTGAGCGTCGGGGACAGGCTCAAGGAACTTGGCGCAGAGAGGAGCACTAGCCAGATGCTGCAAAAGACAGCTGCCAGCCAGGGACCTCTGTGGGACCGTGGAGGCGCCTAGCTGGCCTCAGGGTTCAAAATACACCCTGCCTCTCCGTAGCCTCCTGGTGTCGACCCCTGTGCGTTCCCGGGCCTCCTGTGTCCCTTTTCTGTAAAGCAGGGAGTTAGCGCCCACACGGACAGGTGGTGAAAGACCAGACTAGATTTTAGGTTATCTAAAGGAAGACCGTAGGGACATTTGCCATTCTGCCTCGCCCACAATCGGGTGGGTCCCCCCAAGTCCCTTGGACGAGCTGTGGGCGGAGCCTCAGTGCTCTAGCTGGCCTTGACATCAAATGGTTCTAGCCGCCCTGGGGTCCTTCCCCCCACATCCCCCGCCTAGGCTCTTAGCAGAAGTGTATCTGGGAACCATTCAAGGAAGGAAAGAGCCGGATGATCTGCTAAGCATGTCCTTCCCAGGACCCCTGACAGTGCGTTTAACCTCCACTGTGCTGGGCGAAATGGTGAGCACCCTGTGAGGAAAACCTCCTCACCAGCGGAGCGGGAGATCTGAAGCCAGCCAGGACTTCAGCTGTTGGTTCTGCTCTGGAACCCACAGCCTACCCAGTGCTGCAGCAGCAAGTTTCACTTTCTTGCATAGGCTGAGCCCAGTTCTGCGCTGGGGCGTTGTGGTTCCTGGCTTTAGCGGGCTGAGGGTGGGCAGAACGCTAGAGGGACCTCTGCCTGCCTGGGGCCTGGGCGGGACCTCAGTTCTTCTCACCGGCTGTCTCTGTCCCTAGGCCTGCAGTGCAATGCCTCCGTGGACCTCATTGGCACCTGCTGGCCCAGGAGCCCTGCAGGGCAGTTGGTGGTTCGGCCCTGCCCTGCCTTTTTCTACGGTGTGCGCTACAACACGACAAGTAAGGAAGGAGGAACAGGGTGGGCCGCTGGGGAGCTGAGCTGAAGTTTGGAGGTGGGAGGAATAATCCGAGAGCATTAACACCCCTAGGACCAGCTCTGCTCTTTGCTTGCTCCTGCTGATTCTTGCAGAGGGAACACTATATATATATATATGTATATATATATATATATATACATACATACATACACACACACACACACACACACACATATATATATATATATACACACACACACAAGTCACTTGCTGGTAGTGGGTGAAGCTGGGCTGTGTAGGTCTAAGCTTTCCACTGTAGCTGACAGGCTTCTGGTTAGTCCCATTAACCCTCAGCCACTCCCGAGATAGGTCAGTAATGGTCCTAATAGAGCAAGGAGGTTCCCAGGAGACAGGGCACCTAGTGTGCCAGACGCCTGGTGGAGAGTGGCTTGTATTCAAGTATCCCAGGCCCACAGGTGTGATGGGGGTGGGGTGGGGCGGGCCGACCCGTGGACTGAGCAGATACTGGATCCCCATGTAAACACCTTGCTTCCCCAGAGGCTCCAGCCTTCATGCTGGG
Organism: Pachyuromys duprasi; assembly: GCA_028658305.1. Lineage (NCBI taxonomy): Eukaryota > Metazoa > Chordata > Mammalia > Rodentia > Muridae > Pachyuromys > Pachyuromys duprasi. The sequence continues at coordinate 16,761,765 of CM053746.1, read as the reverse complement.
CTTTGCAGCTCCTTGCTATAGCATCTGCCACCCTCAGAATTAATTTGCTTTCTCCTGCCAAGGACTCAGGTCTCTGCTATCAAGAGAAAAACAGATGGAGGTCAGGGGCCCTGGGCCACACAGAGGAGGTTGGGTTCTGGGTTCCCAGGGCTAGGAGCCCCTATGTGAGTCCCGAAGGGGTGGGTGAGTGATCCCCAAACTCCAAACAGTGGTAAAAATCACCAGATTCCAGGTGACCCATGTCAAGACTCAATGGGTAACCTTCCCCCTGCTTGTGGCCCTCTGGCTTCCTCACTTGGGGATTAGAGGGCTGATGACCTCTTCCCACCCTAAACTCCCAAACCTCTGCCCTCCCTCCTTCCTCGACTCCACGGGGGTGAGGGGATAAGATTAGGAATGCAGCCAGAAGGGTCTGAGAAGGTGGCCATGGGAAGGTCATGAGAGACAGAGAAGAAATCCTAGAATGGGTGAGGGGTTTAAGGAGGAAAGGCCAGGTATGGAGCAGTAGAGGCCAGACGTCAAAGAGGAGGCATTGTGGTGCATTGTCGGTGAGCTTCCCATTCGCTTCCAGTTCAGCTGGGCACGTTTTGTAGAGAGGACACTGAGGCATGGGTTGGTTGATAACCTAATCAGGGTCACAGAGCCTGAAGGTGGAGTCAGAACTTGGGAGGTCTAGGGCCTTGCACACTGCTCTGCATACACCCTATACCCCACAGGACAGTGGCAGCGCGGGCTGGCAGGGCCAAGCTCCCCAGGATGTCTCTCTCCCTTCCTGGCAGCACCAGGCCCTGTCTGGTCACCCCTAAAACACTTCATTTCCCTTCCTGCCTACTGCCCAGGCTCAGGCACTCCAGTCTAGGCCCCAATGCCCAATAGCCCCACCCGTAGCCTACCTTTCTGTGCCTCACCATTGCCTGTATTCCTGAGTGGAATATGCTAGGCTGTCTGTGGGTACAGCCCTGCCCACATTTACAGCCAGCCCCAGCCATTCTCCATGGGTCCCCGCAATTCAGGTTACCAAGGTTTACTGAACACATTCCAGGAAGTGCTATCACACTTTGATGCTATTTTAGACATGGACCTTCCCTTCAAGAGAAGCCAGGCACCCTGCCCTCTAGACCCACCGCTGCCTGTCCGTCGTTGAAGAGCCCTTGGTTTTGGGTCCTCTCTGAGCCTTGTTTCTCTACCTACAGGATGGATGGGATGAGGTATCCCCTGGGTCTCCTTGCTCACCCAGCAATTCCAAAGAGAAAGTTGAGATGTTGGTTTCCCTGGCAAGGGCTGCCAGACTTCGCATGCAGGTGCCCCTGGCGCCAGAGGATGGGAGTGCGCCCACAGTGGTGTCGGGAGGGGGCAGAGCTGCTCCTAATCATTAGCTTCTAATTAACTCATTTACTGATGAGGTGTTGCTAGGACTTCCAGGCTGCTCCTTACCGTCCTCCCTCCTGCGACATCAGCTCTTGAAGGGGATGGGAAACATTTCCAAAAATATCCATTTTCCCAGGATCCTCTAGGAGGACTGCTCAGCTCAGCAATTAGACGAGGAGGTTGGCTCCTTCCTGGCAACAAGCCCCTGTGTGTGAGGTTTGTTTTCCTCCAGGGTCAGTTTGTCCCTCTGGGTCAACTGCTGCTGCTTCCTAATGTCCATCCTGCTGACCAGCTCCAGGCACCCTACCCTAGATGGGAGTGGGTACGGAAAGTTGTTGAACAAAACAGACTCTTAGAAAATCTTCACCTGCACACCCTCCCCCCTTGGATAGAGAGAAGTGATATGATCTATTATGTAAGGTTATATAAATACAGCTCAGAGACAACAATGATAAACACGGGACTGACACCATATGCCCAACGCAGTTCCAACTGTTAACTAAAAATACTAACCCAAGGAGGCCAGAGTGTCTCCAAGATGGCTCTGCCTCGGGATAGGGAAGCTGAGCCATCAAGTGACTCACCCAAGGTCACACAGATTGTGAGGGGAGTGCCAGCATTTGGACCTAGACTCTGAGGCTCGAGGGGCCCTGTTCTGAACCCTGCTTTGGGGTACCTCCCTCTGCCTTGTGCTCTCCCCATCCATCTCTGCCATAAGCCCCATTTCCCTCTGCTGGCATTCTAATCGGCCTCTGGTGGTGCCAGGCACATCCTACCCATACAGGGTGCTGTAATCAACCCCCTTGTTCTTGGCCTCCTGTCTGCACAGAATCCCAGAGCATCCTCATTGTGAGTCCCTTGGGGATCTGCTCTTATTTAACACCAGTAGAGAGCCTACGACCTCATTGCTGACTGTCCAGATCACAGCTTTGCCCAGGGCTCAGATCGGCTCACAGTGAGGCCAAGCAGAGCTAAGAAAATCCATAAAGATAATTTTCCCCATCAGCTAGCTGCAGCCAGAGCAGCAGCTCAGGTTAGAGAGGAGGCCACAGCCTTTCAGCTTGGAAGGTCAGACCGGCTCGCTCTGTTGGGGCAGCTTTAATTCTCCTCCCCACCCCACCCCCCACACCACCCCCGCATCTATCTCTGGTCCTGATGCTGCATAGGAGGCAGCTCCCAGACTGATAATGGTCCTTAGGGATCAACTAGGCCATCACCACCTTTAGAAATGAATGGAGAGGCCGAGAAGCATTCTAACTGCTCATCCACAGCTCAGCTATGCCTGTGGCCCCTGTAGGGCTTCAAGCCCAGGAACTGAGACTCTGGCAGCTTCTGCTGCCCTCTTCTAGCCCTTCTAGCCTCCTCTTCTTGGAGCCACAGAGCAGACAATCGTAAGAGAGACTCCAGAGGAGTTGACTCAAGGCCCAGTTTCTTCTATAACCAATGCTGCCTGGAATAAGAGCCAGAAATACGAAGCAGGGTTGGCAAAACTGATGCCAGCAAGGATGTGGGTGAGGTAGGAAGACATCACAGGGGGGTGAGGAGGATGCAGAGACTCCTGGGTCTCCCTTCCTGATGGATTTCCCAGCTCTGCTACCCAAGAAGACTATGCAGGGAGTGAGTAAGAGTAGCTCTTAGTCACAGGATCTGTCATTCTCTGTCATGTAGGACCCCCAAACAAGAACATCTTGGAGCCAGGGGAGGTGGCACACACCTGTGATCCCAGCACTCAGGGAGGCAGAGGCAGGCGGATCTCTGTGAGTTCGAGGCCAGCCTGGGCTACAAAGTGAGTCCAGGACAGCCAAGGCTATACAGAGAAACCCTGTTTTGAAATACACACCCCCTCTGGGTGGTGGGGAAGAGCATCTTGGAAGAATAGCAACCAGGAAATTTACCACTGGAGAGGGTCTGTGAGGAGGTAGCCCCCGAGGTGAGGGGAGTGTACAATAGTGCCAGTTTGGGCTAACAGACCCAAGGCCTGTGGGCTTATAGGGCACAGATGTAGCCCTCTGAGGTAGTAAAGTAGAAAGAAGTAAAACATAGGGTAAACAGGGAGCCCCTTCCTCCCAATTTTATTCCAGGGTCTCCAGCCAGCAGGCCCTGTGCTGGACAGACAGATGGCTCTTCTATCATGGGGTTTCTTCTTTTCCCAGACAATGGCTATCGGCAGTGCCTGGCCAACGGCAGCTGGGCAGCCCGGGTGAATTACTCCGAGTGCCAGGAGATTCTCAATGACGAGGTGAGAACAAGCCACCATCCTGATGGGCAGGCCAGGGCCACCAGCATAGGCCAGGGGCCTGCCACACGGCCAGTTGGGACCTGGGAACTTTCCAGAAGCTGTTGGAGGGCCACTGGTAGCCAATCCAGTCCTGGGCCCTCTTTCTTCCCTCCTCCCTTCCCTACTTCTCCCTCCCTCTTTTCCTCCCTTCCCTTCCTGTTTCTTCCTCCCCCCCCCCTTCTCTCATATTCATCTTTGGCTGCTCGTGTTGGATGTGGGACAGGGCTGGGATGCAGCTAAGCCAGACAGTAACTAGATCTACCCTGACACCTTAAGAGTGACATCGAGGTCCAACCACGGGGCCTGTGTCAGAACCAAGGCTGGAAGTGGGGGAGGGGGGATGATGCAGTTTGCAAAAGCCCCAGAGATGCTTTGCAAAACTTCAGTGGTTTTGAGCAGCTGTTGCTTACATGGAATGCAAAATTTAAAAGGTACAAATGGGAATACAGTGAGAGGTCCCCTTCCCGTTGCTTCCCTCCAGCGTTCTGCACGTACGAGTCAATGTGCCACTGCATAATGTTTTTTTTTTTTTTTGCCGTATTCAAACTTTACCTGTTACACAAAATACTTGACGCCTGCTTCTTCGTGTAGCCATCTAGCCCAGAAATTGTTCCATGTAGGTTCAGAGCGAGCAATCTCCATTCTCTTTACATTTCCACAGTCCAGATGTGCCATAACTTAGCAGGCCAGATTTCATTCTGTCTTTGGCTTTTACAGACAGCATCGCCTTGAAGAATCTTGTATGAATACGGGTTACTCTGTCACTACTTCTCTACACTCAGTCCCCTTTCCCCTAGTTAAGGAGGGTGGGGTCAGGCTGGCAAAGCCAATGAGCAGAAAGCAGAGGGTTGAAAACCAAACCACCCAGGCGGCCAGGACCCCGGGCCTTAGGTGTGAGGAAGACAGACTGGTCCAGGGTATCCTGGAAATGCCATTATCTAAAAGATTTGAGTTAGAAAGCAACTCGAAGACCCTCCATCCCATCCTGAGATTTCCAGACCTGCTTAATGTCATCCAGAGCGCTCATTCACCCACAGCCTCCAGAACCCCAGCCAATACCTGTAAGGTCAAACTGTCCAAGAACAACCTGAGAATGGGCATTTTTACAGGTGTATATGGTATGCATAT
>CM053746.1:16738248-16756891 GCA_028658305.1 Pachyuromys duprasi | reverse complement strand
GCCTTGAAACACAACTGCGAGGCAGAGAGAGAAGAAAGGATGGCGAGGGCTCTCGAAACCTTAAAGCCCGTCCCCAGTGACACACCCCCTCCAACGAGGCCACGGCCGCTAATCCTTCCCAAACAGTTCCACCAACTGGGGACCAGATATTCAAATAAATGAGCCTTTAGGGGGGGTCGTTCTCATTCAGACTTCCACAGGGTTCTCAGGAGGTTGCCTGAGAGGTGGAACTTTTGAGGGCATGGAGATGCCAGGTACAGAGGAGATATGTCCACTGCTGGCACCTCTTGGGGACAGATCCCCAGCTGGCCCAGGGATGACACAGAGTCCCCAGAACCACCCTGCACTAACCTCTACTTCCTGTAGCTTCACCCATGAAGTGATGGTTTACACTGCCAACTATTACGTGCCTCTCTCCTGGTACTAACATCTCCCCTCATACCACTGGGCACAAGGTCTCAAATTCATCCTGGGAGATTATAGTCGGGACATGAAAGAGACTCCAAGAGCTTACAAGCCAAGGGGTCAGGGCTTGAGGTGGGGCATTGCTTAGAATGTTCTGATGTCTCAGAACCTCCTGGGCTTGCTGCCAGAGGGAAGATTCTGATTCTGTGTGACTAGGGTGGGTCTCGAGACTCTGCCTTTCTCAAGATGTCTGCAAACTCCTGGCCGCTGATGCTCTTGATGACCTGGAGGTACGGAATACCCACAGAGGAGTAAGAGAGGCAGCTCAGGCAGCCAGATGGACAGGAAAAGCCACGAGTCTGATGAGCAGGCACGGGGAGCGAGAGAGGCAGGTCATCCGAAGGAGCTGTAGCGATCCCACTGCCTTCATCCCGGCAGGGCATCCAAACAGGTCTCATGGCACCGGCCTTTGGGGCAAGATGATATCTTCCAATCTGGTCAGAAACTGCTTGTTAGAGTCTGGTCTTGAGGGCAAAGCACAGTGGTCACTCTCCAGCACCCCACTGTGCCACCCTCCCCAGGAAGCCTATGGATCTCCGGTCTCCAGACAGGACAGGGAAAGGGCGCTGGTCAGGCTTTCCCAGGCCTGGCTTTGACTTCTCTCTCGTGCTTTGGGCATCCAGGGGTTTCTGTGGTTCCTGGTGGCTTGCGTCCAGGAAGTCAGTATGTGTGATGGTGTCACTGGCATCTTTTGCAAGGAATCTGGAGAGATCACTGGCTGTCTCTTGGGACACTACTGGCTGGGCTTTCCAGGAGTCGTTGACAGCCTCTTGGGCTGTTACTAGCTTTCTCAGCGTCACTTGCTGTTCCGCCAGGGTGTCAGTGCATGCGTTCATCTCTCTGAGTGTTAGCAACTGTTTTGACCTGGCTTTGTGCCTGTAACAGAATACTTGAGGTTGAGTCTTTTAATGTTTGAGACAAGGTCCATGTGGTCCAAGCTGACCTCAAAACTTCAGATCTTTATGAGGGGCTGCAGAGACAGCTCAGCAGTCAAAAGCACATGCTCTTCGCACACACCCAGGCTTCCTTCCAGGCACACACATGCTGATTCACAACCATCTGTAACTTCAGCTCCAGGTGAGTCACTACCCTCTTCTGACCTCTGCAGGCACCAGGCACATACTCAGTGTGCAAATGGCATACATGCAAGCAAAACACTGATGCACATAAAGATAAAATAAATAAATCCAAGCATTAAAAAAAAAACTTCAATGCCCAGTCCTTCTACCCCTACCTCCCGAGATCTGGGCATTACGGAGCACTGAGAATCGAACCCAAAGCTTCATGCATGCTAGGCAAGCACTCTATCAACTGAGCCGCATCCCCGGCTCATGGGTCATTTATAATGAATAGAAACCTATTGACTTTTGGTTCTGAAAACTGAGACATACAAGGTTGAGGGGCTAGCATCTCATGACAGAAGGCAAAGAAAGCGTGAGAGACACACCTCCTTTTACAGGGAACCAGATCCTGCAGTGAGGCGTCCACAGCTCTGTGCTGGGTACCATGTTTCCAGCACTTAAACTTTCGGGGACGCATTCGCATCACAGCAGTTGCCGTGTCTCGGGGTACCCCTCTCTGTGACATTGCCATCCCTGTAGCTGTCTTGGTGCTCTGGCCCTTGGATTGCATGAGGCCCATGAGGCCAGTGGAACCCAGAGCTTGACCCAGCTGGGTCTCTGCCCCCGTGGCTTTGGGCTTTGTTTTTCCGTCCCCACTTTCATGAAGAAAAACACTAGTGAGCCACACTCTCCCTGAAGAGGAAGCAGCACCCCCAGAGAGTGCCTGTCCCCCTCATAATACCCTGTGGGTGGAAGGAGAAGAGGATTCTAAGAGCCAGCTGGTCCAGGTTCTGATTGTTAACTGTACAGCACGGATCAATTGTTCAGCCTTTCCAACCAAAATATAAAAACAAGGCAGCAGGGACCAGCCTCAGCGACTTCACTGAGGATTGTGGTGTGGGACCCAGCGCGCAGTAGGTCCTCTCTAAACTACCCAGCTGCAACCTGAGAGCAAGCAGAATGGCCAGCAGGCCCCTCCTCCCCCTCCCCTTGTAGGCCGGAAGAGAAAGCTAGGGCATGGCAGCAGCTCAGCTGCTGTTATTACCCAGGGGCTTCTCCGCATGGAAGTGTGGAAAATTTAATAAAAGGAAATCAAGTGTTGATTCCACACAGACTTGACATCGTGCATGCCTTTCTGGAGCCTTTCCTAGGATCCTGGCATCTGCTGCAGACCCTTAGAGACCCTCGGGCGTTTGCAGGGCAGAACAGACCCTCTCCCCTTGCCTCCCTGCCCAGCCTCTACTCACCGTACTGGGGTCCCAGGGATCCTGAGGCACGAGCTGCTAATGCGATGGAGCCTAGGAAAGGGTGAATGGGAGTTTTGCGTTGAGGATCTGCTGAGAGTGTGCCCAGGAGACTAGCCGGTCCCCGTGGAGTAAGGGCCCGTTTGTAGCATCAGTGACTTGCCAATCTTCACCTGTAGCTAAGAGGCGTTTTTAAGCTGAAGTTGGTGATCTTGAACAGATCTCTGGCTTTCTTTTTCTGCCAAGGAAGCCACAAACGCTTTTCCAGCTTTTCCCACGGGGCCACTTAGAAGCTTTAAGAACAGGAACTCTGAGTGGGACGGCTCCTGCACTTGCGCCGATAGCTTCCGTTGCATATTCATAACTGAGTGATTAAGAAAGTTCGGGGCCAGAGAAGATGGCTCAGTAGGCAAAGGTGCTGGCCAGCAACTGTGACAAACTGAGTTGAACCCCAGGGATTGCCTGTGGGAGGAGAGACCTGGCTCATGCGCAAGTTGTTCCCAAATTCCACACACATACCATGACACACATGAGCGTATTCGTGCTCCTATGCATGTGCACAACGAGTAAAGAAATAAATCTAAATGTGTGTGTGTTTTTTAATTAGGAACGGCTGAGGGTGTAGCTCACAGTGAACAGGCCACAGTGGTTTTGGGGGCGGGGATCTCTTCACTAAGCCTGAGGCTGACAGTGTTGGCTGGGAGGGCAGGTCGCTGATCCCAGGCATCCACCTGTCTCTGAGCTCCTGGGTTGACGTCACAGATCCCCACAGCCATACTCAGCTTTCACGTGGGTGTTGGGGGATCCAAACCCAAGGTCATCCCACAGCCAGATTCAGGGGTGACCAGGAAGACAGGGACTCAATTCAGAAGTGAATGAGGAATGAAATCCGGAGGGCTGGGGGCGGGGGAGGGGTGTCTCTGCATCCCCCCCCCACTGGAGCCTGTGGTGTCAGGACAGAGTGAGGCAGCTGTGAGCCCTGGGGGGTGGCGGGGAGTGTTAATGTGATATGGGGAGCATTGTGAGACAGCGCGTGTAGCCTCGGTCCGTATCTAACAACACAGTACGGCAGGCAGAGGCCTGCCAAGGTGCCACTCCAAGGTGGCGGGTGGCTCACAGGGTCACTGGAGCAGGACAGACTGCGTCACTATTTGCCACTCTTCCCCGACACCCCTCCCTGGTGCTGCCCTCACGGAGCTGTTTAGTCCAGTGGGCGCAGAGGCACGGCTGTGCAGGAGAATTGACTCTGCCCCTCTCTCCCGCCTCAGAAGAAGAGCAAAGTGCACTACCACGTCGCTGTCATCATCAATTACCTGGGCCACTGCATCTCCCTGGCGGCCCTCCTGGTGGCCTTTGTCCTCTTTCTGCGGCTCAGGTGAGAAGGCCTAGGCACTGGCCCCTGCAATCCGCTGGGCCCCTGAGCGTGTGCGGGGGTGGGGGTTCAGGGGGAGGGGGAGGTGTAGTTCCAGGGTGAGGTGCTGACAACGGGGGAACCTGCCTGTCATCCGAATAGATGAGAGCAGCCGTCTGTAGGCATCTCGGGTCTCTTAGGACGGCTGGCGGAGCCATGTGTGTCCTCTCCCCCGTCAGATGATGGGGGCTGCAGGGTAGGAAGAGATGAAGCCCGGGCTCGCCTGTGTCAGCAGCTACTAAAGCTGCTCCATGCCTATCTTGGGGTTATCAGGCAGATCCCTGCAGGTGAGGTTTCATGGTGCGACATCCCTCTCTCAGGTTCAAATACGCCATGGCCCAAGTGGCAGGAAAAAAAGCTGGGAGAACGAGGCACTGGGAGCTGAAAGTCAGGAGGGGGCTTACTGTTGGAGGCAAGCCCTCTGCCTCAAGGGGGATCCCCTGACCACACCAGCCTCTGCGGATGTATTGGTGGCCTCAGATAGGAGAGGCCCTGTGGGACTCAGTCAGCCACACTCACTGCAAGCTTTAGTCAATCCATTCTTCCTTCTGGGCTGGGGTTCCATCCTTGCATCTAGTGATGCTGATGCCTGCCCTCATCCTCTCTCTTTCTCTCTCTCTTCTCCCCCCCCCCGACCCCCCGTCGCTGTTGCCACCTGGCCTCTTCCTGCCTCTCCAGGAGCATCCGGTGCCTGAGGAACCTCATTCACTGGAACCTCATCTCGGCCTTCATCCTGCGCAACGCCACGTGGTTCGTGGTCCAGCTCACCATGAGCCCCGAGGTCCACCAGAGCAACGTGGTGCGTCCCAGCTAGGGATGCAGAAAAAGACAGGCAGGGCCTGGGTACCCACAGAACAAGAGCAGGACCCCAAGGAGCCTGAGGGTAGGACCACTCTCTCTCTCTCTGACTGTCTTCTCTCTCTCTCTCTTCTGTCTGGTTGGGACAGGGCTGGTGCAGGCTGGTGACAGCTGCCTACAACTACTTCCACGTCACCAACTTCTTCTGGATGTTCGGCGAGGGCTGCTACCTGCACACAGCCATCGTGCTCACGTACTCCACTGACCGTCTACGCAAGTGGATGTTCATTGGCATCGGCTGGGGTGAGCTGGGCCAGCCCTGCACCCGCCTCTCCTCACGGAGGGCACAGGCCGGCCGGGTCAGGAGGGTGGAATGCGTGACCCTTCTTAGAGTAGTGGGATCATCACGAAGAAAGCATCGGGGCTCAACTCCCAGGAATCCCTGATCTACTGCCGGCCCCGGGCTGCCCTGGGGTCCTCGATGACAGCCCCTCTCTCCCCCAGGTGTACCTTTCCCCATCATCGTGGCGTGGGCCATCGGGAAGCTGTATTACGACAACGAAAAGTAAGTCACCGCCTGAGGTCAGAGCCTCGCTCTCTGGCACGCTCCCTAGGGGACTTTGGCCATTGTCTCTCCCGTAAAGACAGTGGCGTCTGCACCAACAAAGGCAGAGCTTCTCAGCTGTTCTTTTCCTCGGGGCTCCGTGCTATTGGACCGAGGTGCGGCCTGAGTATCAGGGTGGTTTTCTGGTGTGAAGCTAAGATTGAGATCTTCCCAGAAGGACAGAGGAGGTGTGAGGAGCCCGGCAGAGCAGAGGCCAGCACCTGTGACGCCCACAAGCTCCCAGCTGGCTGGCTGCGGATTCACATTGGCAGACCCTCCCTCCCCTCACTGGGCTGCACCAGGAGCCTGGGAAAGTTTCATGCACATTTGAGAAAGCGGTCCCTCCTGCCTCGGGCTGGGGTGTTAGTGCAGCAGCAGGGTAGGCGTCAGGCTGCTGGTTCACTGACGTGGGCGTGGGGTATCCCGGGGAATTCCCGGATGGGGATATGAAGATGCGAGTACAGGAGATGGGGCAGGAGGAACAGGAGGGGGGAGAAAGGAGAAGGCAAGAGAGAGGCAGGAAGGGAAAATCCAATTGCGTGCCTTCCAACCCTGGAGCAGGAAGGATGCTATATAGTCAGGTGTGAGTAGCCCTGAAGCGCCATCTGGTGGACAAATGCAGACAGTGCAGCAGAAAGAGAGAAGAGCCGAGAGGCCCCAGGGTCCCAGGTTTGGAGCCCACAAACAGTGATGTATGACCTGAGTGGTGTTAAAAAACAAAGTAGCTAACTTGATTTTACAGCTGAGAGGCCACAAACTTCACATTCTGGTTCACAGCATCCATTGCAAGCGCATAAAGACACAGGATTTCTGATTTGCCCTGTTTCTGTCTAGTCCCCTGGCCTACAATAGATGTTACAATCCCCTGGCAATAGTGTTAACTGCAAAATCTTCCCCTCATGGGATGCATTCCAATGGAGTCTGATGGAAACTGCTGTTAGTAGCCACTTGTGTGGCAAGCTCAGCCAAAGCCACTGCCAACGTCCATCAGTGGGCACCGGAGAAGACAGTGCTGTTCTGGGCTTCAGGCTGTTTGTGGCTTGCTGTCTGGAGAATTCTTTCCCTGGGAAACAAATAAGCAGCTACCCCTTATAGGGGCCCATCCACAAACTCAAATGCAATTCCCAAAAGACCAACTGGGGGAGCCAGTGAATTTACTGGGGTTACTTACAGAGCATAGATGGGGGTTATTTATAGGAGCGGAGGTGACATCAAGGTAGCCACACCACTAGGAAGTCTCCCCACAGCGTGGATAATGGTGTTCCTATAGCTACACAAATGCAGTCTCACCTCCCGTTAACTCTGTAAACTCTGGCGCCTCCTAAGACTGTGAGGCTATGCGCAGTGGGCAGAACCATAGACAACTGGCCTAGAGGTGTAGGCAGAAATGGCTGGAACTTCGAGCAAGGGTCCATTGACCCTCCCTACTTCCCCCTTCTATGAGGTAATATTAATAATCAGCTCCATCTTGAGGGGCCCTTACACACAGTCATGCCCGCATGGATGAGCCTGATGTCTGTCAGGCTCAGGGAGCCCTTTCCGTGGGCCCTCCCTCCACAGCACGTGTACCAGCTTCCTGCAGCGGAGGGTGCCAGTCCCTATGCAGATAGGATCACCAAAGCCCTGAAGCAGAGTCGGTTGGCTTGGCTTTCTTGGAAATTGAGGTCCCCTTTCCTGGCCGCTGGCACTGACCCTCCTCCAGTCAAACAATGTCCCACGGTCAAGTGCCACACCACTGAATGGACTCTGCTGAGCCCTCCCTTCCCTTTCCCTCTGTGGCCTTCTAGGTGCTGGTTCGGCAAACGTCCTGGCGTGTACACTGACTACATCTACCAGGGCCCTATGATCCTGGTCCTCCTGGTAAGAGCCTTGGGAGGTGGCAAGTGACAGACCACCATGGGGAGGGACAATCTGTCTACCATGGACAGAAAGGGCCCTCTGCCTTTCTCTCTCGGTGGCTCCAAGAGAGGGCAACTGGGCCAGGAGTTTGTGGGTGTTAGTGAGAGAAGGAAGGAGGAAAAGAGGGAGAGAGAGGAATAAGGAGGGAAAGGATGAGGAATAGCAGCAAGAACAGCAGAAGAACACCAGAAGGGGTGAATGAGAGCTGGTCCTGTCCACCCCACCTGCCTCCATTTCCTGCATATACCCCTGTCACATGTTCCCATCCCTGCCATCCATCCCCACTCCCGCTGGCGTGCTCCAATTGCAGATCAACTTTATCTTTCTCTTCAACATTGTCCGCATCCTCATGACCAAACTCCGGGCATCCACCACGTCTGAGACTATTCAGTACAGGTACCTGGCTCCCCGGGGTAGGGCAGAGGGGTGTACTTCAGGGGTTCCAGCCTCCTTTAAACCAGATCTCTTCCAAGTCAGCCAGTCAGCCCAGAAACTGCAGCCCCGCCTTGCCCAGACATGCCTGAGACCACCTCCCAAACCCGTGGCTCTTCCCAGAGGTAGCAGCCCCACCCCTCTGGGTAGCCTGTGACTCTGGCCTCTGTTCCAACCCTAGGAAGGCCGTGAAGGCCACTCTGGTGTTGCTGCCCCTCCTGGGCATCACCTACATGTTGTTCTTTGTCAACCCTGGAGAGGACGAGGTTTCCAGGATTGTCTTCATCTACTTTAACTCCTTCCTGGAGTCCTTTCAGGTGCCTCCCATCCCTCCTGAGCCTTGCCACCCCAGCTCTGGGGGAGCCGGGTTTGCGCGCTTGGATGGGTGGGGAGTCTTCTGGCAGAGGGCTGGAGGATTGGGGGGGGGGAGCTGAGGCAACCTAGGAGGGTTGGACCCCACTCACCCCTGACTCCCCTCTTCCCTTCAGGGCTTCTTCGTGTCTGTGTTCTACTGTTTTCTGAACAGTGAGGTAAGGACCTTAAGGCCTCTATGGAGGTTGAGAACTGTGTCCCTCATGTCTTCTCTGCCCTGGGCTGGCTTTCCTCCCTCTTCCCAGGTCCAGCTTCCACTCTGACGTTAGGCATGGTGTGGGGGTGACTAGAAGATAGAGTCTCTGTCTTAGGGAACAGAGGTAGGGATTCTGTACAGCAAAGGCCAGATAGCGCCTCTGTTGGACTAGGAAAAAAAACTGAGAAAACTGGCTCACCAGAGAGAAACCAATGAAAGTAGCTATGTGAACATCACCACCTACTGTAGATCCTGTCACCACACCCAGAAGCTGCCTGTAGCAGCCTAGAGGCTGCTGGGATGAGAGGAGCATCCCGAGCCTGGGCTCTGAGGCTGTGTGTTCTCTTGTGCCCACAGGTCCGCTCTGCCATCCGGAAGCGGTGGCATCGGTGGCAGGACAAGCACTCCATCAGAGCCCGAGTGGCCCGCGCCATGTCCATCCCCACCTCTCCCACCAGAGTCAGCTTTCACAGCATCAAGCAGTCCACGGCACTGTGAGCCGCAGGCCACAGAGCAGCCCCCAAGACCTGCGGCTCCGGAAGTGATGCAAGCTCGCTGGCCGGCCCGTCTGCAGAGGCAGCCGGCCCTTCCCGTTCCTACCCCTGGGCTGCAGACCTAAGAGCCTGCCCAGCCACAGACTACAGCTCATAGCACTGAGCTCGGCCCACAGCATCGGGCTCCCTGCTGCCCATTCTCCCTGAAGAAGTGGAGACGGGGGCTAGAAACCCTGTGACAGATTAATGGGCCCCCGTGAGAGCTGTCTTCTCCCACAGCAGCTCACTGAAGGCCTGTAGTCTTTGGTAACTGTAGGGAGGCCACTTGCTACCCCGGGGCATCATGGGAAACTCTCTTCTGTGGTTGGGAAGACTCTTGAATCTTTAGCGATGCCTTGGGAGGCTACTGAGAACCAACGCTACGTGGTCCACTCAAGAGACCTGGAGATAGCGTTAGAAATCTGGTGACATCATCAGACAGAGCTCCGCCTCCCTCGAAGCCACTCCTGAGCCAGCACAATGTCATCAGCACCGGGCACTGCCTCTGGAAAGCCCTGCCTTGCTGCCTTGCACCCTTAGACTTTTACCGTTCTGCAGGCCAATCCAGCTTTCTGTCACGTATCCACTGACAGCGACAGTCCTCTCGCTCTGAAACCCTACCAACCTTCTTGCCTCTGGATGTCTTATCTGTGGGAAGATGGGGGCTGGGTAGAAGACCAAGTTGCCTATGAGGGGGAACCGGAGTGGGCCCAGCTTTTGAGGAAGGAGTGGCCCCTGGGTGCCCAGGCCATGGTCTTCAGTGGCTGGCCTCTGGAACACACTCATAAACTGAATGAAGGGGGAAGGGGCCCTCTGTTCAAATGCCCTGGGGCCGGTGGCTCCTGGGACAACTAATGGAAAGACCCCTCAACTCCTAGGCTTGGAGTGGCCCAGTCCTTGCTGGGTGGGAGGATTGAGCATCCATGGCAGGACTGAGGGGGGGGGGGTGATATAAATAATATTTATCTTTTCAACTACCTTTGTGAAGACTTGCACTCCTCCAGGATTGGGAGTCAGCGGGGGGAGGGGGCAGGGCATGGCCTCTAAAGAGTAGCTGTTAGGGGCCACTGAATGGCCGCAGCCACTCATACCATCCAGGATGAGCATGAGAACGAAGGCAAAGCATGAAGTCCAGACACGAAAATATGGGCATGACCAAGGATGCTTAAGCTCTGTGTAAGGAGGTGAAACCTGGAGAGAAGGGCCAGGGGTTACCATGCAGGGAGGGTTACCACAGACAGGGGACAGACTGACAAGAACTGTCGCAAAGACACCAGGCAGCGGTGGGCCCAGTTCCATGGGGGAAAATCGGGCAGCAGTTAGAGAGCTGAGGAGGCTAAGCAGCCTGCGGGTCCGGAGACTTCCCACATGGCAGATAGGGAGCCATGGTTGCCAGGGCAACCCCGAGGCAGGACTGGAGGGGTAAGGCCAAGGAAGGAGAGAAATGTGGGGCTTGAGGACCCACGGAGGAAGGCACCACAGCAGGCATCTGGAGCTCTGGCCTGCTGAGGAGGAGCCTGGATCATGAGGTGAGGGAGCCAAGTTGGGATATTTGTCTACCAAACTCCTGTCACCCATCAGGTAACTGATCTGAGCTGCTCCCGAGGGACCTCTGGGCATCAGTGCATCTGCCATGCGGCCACAGGGTTGTCCAATGCCGTATGCTGTAGGCCTCTGGAAGCCATCCTGTGCCCAGCAGCACCGAGGAGACTGGCGGAACTCTCAGGAGGGTCCCAGTGCCGCCTGGGCCACGCCTCTGGGTCTCTGACCAGGGAGGAAGGTCATTTGCGCCTGGGTGGCATAAGATGCTAGGAGCAGACTGAGCTGGCTGTGGCCAGAGAGCTCCATCGCTTCTGCTGAGCCAGGAGGGTAGCTGGAGGGGGAGGGGCATTCTTGAAGGATCCATGGAGTGCCCATCCCTGTCAGTTCCCCAAACAGGAGTGTGCCCTTAAGGTGTGGATGTGGGGCCCAGAGAACACTGGCTGGGACAGTAATGCGTTGGCTTCTACATCAACTTGGGAGTTTGGGGTGGCCTGGAGAGAGCAAGGGACAGCCCAGATCAGGAGAAATCACCTGAGGATGTGGGGAAGGTTCTAGAATCCAGATAGTTACACATACCTTAACTGGGCTGCTTTACCATCCACCAAAATCTGTTCTAACGTATTATCTGATCCCTAACTCAATTGGGGAGCCAGACCATTTTGCAGTAAGGGGAACTGAGGGGGAGGACAGAAGACCAGCTGCACATCTGGGGGTCTCCTCTGCTTGGAGTTCCCCTTGGCTTAGAAGGCCAAGACCCACAGAGCAGCACTGTGGTGAAGGGGCCACGAGGCTGACACAGGGGGTCCCGGGCTGATCTGAGCTGTGCCGGGTAAAAACGGCATCTTCAGAGGCCAGTTGGGGAGGAGTAATTGAGGCCGTGTTCTCAGTGTGTCTTCCTTCTCTAACCCTTCACTCATCTCCCTCCTTCAAATGATGCTTCACTTCAAATCGTACAACCCAGGTAACCAGAAGCTGCTGTCAGCCTTGTGTTCCCTTCCCGGGACCCACTCAGCCCCTGCAGAGGCTTCCGCTGGGCCCAACACGGGGTGGGAACCTGTGCAGCGACCCCGATCCGAGTCCTTACCATCAGTGGGCGCCAGGTCTCAGGCAGTAGTCACACTGCTCTTCCTCCATCCCTGTGAAGCAAGAACTGTTCCGCCATTCAAGAGCCCAGAGAGAAGAGGCCTTTTCCCAAGGGCGCTCAGCAGCGCCGTGGCTGGCTGAGAACCCAGGCAGCCTCACCTGCTCCACTGTTCCGCTATGTGCTCTGGGAGCCCTTTACAAGGTGGCCCGCTACCTGCTCCCCTTCTCCAGCTTCCCAGTCGGTAGAGCTGCGGTAGTCAGCGATGAGCTGGCAGAAGAACACAAGCCTCAGACCATCCACCCTCCAGGGTCCCAGCCTGCTCTGGCTCCACATTTGAACGTGGTCCCCCACTACCCTGCCAGCACACTGGCAGAGTAACCCTTGTAGCTCAGGTTAAAGGAAGACCTGAACCGTATGAAGTCTGCAAAGCTCTCAGCATTCAGTGGACAGTCCTGGGTTCCAGACTGCAAGCTACTCCTCCTGTCTCTCTATGGGGTCTTGGACAGACGCCCTGACACCCAGCCTCATTACCCATTGGACAAAGGCACAGGGCAGGAGCAGGGCCTTTTAGAGACCCAGAGGGGCTGAGAAATACCACAGAGATAGCCTTCATCCCCAGGGTGGGGGGGAGAACACGAATAGTTCCCGGGCCAGATCTGTTCCAGCTGGAAAGGTTTGAGCCATTGAGCCAGGCCAAGAGGGTCTACGGTACCCAGTCCCTTCCCCAGCTTCCAGAGTCCCCTGCCCGTCCCCACTACCTTGATTGGACGAATGCAGCTATTCCAGCTGCCAGCTAGGACCTAGGTCACCGCAGAAGCAGACACTTCATCATCCCAGCCACCTGGGGAGCTCCCGAGAGCCCAGAGAGAAGAGGCCTTTTCCCAAGGGCGCTCAGCAGCGCCATGGCTGGCTGAGAACCCAGGCAGCCTCACCTGCTCCACTGTTCCGCCACGTGCTCTGGGAGCCCTGGCTGTGGGTGGCGGTGGGGTCAGGCAACACTGCTATCGCAGAAGGGTGTAACTGGAAGTTGTGGAAAGACTCCTAAAGATTTATGGCCTGGAGAGTAATGGAATCCCAAAGGGATTCCTGCGAATTCTCTAACAAAGGCACCAAGCAGCGACACAGGAGGACAGTTCTAGGGCTGCTAGGCTGGGGGTTCAGGGGCAGCAAGGACTGAATAGGTCTCCTAACCCACCACCCCTCCCCACCGTGAACCAGACACTGCAGATGTGTGGAGTGAGCAATTTGGAGAACTCTGTGAGCCAGGGCGTCCCTCACACCCCTAACCTGAGGATCAGGCGTGGAGCACAGTGGGGCCAGCAGTATCAGGTGCTCACATGTTCTCAACCTCACTGGGCCGCCTACTAGCCAAAAGAGTCCCGATAACCAAAATTGAACCCATTCTAGGACAGAGCTACTGCCCGGGTTTCTTGGTTTTAGTTTTCGTTATGGCAAAATGCACATGAACATAAAAGCTCATGTTCCAACACGTGAAAGTATACAGTGCCAGTTGGTAATATCATCCGTCACAGCCTATAAATACGCTTAATTATTAAATGTTGATAAAACACACAACACTATTTCCAGAATGTCTAATCACCCTAAATGGAAACCGCATCTCTCCTCCTCCATCCCTGGCCACAGTGACTCTGCTTTCAGTTCCTGTGGGTGGGTCCCCAGGAGGATGCTAACTCCTAGAACAACTCTCCTTATAATTGAAAAGGGATCTTGTCACCCTGCTTCTCCTGTGACCACGCCGCTGCCCACTCTCAGCGCTGTGCAGAAGACTCCCATTTGCCCATATCTTCACTTGTGACCGAGTTTGTTGGCCGGTTGGATTGCTTTTAAGACAAGGTTTCATGTAACCCAAGCTGGCCTCAAGCTTGCTATGAAGTCAAAGATAACTTTAACCCTCTGGTCCTCCTGCCCCCCCCCAAGTGCTAGGATTACAGGCATGCGGAACCACACCCATTTTTATGCAGTGCTGGGGTTCGAACCCAAGGTTTCCTACACAATAGGCATTCTACCAACTGAGCTATATATCCTTGGCTCAAGACCCTTTTGGGGGTCGCATATCAGATATTGATGTTATGGTTCATAACAGTAGCAAAATTACAGCTACAAAGTTGCAGTGAAATAGTGTCATGGTTGGGATCACCACAGAATGAGGAACTGTATTAAGGTGTCACGGCATTAGGGAGGTTGAGAACCACTGCTCTTGAGGACTGCACTCAGAGTTGACATTGCCACAAGCCCTGACAACTGTTGTACAGGCTGAGCCTTCCCCCACATCCCTAGTACTCCTTGACAGTGCATCTGTGCCCTCTCTGAAATAAATATTCCTCAGAAGCAGACAGAGGAGCTGATGGCAGCCCCGTCTCTGGGCCTTGTACTCTCTCCTCTCCTCCGCCCCAGGCTTGTGGCAAGTCGCCAGTCAGTTGCGCTGGCTCCCTAATGTGTTCCTGACAGATCACTTGTCATTGCAATTACTGTTTGTCGTGTAATTAAATGTTGCGTTAATGGATAAATCAGAAGTACACAAACAAGGGGAAATGGTTTTGATGATAATTCATTCAGTTGGATGCTTCGAAAGACACGGTAATGAGTCACCAAAAACTAAGCTGTCAAATTAGGTGTCAGCAAAACTAACGTAAATAAGTAGGAGTAAGAAAACGTCAGAATCCGAATGTGGCCTGCCGACCGCTTTTGCAAGGTTCTTTAAAAATGGCCTCTGCTTCAAAGAAGCCAACCTACTGCAGGGGACACCTTTCTTCTTCTCTGGGGTGGAGTAAACTAGGCCTCTCCAGTATAATCGAATTCAGAACAAGTGACCTGTAAGCCGTGGTGACACTGACAGGGAGAACACCACGAAACAGTAGCCACAGAGTGGAACGGCTCGCTACAAGCCAGGGTGGCCCCTAGGCTGGCTGGCCACCATCTAGGAAGAGGTAAGCAAACACGCCGTTTCCGAGGCTCCGGCTGCTGCTGTAAGCACAACAGACAGGATGCCAAAGCAGCAGGCATTGATTCCTTGTGGTTCTGGAGAAATCAGCATCCAAGATCAAGGTGCCCACTGGTTCGGGTCCTGAGGAAGGCTCTTCACCTACTATAAGGGGTCCTTGTCCCACGGTGTCCTCAGAAGGCCAACAGAGAGGCCATCGCCCCGTGTCTTTTCAATAGGCTCTAAGAACCCGATGAGAAGATTCCTATCCCATGATCTCATCACGTGCCCTCACGTTGTGGGCTAGGCTTCAGTGCACACATAAAGAGGGAACACAAGCCTTCAGTCGATAGCCCACTCACCCTTCCAGAATTATGAGGAAATACATTTCTGGTTGCTGTTATGGTTGCTGGTAGTGGTGGTGGTGGTGGTGGTGGTGTGTGTGTGTGTGTGTGTGTGTGTGTGTGTGTGTGTGTGTGTGGTCGGGGGTGTTAGGTTGTTGCTGAGGTAGGTCTGGCTTTATAGCCCAAACTGGCCTCAAAGTCACCCTCTTCCTGCGCCTGCCTCCCTAGTCCTGCAACTAGGAATGTATGCATCACCACCACATATGGCTCCCTTTCCAGAGGTTTCTTTTTTAAATTACCCTCTACTTATTTACTCAGGGGAAGGGCCTGTTTGTGTCATGGTGCATGTAGAGTGGTCACAGGACACGTTTCAAGAGCTGCTTCATTTCCTTCCACTCTGTGGATCCTGGATTGAATTCAGGTAGTCAGGCTTGGCAGCGGGCACCCCACCTGCTGAGCCAACGCACTGGCCCCATTTCTGTTGTTTTGAGCCATGTGGTTCATAACATCATTTGGGGAAGTCAAAACAATTTGGGCAGTGAATAAATAGGGATGGAACTGTGTGTATATGTGTGTGTGTATGTGTGTATGTATGTATGAAGCTGTCTTACTTTTCTGTTGCTGTGATAAAGCACCATGACCAAAGTTGCTTACAAAGAAAGACTTTAATTTGGTTTATGGTTTCAGAGAGAGTCCAGGATGCCAGAGAGAAGAAACAGCTGAGGACTTCCATCTTGGTCCACACCTACTCAGCAGTGGGCGCCCTGAGAACGGCACTGGTCTTTTGAAACCTCAGATTCTGCCTCCAGTGATATGGACCTCTTCCAACACCTCCTAATCCTTCCCAAATAGTTCCACCAACCGGGGACCAAGTAGGCACATCTGTGGGCCTAGGAGGGCCCATTCTTATCCAAACCATCACCATGATGATGGAGGGTATATGGGCCTGTGGGCACACGTGGAGACCGGAGCGGCATGCCTCCCGGGTCTTCCTCTACCCACCCTAAGCCATTCTTTTGAGGAGGAATCTCTTACCGATCCTTAACCTGCCTAGGAAGCATCTAGATTATCTCTGCCCCTCTATGCTGCAGTTACAGGCCCATGCAGCTGTTCCTGGCTGCCTATGCGGGTGCTAGAGAGGTCGAATTCAGGCCTCAGGCTTCCATAGCAAGCAGTCTTATCCACTCAGCCATCTCCCCAGTACTAGATACAATTTTTTTAAGGATTTTCCACTTCAATTGGCCTTGTCAATGAGCCTACATCCCTCCCAGGTCCCAGCACCACCACCTCCACAGTCCCTGTGAAGATGGTATATGCAGTGATAAAGAAAGGATGCTGTGTGTAGCAGCGACAGGTACTGTGTGCAGGAGTAATGGACACTATGTGCAGTGGTAATGGATGCTGTGCAGTGAAAACAGATGCTAAGTGTAGAGGTGATGGGTGCTCTGTGTGGTAATAATGGATGCTATGTGCAGTGATAACGGATACTATGTGCAGTGATAATGGATGCTATGTGCAGTGATAACAGATGCTATGTGCAGTGATAAGGAGTAAACCAGAGGCTCTACCACTTAGCAACCTGACTCTGGTTCCTAAACACAATTGGAACTTTGAAAATAAAGGCTCTGTAACAGCCCAACACATCAATCCTGTGACTGTGAATCCAGTCACTCACTCACCAATCCCACACACTTTGAGCATTGTTTTCTATTCAAAAATCTTAGATCACTACGTAGGACAGATACGGTGCCTGCCTTCATGGACCTCGTGCATCTTCAGTAAGGAGCTAGAACATACCAGACAGGCACTGTGTTAAATGCAGAGCAGTAAGTAAAACCTGCAGTGTGATGATGGTGGCAAGCTTGAGGGGGACTGTTTTCCCCCTGGGGATGGTGATGGAGATAATCCTGGAGCTAAGGCCTAGATGGCATGCTCAAGCAGCAAGTGGTATAGCTCATAAGCTATACCAGGATACTTGGGCAGAGAGCATATCAGTAGGGTCGGGAGATATGGCTTAGTCATGAGATGCTTGCCTAGCATGCTTTAAGGTTGTAGGTTCAATCTCCAGCATGAAGACAGGAGAGAGAGATAATAAATTGGTTGAGCAGAGCTAAGAGGCCCCAAGTTTGGGCTAAAGAGCTGTGTGTGCACAGGGTTGACCGAGTTGGGGCATAAAGCCATGCTCAGATTTCCTGATGTTCCAGCATGTTCCAGAAGCCCTGAACCAGTTCCAGGGAGGGCCTCATCCTGAATCAGAGTCTCTGTTACCATACTGAAGACAGACCTCATCTCCAGCAGTGAGATGTCACAGTATCACGGTGAAAGGAGCTGAATGCCAGGCAATGTGTAGTAGAGGATGGCTACAGGACAGCAGAAAACATGGGAACCCAGTGGCCACTCTCCGCATCCTCTCTTCTGGTCCCAGAGGCCCCAGGGTTCCTCTGGCACATACCTGCTGTTTTGACAAGCACATTCAATGCATCCCTTTATGGGTGGCCTGAGGAAGACTCAGGATGGGATAGTATGGGTGGCCTGTGAGAGGACACCAAAGCTTGGGTAGAAACCTACTCAGCTTGTATGTAGGGTGGGTTCTTGATTTCAAATTCAGCTCCCAGCTCAACTCCAGAAGAAAAGCAAGGAGACCAGCTCACTTTGAAAGGTTTATGAGACAAAAAAAGTCCAGGCTTAAATAGTATGAAAACTTTGTAGACTGGTTGGTCTGAGCCTATTCTCCTGATACAGGAGTATCAGGTAAAGCGAAGCTACCATAACAAAGACGTCCCTAACAAGCAGACGGCTTATTGTGGAAGATCACAAATATCTCTAGTAGCAGTGAGCATCCCAGATAACTCCTCCATGCAGTCGCCCAGGGACCCTCCCCTCTCTTCACTCTGTCCCCATCCCTTCAGACAGTGTCCTCACCACAGATCTGTCCTCATCCTAAGTTTCAAGAAAGGGAAAGAGTGGGCAAGACCCTCCAAGATGACTCTGGGCAGAGGGATTGACTTAGAAGGACAGCGTGCAGCCTCCAGCTAGATGGGCATTGTGGAGTCGCTGTGACTGCAGGTAAATGCCCTGGCCCTTAGGATATGTGCTTGTCATGGAATTCGGCACTCTGGCCTAGAACCTAGTGTAACGTCCTTGCTACTTTGCAGCTAACAACACGAGTCCCCGGTGGCTGGAGAGAGAACTGTAGGTGAAGGTGCTTGGTGAGAAATCTTGAGGACCTGAGCTTGGATTCCCAGCACACAGATTTAAAAAAATGGGGTGTGGCCACACCCACCTGTTATCTCAGCCCTGTTGGGGGAGGTGGGGAGACAGGGTCACTGGGGCTTGCTAGCTGCCAACCTAGCTCCAAGTTCGGCAAGAGACCGCTGCCTCAAGGGAATGAGGCAAAGTGTGATAGAATGATAAGGAAGCACCTAGTGCCCTCCTCTGGCCTCTGAACATGTATAGACATATGCACCTACACACATATGTACACGTATGACATACACACTGCCCTGGTTTAGTTTCTATTGCTGGGGCCAAAAACAACTTAGGGAAGAAACACTTACAGTTTCCAGTCCATCTTCAGAGCAAACCAAAGCAGAAACTCAAAGATGGGGGCTGATGCAGAGGCCATGGAGGGTGCTGCTTACTGGCTTGCTTACCCTGCTTCTTTATAGAACCCAGGACCAGCAGCAGCCCTGAGGTAGCATCACCCACAATGGGCCC
>CM053746.1:16604838-16738148 GCA_028658305.1 Pachyuromys duprasi | reverse complement strand
GAGAAGAGAAGAGAAGAGAAGAGAAGAGGAAGAGATGCCCACAGACTTACCTATCGGCAATCTGTCAGAGGTATTTTCTCAATGCAGGTTCCCTTTCTCAGATGAAGCTGTTTCCCTGAATCCTTCCTGGGCTCTCCATTGTCAACCCCACACACAAACTTGCTTCAACTTCCCTGGTCTAGCTTTACCAGGCCCAGGTAGGGACAAGATCTCAGGTGACCTCCCTATTGGGGCCACAGTTAAGAACATGATCCTGAGAGAGGCCTGTGTCCTGCAGAGTGCCCTTCCTCACTTTATGACAAGGTAGGTGTGGCTCTGGTTTCCAGGACAGGCGGCCAAGCTGCTCTGTGACAGAGAGCCACACCCTCTCCCTGGGAGGGTAACAGAGCTGTGGGCAGCTGCTTCTTTGGGAGGACGCAGTAGGTGGCTGAGGAGGATGGCATGCCTGGGGTCCCTCCTCCCCATTGGCTCTCTCCTCCTCCTCCTTCTCCTCAGCCCTGAGGCCCAGGGAGAATATGGTGTGGTCCGTGTCACCTCAAAGAACTGGAGCAAGGACTACTGTGTCCTGTACAGCTCTGACTACGTCACCCTTCCCCGGGACCTGCACCATGCCCCACTCCTGCCCCTGCATGACGGCACCAAGACACCATGGTGTCCGGATGAGGACTCTCTCCCCCAGGGCCAGGACAGCTCCCCTAGACAACGACCCCTCCACCAGATGACTACCGTGGTGATGGGTGGTAACTGCAGCTTCTATGCCAAGGGCTGGCTGGCCCAGGGCCAAGGTGCCCATGGGTTGCTCATTGTGAGCCAGGTCAGCAATCAACAGTGTTCAGACACCATCTCAAAGTCCCAGAGCCCCAGCAAGCCCCGGCCTGCCCTCACCATCCCCGTGGCTGTGCTCCGCTACACCGACATGTTGGACATCCTCAGCCACACCCACCGTGACACCAATATCCGAGTAGCCATGTACGCTCCGCTAGAGCCTATTATTGACTATAACATGGTGGTCATCTTCATCCTGGCTGTGGGCACTGTTGCCGCAGGTGGCTACTGGGCTGGCTTGATGGAGGCAGACCGGCTGCAGCGGCGCTGGGCTCGAGGGGGAAGGCGGCTTGGGGGTCACAATCAACCACAGGCAGTGGCAGCTGAGGGTTTCCAGAGGGATGATGAAGACGATGAAGACGCGCCTTTGGATTTCACGCCAGCCATGACGGGCGCTGTGGTCACCATGTCCTGCTCGATCATGATTCTGCTCTACTACTTCTATGACTGTTTCGTCTATGTCATGATTGGCATCTTTGGCCTGGGTGCCAGTACCGGCCTCTACAGCTGCCTGGTACCCATTGTGCACCACCTGCCCCTATGGCAACACCACTGGGCCCTGCCTGGCTGCCGGGACCCGATAAAATTGCCGTTGCTGCTGCTGGCGGGCCTGTGTGCCATGGTGACTCTCCTCTGGGTCATCTACCGCAATGAGGACCGTTGGGCGTGGCTCCTGCAGGACACTTTGGGTGTTGCCTACTGCCTCTTTGTCCTGAGGCGGGTGCGGCTGCCCACGCTCAAGAACTGCACCTCGTTCCTGCTGGCCTTGCTGGCCTTCGACGTCTTCTTTGTCTTTATCACGCCCCTCTTCACCAAAACTGGTGAGAGCATCATGGTGGAGGTAGCATCAGGCCCGGCAGACTCTTCGAGCCAGGAGAGGCTGCCCATGGTGCTCAAAGTGCCCCGGATGAGCTTCTCGGCCTTGACACTGTGCAACCAGCCCTTCTCCATCCTTGGCTTTGGTGACATCGTCGTCCCTGGCTTCCTGGTGGCCTACTGTCATCGCTTTGATGTGCAAATCCGCTCTCGACAGGTCTACTATACGGCCTGTACAACGGCCTATGCTGTGGGCCTGCTGGTCACCTTCGTTGCCATGGTCCTCATGGAGATGGGCCAGCCTGCCCTGCTGTACTTGGTGTCCAGCACCCTGCTCACCAGCCTCGCCGTGGCTGCCTGCCGCCAAGAGTTCATCCTTTTCTGGACTGGCAAGGGCAGAGTCAAGATGCTTGCTGGGCCTGTAGCAGGGCCCTGCGTTGCCTCTGCAATAGCCTCCAAGCTGAAGCTAGAGGGTGTGACAGGTTCCTACACCGCAAACAGGTTTGAGGAGGCCATAGAGCAAGGTTCGATGGACTTAGAGAGCAATGCCGGGGACGACATGGCAGAGATGGTCACCCTCTCTGAGGACGAAGCCATGAGTCCAGAGGGCCACAGCGAGAGCTCTGAGGGCTGGAGCGATGCCAACTTGGATCCCGATGAACTACCCTCCAGCTCCCCTGTGGTCCTGGAAGAGCTGATGCCCCTGGCCATGTTGATACCGCTGATCTCACCAATGCCACCTCCCTCAGAGTTGGGTCACATCCACACCCAGGCTCAGGTCCATGATGCCGACCTGCCCTGGATGGGGCTGCACAAGAGGAAGGGCTTGAAGGTGAGGAAGAGCATGGCCACGCAGGCTCCCCTATGAACAGAGCTTCCCAGGACCTGGACTTCTCAAAGGGCTTCCAAAACATCTCACGACAAAGCCGGACAGGATGAGAGATCAGGCATTAGAGAAACTCCCTATCTTCCTCTGGAGTCTCTTTGCTTATTAGGACCGTACGTCAACCATAGCACAGAATAAGCCTATGCACAGCCGGAAGGGTCCCTGTGGGTTGGTGCCACCTCCAAATTGTGCAGAAGGGAAACTGAGGCTCACGGAACTCACATGACTTGTACAAGTCCATGCAAGATTTGTCCTTCCAGAGTTCCCTGGGAAGCTGCTCACCCTTTTCCTGCCTACCTAGCTCCCCCAAAGCCCCAGTTCCTTAGCCTGTCACATAGCTAGCTACCCATCCTACTTCTGCCCCCCCCCGACATCAACACCCCCTTATGGCTTCGTGACCCTTTCACCTCCTCTTTCTTTCTATTTGTACATGCTGTTCCCGCTAGCTGGATGCCTTTTCTGTCACAGAAAGATCCCCCGGACCCCAGGAAATCCTTCCAACCCCAGGCTTCCTTCCAACCTCAGTTCAGATGGACTTGCTGAACCCCTAAGCTCAGGGCCCAGATATCAGCACCCGGCCCGCCCGAGGCTTTGAATGTGCTCCCGCTGTGTGTCCCTTGACTTAGTAGGCATAGGAGGAGGGCCCTGTCATCCAGAACCTGGCGCTATAGGGCAGGCAACGACTTAAAGCCAGAAGTGCACAGAGATGAGGCGGGAACGGAAAGCTTTACAGATCACTTGGCCAGGTCCCACAGGCTCTGTGTAATGAGCAGGGTCTCGAAGGACTTAGAAGTCCCATCAGCAGGTTTATAATACTGTATCCTCTAGAAGCAGGGGCATGGACAAGCTGACCTCTTCAGGACTCCACAGAGTTTTAGACCAGGTAGTGTATTTAAAAAACAGTTTGCTTACAGCAACCAGGGTATAGGATGGGGAAGAGCCTTATGAAGGGGGCCTTGTTGGAGGGTGGGGTCAGGGGGTCATGTCCCAAGAGGCAATGCTGCAAGGTGGTTAGAAGTCCTAGAGCTGGAAACCTCAGCCCCACACTGACTTAGAGTATATCACTTAGCTCTATGCTCTCGGCCTGCTTATCTGGAGCATGGGGTGAGCAATAAGACTGTGCTGGGCCTGTCGATAGGACTGAAAGAGGTGTCTGTCGGACGACCAGTGCCCATCAGGGAGGAAGGGCTGCAGGCTGCCGTCCCCCCCTTCATGAATTCCCCAGGCCTCATTCACATCAGTGTTCCCTATAACTGGTTTTCTTGTTCTTTGTAGCAGAGTTTGGCTTTGTGAGGGTGAGGACCTACCTTGCCCTCCTTGTCATAGGTAGATTATCAAGCCAAGGACAGAGCCTGGCATGTCACAGGTATTTGGTTTCTGTTTGCTGGAGAAAGGAAGAAAGGATGGAAGGAAGGAAGGCAGGAAAGGAGGAAAGAAAGAAAGAAAGAAAGAAAGAAAGAAAGAAAGAAAGAAAGAAAGAAAGAAAGAAAGAAAGAAAGAAAGGAAGAAAGAAAGAAAAGAAAAGAAAAGAAAAGAAAAGAAAGTATTAGGCACTGATATCATTTAAACTGTAAGGGCTGGGAGTCTCCCTGAAGACCCCATTGCCTACGCCTCTCTCTTTCGGAGTTTGGTCGGAGTGGACAGGCTTCTCAGAGCCCCACTTACAGGGAAGAAACACGTCTCAGCAAACAGTGACTGCAACCCAGCTGGACAGGATAGGGTGAAGCACTGAGCCAAGACTCTGACCTGAGGCATTGGCAGACCCTCCTGCTGCAGCCAGCGGCCATCTGGCCTGGACAGAGGGGCCGCCATAGGCCCTGGCTCATCCCCAACTCAGGCAGCCTTCCCACTGCTGGCCTGCGTCACTGGACCCATGGGGCAGACCACACCCCTGCCGGGCCTGAAAGGAAGGGCTGGATGCAGTTCAGGCCTCAGCCCCCTCAGTCCCGAGTGGGAGGCCAGCAGGAAGCTTCCTCTCCAGAGCATGTGTGCAGCAGGGAACTCTGAAGATGCCAGCCACAACAGGTAGAAGAGTGATGGGGCTGACCCAGGCCTTCAAGAAAAGAGCCTCAGGGAGGGACTGGACAGGCCGACTACCCTTTACCAGAGTCCAGGTGGGCAGGAACAGCTCAGAGATGGGAATTTGCTTATCATGTGCTGTTAGGGATTTGGGGAACAAGCCTGCAGTGGACACTGGTGTCCCAGGCACCCCGATGCAGCCAAATCTCAGCTCCTCACTGGAAAAGCATTCTGGTATGCTAAAACCCAGCTACCTTGGGCGA
This sequence comes from Pachyuromys duprasi, assembly GCA_028658305.1. Lineage (NCBI taxonomy): Eukaryota > Metazoa > Chordata > Mammalia > Rodentia > Muridae > Pachyuromys > Pachyuromys duprasi. The sequence continues at coordinate 16,733,339 of CM053746.1, read as the reverse complement.
GGCCCCCTACGCTCTCCCTCCCCATCCCACCCCCAGGATGCTTGGGGAGACTTCTGTGTGAACAGCTTCACTAGAAGCTGGCTCTTCCTCTCCTCCTTGCTCTCTGCCCTCACCTCTGCCCTCTCCCCCACTCCACTCCCGGGTCTCCCCAGACCCCAGGACTTTCTGTCTCCACCAAGGATTCTCCTGAACTTAATTCCTAGGACCCCAAGTTAAGGAACCAGAGTCTAAGTGTGACCTATAAAATGACCTAGATTCTCTTACCTGCACCTGCTAAGCTGTTCTGCACAGGATGGACGGGAAGGGTCAGGAGAAGGCCAGGGCATCTTTTTTTTTTCCTGTCAAGAATATTCCACAGTGATTCTGCCTACTGCAAACAGGTCTAAGCTACAACTCTAAGCAGATGTTGCAGCCTGGGCTGTTTAAACACAGACACACTAGCTCAGCTGCATGCCAGGCACTCAGGTGAGGACACACCTGAAAAATAAAGGTTCCTAAGCCCCATGTTCTGACAGTGTGTGCCCAAGTGGGACCAGGTAACTATGGGTTTGAAGGGCACCTGCCTCTATTTTGGGTTGGGCCTCCTCAGAATTGAGCCCTGTTCCCTCTGTGCACCTGGGCTAGCTGGTGGGAGAACACAGACCAGAGCTCAAGGTACAGAACACAGGGCAGCCCCCAGTAAGCAGAACTCCTCAACGGTCTCTGCGTCAGTTCTGCCTCTAGGTCCCTGCCCTGTTTGAGTTCCTGTCCTGACTTCCTTTGGTGATGAACAGCAATGGAGAAGTGTAAGCCGAATAAACCCTTTCCTCCCCAACTCACTTTTTGGTCATGGTGTTTCGCCACAGCAACAGGAACTCTAAGACGAATGTTGGTACCAGGAGTGGGGTTTTTCTGTGACAGCCATAACCATGTTTTGGGGAGGACTGTGGAAGGACTTTGGAACTTTGGGCTAGAAGAGCCATTGAGTGTTGAGAGCTCACTGAGGTGTTTTCAGGAACCTGGAAGATAAGGATGTTGAGAGCAGTGCAGGAGATGGAGGCCTGGCATGTGAAGTTTCAGAGTGAAATCTAAAGCCTTTATCGGGGTTATTTGCTATTTTGAATTAAGATTCTGTCATTCTGGTCATCTGCGGGTGAAGAGTTAGCCTTGACTAACAAGAGACCAGCACTATTGAAGTGAAATCTTTACATTACCGAGACAGTTGATGCTGGTCAGCTGGAACTAAGAAATTAGCAGTGATTAAGACCATCATCGGCGGGGTGAAATCTCCTGGAAAGTGTTTCCTGAGAGCACAAAGAAGCCATGTTCCAGAACTGGCCGAGGTTGTACCTTGTGCTGGCAGCCTAACTTGGTAGTGTAAGAGTCACTCAGGTGGTCCCAGTTTTGAAGGCATGAGGAGGTCAGGGAGAGCAGCTGAGGCTTGGCCCTGTGAGAGGCCAGAGGAGGCCACTAGGCCAGAAGGTGCATTCTCTGTGGCAGTTGAAGACCCAGGATTAGAAAGGTCATGCAGCGAAGTTGAGGCCTGGCACCAGGAAGAGAGCCTAGAAGAAGCTAGTGGTGAAAGGGCAGCCAGGTGCAGCAGAAGACACCAGCATTTTGGAGATGCCGGTACCATGGGCAACCACCAAGAATAGCAGCAACAGTGGAGTGGAGAAAGCCCGAACCTAGAAGACAAGCTGTGTCTGCAGAGGGCAGATCTGGAGAATTGACCCAAGCCCTTTGGATCCCACAAGATCATGAGTGGATCCCAGATATTGGAGGGTTGGAATTTGGTTTTGCTTTGATTTGATTGTGACTGTGCCCTGATTTTTCCCTCTTGAAGTAAGAAACCATTTGGTTTGCTTTTTGCTTTACTGGGGCCCACAATTGAGAGACTTTAAATTTTAAAAGAAATTGGCTATTTTAAAGGGACTGAAATTTTAATGTGTTCCAATCTGCAAAGACTGTGGGACTTTGAACAGTATTTGTTTTTAATGTGAGATCCTGGGGATGAATGGGAAAGGAAGGGTTGTGGCTTAATAGTGAAGTGTTTGTGTGTCAAGCTGACAGGGTCGCTTGTCCTGGCTGGTTCTCTGTCAACTTGACACAAGCTGGGGTCATCAGCAGGAAAGGAGCCTTAGTTGAGGAAATGCCTCCACGAGATCCAGCTGTAAGGCATTTTCTCAATTAGTGACCAGTTAGGGAGGGCCCAGCCCATTGTGGCTGATCCCATCCCTAGGCTGGTGGTCCTTTTTCTATAAGGAAGCAGGCTGAGCAAGCCATGAGGAGCAAGCCAATGAGCAGTACCCCTTCACAGCTTCTGCATCAGGTCCTGCCTTTAGGATCCTGCCCTGTTTGAATTCCTGTCCTGACTTCTTCCTTTGGTGATGAACAACATGAAAGTGTAAGCCAAATAAACACTCTCCTGCCCAGCTTGGGTTTTGGTCACGTTCTGTCATAGCGATAGAAACCCTAACCAAGACAACCCCCAACCATAATATTATTTTTATTGCCACTTCATAACTGTAATTTTGCTGCTATTATGAATCATAATATTGGGCTGGAGAGATGGGCTCAGGGGTTAAGAGCACTGGCTGCTCTTTCAGAGGTCCTGAGTTCAATTCCCAGCATCCACATGGCGGCTCTCAACCATCTATAATGAGATCTGGTGCCCTCTTCTGGTGTACAGGTGTACATGCAGGAAGAAAACTGTATAAATAATAAATTTAAAAATTTTAATGAATCGTAATATAACCATCTGATATGCAGGATACCTGATATGCAATTCCTGCGAAAAGGTCGTTTGACCCTCAAAGGAGTCATGGCCCACAGCTTGAGAACCACCACTCTAGACCATTATGACACCAAGGCAAAGACTACTTTTATCTGTTCATCATGCATTGGGCCTGACACATCATAGGTGCTCAAGAAAGCAGTCGTCAAACTGAGTGTGGGGTTGGTGAATGTTTCCCTTGCTGACTGAGGCTATGGGGATGTAAAATGTTTTTGCCCGCTGAAAGGACAAATAACAGTCTCTCTGGGAATGAGGGAGCCCCATGCTCGGCACAGCCAGAAACCTCAGTGTTGTGGCCCTTCTATGTGCTTGCCCCACCTCACTTTGCAAGTCTACTTCCGAGGGATTGGCCTAGGCAGCCTAGCTCTGGCAGAAAAGAATCCTGGAAAGACAAAGATACAGGATACTGCACACACACATATGTGCATGTGCACATAAATACATGTATGTGTGCATACTACACCACATGCTTGTACAGAGGCACATGCACATACAAGTGTATATGCACGCTACACTGCGTGGACAGACACACCTATACAAAGTTCACATCTCCTAGTATACACCTTCCTACACACATACCCACACACACATAGGTTCCCCTCAGAGCTGGTCCTTCTCCATTAGGCCTGTCCCAGCTCAAGCACAGGTGGAGGCTCCGAACACATCGATCAGAGCAGGTAGGGGACACCAATCCCTGGCACACGGAGAACAAGCTAAATGACCAGGCAAAGTGGCACCAGGGCTTAGCAGCTTTGCAGCAAGCCTTAGTCTCTTGCTCAGCTTGGAGCAAGCCTGGGTCCAGCCTGATGGATTCCCCACCTGCAGCTTGCTCCCTCTTCCTTGGCTGTGGGCTCCTGGACTCCTGTGGGCTCAGCTTTCTGGACAGTCCAGCCTGTAAAACTCAGGGAGGGGCTGGGGCAAGAGCCCTGGGGTAAGAACCGAGGCTTGAACTGGCCCGTCTTCATGCTGAGATTCCATTCACTTCCACCGGGGACCTCATCCAATCCCAGTAAGCACTCCATAGGCCTTGGGCTTGTTCCTCTTAATGAGCTTGGTGTTAGGATGTTGTGGAAGTTTTGGTTTATGATATGTAAAGGTGTTTTTGCAATAGTCTCAGGGGTAGGGTATGAGGCTGATTCAGGTGGTCCACAGCAGCAGATTATTTGCCTCGTGCGGGCTCTGAGAGGGGCTCTTTGCCAGCTGCAGATAGTTTAATTCTGAGGACTCTGAGAGGGAACAAAGGCCAGAGACCAGAGAGTGTTGAGGAGGCTTCAAGGAAGCAGAGTGGTGTTCCCACTCCCCCAGCCCACCCCCAGCTCCTGGTTGCTGTTGATGCAGTTTGGCAAGAGGAGGAGGAGGAAGAGAAACAAGGATTTGGAACTATCCTAAAATGAGGATTGGACTGCCTCAAGGAACCCAATGACCCTAACCAGCAGGAAACAGCTAAAGAAAACTCCGCTCCATCCCCCCACTAGCTTTCTTTTTCTCCTATCTGGTGTTGGAAAGGATTGGGGTGCAAAAGAAAGTAAGATATATTAAGAAACAAATAAAAAGTTTTTTTAATACACCGTTAGATGGCTGGATTCCTTGGCAGAGAGCCAGCAAAGACCTGTGGGACAATCTTGTTCACACAAGAAAAGGAAAGCCCAGTGTCAGGGTCTACCCATAGTCACACTGCAGAAAAAGGGCTCGACTCTAGTTTCTGCCTCCCAGCCCAACTCCTCTGTAAACCTATGTTTCCCCTCCCTCACCCCACTCCAGGAAAACTCTGGGCCCATTGCTCCCTTACCTAATTCCCCTCAATAGACGTGAATTCCACCAACCCTGCATTCTCAGTGAGAAGCTTTCGCTTGATGACCTGTGACAGGTTGGGCACCTCCCCAGCTAGGAAGCGAGAGAGCATATGGCTGCACCCAAGTCTCCTGACTTGATGGGAAAGGCCAGCGGTGCTTTTTCATTAACAGCAGGCTTTGGGCGGGTGCGGTCTTCCCTCTGAGCCTGCTTTCCCCTCTGTAAAGTGGACTGATGATACCTACCTGTGCTTGGCTTAAGATGAGGTGGGCAGACTTTGCTACCCGCTTAGGACAGATCAGAATAACAGGCAATGGCATCATACACCGTCCAGGTTAGCAAGTTTCCAAGACAGTACCGAGCTTGCCCGTGTCCTCTTCCCTGGGAGGCAGTGTGTGGATGGCGTAGGCTGTTGCTACCAGGAGGAGGCGTTTCTGTAGATCACCAGAACCAGACCATCCCTGCTTTTGCAACTTTGATGCTTGTGTGTTCCTGTGCTGCCACCTGCTGGCCAATATGATAAGTGCAGGCAGGCTCCAGTATGATACCATACGATTAAATATAACTATAAATATACCTCTTTGCCGAGTTGCGGAATCCCCAATGGTCCAGGATTGAACCTTTAGGATCTTATTTGCCTGGGAAAGGCACTCTGGTTCTAAGAGGAGGTAAGTAGAGCATGGCCTCAAGAAGGTCCCAAACGTCTAAAGACAAAACCTGCTCCACCAGGGTCTCACCCACGGACCACAGTAAACCAGCGTTCTTAGGAGGGGAGGCTTCTCCGCAAGGCCAGCGCCAGCACCTGCCCGACTGTGCGCACCTCCGAACTCAGGGGAACTAGTCTGTCGTGACAGTTAATTGTGTTCCTAAACAATGCCCTGCTAATGTCGCTGTTGAGGCAGGGTCCCATATGTAGCCAGACTAGCCTTGAACTGGAGATGGCCCCGCTTCAGCATCTGGGGTGCCAGGATTCCAGGTGAGAGTCCCCACGCAGTATTTTCAAGTGCATGCTGTAGCTCAGTACCTCTGGCCCGGAAACTGTCATCTGGAGCGCTTCCTGATATGAAAGTCTGAGCGGGAGCCCAAGCCTCCCTCCTGGACCTTCCCAGGAAGACCCCACCCTCTTGACTGGAGGGATTTTTCCAAATCATGGTGTGTGCCGAGTCCTTCCAGCACGCCGGAGAGCTGTGGTCAGAGAAAGGAAGCACCCTGCCCAAGCTCACCCAGTGAGCCACCCCCATAACACAAGGTCCTGTCCCTAAGAGTGGTTTCCTTTCTTCTAGGAGAGGAACCTCAAAGCATCTTTCCTGTAGTCCGTAGCCACCTGCACTCCAAGGAAGCTTGGAGAAATGTTTGTCCAAGTATTTTGTTCATTTTGCATCGGGTTACTGTAAACTACTGTACCAGACAACTTGTGTGAGATGGATCTGGTGATTTTGTTTCCAGAAAATCAGGGATGTGAAAATATTTAAAGCTCACAATGAACTTTACTGAATTACTTTTCACACTCTCCTTTCGTGAGCTGAAACGTGGAAGAGATGGAAATCGTCCCCGGCAGCAGCTCTGCTGACCTGATAGGAGGGAAAGTTGTATCAATTTCAGCTCCTAGGTCTTGAAGCTCCTGCGGGGATGTGCTTTTACTTCCCTGTTCTGATCTGTTTTTGTTTGGCTGGCTAGTTGGTTTGGTTTTGTTTTGTTTACAGGGTTTTTCTGTGTAGCCCTGGCTGTCCTGGACTCACTTTGTAGACCAGGCTGGCCTTGAACTCACAGAGATCTGCCTGCTTCTGCCTCCCTGAGTGCTGGGATCACAGGCTTGCCTGGAGGGAGGTTAGACCACAGGTGCCAGGTTACAAATGGTATTCTTTGGCGCTGAGGGTAATTACTAATGAGTTGCATATTTTCAAATAACAAGAAAAATCTTTAAGTGTTCTCATCCCAGTGAAATGATAACCGTTTGAGGTGATAAATATGCACAGAATCACTCAAAATTTAATCATTTACATATCATTTGCATGTATCTAAACACCATGCAGACCTCATAAGCACATGCAATTATATGTTTAATTTTTTTAATGTAAATCCCAGCCAGGTGTGCTGGCACACACCTTAACCCCAGCATTCAGGAGGCAGAGGCAGGCAGACCTCTGTGAGTTCAAGGCCAGCCTTGATCTACATAGGAGAGGTCCAGATCAGTCAGGACTGTGTAGTGAGAACCTGTCTCAAAACAACAATATAAAGCCATCCCATTTCCTGGACCATTAGAATCCTTGTTCAAGAAAAGAATACAGCTAATGTCTTCCCGGTCCTTCCAATGCCTGCTGCCAAGTCAGTTCCCAAACCTTAGCCTGGGGTTTAAGGCCTCCAGGATCAATCTTTTGCCCTGGCCAAACCTACCTCCTAGGAGCCCCTGAAAAGATGGGTGGTTCTGATATGGGTCTTACACATTCATAGTCCCACACCCATGCCCTGCTGTTTCACTGACCCAGAACTTTGTCCTGGTTCCCACACCACATGTTCACTGAGCCCGTGGTCCATGTTTGCCAGGGCTGGGTACTGTCCAAGGTCCTGGAGAGAAACTTCGGCTGTGATCCCCTGACTGAGAGGGTCTCACCAAGGAAGGAAGGTGGGTGGAATGGAGGGTACAGACACCCCATGCCCCTTCCCCTCCTCCTCCTTCCTCCTTCTCCACCCTCCTTTCCTGTCCAGGGTCTGGTAGCCCAATCTAGCCCCAAATTCTCTACATAGCCAGCCAAAGATGACCTTGAACTTTTGATCCTCCTGTTTCTACCTTCATCTCCTGGGTTCTGGAATCACAGGTGTGACCCATCCCTATACATCATACATACTTGATATAACAATGATGAAAATTTAAAGATCAAAAAGAAAAAATATCCTTTTGTCTTCAAAGAGTAGAAACTTCATCAAAGGAACGCAAGCAAAATAGCCAAGGAGATAGAGACAGCATCTCACAAAAGCAGGACAAACAACCCAGGCTGAGCTGGTGGGGACAGGACTGTGAAGGCCTTTAGCCTTCCCATGATGCAACTTCTGCGTGCCTCCACTTCCTCCTTTGCCCTCCCTGAGCTAGTTGTCTCTCTCGCTTTGCCTTTGGCCCTGAGTCCACCTCCCTGCATCTCAACCTAGAGGTATCACCAAGGGCAACAGGCTTATACAATCCACCAATCAGAATCTTGAGAGTGAGTGAGTCTGCCTGGCTTCCCTTTGCCGTTCAGGGAAGGTTTTAATCTTGGCCGTGAGTGAGCCTTTGAGCCCTTGACTCCTGGATCCACCTGTGGTTCAACCAGGGGAGGCAGAAGTGAGGCCAAGGAGAGCAGGTCAGATGGTGTGAAGGAGGTTGCCGCCCCAGGTGATTCATGTGCAGTTCCCCAGCTGTAGAGAGCAGTGCTTCTGGAAATATGCTCCTTGATCCAGCAGCCTCAGCAATGGCTTTAGTTTTGTTTAGAATGTCAGGCCTGGCCCAGCTGAGTCTAAAGCTCTAGGTAAGTTTCAGCCCATTGGATTCCATGTGTCCCAGAATGGGACCATCATCACTCTAGAGCAGAGACCCACCAGCTCTTCCTGGGAAGGGCCACACAGTAAATACATCTGGTCTTTGATATCTGTTTAGTGCAGCTGTTTAGGCCATAGGTCACCAATTCCAGAAACAAGGTCATAAAATTCCCTACCCAAGGAACAGCCTGAGGACAGCCACAGGACTGGGAAGGTATCTTGTCTCAGGGTAGGGCATCTGTGCTGGGCAGCCCACCGACCTTGCAGTAGAACATTTCATGGCACAGAAAATACCTGAGGTCTATAGATAGCTTGCTCAATGTTAGTTATGTTAGTTAGACAATCGCTTTGTAACAAGCTTGCCCTTGCTGAATATCATCCAATTATGTAACTGCTAAGCTGGGAATTCCGGCTCTGGCTCAAACCCCAATAAAAACCCTGCCATGCAGCTGCTTGGGGCTCTCCTTTCTGATCCACTGGGTTGGTGATGGTGGAGAGACAGAGCTCAAGCCTGAATGAAGCTCTTTGCTCTTACATACATGGTCTGGCTCCTGGTGGTCTCTGGGGACCTTAAGATCTGGGCATAACATGCTCACCTAGAAGGTGAAAAAAGTTTTGTCTTGAGAAAGTATCTATGGAGTGAGCAGAGAGTCACTTCAGGGAGACTGTTGACACCCCTGGGTCACAGGCCATGTGGAAACCTTGATTTCAGTCTGGTGAGACTCTGAGTAGAGGACCCAGCTTAATCTATCACCTGGCTCCTGACTCATAGAAAGCGCAAGACAGTACATGAGTTAGAATAACTTATCCCAGCCAATCATGGTGGCACACATCTTTAATCTCTGAGTTCGAGGCCAGCTTGGTCTACAAAGCAAGTCCAGGACAGCCAAGGTAACACAGAGAAACTCTCTCTCAAAAGAAAAAAAGAAAAGAATAACCTATCCTGTAATAATAGAAAAGTAGCTAAGTATGGTCAGCAGTTTTCCAGTCTAGAGACATGGTGTGGGAAGTAGCTATATCATGTGTGAGCAAACAATTCGAACCCAAGAGCTACACAGAGGCCTGCACTACATAGGAGCAAAAGAGACTGGGAAGCCTGACAGTGCGCTTGGCGCCTGAGACGCAGACAGGAAGGGTGGTGTCTAGTTCCTACCAGTCCTTTGATAACAGGGATTCACAAGCCACGCATGTGAGTCGCACAGGTGAAAATACCACACTGCCACCAATCTGGAGAACCAAGTGAAAATGTCAAAGCTGAAGATCAGACCTGGAAGATATTCTCATCATTGTCCAAAACAAGGGACACATAAGACACTTTTGACAATGGGTTGTCTCTGAGATGCGGGGCTGAGGGGTTCAGGGGTTCAGAGGCTCAGGGGCTCAGAGGCTGGCTTTTCCCTCAAATGGCCTGTCTTAGTTGTTTACTGCTCCATAGCAAACAAACTCAAAACAGCATACTACAGTGCTAAACTTATTATTATTATTATTTTTTAGATAGGGTCTCACAACTAAGGCCTGCCTGGGAATTCATTTTACAGCCTAGACTGCCTACCCCTCAGAAGCACTAGAATTATGAGTATGCACCATCGCACCAGGAAAGGGGGCTGAAGGGGATGGTGATTGTAAAGATGATTCAGCATATAAAGCTGCTTGCCACACAAGCCCAGAGACCTCAGCTTGAGCTCAATAGCCCATGTGAAGGTGGAAGGAGAAAACAACTGCACAGTTGTCCACACGTGTGCTATGTCATACGTGTGGACATACTGATACGGCATGCACACACACGGTAATAAAGGTTTGTGGGGGTTTTGTTTTGCTTCGTTTTTACATTTTTCCTATTGTACAGGGGATGGAATCCAAGGCCTTGTATATACCAGACAAAAATTTGGTTTCTGCTTTTTTGTTTGTTTGGCTTTTGTGGTTTTGTGTGTATGTATGTTTGTTTGTTTGTTTGTTTGCTTGTTTGTTTGAGATATGGGCCCATCTATCCCAGACTGATCTCAGACTTACCATGGAGCTGGGAATGATCTAATTTCTGTTCCTCCGGCCTGCTCCTCCACCAGTGCCAGGCTAACGGGTGTGTACCAACACACCTGGTTTTATGAGGTGCCAGGGATGGATTCCAGGGCTTCATGCAGGCCAAGCAAGCACTCCGGCAACCGAGCTTCACCCCCTAGCCCCACTTGAAGTGCCCCCCCCAAGGCCACTTTGTTGCTTTGTCATTGCAGTTCATTCCTCTTTCTGGACGTTTCCCTCCTGCCTGTGGTACTTTCCACATAACTGAGTGGCTTGGATATGAGAGGCTGACAGCCACTTCTTCACTTGGCATTGGCCAGAAAAGGAACCACATTTCCTGGGTTCGGTGGCTTGGCCAGGAGCCCACCTTGCTGCTCTGAGGTATGGCTCCAGTGAATTAGCCAAAGGTCACATGGGGAAGTGATAAGGGGACAGGGCCTGACTAATGAAAACCTGCCAGTGTCCTCCCAACCCCACACGGCCTAGCGGTCACCTATACGGGACCATAGAACCTTATTTGTCTATTCTGCTATAACAAAAATGCTATAGGCTTGGAGGCTTAGAGACAGCAGATATCTATTTCTTACAGTTCCGGAAGCCAGGAAGTGTATCGTGTAATTCAAACGCTGGCTTCTGTACCCTCCCCGTTGCAATCCTTGTTCTGAGAATCTCCTGTCTTAATGTTGCGTAAACACTGCTCCCCAAATGTCCCGATATGCCAATAAAGCAGCTTACAGCCAATTGCCGAGCAGGGGAGCGAATAGGGCTGGACTTCCGGCCAGCGGCCAGCGAGGGGAGGAGGAGTTAGAAGAGGAAGTAGAGGATTCAGCCAGGAGACTGAGCCTTGGGCAGATGTTCAGGAGGGACCAGGAGACAGTACAACAGCAAGGAAAGCTACAAAGTGCAAGTATCTCTGGAATATACACTGAGAGGAAGCCAAATTAGCATAGAGGGTTAAGACTAGGGTAATAACTGCTCGATTCTTGTGTTGTGAAGGTTATTATTAAACATACAGAAAAGAGTCTCAGTTATTTATGTAATAGCCGGGTTTGGAGAAACAAAGAAACAAGCACAGTTGTATAAAAATAACCTTGACAAGGAAGTGTGAAGAGCAGATGAAGTCTTGAGTGAGCGTGTATTGTTGACAGTTGTTGACATGAGAACAGCCATGTCACAGATGGTGACACCTTCACCTAGTCTGAATACAGACATGGACAATATGAGGCATGTGCAGACATACCTATGACAGCTTCCTCATCCTGGATGACCTCAGCCTGAGCCTGCTCCCCTCTACCTGCTCCTCCTCAGAGACCACCTACCTAGACTAGCTAACCTGCTTCCTGGCTCCTGCAGTAGTTAAATCCACTCTGGTCCCAGTCTGCTGCACATCTCCATCAGAGAACATACAGGTCCGTGGACCCCAGCTTTGTTTTCTTTCTTTCTTCTTTCTTTCTTCCTCTCTTCCTCTTTTGGTTTTTGAGACAGGATCTCACTATGTAACCTTGACTAGCCATGTAGACAAAGCTGGCCTCAGAGTCATAAAGACATCTACCTGCCTCTCCCTCCTGAATGGTGAGATTAAATATGTAACACACCACACCCATCTGGATGGTGAGTGGTAATGCCATTATTGGCTCCTACTGTTTTCTTGCGGTTTCTGTGACAGCTGGCAGCTCCAGACATCAGAAATCTACTCCTTCCTGGAAATCAGAAGTCTGAAGTGCAGATTACAGGAGGGCTGTGTATTCCGGGCTGAGAGCTCCGGAATAACTCAGGGTCCAGTGACCCCAGGGCCCTATAGCTTATGGCTGCATGAACTCAACTCCCTCTTCTATGTCCTGTGACCTCCTTCCATCCCTTGGGGTGTTTGTTTGTTTGTTTTGGTGGGGTTGTGAGGTGAGGGTTGAGAAGAAGGGTCCCACACTTCAAAATCATTTGCTCAAACATTAAAAAGACAAAAAAATATAGAGAGATGGCTTTGTGGTTAAGAGCACCTACTGGTCTTGCAGAGGACCTGAGTTCGGTTCCCAGCACCCATGAAGGAAAGTTCACAACTGCCTGTAACCCCAGCTGCGGATGATTTTGAACTCTCAATTCTCCTGTTTTTACCTCCCAATGCTGGGACTGCACATGTGTATTACCACACCCAGCCTATACCATGCTGGGGGTCTGTCTCTATATGTGCTAAATGGTACTCATGTATGCTAAGCAAACATACTACCAACAGAGCTTCACCCCAGTCTGGCTTCTCTGGGTCATGAGACCACCTCTGCCTGTCTCTTGTGCTTGGATTTAGAGCCCCATGGGTGACCTAAAACAAACACCTCCAGAAGTTCTTAAGGTGCATCTTCAAAGACCCTTTAACCAGATAAGGTTTTGCTCACTGCTTCTGCATGGCCACACAACTGACTTTGCCAAGCTCCCAATCAAAAGCACAGGTCCCACTGGGGACAAATGACATCTCCTCTCTTCAACAGAGCTACAATGACAACATGCTTCATTAACCCCATATCAGAGCCGGAGAGAACTCCAAAGAAACCAGGCCAGGTTCCTGGGATCAGAGCAGCCGGACAGATAGACGCTCCTGCTCCTGCCCACAGCAGTGCCCGCACCCACCACTTCCTGTGGCTGGGCGATGACATAATGCCCACAAGGGGAGTCAAGCATCTTGAATGGCATCCTGGGGATTACAGGGCTGTTGTCCTAAGATGCACAGCCCCCTCCCGTAGCTTCCGATCTGCCGGCAGAGAAGATTTCACTCTTGCCAGGACCTCAATTAAGAAGGAGGTGGTCCGCCAAATGGTGCATTCTGGGGCCTCGGCAGCAAGCTCTCTATGCAGCTTGTCTCCGCCAAGGGAGAGACTTCCCAGAAAGCTAGAAAGCAAGCTGCTTCCAGACAAGAGCCCAGCCAGATGCTGGTTGGAGTCATTAGGTCAACAGTAGTGAATGACACGTGGGCCCAGCAGTCCTGGGCTGCTGTGCCTGAGGGACACTGGTAAGAATGAAGCCTGTGACAGCTGGGGACACTGCGCAGAACAAGGGGGAAAGGAAGACCAGAGGGCCAAGGAGGACTGGACAGGCGTGGGAGGCAGGAATGAGAAGTTAGGTTAGACATGGGCTCTCTTCCTAGCTCAACTGCTAATTAAGCTGTGTGTGCTCGGAATTTTCTACAGAGCTTTTTAGGATTCAGAAGAAAAAGACACATGATCCAAGAAATGGGGGAATGGGCAAAGAGTCTGAACAGGCACTTTGCAAAAAAAAAAAAAAATACAGATGGTCAGAAAACATACAAAAAGATGGCTGATCTCCCTAGTTAAGAAAAAAACAGATTTGTAACGAGAACATAAGTGGGAATTTAGTGGAATCTGAATCAAATCCCCAGATAATAGCATCATTAGCAGCACCAATTTCTTAGTTTTGATCTTCCTTCCTTCCTTTCTTCGTTCTTATTGTCATTGTTGTTTTAAGATAGGGTCTAATTATATAGTCAAGACTGCTCTCAAACTCAAAGTGATCCTCCCCTCAGCCTCCTGGGGACAGGAATTATAGGATGAAGGGCTTTTATCGTTGTCATTGGTTGGTTGTGACTCTCATTTTGTTTTTGTTTTGGGGCTTTTTTGTTTGTTCGTTTGTTGGGACACCGTCTCACTGTGCAACCCTGGCTGGCCTGGAACAAATGTGGACCACACTGGCCTCAAGCTCGCAAAGCTTTTCCTGCCTCTGCCTGTCAAATTGTGGGAGTAGAGCCACACGCCATTATGCCTGGATTAAATATCTTTGACTCTGGGCTGCCATCTCCTTGCTCAGCCCTCAAAGGTCCAACTTTTCAGACTCCAGCGCCTTCATTCCCAGGGCTGGCCCGCTCTGGGTCGCATCTTCACCAGCTTCATTGTCCATAGCTTAGAGTACAGCCCGGACAGCCCGGTGTGATAACAGAGCTGGAGAGAAAGGCAGGGTTCTGAGACGGGACCTTGACTGAGGCCACTACAGCTCAGGAGGAGGTAAATGTGGGTGGCCAACTTCACCCAATCCACTAATCCCTGGTAGACCACGGAACACGTCATGGACCAGAGTCTAAACAGGTGGGATAGTTGGAAGCACGTGGAGCTGAGCGAGAAATCTGAGGCGCACGGGTGGATTTCTAGGGAGCTTCCTTCAGAGCAGTGTCCCTTCCCTAAAGAGACCATCCTTCCTTCCTCAGCTCACTCAAGGCCATGGGTTCCTTCCTGCTCTTGTTTCTTCAGATCCTTACCCTGAAACCCAAATTATTCTAAGCGCTGTCTCAGCAGGGCTGGAGAGATCACTCGGAGGTTAAGAGCGCTGGCTGCTCTTCCAGACCCCCCAGCAAGCTCATGGTGACCTGTAAGAAGATATGGACTGACACATCACTCTGCCTTGTCCACTTTTTGCTTTTCTCTCAACCAGTTTTCCCATTTTCCACTATCTTCTTTTTCTAGTGTTTAGCTATACTCCTATCTCACCCTTTTCTTTTTATTACTTATTTATAATTCCTGTGTGTGTGTGTGCTCGTGCGTGCGTGCGTGTGTGTGTGTGTGTGTGTGTGTGTGTGTGTGTGTGTGTAAGCTAAGGGCTCCATTGCCCGTCTTCCTTAGTCACTCTCCATCTTAGTTTTTCTGACAAGATCTCTCACTGAGCTTGGATGAGCTTGGACTGTCCCTTTGGTCAGGTTGGCTGTCTGGCTGCCTGGCTGCCTGGCAAGCCTTGGCGGTGCTCCTGTCTGTACCTCCCCAGTGTTGGGATTGCAGGTACACCAAGCCTGTCATTTCACATGGGTGCTGGGACCCGAGCTCAGGCCTTCCCGCTTGGGAAGCACACACTTTACCATCTATCTCCCAAGCCCCTTCAGTCTTTGGTTAGTCAATGAGGTCAGCCATTCTCCCTAAAGGACTGTATTTCTGGTGTCCCTATCCTGGTGGCCCCTCCACTTGACTACAGCTCCTGTGGCTTGGGCGTCAGGCCTGTTTGCCCACCATTCCCAACTCCACAAGATGGAGAGGAAGTCGTTGGCTTGAGGCAGACAGCAGGGAAGGCAAGATAGCTCAGCCTGGGCTTGCACCCTGTCAAACGGTTTACCTGGATATTCTGTGCCTACAGAGCCTTGGGGCTATGTCCAGTTAGGAGGGTTCACTGACCATGTGGCCACCAGAGGACAGAACCTCTTCCAGATCCAACTAGAAAAACCTTAGAAGTGGGCTAGTATGGCATATAAGCCCACTTGCATGGCTAGAGAGAGGATAGCCAAGCAGTGGCCCTGCAGAACCACAAGGTTCAAAACATCAAACTAATAGGACATCCCTGTTTGGAAGGAGAAAGGGTCCCAGCAAACCAGACAGTAGGTATCTGTCTACATCATCCTGATGGCCTGTTCTTGTTGCACATGACGATGGGCAGGCAGGATCCCGTGTGACCTTCTCTCCTTTCCTCTAACACACAGCTTCTACCTTCCCCCACCCCACCGCAGTGGCTGGCCCTCACTGCTCACACCCGGCAGCCCTGACTTCAGGACTCTGGCTTCTGGGATGCTGCTGAGGTCTGACTCTTGGACAGCCAGCCCAGCTGGAGGATGCTACTTTAGATTTAATGCTTCAGGTTTTGATGTGGGTAGTGGTTTGTTTTTCCAGACAGGGTTTCTCTGTATAGCCTTGGCCGTCCTGGACTTGCTTTGTAGACCGTGCTGGCCTCAAACTCTCAGAGATCTGCCTGCCTCTGCCTCCTTGAATGCTGGGATCACAGGTGTGCACCACCGTGCCTGGCTAACACTTCAGGTTTTGAGAGCCTATCCATCTGGAAAATGCAGGATCTGTGTGGGAGAGAGGACGGGTTCTCAAGTCTCCCCAAGACGCCGCCGCTTTTCAAAGGACTACAAACTCTTCACAGCTAATAAACTCTTAGAAGTCTCCTTCCCCAAACCCCTTCCATCCAAACGAGACCACAAGTGTAGAGCTGGGGAGATGACTTAGTAGGTAAACCGCTTGTCACACAGGCATGAGGGACATGAGTTCGAATCGCTGGAAGCCACGTGTAGCTAACTGGGGTAGCGCACCTGAAATTCCAGCGCTCCTATGATAAGGTAGGTGGAGGCATGAGGATCCCAGGGGATTTGTAGGCCAGCCTGGCGGGCAGAGCAGAGAACAAGAAACCCTCTCTCAGACAAGGTGGAAGGTGAGAATGGACACCTCAGGTTTTCCCCTGAACTCCACATTTGTGCTGTGGCATGTGAATACCTGAACGTATGGGCACACACACGCAGACAGACACACAGACATACACAGACACACACACACAGAGACACACACACACACTACATTACATTACATTACATTACATTACATTGCATTGCATTACATTACATTAATTAGTAATAACTTTTGAAAGCTCAAGTCAAAGACACTTCTGCAACTCCATGAATATCTTTTTTTTTTCTTTTTTGTGCTTTCATCTACAAAATGCTTCACCTTTACATGTGACCAATCACCAGTGGAAATGAATCTCGTGCTACCTTCAGGTATGTTGGGGGTGGGGTCCTGTTGCTGAAGCTAAACACTTCAGGGCACTGGAGAAGTCAAGACTGAAGCAATTCTTGTAAAACTGACTGACCGCCTCTACCTGGCTTATCTAACGGGCTCTCACCCTGATGTCTGTATTCGCCCCGTGTAATCTTCCTTCTATACTCTGTTCATAATTTTAATTCCATATCCCAACCCCAGGGCCACTAGCAAGAGAAAGGCATTATTGTGGATGAGCCAACGAAGCCCGCAGGCTCGAGACGCGATTGTTGGACACAAAAGCCCCTCTGTGAGCGGCGGAGCCAGTGCCCCGCATGTTGGGGCAGAGAGAGAAGGGTACTCGCTGTGCCCATGCTCTGTGGGACCGTCCTGAATCTGTAAACAACCAAAACATAACATACAAGTTGTGGGGTTTTCCTCTTAGCACGCTGGTGCTTTTTACTCAATGTGTTCCTTAAAGGGCTCTATGCACTGTTTTTTATTTGTTTGTTTGTTTTGAAACTTTCCGCATTTGAGCTGGATATGATGGTGCATGCCTTTCACCTTGGCAGAGGCAGGCAGACCTGTGGGAGCTCGTGGCCAGCCTGGTCTACAGAGTGAATTCCAGGACAGCCAAAGCTACACATTGAGACCCAGTCTCAAAAAACAGAAACTTTAGATAGATAGATAGATAGATAGATAGATAGATAGATAGATAGATAGATAGATAGATAGATAGATGATAGGTGATAGATAGATAGATGATAGGTGATAGATAGATAGATAGATAGATAGATAGATAGATAGATAGATAGATAGATAGATAGACAGACTTACTTCTGCTTTTGAATGGACTCCACCCCCTGGTTTGAATAGGTGTCCTTTCTGAATACAGGTTGATATCTGTGTCTGGGTGTTATAGCAGTCAGAAAAAGTGAATTCATGGTGTAATCAGTAACAAATAGACCTAAATCTATTAGTAAATAAATGGACCTAAAGGACATGGGTCCCACACTGCTCTCCATTCACAACCCTCTTGACCTCCAAGGATCAGCAGAAGGTCTGGGACTTCCAGAATCATCTCAGTGGATGGAGAGAACCCTGGAGGCCCTGGGGCAGCAATCACGTGATTCTGGCTAGAGATGTCACTTGCCCTTACGGTGTCAAGCAGCACCACCCAAGACTAGGGGTCCCCAGAAAAAGGACTCCGTGCTTCTGTTTGCCCTCTAGGAGAGGAGAGTGATCTACTGCCTTGCTGAGGCCCTGCAGGAATCTCACCTTAACACTGACCCATGAAACAGTGTCTCGGGAGAACCTCACAGCAAAGCACCCAGAGGCCTAAGCACCAATTATGAGCAAGACTCGGAATGAGACATAGACTTCAGGAAATAGTGTTTAGACGTGTAACCAGTGTCACGGGAGTGCTACAGAGGTCAGGGACACTGCTGTAATGCTAAACGGTCTTGTGCACAGGACCGTCCCTCAGAGCAAGATGTATGTGTTCACAACTGAACCACGGTTGCTGTCACTATGACCAAAATACCTGATGGAACAGCTTAAGGGAGGAAGGATTTGTTTGGGCTCACAACCTCAGGGGGTTCTGTCAGTGGTGGCCTGGCCCCATGTACTTGAGTAGATCATTCAGCAGCAGGAGCGTGTGCCCACGAGCTGTTCCTCACTTCCTGGTGAACAGGAATCAGAGGGCACAACAGAAAAGGGCCAAGGACAATATACTCCCAAAGATCCATCCTCGATGACCTGCTTTCTCTAAGTAGGTTCTACCTGCTACAGTTTCCAGAAGCTTTCAAACTAGCACCACAGCTACATGCCAACCTTTCAACACATGAGCCTTTGTAGCCAGACTTCTGGCTACTTTATTGGGTTCTTTTATCTACCTCCCTATACCACCCTATCCCTTCCAAGCCCTCAATACTGGGTAGGAGAGAAAGAAGGTTAGAGGGGAAAGGGGGGTGTCAGGATATCTCCAATCAGCAACCAACAACCAGCAACAGCAGCAGGAGCAGCAGGGGCCACAGCAGGGGGGAGGGGGACAGCCACTGACTTCAGGCAGTTATACCCTCTCAAGAGTTCCCAGAATTCAAAACATAAACTGTCTTCAGCTGGCAAAATCACGCTTCTGCCAGAACATGAGACAAACCATAGTCAGCTGCTGTGGACAGTCCAAAGCAGCCCCATACCCACACCAGGGATTAAAACAAAAAACACATTCCCATAACATTTCTGTGTTTTCAAAGAAACCAAAAAATAAAGCTCACTACAAGCCTTTGAGTGGGGAACAGTTCGTATCCAAACTGGCCCAGCATTGGAATAGCACAAAGTTCACACTCAGAAAACCAAAAAAAAAAAAAAAAAAAGGAAAGTAAAAACAAGTCCCCACCTTAGTCACTGTTCCAAGAGGCATCACCCTTCTCTGACAAGGCCACACCTACTCCAAAAGGCCACACCTCCCAATCCTTCAAATCCTTTCAAACAGTCCCACACCCTGGTGACTAAGCATTCAAATATATGAGTCTATGGAGGCCATTCTTATTTTAAACACCACAGTCCCCAAATCACAACAAACAAAATGTCTGCCTTCTGGTACATCCTACATACTGAATGAAGCCCATCAGAAGAACCACATAGGAATGACCTTGAGACAAGCCACAGCAGGGGCAGGCCAAAGCGACTGAGGTCATAGCTCTGATCACTGGTTATCAGTGGCCTTTCCACTTCCTCTCCTGTCGGGACAGCCAAAATGCAGTTATTGCCAGACGTCCTGAAGACAAACTGCCTCTAACCTGAGACCATTTGGCTAGAACCTTCAAGTTTACAAAGACCATGTTCACCTGGGCAGAAGAAGGAGCCAGCCCTGAGAACATTGATGTCCAAGTTTAAAATACACTACTACCACTGAATAAACCCTGGGCCTCTGGACCTCAGTTTCTCTGTCTGTAAATTGTCAGAATTCAATGGGACAACTTCCGAAGTCAGTTCAAAGCTCCTGGAATTTTTCACTTGGACCCCATTCTAGGTCCTCCTCTACCCTGAAACACACACACACCATGAAGACAGCACTTCACTTAACTTTTCTACTCTAATGGATTTGAGACAGGGTCTCCTGTGGTCCATGTGGGCCAAGATCTGGCTTAGGTTGAGACGACCTTTAGTTCCTGATCTACCTGCTGGGATAGGGATGGCAGGTCTGTCTGACAGGGTACCCACTCAGGAACTGCTAGAGACTCAAACCCAGGCCCAGGTCCTTTTTGGGGGGGAGGGTTTCTCTGTGTAGCCGTGGTTTCTCTTTGTAGGCTAGGCTGGGCTCGAAATCACAGGCATCCACCTGCCTCTGCCTCCATAAAAGTCAAACACAGGTCCTTCGATGCTTCGGGTATGCATTCTACCCATTGAGCCTAGGCAATACGAGGGAGGATCACCGAAGAGCAGGCAAGATTGTGGCCAGGAGAGTGGTTGGCAGAGGTGGTAGAGAGAGATAGTGTCCTGGTTAGTTTTACATCAACTTGGCAAATAAGCTAGAGTCATTGGGAAGAGGGACTCTCAATTGAGAAAATGCCCTCATAAGATCTGTAGTGCATTTTCTTGATTAACGATTGGTGTAGGTGGGCCTAGGTTCCTGGGGGCAACGTCACCCAGGGGAAGGTGGTCCTTGATGGTATAAGAAAGCAAGCTAAGAAAGCCATAAGGAACAAGCCAGTAAGCAGCACCCTCCATGGCCTCTGCTTCAGCTCCTGCCTCCAGGATCCTGCCCTGCTTGGGTTGCTGACTTGGTTTCTCTCAGGAGATTGACTATGATGTGGGACTTAAGTAAAAAACCACCACCGAGGCAGACATGGTGGTGCATGTATGTAATCCTAGCTCTTAGGAAGCTAGAGTTGAAAGTTCATGAATTCAAGGCCAAGCTGGGCCACGTAGTGAGTTTGAGACTAGCCTGTGCTACACAGTGAGTCCCTGTCTCAAGGAGGGACCTGAGGAACTCAGCTGGCAGAGGGTTTACGTAGCATAAATGAAGCCCTGGGTTCAAGAGCTAGCACTGCAGGAAAGTGGGCATGGTGCCTGTTTATAATATCAGAACTCTGGAGGTGCAGACAAAAGGATCAGAAGGCCAACGTCATGATACATATCAAGTTCAAGGCCAGCCTGGGCTACATGGGACTCAGTCTCAGAGGAGGGGGGAGAAGGAAGAAGGGGAAGTGGCAATATACACAGAGAAAAGAACATTTGTGTCTAGGAATGATGGAGGAGTGTGTGTGTGTGTGTGTGTGTGGTGTGTACACACATGCGCTGATTTTACTGTAACCAGAATTCACCTCAAAGCCACCATCAACATCTCAGAAGTATCATTTGCCCTCTGACTGATAGTTCAGACAAGGAAGAGAGGGCCTCACACACACACACACACACACACACACACACACACACCGGCCCCGCACGCTCCTCATAGTTCCGCCTGCTTCATTTCACAATCCAATAAAGCTTGACCGGGGCCTGGAGAGGGAGTCCGGGAGTTTAATGAAAAGCTGCTCCATCCAAACAATGACTCAGGCCTTTCGGGGAACAGGGGAGGGTGGCCCCCTCACCTTCTCCACGTGTGCCCCTGAGCAAGGGCAAACTGTACTCTTCAGCTTCTGTGTGGTGGTGTCTTTCCAGCTCTGCCGACAGCTCTTGGGGGAATGCCAGGCTGTGGTGTACCCCAGCACCTCTTGCTCAGGAGTATCCTCCTGGCTTGTTCATTCCTGAGTTCTTCCTGCAAGTGCTGTTTGGGGTTGAGGCTGTGAAGAAGCACAGGAGATGCACTCAACTGAGGGGTTAGAGTGCTTGCCCAGCTATGCACGAGGTCCCACCACAACACATGTGTGCACACACATACTCGAGCACATATGCACACGTATGGGCACACGCAAACACGGATACGCAGCACACGCATGCCCACCCAGGAATAAGACTCAGGCTAGGCAACGAGAGTATCACAGCATCTCATTGATCTGAGTCACTCACTCCCCGGCGGGACACCTACAAGTCACATTTGACCCTGAAAAGTTACATCTGTGAGCCCAGCACTCTGGAAGTGGAGGCGAAAGGATCAGGAATTCAGTGTCATCCTTGGCTACACGGTGAAGCAGGGTCAACCTATTTGAAAGCCTATCATTAAATAAAACACAAACCAAACCTTCTGAGGGTAGAGAGATGCTTTAGGAATTACAGCCATGGCCTGCTCTTGCAGAGGACCTGAGCTCTTACTCCAATTCCAGGAGATATGGTGCCCTCTTCTGGCACGCAAATGCACACATATACATATGCACGCATACACATGTATGTACATAATTTTTTAAATCTCTTTTTAATTGACTATATAGAAAAACCTAAAGAGAAACCTATAGATCCCAAGTACTGTCTATGACCTCCAGTGTCGCTCACGTCAGAACTGTCTAACCTTGTGACATTTCAGTGCAACGTTCTCATCAATAAAATGCGAAAGCATATGTGTCCCCCCCCCCAACATCTCTTAACATTTTCAGTAAATCTATGAGTTTCGTGTTGTATTCCTAGCTACCATGGGGGCTACCATGGGGTGGCATTCAGCCCACAGACTTGCCGGCTGGATACACCTAGCGTAAGAGAGGTAAGAATGGATGGAGAGGTGTCCGCAAATTGAAGGCTACAGAAGTCACACAGCCTATCAGGCCCTGCGTCGGGCCAAGACATCAGTCAGGGTGACTGGCTGTTCATTCCCTATGCAAAATGAGCCAGACTGGGTCAACGGAATCAGCCCCTGCGATGCGCCTCGAAGTCCAGGGGGTTCTCGCTCCTGCCCCAGCTGTCAGCTCCACGGCTCCACACTCCCAGCAGGAAGAACTGACAGAACTGCAGCCCCCGCTATCTGCCCAACCGTGAGCTGTAGGAACCATCTGGCAGGACGAGGCTGCAGAGATTCCCATGCACAGTGAGACATAAACTGCTGGGACAGAGGACGCCCAGGACTCTCCCAGGGCAGTGATGGATTTGAAGCGCTACATGATGCTGCGATGGGTTCCATTTAATGGTTTAGGCCACAGACAGTTTCTTCCACAGAGATGAACAGAAGCCAATCCCCTGGAGGCAAAATCTCCTACCTGACTCCTGAATACACCAGGGACTTTGCCACAGCATAGCATACTGAGAGACTAGAAGTTGATTTTTCAAGCCACACGAGGTAGTCTGAATCCGGCAATTTCACGATGCCTGGATGGTATCTGCACACATCCACATGCACACACCACACACATATATGCACAGGTATGAAATAAATAAACCCTGTCAGGTTGACAGTGGCTACTAATGATCAGAGCATGTGCCATCATCCTAATTGCTACATGGGACAGTGTCACTGCCTAAAACCCCACGATCAGCTTGTTCTCCCCCAAGCCTCACTCCCGCTGGATGCAGCATGTTGGCCTTGAACTTGCCGTCCTCCTGCTTCTACCTCTGAAGGGGTTAGAGGCATGTGCCACCACGTCCAGCTGAGGTCTTTTTGCTCCGACCATGTCTTAACAGTACACTGCTAAAACTCCCAAGTCAGCTAATTTGGGAGGCGGGGGTGAGGTGAATAAAGGTTAATAGATCACCCAATAACTCACCTCGCTGAGCAGTGAGGGGGCTGCATCACTGCTGTATACACTGAACTCTGGAGACAGAATCATGTTTCTTGAAGGATAGACAGATGCGAACAAACCTGCTTGCTTAGGAGAGAATAAATAAATAAACACTGTGTAATTGCCATTAGTGGTTGTTCTTGGGAAAGGAGGTGCTGTGATGGCTCAGGCCTATAGCAATAGCACTTGCAAGGAGGAGGCAAGAAGCTCAGGAATCCAGCCTGGGATACATGAGACCCTGCCTTAAAAAAAAAAAAAAAAAAAAAGCTTTCTACTGGGACAGAGAACAGCTTGTAAAATGGTGCAGCCGAAGAGAAACGACAGCCTTCAGGTCATGAGACTTTAAGCGCAGACTCATAGGTGTGGATCTGGTTTAGAATTCTGATGACCTCTTCCGAAAAGAGGGAACTTTGTAGGCGCTGAGGTAAGAGGATTTCTGTTCTTCTTTGATTAAGTGTGGAGTCTGAGGTTCTCCCTCTGAGCACCACCCTAATGAGGGGACTGTCCCCCAGGCAGGGATATTCAGCATCAAGGTAAAGTCAAATAGGTTTGTAGGATGACCCATTCACCCAGAACCATCCTCGATAATTCTTGGATGGAAATTCGACTGCCGTGACCCTGATGGGGGGAAACCAACATCAGTGGGATCACTAAAAGGAAGGAGGAGGAAGGTTCCAGGACAGTCACACTGGCTAGGGACCTTAAGTTCAGCCAATAGTCAGGGAGAAGTAAGTCAGGGATATTAGGGTTCATTACCACTTCACTTTGCACATCAAGATATTACGTATGGGCTGGAGAGATGACTCAGAGAATAAGAGCCCTGACTCCTCTTATTCCTGCGTTCAACTCCCAACAATTACAGGGGGGCTCACAAACCTCTATAATGAGATCTGGTGCCCTCTTCTGGCTTGGAGGCATACATGCAGGCAGAACACTGTATACATAAATAAATAAATAAAATATTTTTTTTTAAGATAGTAAATATGAGCTCATGAACGGATCACATTTTTTTTCTTTCTTTTTTCTTTTTCTTTTCTGTTTTTTGGCTTTTCAAGACAGCGTTTCCCTATGTAGCTCTCTCCGCCTGGGAACTCACTCTGGAAGACCAGGCTGACCTCAAACTCAGGAATCAGCCTGTCTCTGCCTCCTGAGTACTGGGATTAAAGACCACCTCTTAGTGGATCACATTTCAGCTGCATCAGAGGGGAGGGCTTGGCTCCGGAGAACCTGACCTTTTGCCCCACGAGCCAGCACTGTGTGTGACCCCTGTGTGTCAGCCACTGGCATCTCATAGAAGGGAGGACTGTCTCACCGCAGCACCCGATAGCAATTAGGCAGATTGAACCCACGGGATGCATGCTAGGCTGTCTAAACACGCCCTGGATGTGGGCCCCTGAATGCAAAAACTGAAAATAAAGGAATGCAGGTTTTGAAAGCTGTCATCTAATCTCAGAAAATGTGCCTTTTGAGACTGTGTTTTCAGGAAACTTTCAAAGAGAAAGATTGCTCATTCATAATTGGAATTTGCGAGTGAGATGGCTTCTTCGGAGCTTCTGGGCTTTTCTCCAAGGTTTTCTGGTATTTAGCTGATCGAAAGGCCCTCCGTAAAAAAGCAATATGATTGCCATTGTTTATTGTAATGAAAGTCAGGTGCGCTGCTAATGCTACATTCATTATTAAAAACTTACATTTCAGACAAGCTTGCCAAATTATGGCTACTACCCACGGTTATGTGCAAAACTGGTCAGTAATATGCTAGCAAGAATGTCATGCATGGACAAGCATGATGGTGCACACCTGTAATCCCAGCCCTCGGGACACTGGGGCAGGAGGATTGTGGGTTGGGAGCCAGCCTTGGCTATTGTAAGATTCCGTCTAAGAAAAAAACAAAAACAAAACAATATCAAGCTTAGAGTGGGCGTGGGTGGAGTTTTTTCTGTGCTGTGTGGATGGCCTGGTGGTGTCATAGGTTCTGGGCAAGTAGAGCGGGAGGCCGGAGACTAGAGACCGATGTCTGGTCCGAGGAGACACTATGACAGGAGTAGAGACTGCACTGGTGCCACTCTGGCTAGTGGCCACGTGCCTTGAACTCGGGCAGTCCCAGAACTGGAAAGCCACAGAAGCAGTGTCCTCTGTCAGGACGGGGTCCACATGACCCACTGTAGCCTTCCAGGACTGTAAGAAGAGGCATCTTTTCTACTGTAAGACATTTATTGAAGCCTCTGCCTTCTCAGGCTCGGATGATGCTCCTATCATTCGACAGTGTCAGCTGGTCAAGGGTGGACCAAGAAGTGTCCAGGTGCTGGCTGTGGTGGCATATCCCTGCAATGCCAGCACTCGGGTGGCAGGAGCAGGAGAATGAAGAGTTTTAGGTCAGCCTGAGTTCTGTCAGCTTTTCTCAGAACCCTGGGAGCTAAGGACGCAGCCCAGGGTGCCCTCAACTAACTCCTGCCACACAGAGAGGCCTGAGTGTACTCCTCAGCACCACACACAGAAATAAAGAGGAGCCAGCTGTGTTAGTGACATGTCTTATTGCAACAGAACACCTTACAGAAAGCAAAAAACGTGAGGGAAGACCAGTTTAGAACCGTTGGTGAGTTTACAATCCACCGTGGATACGGAAGGCGTGGCAGCAACGGCGTGAAGAAGCTCATCGCATCGCCTCGGAGTCAGAAAACCGAGAGGGAGCACTGCGCAAACTCAGCTCACTTCCGCCTTTTTACGCTGTCAGGACTCCAACCCACAGCGTGCTACTGCTTCTTCCGACCTCGGCCTGCCCAGCGCTCCTCATCAGTCTGTGGTCTGTGACCATCTGCTCAAGCCTTGAGTTTGTACATCTTCCAGTCTTGAGCACCTTTTACAAAATACTGCGTGTGTGTGTGTGTGTGTGTGTGTGTGTGTGTGTGTGTGTGTGTGTGTGTGTGTGTGTGTGTGTGTGTGTCTGCCAGGATGCGTGTGTGGAGGTCAGAGGACAGCTTGCGGAAGTCATTTCTCTCCTTCCACTGTATAGGTCCTGGGTATAGAATTAGGTAGTCAGGCTTAACAATGAGCACCTTTGTCCACTGAGTCAACGAACCTCCCTCCAGCTTCCCTGCCCATGCAAACTGGCTGAGCCCTGGACCTTGGGAAGAGTTGCCCTTCTCACTCCGGGACCCGGTGCCAGCACCGCAGGACCCCCCTGAGGTGGTGACCACCTCTAGCATCGCGGGCTCTGTGACAGACAGCATAAGGCTGAAAGGCTGCTGTGCCTGCTGCAGAGTGTTTTCTTCTTGGAGACACACTTAATGCTGGCAGCCTTTTATGCTGACTGAGGACTGATCAAAACAGCATCCCCAGATATGGAATACACTGTCTCCACACTCTAAAGAGAATTCCTACACGTTGTCCGCCCCTCCCCCCCCCCGCCTCCTTATCACTATGGGGACTATAAATCATGTGTTCTTTATCCAAAATTCTTGAGACCAGAGCGTTTCCATTTCAGATTCTTTTGGATTTGGGAATATTTGTACAGACATAATTAGATGGCTTAGGGATGAAAGCCAATCTGAAACTCAAAATTCATTCGTGTTTTATATATACCACATACACAGAACTTGAGGGAATTGTACGCAGTATTTTTTAAATAATTGTATACGTTGGAGTTTCACTTTGGGAGACTATGAGGTGGCTCAGTAAGAATTCTTTCTCTCCAAACACAGGGACCTGAGTTTGAGTCCCCAGCATTGACATAAAAAGCCTGGCATGGTTGGGTGTGTCTGTACCCGAGAATTGCATGGAAGTGACAGGTGGGGCAGATGGTCAAGGTCATTCTCAGGAGCCTGCCTACATTAGGGCTGAGTGAAGCCTGGGGTGGGTAGTGTCTGGGTAGAGAAAGGCCCAGGAAACACCGCTCCGGGGAAGCCGAAGCAGGCGGGTGAGCACACCACAGGAGCTGAGGACTCAGAAGCTCCAATCTCAGCCAAGCCCAGTGCACATAACCCTCACTGGGAAAGCCATAGTGACATGAGGTGCTGGGTGTACAGCCAGGGCCTAGGGCACCCCTGGCATCCAATGATGCCAGAAAGAGCAAAAGCCAGCCACACCGGGGCCAGCGAGAAAGCCTCTTCCTTCTGTGTGCTCACTCCAGGGCATCGATTAACGAGGCTTAACTATAGACTCGCCACTAACGTGAACCTGCTAACGAGCCCAGCTCCATCAGCACTGAGCAGGTGACTGGCCAGGCAGAGTGGTGTGCACCTGGAATCCCAGAACTGGAAAGCAGAGGCAGGTGAATCGCTGCGAATCTGAGACCAGCCTGGTCTACAAGGCTAATTCTAATCCAGCCAGGACTACAGAATAAGACTCACATAATAATAGTAGTAGTAGTAAAAGAATAATAATGGTAACAGTGATTTAAAATAAAATTCCTGCAGGCTAGATTTTGACACAGGCTGGAAAACTCAACACAGCACTGCAAACGTTGGAGATCTTCTTTCCAGACAGGGAGGGAGTGGGATAAATCCGCAACAGCCACAAAACGTGCATCTGAAGCTATTAATCCTTTCCAACAGAGACAACTTCTGGCTTAGCAGGCTCCGGGGGGCTGCTACTCCACTGAGCCTGCAACAGCCGGTGTCATCTTGGATCCTGTGCTTTGTGTGTCAGGGCGGTGATTAAATGGTTAAATGGAGCTGTGGAGGGAATTCCGCCCCTGCCTCCTCCTTGTCCCTGAGGGGAGCCTCACCCTCCTCAACCCTCCCAGCCGCTTCTTACTGCAGCGGCAGAGTGGAGAGTAAGGTTTTCCCAACTGCTCTAACCACCCCCCACGAGCTAACATTGTGTGTGTGTGTGTGTGCGCGCACGCGTGTGCCACAGTGGGCAAGGATGCTCAATTCTTGAGTATGTCCATCTCACTTTTTTCCATGTGAATCATGGATATTGTGCTGTGTGGGGCTTATAGACCCCAGGGACTCCTGCCAGCCAACTGGGAGACAGGGTACCATTGTCTATCTAATCCATCAGGGCCTCTTTCTAGATGAAGACACAAAAAGGCCCCATACTAAATGAAGACTGTAGCATATACCCTTTAATAAAGCTGGTACTAACTATCCTCTGTTTTTTTATTCCTTTTTTTTTTTAAGATAGGGTCTCATGTAATCAGGTTGGCCTTGAACTCCCTATGGAGCCCAGTACAACCATGAACTTTTGATCTTCCTTCCTCTATCTCCCAAGAGTTAGTACGCTAGGCATGTGTCACCAGGCCTGGCTTCCTTGGATGTTCTAGACATAGAGTGGAACTACATTTCTCAAAACTTTGGAAGCTGTAGTCTGGATGTGTGAGGGTCTCCAGCAATACGGCTTTGGGTCCCCTAAAATAAACACAGGTAGCAACAGAGCTAAGTAAAATTAATCTTGTGCCCACACAGCAAAGAGCCACATCTGGCCTCTCTTGTTCTGGGTCTTCTCATGCCCGTGAGGACCAGGGGGCCTGACTCTGTAAGAGCGCATTCTGGAGCTGGAGAGATGGCTCAGTAGATGGCTCAGTGCACTGACTCATGCTCGTAGCTCACAATCACCTGTCACTCCGGCTCCAGAGGGATCCAATGCCTCTGGCCTCTGCAGTCACCTGCAGGCACATACCCATCCCCCAACACAGGCACACTTATAATTAAAAATAATAAAAAAGAAATCCAGCACCCCATGTCCCTCGGACTGGTCTGAACAGTTTCTGTCTTGCAGGTCCTTTGGGGCCATGTTCCCTTTAACTCCTCATTAGGCCATCCTACCTGACTGATTTATACTGTGACTTAACCTTTGGTTTTATTTAGTTTGTATTTGTGCCAGGAGAGAGCATGAGGGACAGATATTCTGCTTGAAGTTACATGTTAGCCTAGGGTAAGTCTGCATTTTCTTCTAAAAGAGATGGACAAGCTCACTCCCGAAGGCTCGGACCTGTCCAAAAACTCTGGAAACCCAGGCCTACAATGCCTTTCTTTCCCAAGAAGGGCCCTGACCTCGCTGTTGTACACCTACCTTGCTGGGAAGCTCAGCCTTTGGTGCTACTCAAAACTCCACCCAGTATGGAGCTTCTCACTGCTCCAAACACCTGGCATGCCACACCAAATATTCCACACACCATGCCCGGAGACTGGACTGCTGCCTGGGCTGGGCTGGCTGTGCGCAAATGACCACAGGTGACAGGGTCCTCACCAACTAGCTCTAACGGCCAGCTCACCCTGTAGTTTCTTGGACCATCCCTGCCACCAGTTGTTCTGGGTAGAATGTCCTAAGCAGCAAACACTCTGGGATGCACAGTGCTTAATAGAATGTTCTGTCAATACCTGCCCAAGCTGGGGATAGGAAAAAGCTGAGCCTCCTTTCGTCATGAAACAGCCTGTCAGAGCTTGGCTTACTCTAAAGTTAAAATGGTCCATGATGAGTGTCTCTGGCTGGGCCAAAAGGACCTGGCCTTTGTTCCCACAGCCATTGTTCTCCATCAGCCATTGACTCTGGGGTTTCCTAGGACAGGATATTTTGTTTATTTTTGTTTGTTTGTTTTCTTTGTTTGTTGAGACAGGGCTCACGTAGCCCAGGCTGTGGCCTCAGACTTGCTGGATAGCCTGGGATGATCTTGAAGTTCTGGTTCTTCTGTCTCTAGCTCCTGACTGTTGGAATTCACAGGTATGTGCCACCATGTCCACTTGAAGCAGAGGGCTTCTGTAGCTGAGGCCATCATCCCTGGAGGTCTGAACAGCCAGCCAGGGGCTTATCTGAAGAGAGCTCTCCAACACTGGAGCGTGTTCTCCCTGAAGGGCTCTGAGCAATACATCTCCATGTCCACCACATACTATAGCACAGTGATTTAATGTTCTGATAACCATACATAAATCATCTGCTTTGTAATTGTACACATTCTTTCATATTTATTTCTCTTTACTTATGAGTATGAATTGTGTGCCTGTATGAATTTATGTGTACCACATGCATGCAGGTGCTTGTAGAGGCCAGCAAGCATCGGATCCCCTGGAATTAAGAGTTGCACATAGTTGTGAGCCACCTAATGTGGGTGCTGGGAACCAAACCTGGGCCCTCTGTAAGAACAGCAAGCACTTAACTATTGATCTAGCTCTCTGGCCTGCAATTGTACATATTTTAGTTTATGTGTTTAAAATATTCTTTTTTTTAAAGATTTATTTATTTATGTATACAATTTTCTGTCTGTATGTACACCTGCATGCCAGAAGAGAGCACCAGATAACATTATAGATGGTTGTGAGCCACCATGTGGTTGCTGGGAATTGAACTCTTGACCTCTGGAAGGACAGATAGCGCTCTTAACCTCTGAGCCATCTCTCCAGCCCTGTTTAAAATATTCTTATGGAAAGGGGTTTCCTGAGCTGTCTAGGGCTCTGTGGTGTAAAGCAGGTGAGCCACCTTCTGATTCAGAAGCAGGAACAGCACCTTTTTTCTCAGCAACTTCTTTGGAAAATTGGCTTTATCTTTCCCTAGTAGCTTTCCACCCTCCTGTCCTCCATGATCTTCCGATACACCCATCACATCCATACAGTCCCATACCAGAGTTCAGATTCTGTTTTCATTTTCCCAGGATCCTTTTAGCCCTCGGCATAGAATATACATAAGGCAGACCCTGGTGTTCACTGAAATCCTGTATCCCCTTCTTCCAGAACCCACAAGTCTCCTAAGTTTATTGATCTTTCAGTTGAAGATGACTGACAAAAGTGATCCTGTACCAGCCTCTGGGACAACCAGCACCTCCTCCACATGTTCCTTCCCTTCCTCCAAATGGACGCAGTAAGTGACAGCCCAGCCTCATCTCCCCACCCCCAAAGAAAAAGGCCCTAAGATGCAGCAGTGAAAGGAAAGGAAATGAAAGGAGGCTGGTTCCATGATTTCCCGGGGAGAGCTTATATGCCCCCACCTGGAATTCCTACCTGTACTATTGGAATTGGGTTAAAACCATCACAGCCAGGATCCTTTAGTTTCAGTGCATCAGCTTATTTTGTGAATACATTTGGTGGCAGACCTTCCAGACTCTACTGATCTGGGCTCTTACTCCATCGAAGACTATTCAGTCTAGGACCTGAAGCCAGAAGTAGGTAATGAATTTGTCTAACCTCACACATGATGACTAAAATCGGACCCACAGCCTGCTATCACTGTCAATTTCCTTTCCCTTAAGCTAACCCACCTTCTATGGTCCTCCTTGTGTGGGTTTGTGCTGGACCCAAGAGGCCATGAGCTTTCTATTTCAGCAAGAGGGAGGGGTAGAGGGATGAGAGGGAACACATTTTCTTGGCCTGCATTAGTGAGCCATTAGCTAGCCACAGTGATCAAATGATCTGGAATGAACACTCAGCTCCATATCACAGGCATTTAAGGAGCAGATTTGCTTAAGACTCTTTCTAGCATTCATTATCTCCATTTAGTGTGGGCAAATGTGACTGTTCAGTATCACGGGACTACAGGGTCATTAGGTCCCTGACAGTTCTCATTCATACTCTAGATTAAGGGCTCATGAAGATAAATTTGAATGTGGAGGAGTGTCACTTTGATGGTTACATATGACATATATTGAGAAAAGTGTACAAAAACATTGACCTTGAAAATGATAATGACATAAATACAATTTATCATTTAGTGAGTGCAATCTGTTACACTCACACATTCACTAAACTGCCATAGTCGGCTTTGTCATGCTAACAACCAGCTGCCAAAAATCTTGGTGACTCCTGGAACAAATTTTAACTTTTGCTCCTGCTGTATGTACTTCTTTAGGCATTTTCACTCCAGAATCCGGGCTGCGGTGGGGGAGAGGGGGACGGGAGGGAAGCTCCAGGCGATATGTCTTTCTGATAGTGGAAAGGAAGGGTCAAAGACGTAGAAACTTGCAGTGCCTTACGCTTCCATTTGGACATGTGTGCATCACATAGCTGGTACTGGGCAAAGGTGTGCGATGCCCACATGGGAAAAGGCAATTACTGGTGACAATAATAAAATGCCAACCCTGCAAGAGAAATGCTAACTCTACTCCTTTCCTTGGGAATAATTTGGCTAAGTTCCTTGGAGAGCCCAGAAATATCTCTTCTTCCTGGGGTGATTGGAGAAGGCTTTGGTAAAATCTAAGCTTGAGTTTGAGGGTTAGGTAGGGTATTAGTGGGTGGGAGGAAGAGCAAGGACCTTGTAGGCAAAGGGAACGCCAGAGCACAGAGGTGGGCAGGAGATTTGGTAGGACAGCCTCAGTCACAGAGTTGGAGAGCCATAAAAGCAGAATGGATGGAAGCACTTACCAAGGGGAAGGACCAAATGTCAGGCCAAGGAGTTCAAGCGCACCTGTTGGAAAGCTGGCAGACATCTTTTGAGCGAGAGACTGCCGTGACTGAAGGGACTGTGTCTAAAAGTTGATCTGACCAGGAGTCCAGGTGGGCTGAGAGAGGGGGAAACTGAGGGCAGGGGGACCACTGAGCTCCTAGATGCCCAGAACCGAGGTAGCTGGCTTGAAGCGTGGTGGTGATAGTTGGAAGAATAGCAAGGTCAGACCTAGAAATTCAGAGCCTGATGACTAAGAAATTAGCCCCACATCTATCATCTACCGAGAGCTTCCAAAATAATACAGTGATTAAGCCGACATGGGGGAAAATGTTTGTGGTGCTGGCAAATGTTTTTTTATGAATGTTTTCCCTGTGTGCACAAACGTATGCGCACCACGGGTGAGCGTGGTGCCCTGAGAGTCTGGAAGAAGGTGTGGGATCCCCCGGATCTGGAGTTACAGACCGTTGTGAGCTGTGATGTGGGTGCTGGGAATACTGTCGTCTGCAAACACAGCAAGTGCTTGCTCTTAACGGCTGAACTACCTCTCCAGTTAGGCTTGTGTTTGTCTGTTTGTCTGTCTGTCTGTCTGTCTGTCTGTCTGTTTGTTTGTTTTTAAGACATGCTCTCACTCTTGAAGTCATGGTAACACTCCTGCCTCAGCCTTCCTGAAGGCTGGGATTAGAGATGTGAGCCAACACACTGAGCTGGAGTTTTTTGGTGTGTGTGTGTGTGTGTGTGTGTGTGTGTGTGTGTGTGTGTGTGTGTGATTAGAGATGTGAGCCAACACACCGAGCTGGTACAACGTTGGAGTTTTTTGGTGTGTGTGTGTGTTTTAACAGTAGCTGGGATAGCAGTCAACACCTTTAATCCCAGCAGCAGCAAGCAAATGGATCTCTGTGAGCCCTAGGCCAGCTAGGGCAACGTAGTGAGGGGAGAGGAAGGGAGGAAAGGGAAGGAAAGAAAAGAAAAAGCTTAAAGACGAGTTTCAGCCTGTCTGGCAGGAGGTGCCTGCCCCTCTTGCATTTGAACAGGCTCCAGCTGTCCAAGAGCTTTGAGCTCTGAGGAGGTGAGAAATTAAGCTACAGGCACAGCCCACGCCCAGGTGGCTGGAATGAGGACTAATGGCCAGTTTCAACCGGAAGCTTGACTCCAGCCGGCACCTTAAAAATTCAGCGCTCAAGCGGTACAGAGGCGTCTCAATAAAAGAGACAAAAATAACTCTGGGAAAATGCCTTGCAGTGTGATAAGCATCATTAAAACATACCTATTTTTTTTAAGATTTTTCTTCCCTAGGATCAGTTAGATACGTAATAGGTTTGAATGCTCCCTGATTTAAAAAAGAAAAAGGTTTTTTTTTCCCCCATGAAAACTCTAAACTGTATTTCGATCAAGTTAATCTATTTCAAGAGGATTTGCCAAGAAAATAATTCATTTTGGCCCTTAACAAAAAAGGTGGAAAGAAAGCAAGCCAACAGCGGTCCCTGGGAAAGTGTGCTCTAGCCGGGAGAACACCTTTGGGGCGCTTGTAGGGGCCTCGGGGTCCGGGGGAGCCAGCGAGGGTGAACTGAAAAGCGCATGACGACCCGCACACCGCTCCGCCTCGACCCCTCGAGGACCGAGGGAGGAGACCCCCGGACTAGACAAAGGCGCAGCCCCGGGAGGCCCGGGTGCGCGTGCGCCACGGAGCGCGCGTGCGCGCAGCGGTCAGCTCGGCGGCCCGAGGCGTGGCGAGACCCGGGAGGGGAAGCCAGGCGGCACGGGGAGGGGCGGGCCGTGGGGCGCCCGCGCGCGCCCCCTGGTGGCCGGAGGGGGGTGCCCGCACGGGCTTCACTGCCCGCCCCTCCCCTGAGGAGGTCCGCGCTCCCGTGGCTCGCGCCTGCGCCGCCCGCCGGCCTCGGGGACGCGCAGTCCCGGCCGCGCGCGCGCTCGCAGTCTCCGCCACCCACCAGCTCCGGCACCAGCAGCAGCGCCGCCGCCACCGCCCACCTTCTGCCGCCGCCGCCGCCACGGCCACCTTCTCCTCCGCGGTCCCCTTCTGTCCTCGCCTTCTGTCGATCATCAGGTAAGCGCCGCAGCTCTGAAATCCGCTCCCCATCTGCCCCTGTGCGCCATCCCCCTGCCGCCCCTCGTCCCAGAGATGGATTTAGGGCGCTGGGGCATCAGTCAGGCGCAACGGCGGGGGTCCTCTCTGCGCCCTCGGCGCTGGGGAGCCGGGAAGGAACGCGTGCAAGACATGCACGCACGCAGGCGAATGCGTGTGTCTGTGTGTGCCGGGGTCCGCACCATCGGCTCCGCGCAGACGGGGTGGGGTGGGGGTGCTGTGCCCGCAGGGTGGGGCGCGGGTGGCTGTGACCTAGGGGAGGAGGTTGTTCTCTAATCTGGATATCAGCCTCTTGCTGCAATGGGGGGGGGGGGGAGAGACTGTCCAAGGACGACCCCGAAACGGAACCTGAAATCAGATCTCTCTGCCGCTGACTGCCATCAGCCCTAAGGAAGGTGTGGATGCGGTTCTAGCAAAGATGACTGCCAGCGTGTCTCTCCCCATACCCCCCTGACAGCGATTCTGACAGGGCCTCCCCTGGCCCTGATTTAAGGCGGTGGCCCGCCCCCTCCCCTCTTCCTCCTTCAGAAGCCGGCAGGGGACATTTGGGGGCTGGGAGGAATCGGGAGGATGGGGAGGGGTCCAGGCGCTGTCACTTTAGCCGCCCTTCCCCGTGCGCGCGCTTGGTACAGCGACAGGGCAGCGCTGTGCCCGAGCAAAGGTGGTGCGCGGATCCCTGGGTGAAGGGAGCTGGAGGAGGCAGGGGGTCCCCTGGCCTCGCGGTGTCAACGGGCTGGCCGGCCCCGGCTCCCCGCTCGGGGGCGCGCACAGACCCACGCGAGGCTGCAGGTGCATTTCGGGGCGCGTTTCTTTCTCTGCGTTCGGCTCCCGGCTCCCGGCTCCCGGCATGTGCGCTCCCTGCCGGAGGCGCGGGCTGGCGCGCGGGACTCGCCCCTCACTGCGGCAGTGGGTGTGGACTCGGGTGGGCGAGGAGGGGGAGAGTAGGCTGTGTCTCCTCCCGCTGCCACCCCTCCTCTGGTTTTTTTCTTTTTCTTTCCCCCTCGCTCGGAACGCGAGGTGCCATCTTTTTGCGGCGGGCCACGTCTCTACCGTAGCATGCCAAGCGCTGTGGCCGGGCTTTGGAGGGCCCGGCGGGGACCCGCGTTGAGGAGCAGGGGCTGATGAACACCGAGGTCTTGGCGTTTAGCGTCTGCAACCATGCGCACCCGAGCGTTCACCTGGGTTCTTCTGGTGGAGCTCGCTGCTTTGTTCGTCGAGGTCGTGTGATTTAGGATCAGTGCTCCCAGCTCTGGGCTTTTTTTTTTTTTTTTTTTTTTTTTTTTGGCTTTCATTGGACGGGGGCATTTACCTGCGCGTCATGAGCAACTCCATCCTTTTCTCGATACTCGTTTAGACCCTTTGTTGGATCGGCAGGCTTGCTGGGGTCTAGGCACAGCCCCCAGGGCACACATGGAACCTCGTGCAGCCCTCTCCCCCAGTTCATCCCAGAGCCACATGGGTGGGATTCGAGGTAGACTACAGGTGTCCTCCGGGGAACCACATCCCTCCCCACACCTAGGCCGTCCTGAGGACCACACCCCAGATTTCACTGCTGGGGACGAAAGCTAACGCTTGAGAAGCTCTGCTTCCCACCATCACCACCTTTGAGCCGGTGGGAGACGGAGGAGGGGCCATGACATCCCCTAGGGTGCCACACCCACCCCTCCTAACCCAAGAAGGTGGGGGGTAGGGGTTGCCATGGGAACCACACCAGCCAGAGGAGGAACCTCTGGGCGTTACCCCACCCCTAACTCCGGGGAGATTCAGAGCCCTGGGGTAGTCTGACAGTGCTAGATTGTCCTCCTGGAAGACGCCGGGAAGGAGCCGCTCATTCCAGAGCCGGGCATCATTCTCATTGGCAACCAGAGCCATCCAGATAGGTGTCCCTAATTTACTTTTTATAAGCATACCGGCTTGTGCTATTTTATTATTATTTAAATGGAGACTTTCACTTAAAGTCCCCAGTTACAACAGCCCTTGAAACCGGAGAGGAAGAGAAAGCAAACAGGTCCCAGCCTCCCCACCCTGCAGTCAGCTTAGGCTTCGAGGTTTTCTGGTTAATTCTACCCCTGAATAGTGATTGGTGCTGCCGTGCAGTCTTGAGACCGACGAGCATCTTAAGGGCCGAATTGCACACGTCGGCTGCCTAGATTGATGTGCTTTTTCTGAGAATTGTCTTGGCTGGTGGGGTGGGGGGGGTGCAAACGCCCTTACCCGGGAGAACGGCGGCCTGGGGCTGTGGCGTCGTGGCTGGGCCCGCCCGGCTGACATTTCCGAGCAGCTGAAGGAGCGTTTCAAATATGACCCACCCCTAGCCCCACGACGGGCTGCTGGGAGCAGGGTTCCTAATCTAAAAGAAGCCAGGCTCTTGGGGTGACGCCTGGGAGGGAGGCTGTCCATTGCGGCCGATTGGGCAAAGGTGTCACAGTTCTGTAGGTAGGAGGGGGAGGAGAGAGAGCATTTCACCCAACGCAGAAACAAAGCAACAGGCCACGCGTCTCCGAACCCGCGCGGTCGGGTGAGGTACTGTGGTCGCCAGGGCCCAGGCTGCTAGTGTAAGGTCATCCGGGCTGCTGCATGGCCCTTCTGCAGAGTTGGACGGCCTCCGTTCCTGCCTCTGCCCCTTGCTTTAACAAACCGGCTTCATTCACCTCAGAAGCCACAAGTTTGCGCTGAAGCTGACACTGTGGAGCGCTGAGCCAGCCTGGGCTCACCCGAAACGGTTCAAAAGCCAAGATTACACCCGCTGTCCTCAGCGGGTGATGAGCCATTTTATGTCCTGGAAGCCTTTATGCACCCCTGGCGCTCAGGAAATTGTGATTCCAAGTCTCTTTTTTATTTTTATTTTTATTTTTATTTTCGGGCTGTTTAGCATTGGGTGTTTAGCTTGGTCCCCCACCCCTACGCCCAACCCTTCAAGACTGCCCAAATTTTGCACGGTTCCTGTCCCGGCCTCTTCAACTGTCAGGTCTCACCGCAGAAAAAGAAATATGGTTAGTGCTGTGGTTCCAATCTGAGATGTCATCTTGTGTTTGCTGCTGGTGGTGGTGTTCTCCGAATAGGAATTGCTTGCCTGCTCGCCATTTGCAAAGCTTCTCTAAATGAATGGCCGTCCAGCTAAGCGCGCCCATCCTCCCCCTGCCGCCAGAGCCGAGCAGCCACCGCTGATCTATTCTGCACCGTTTGCCTCGCTGGCAGATGTGTATTGATACAGTGGTAACTTGGCTTGGCTTCACCTTTGATGATCTGAATATTCCTTAGCCTGGCTGGGTTGGGGTTTTTCGAGGTTTTTTTGTTTTTTGTTTTGGATGAGTGACAGCCCATGGTGTGTTTCTCTGGCCCTGCACAGACCCTGTCTACACACTTGCATGGTGGTGGAAGGGTGTGGCTTTTAAGTGGCTTCTAGTGTCAGAGTCTGTTCCCCGGGGAGGAACAAAGGAAACGGATAGTGCCCAGGAATTGCAAGAAGAGACTTAGCAATGTGTGACTGAGGTAAGGTCAGGCTTGTTCCCACTGGGAAAATGAGCCCTGTGCTGGGCGAGCCATTTGACCCACTGTGTCCTTGGAGGGCGAGATAAGCCTGGGGACAGGAAAGGACTGTGGTGGCTTTTGTGAGGATGGGCTTTTTTCCTTCTCCCTTCTAAACATCGCCTCATGGAGTTCACTTGTTGAAATTTTTAGGGAACTATGTTTTATTCCATCTCCCCTGAGCATGTTGCATGTGGCTTTTGTGAGGCCCTGGCTGTGTGTGTGAGCATACATTGTTTTTCCTACTGAATATACGAACCTTTCCAACTATGCCTTGTCTTCTCTTTATTTAGTTAAGATAGTCCATGATCCCCCCTCGAGAATGAATCACTTCAAAAGAAATTTTTTTTAAAAAATAACTTTAGAGAGCTAGACATACAATATGTTTGGCCCATAATCATTTAACAGATAAGTGGATAAAATGGAGAGACAGAGGTCAGGAGGGCGTCAAAGAGAAAGTAGAGTGGGGGAGGGGGTCGTAGTCAAGGTCACAGCATCTGGGAAGCTTGGGCACAAATCCAGTCTATTTGTCTATGTGCCCAGATGGTGCCAGACACCTGCCTGTGATCTGCTTCAAGCCTCACAGCTTCCATAGGTGGCTCAACCGCCCCTTGTCGGTAAAATAAAGAAGAGCAGGGAGGGGACCATCACACACCACCAGCCCACCTGCGGGGGCCATGTTCCTGCTGCAGGTGACTGGGATGGGGGCGGGGGGCACACTCAGCCCCTTCCGCTCTCCTCGCCCTGTTTTCCTCTACCCCCTCAGAGACTCCGCTGACTATTGTGCACCCAGGAGTTAGGGGTGCCTGGCCAGGGGAGAAGGAGAGACGTCCCTATCCCCTAAATGGGACCTCATAAGGCTACTGAGACTTGGGTCTTTTCCTGGAAAATCGAGGTCCTCAGTGGAAAGTACTTGGGGTGGAGGATGGGGGGCAGTATGCTGCTATCGGCCTCTTGTGGGTAGAGGCCAGAGATGCTGCTAAACATTGTAGGACAGTTACCAAATGGCACTGACATAGGGCAGCCCTGCCGTGCAAACAGTGTTCCTCTGGCACTTCCGTCTCGATTATGCTTCTTGGGTGTCTTCTAGGAGAGCTGCTGGAGATGACCTCATGAGGTCCCCACAGCTATGTCACTGGAGAGTAGTGACACTCACCCTCTGATGGATATAGGGAAGCTGAAGCCCAGAGAGATTTATAGCCAAGCCCCACGAGGTTTAGTAGAATTCTTTGGGCTAGCCTGGGAACCTGGTCAGGCTTTCCAACCACCCAGCCCTTTTGGGTCACGGGCTAGAATACGTTACAGAGGCATGGATTTAAGCCCTTGGTGTCTGATTTTGGGAACAAAGGATTTCATTCCACCTTGGTGCTCTGTTTATCGAACAGAGAGGAAATCTTCCCCAGGGACCTAACTCCCCACCTGACTGGGGGATTCTGGACTCATCTGTTGTGTGAAGGGGCAGCCAGGTTTGATTGGCTCAGGGACAACTGTTAAGTTTGGGGGATGAAGGGCAGGGGAAAATGCTTGTTCCCTGACATGAGGACCTTCCTGATTCAGATCCCTAGCACTTACACAGAAGCTGAGTCCTGCAGTGTGCATCTAATAACCCAATGCTGGTCAGGGATGGAAACCGGTGGGTTCCCGAAGCTCGCTCTCCAGAAAGCCCAGCCAAACCCACGACCTTCAGGTTCATTGAGAGCCTCTGCTCCTAAAAATAAGGTGGAAGGTGACACAGAAGACACCAAATGTCAACCTCCATACAAATATATGTATACACAACACACACCCGCACACACACACACACACACGCATACATAAACAGAGATTGGAAGCTCAGTCAGATTCAGCTGTGGCGAGGGTGAAATCACTGAGGTTTGGGGGATGTCAGACTTCTGTCTTAGAGTCTGTCTTTCCCAGAGGCTGAGCATTAGCACCCATAATAGCTGAAGCCTGAGCTCTAAAACTGTGGAGCCGTGGTTACGAGAAACCCTCACTGCATGCATCCAGGTCTCCCTGGGGGACAGTGGGCCCTGGTGGCTGTGATTGCTGCCTGGCTGGACTCTGACGTGCGTTGCCATCATTTCCGTGTGTGTGCGGTGCTCCTGAGACTGCTCAGCGGCCACGGGCTCGCTACTGTTCTGTGTGAGAGTTGTGAGGCAGTTGTGGTTTAACAGGCCTTCCTTCTACCCAACCAGTGCCGGGGACCGCACAAACACCATCACACTTGCTTCACTATTGTCGCCTTGCCAGAGCAGTGGCTGGCCAATAACTCCCTCCCTGCCTCTGTTTGCTAGACTTCTGTTCCTGGGGCGCCCATGGAGCGTGGGGGAGCAGTGTTGAGGTCACCCCCAGATGGCTGTGACATCTGGGATTGTTGTGTGGCTAGAACAGGCTTCTGCAAAATGAAAGCTCAAGGAACTCTCCTGGCTGTATCTTAACTTTTCCCCTTTGCTCGGGTGCCAGCAGGCTCTTTGCTGAGCCCAATCACCTACTCAGGGGAGTGTTGTAGTGGCTGGAGAGCAGGCGCCCAGCACAGAGCTGTGTTCCTGCAAGCAGAGAACATCTGGTTTCGAGTCCTTGGACACCAGTCCCTGCTTCCCATCAACCCAGCCTACAGTAGAGCTTAGCTACTTGGAAGGTTTTCCTGTTTATTGTTGCTGTTTTAATATATTCACATGTGACCTGGGGTACTGTGCCTATCTAGAAGGTTGCCAAGGTGTTTAGATGAGTTAATGTGGTACTTACCATGGCCTGCCATGAGACTGTTCCGTAACAGCATCCTTTAGATGGACACTTGCAGTAACATACGGAGGTACCTTGGGCCACTAGTGTTGGACTAAATCACACCAAGTAGGAACCAAGCCCAGATCCTCTGGAACCAGGCATTGTTGTTTGGGCAGAAGTGGATCTCCAAGCTCACACACACCCATGTTTAAACGTACACATAGAGCTCTCGACACAGCAATCACGGGGAATTATCTGTTGTCCTTCTTCTGTCTGCTTCCTTCCTGAAACCTGCCCCGTGCCAGGAATAGACTGCAAACTCCCCACACCAGCCTTGCCTGCATGCCCACTGGCCCTCCCTCATTCCCTCCCTCCCTCTCTCATGGCAAGGGTGACCTGGCTCAGTGTGTTAGGGCCAGAGGTCTTCTGGTTTACTCACTGAATAAAAGTGCCTGCTGACGATTGAGAAAATAATGACAGTAACGGAAGGCAGGGCCTGTGGGGGAGATTGCGAATAAAGAGTTCTGCCGCCGATCCTGCAGAACGCAGTAGCCAGGTGAGCGGCCTTCCTGGCAGATGGTATCAAGAGGGAGAGACAAATGTTAAGGGACCTACACTCCGGGGATATGAAGCCTAGGAATTCCAAGCTCCCAATAAGCAGAGTCTTATGTGATTTGATATAACAAGCTTTCTCATCTATGGAGTCAAGGAATCCTAATACATGAATTTTTAATCACTTTTCATTTTCTTTAGTTATTTGTTCATGTGTGTGTATATGTATGTATGGTTTTTTTGTTTGTATGTATGTATGTTTGTATGTATGTATGTAAGGGTGCCCTCAGAGGCCAAAAGAGCATCAGATCTGACCTCCTGGAGCTGGAGTTACAGGTGGTTATGAGCCATGGATGTGAGTGCTGGGAATAAAACCTGAGTCTTCCTCAAGAGCAGTACATGCTCTTAGCCACTCATCCATCTCTCCAGCCCCTTGAGCCTTTTAAAAAAATGTATGTGTATGTATAAAACATGTCTTTATTTACATAAGGTATGTGTGCATGTATGCCGTAGTAAACATGTGGAGTTCATAGAGCAATTTGTGAGAGTCGGTTCTCTCCTTCCAACATCTGGGTCCTGGGACTCATACTCAGGTCATAGGCTTGGGAACAAGCACTTTACCTGGTCAACCATCTCACCAGATCTGCTTATACCTTTTTTGGGGGGGGGGATCGTATTTGTGTATGCACGTGTGCACCCTAGTGTGGTAAAAGTGTACGCATGCTGTGTGCATCCGTACATACAGGTGGAGGCCAGGGGACAGCATCAGGCTGGCCCTACGTTGCTTTCCGCCTAACTTACTTATTCATGAAACTTTATATTGTGTGTATGGGTGTTTTGTCTACCTGTGAGTGTGTGCATCGTGTGCATGCCTGATGCCTCCAGAGGCCAGAAGAGGCTGTTGGATCCTCTGGGACTGAAATTACAGGTATTGTGAGCTACCATTCTACTCTTGGGAATCAAACCTGGGTCCTCTGGAAGAACAGCCAATGCGCTTAACCACCGAGCCATCTCTCCAGCCCCCTGTTTATTTTTGAGGCAGCATCTCTCCGTGAATTCAGAGCTTAGCAAATTGACTACACAGGCTGGCTCCTGAGTTCTGGGATCTCCTGTCTCCATCCCTGCTCAGGCTCTCAATGCTGACATTCCAGAGGAGCATCAGTAGTGCAGAATCTAAAATAAGAGTTCCTAGGGCCAAGTTGATGGGGGGTGGGGGGCTTGGGAGGTAAAGTGCTTGCCACACAAGCATGAAGGCCTGAGTTCAGATTCCCAGACCCACATACAAGCCAGGTGAAACGCTATGCCTCCTCGTGCTTTCCAGATAGTCACTTTACTTATCTCTCCCCAGCCTCTAGCTTGTGATTCTGTACGTGAATTAATTGTGATATTAAGATATAATAGCTATGTGATGGCTTGAGTTATGTGATTAGTGTGGAAAATACCAAAGACACAGAATGCTTCTAGACAAGCCCAGACTGTGAGCAAGAGCTTGGCTGTGCTGGGAGTCCACCCTGGCTGCAGACAGGCCCTTTGGACCCCGGCCTTCAGATGCTGGTCTTTCATTTCTTCCTGCAAGAGGCCAGGAAGGCACCTGCCAGGGAGACTTTTGTGTTAAATTAAAGATAGGTATTCTCCTGCCTTTCCACCTTTGGCCTGTGTTTAAGGCCCCCAGAATACCCATAAGACTAAAATTTAAATTCATTCGACCCAGGGCGCTCCTCTTTGACATACATTTTATTCAACAACGTAAAGTTTAAAATCAATGGAAAGCAAATCTGTAGTCACTGATAATGGCACTTAATCTGTGGCTCTTCCACCTCCCATCAAGGCATCAAGGAGAAGAGGGACAAACATGATCTCTGGTCCCTGTTGCTCGTTCTCCTTCCAGCCTGTGGATTAGCGTTGTTTTCCCAGGAAGTGGGGGTGATGCTGCCTGCTACCTACGTCACGGGTGTGCCACCAAAAATCCAGAGATGTGCTTTTGATCTTGATATCTTCCTCCCTGGGACACCAAGGATATCAGAAGACCCCTGGGTCTGTAACTGCCTGTCACATGCTCCACAGCCAACACAAGACGATAAACAGGGAATTCTGGGAAGACCCAGGGTGGAAGCTCAGGAGACTGCCCTCCCCAGGGCAGCTTGTCCGTCTGGATGCATCAAACTATGGGTAAACAAAATTTGAGAGTGGGTGTAGAAAGTGAAAACAAATGAGGTAAAACTAGCAAAACCCTCAAAATTGTTCTCTACAAAATCTAGTCCTAACATTGATTGCTGAGTGTGGGTGTCTCCCTCTATGGCCCCACACCTTAGTTTTAATTTTTATTTTATTATCTTGTAAGTGTTTGCCTGCACGTATGTCTGTACAGCGTGTGTGTGCCTGGTACCTGTGGAGGTACCTGTGGAAGTCAAAAGCAGTATCAGATTCCGTGTGGGTGCTGGGAATTGAACCCAGGTCCTGTGGAAGAGCAGGCAGTGCTGTTAACTACCAAGCTCCCTCGCCGGCCCCTTCACACCTTACTTGAGCTCACCATTTCCATTAAACTGACTAGTCAATAGGAGCTAGCTGTCACACACACACACACACACACACACGCACACACACATTGCCCATGCAGACATAAGCTGCCACAGCTGGTTTTTATGTGGGCACTAGGGTTCTGAACTTTGCCCTTCACGCTTGTGTGGCGGGTACTTGACCCACTG
This sequence comes from Pachyuromys duprasi, assembly GCA_028658305.1. Lineage (NCBI taxonomy): Eukaryota > Metazoa > Chordata > Mammalia > Rodentia > Muridae > Pachyuromys > Pachyuromys duprasi. The sequence continues at coordinate 16,689,174 of CM053746.1, read as the reverse complement.
CTCCTCAGGAACACTTATTTCCCCCAAATTATTTGTCTTACCTAGCCTTTCCTCATGGCCTTACCGCCCAAAAGAGGTTTGCCAATGAATTAATAACCTGAGACCCTTTGTAAGAGAACATTTAGTCTTTGGTTACACACCCATAAATGTGCATATTGACTAGTGAACGTCTGGAGTTTTTCTATTGAGCTTGCTGAAAACCTGGTCACTTTTAAACTTTGATATTGGCAGTGTGTCGGAATTTAAGTAAATTTATGTTAATAGTCATAGGGAAAGTTGGCTATGTGAATAAGGCACAGTAACCGCCAGATGCCTTTGGGGCACAATGAAAACTGCAGTGTGAACAGATAGGAACAGGTCTCTTTCAAAGCCGCCCATCGCCTAGAAGACTAGGACAGACTAGGTATCACCAGCCTATTTCCTGCCTAGTCTTTTTCCAGAAGAACACAGGAAATACTACATGGCCTCAATCTGCTTTGGGCTCAGTGGTTCAGTCTCTGCCCCGCCCCTATGCAGCCAGCTCAGAAAAGGAGGATAGATTTTGGAAAAGAAAAGAAAAAAAAAAAACACTAAATCCGCTTAAATATAGAATGATCTTCACACACTCCCCAGGACCTCCTTTAAGCCTGTTGAATATTCTCCTCCAATAAGCCTCTTGGGAATGATCTACCTCCCAGGTGGCTCAGTGCTGGGCTGAGCTCCTCCTCCTGGCTCCAAAGTCCCTCCCTCCCTCAGCTGGGAAAAGGCTAGTCATGGCTGCACTATTCCCTGCAGACTGCCAATAGGGACTGAGTACATTGAAATTCGTGCCTTTTCGTGTCATGAAACATTATAAACCATCACAAGCCAGTGTTGGATGGCTGATAGAGAAATTGCAAGGAAAAAAAATGCCTTTTGATAAGGAGAATTCATGCTATAAGTTGACAGTCAGGACCAAGGCTGAAAATAAGATTTAGGATTTGCTCCATCGTTTGTTGCTGGCAAGACTGAATTACAGAAGTCAGGGAGCCTCTCACAGCATGGTCTTGGTCATCATCCACCACTGCATCCCGAATCTAATTACCAATTGCCCACTGGCCAATGAGAAATTTTTGGTAAAGATGGAGAATTCCTGGACCCCTCTCCTTCAGTCTGTGAAGTGGGAGTGATACAGTCTCCCCTTGAAACATAGTGGATGGTAAGGCCTCAGCCTCAGTTTTCACCGGCTAGTCCCAGAACAGGAATGAAACAATTTGTAAGAATTCCTTTGGGCACCTCAGAAGTCAGTGCACAGGGAGCCGCTGCACATGTCAGATCCCTAGCGGGCTGAGTGCCGCCCGATGCCTGAAACGGTGCAGCTGCTGCCCCTTGCTCCTGTTTCCAGCCAGCCCCTGTGGTAGACACCAGGTCAGCATGGGCCCATGCCCCCAAAGGATGAACACACAACCAGAGTCAAGTCTGTCCCCATTTTGGAGAGGAGGAGGAGACCCAAATTCAGGGTGCAGGACAGTGGGTGGGGTGACCACAAGTGATTTCTGGCCAAATCTGACCTCTCCCGAAAGGGGCTGGGACTTCCTCTCGGGCTGGAATTGTGACCCTTGAATGGAATTTCCTGGGAGCGTTCCCATTTTTTTTTTTCTGGAATTTTCAGTTTCTTCTTAGCTGGTGCAGACTTGGTGCAGAACCTCATAGTCTAAACTTTCCCAGGGTGGCCCCTCCCTGACAGTCAGTGTTAGCAGATGACAGGAATCCACTGAGGCAAGAGTGAATTAGAGCCGGACAGGGACTTTTGGTGGCACGATGCTTTTGTGGCTCATTAGCTAAATGGCTTTAACTGAGCCACAGCTGGGTTGAAGTTCATTGGCCTAGCCCCGTGAATGGAAGTTTTCTTTGCCTTGGCCTTCCTGCCCCCTGTACTAGGGGCTTTGAGAATCCTGAGCTACCAGGTTCTATCATTGAGCTACAGCCGAAGCCTGCATGGAAGGTTTCTGAAGTATGAGGCTGGTGGGAAATGTTACCAGTGCGTAACCCCATTCTGCCAGGGGCCGTTGGCTTGACCTCAAGGGTGTGCTTCAGTGTCTGCTGACCCCATATCACTGCTCCAAGACCCATTACCATCTGACCCTTTCCCAACCTGAGGTGTTAAAGGCTGCCATCTTCCAGTCCCTTATGTGACAAACCAGTGGTAAGCTCTCCGGCCCCCTCCTGGAGTGAACCCCGCAGTTTCCTGCACACATTTGACCCTGGTATCATTACAGAAACAATAATTTCTAGAGTGAATTCTAGAATGTATGTCTGCATTCCATTGCCAAACTCTCCCCAGAGCAACATGCTGTCTGTCATGCCCATGTCCAGCCTTAAATCCCAGTCATGATCTCTGTCACCTGCTAAGCCAAGCCTGGGTGCCCCCATGCCTGGCCCCCAGACTCTGGGCCTCCTTCCCACTTCTCACTAACAACCAGCTGCCATATCTCCTTCACAGATGCACCCACTTGTGCCCTCATCCTCCATAGCCCCCCTCACCTGCGTAGACCATGAATGCAGTCTCTTCCTCTCTGAAGCTGTCCTCACCCGTGCACACTAGATCCAGGAGCCCCACATACTTCCTCTCCCCATTCATTCCCACTGCAGTAGCTCATGTCTAAGCTGTGGGCCTCTCGTCTTGCTTTGTGTGCAATTTCTGTCTCCCCCCAGGTTGTCTGTCCTCTGAGAGCAGAGACCAAGCGAGCACATGTCACCTCGGGCTTTCCCACTCTCCTGGGCCCCTAGAGCATGCACAGTCACCCAACCAGTGCTTGGAGCCCCGAATGTTGTTTTTTGGTTTAGGTTTTTGTTTTAAGATAGGATCTCACTCTGGAGCCTAGCTTATCCTGGATCTCCCTAGATAGTCCAAGTGAACTTCAAACTCATGGCAATCCTCCTGTGTCAGCCTCCCGGGTGTGAGGATTACAGGGTGTACCTGCTAGAACACTGGGTGAATACTGCTTTGTGCTCATAGGCTATGCAGGCTGGTACTGGGTGAGCCTGACCTGTTTAAATAAGGCAAGCCTTTCCCTCCATAGTCCCACTGCTCTGAACACCCAAAAATAAAAATCACATTTTCTTCGAGATTGCTACCTGTTCTACTTCAGACCAGCCAGCCTCCCCAGTGATCCAGATCCCTCTGGCTGTCTAAAGACACACAGAACACAGCAATTACTAGTTGCATTTATTTTACGAAAAACTGGGCTTCCTTCCTCTTTCCCCCATGAGTCTGGCTCATTTTTTCAAAGGAGCAAAGAAATTTGGGGGCTTAGGAAAGAGCCAGGTGGTGTCTTCAACCCAGGCATGGCCCCAGTCAAAGCCTCCTCCATCAGGCTCTGTGCTTTCCGCCAGGCCCCGGGAGCCAAAGGACCTGTCTTTAGTGCTAAGAATCTGGGAAGCATGCCCTGCAAACGGGTCACTTGTAACATGAGCCTGAAGAAATTATTTTAACCCGAAAGCAAGCCTCTAAAGCAGGCTGCTGCTTCACATGGCCCATGACGGCAGAGCCAAATTTAGCATCATGGACAGGTCCACACTTACCAAACTCCACTCTCTTAAAATCTTCCTGCCCCCGGAAACCACGGGAAGACATTCACACCCCCACAGTGCCACGAGGTTCCCACAGATCAGAGGCTGGGAGATGAGTGTGAGGGGAGCCCTGTGTAAATAAGCTCAGGGAGGAGGGAGGCATCTTCTCCAGGGAGAGAGTTAGTTGAAGGGGACAATTTTCCCTGGATGAGACAGACTAGGGTGGGGGAGAGGGTCAGGGTGGGTGGTGGGTTGGTGGGACAAAGGTGTGCATCGCCCACCCTGTTGACCCCCTGACTGCACTCAGGAATCCCTGTGATTCACACTGTGGGACCGACCCAGCTGAGGGGAGTGATGGGAACAGAGGGAGGTGTTCACTGGTAAGGCTGGGGTTCTTTTGCCAGCTTGGGGTGCTTCTGTGACACTGAGATCTGTCTCCCACAACTCCTTCCTCTGACTGAGAGGGCAGCCATTTCTGTTCCCTCTGCCTCCCACACGCTTACCAGCATTTTCTAAAAAGTTTTCTACCAGCTGGAAAGATACCATATGTGATCCATATGAGATCCACCTAGTGTCTGTTCTCCCTCTCTCTCTCTCTCTATCTCGCTCTTTCTCGCTTTCACTGCTGAGCAGGTGTCTGTGCCAGCCCTGTGTGTGCGTGACAGCAGGTACAAGGGTGTTTCTTGACAGCCCTCAGAAGGCTGGTCACGTGTTGGTGTTTGGGAACCTCACTGCCAAAGGCTGTGCCACATAAGACTAGGGACCACACTCACTATGACCCCAATAGTGGGGTCCCTAGCATTGCCACTTGCTAGTAGGACAAACCCTGACCCCCGCTGGGTCCCAAATTTGCAATACAGCACTTGAGGAAACCTTTTTGGATTTACTAAAACTGGTGTGATTTGGATGAATTTAGAGAAGATGAGTCATTTTAAGTTCTGGGTGTTTGAGATCGGGCACAGCAGCAGGTCGCCACAGTGCACACCTTTAATTCCAGCACTCAGGAGGCAGAAGCAAGCAGATCGCTGCACATTCAAAGCCAGCCAGGGCTGCATAGTGAGAGTCTGTCTCAAAACAAAACACAAGGAAAAATAAAAGCAGGCACAAGATGGGCTCCTGTTAGGGCTGTGTGCGCAGTATCACTTCACCATTTTAAAGCATTTCCCCTGAGCCCCAAGTTATAATCAAGGAGATAGTACTTTACAGTTTACATAGTGTCATTTAACTCTTGACAGGAGCCTGTTTGTTAGGTACTCCTTCTCCTCTAGGGTACATGTCAGTGCTAGGGCTCTAGCCTGGTGCGTGCAAGGCCCTAGATTCCATTCCTGGCATCACAAAAAGGAAAGAGGGATCTAGTTGGAGGCCCTGTGGGTAACAGTGTTCTCACCTGAGGTTAACCCCTTGATCCCACATTGGAAGGAGAAAACTGCCTCCCAGAAGTTTTTCTCCCCCGCCCCGACTTGTGGCACACATGCGTCAATGAGGACATCAAGGCACTGAGACTTGGAGAGTTATGGTGGGCTTTAGGAAAGTCAAGAGAGACCTGGAGTCACCCAGCTGGTTTGAGGCCGATGGGGAATTTGAACCCAGGATTTCTTCTTCACCTGTGGAGGTCCTGCCGTTGGTTAACAGCAGCCACTGAGCAGGGGTTTAGACAGACCTCACCACATTCCCTCCAAAGACAAAGAAATGGTTGTCTGCCTGCCTGGCTAGCTGGATTTGTCAGAGACCTGAGAGTTTATACCACATGATAAATAAAGACTCCAATTGCAACCAGACAGTAGTGGCCCATGCCTTTAATCCCAGAGGCAAAGGCGGGTGGTTCTCTGTGAGTTTGAAGCCAACCTGGTCTATGGAGCGAGCTCCAGGAGAGCTGCAGTTACACAGAGACACCCAATCTCGGGGAGGAAAAAAAAAGACACAGATTGCTTTCTCCTTTCAACTAAAAACTAAAACTGCCCCACATAAGATGTGCTTAAGGCGTAGGTGTAATTTGTGGGTGTGATGTTCCCCATAACTGTAGCAATGGTGGGTGGGTGAGAAGTAAAATCCCACAGCCCAGGCAGCCCCAGGGGGGCTGAAGGGGGGGGGAGGCTGCCAGGCTCGTCCTGGGAAGCATGGGACTGCTGGGGCTGTCAAAGGAGGCTGAGGCCAAGGCCCAAGCTCACCCACGTTTTCAGAGATCCAGAAGAGGAAAAGGAAGAGCCATGCCATGTTAATGCAGCTCCGGTTAAGGAACTCCTCTTCAGATACAAGTTATATTTTTCCCTGTATCTGAAGTCTAAAAATAGGAAGGAGAACTTAAAGATAATTGGTAAATTAATGAGTTTCTGTCTAGTTCCAAATCAAATTGGTCTTTCCGCCTTCCTCATTGCCTGTGCCCATTGGGTGCAATCCCCTGATAGCGTCTCCTTCTGCTGTTTCCAGCCTCCCTGGGGAGCAGCTTTTCAGTTCTCCCGCATGTTGAGGGGCGTTTCCCCTCTGTGTCCTCAGCCCCTGGCATACTGCAGGGCACAGAATGAGCCCTATTCACCATTGAATGGACGAATAAAGGGGCACAGATTCATGAATGGATGCAGTATGAATTTCAGGGATACACGGGGCAAAGGAAAATGAGCATAGGTCTGTGTGCTTTTCTCTCTGCCTTCTAGAGCGTAGTTACAGTTCTGCATTTGGGCTCCGCAGGCTAAAAGAAAGACGTGCACAGTTTGTGTGTACATGTAATATGACAATCGTCTTTTTTGTTTGCTCACTTGCTTTTTGAGGCAGGGTTTCTCCATGTAGCTCTGGTTGTCCTGGAACTTGCTCTATAGACCAGGCTGGCCTCAGACTCGGAGCTCTGCCTCCTGAGTGTTGCCACCACTGCATGGCTACAATTGTCTTTTTAAAAGTTAAGTCAGGTGCCTCTAAATTCCCCTGAACACCGGAATGGCACCATGAACCGGAAGTCCCACTTCAGTGAACAGGGTTGGGTCTGTGGCTTGGGTCAAAAGGTAATTAATCACTGGCACTCCAGCGGACTCCTACAGTTGGGCTTCCAGACAGAGGTATTAGAAGAGATGGCTCTGCAGTTAAGGGCATTGGCTGCTCTTCCAAAGGGCCTGGGTTCAATTCCCATCACACACACACACACACACAAGGGCTTACAACTGTCGCTTTAGTCCCAGAGGATACAACGCCTTCTTCTCACTTCCAAGAGCATGAGACTTGCACGTAGTAGACATACATACATGAAGGCAAAACACCATATATGTAAGATAAGTAAATAAATAATGTTTAAAAAACAACAACAACAACAACTGGAATGGGCAAGACAGAACACAGGACGTCCAAGAGCTGGAGAGATGGCTCATTGGTTAAGACATCTTTCTACATTTCCAGAGGACCTGAGTTCACTATCCAGCTCCCACGGCCTGTAACTTCAAATCTGGCGGAATCCAATACCCTCTTCTGGCCTCCACAGGCCCTGCCCTCCAGGGTACCTACCCTACCCCCTCACACACATAACTAAAAACATGATCTATGTAAAAAATGAACAAGGGGTCCAGTTAAATTTGGACAGAAAAAAAAAAATCAGCATAGGAGTAGGAGGCTACAGAATGCCCCCTAAAAGTATTCCTAATCCTAAGAGCCTGGGACCTTATTTGCTAAAAGGGTCTTTGCAGCTGTGATTACATTAAGGGTCTTATGATGGAGAGGGAATGCTGGATTATCCTGGTGCTCTTAGAACAGAAACGGGGGAGGTCAGGCTGTGGCTCTGTGGTAGGATATTTTCCTGGCACGCCTGAGGTCCTAGGTGTTGTTTCAATGAAGGAAAACCCTAAACATTCCAATGTACCAATAAAGACTCAGCAGCCAGATGCGGAGGTGAAAACCTGCTAGCTCAGAGAGGCAAAGAAAGTACCCAGATAACCTTCCTTCTCAGCTCAGATCTGGATGAAAAATAAACAAACAAACAAAAACAAAAGGTTCACTAGCTCAGCTGACAGCCCAGGAGCAAAAAAAAAAAGCAAAACCACCAAGGGCAAAGGCTTGCTACCTCAAAGCCCAAAAGCCAGAGGAGCTGAAGCCTAAGCTAAAGCCAGAGCTTGAGCTAGACCCCTTTTTTCTTCTCCACACTGTCTTAAATACCCCTCAGCTCAAAGTCCCTCCTACTCTTTAATCCCTGTCAGCTGGTTTCTAGCTCCGCCTCTTAACCTAGGGTATACAGAGAGCTCTAGGACTAAAGGTGTGCGTTAGGGCTGGCTGAACCACACCACAAGCACCTGTTTACAATAAACAGAAAGTTCTCGGATTAAAGGTGAGTAATAGGGCTCAACCACACCAAAGAAACAGCATTTACAGTTCACAATTTTGGGAATCACAATGGGATCAAATATCGTGCAACACCTAGGTTCAGTCCCTGGGGGTTGAGGAGACACACACACAATACGATGGAAAAGGCAATGTGGTGATGGAAGCAAAGATTAGAGTGACGTGGCCACCAGGTAGGGAGAGCTGATAGCCACTGAGGAGACAAGCAAGCAAGCAAGGGCTTTTGCTCTCAACCCTAGGGGGAATACAGTCCAGCTGACGCCTTGATTTTCTTTTTCTTTATGAGACATAGTAGCACTCTGTAACTCAAGTTGGTCTTGAACTCAATCTGTATCTCAGCTGGCCTCACACCCATGGTTATCCTCCTGCCTCAGCCTCTCAAGAATTGAGCTTACTTGCTTGCGCCCTGCTGCACCTAGCTTCTGCACTATGCCTCGGACATCTGAGCTGCCCCTGGGGTCATTCAGAGTAGGCCATGTAATGGAAGTTTGGGGTTCTTTTCGTGTTATGTAAATATGCTTTTGTGGCGGGGCGTGATCTTTGCCAGCAGGTAACGGCCTTCCACGTGTGGCACGGAGAGCGGCGCGGTCTAAGACACTGAGAGTATAAACATGAGAGCAGAGAAAGAGACTGTGGGGTGTTCTGTGTGGCATTTGGTGTTGGCGTGTGGCATGGAGCAGTTTGCAGAGAGCAGAGACGGTGTGGTGGTTTGGAGCAGACAGATGGAGAGAAATGCTTTGGGGCGCAGTGGTGTGGAGGAGCCTGCTGGCTGCATCTGCTTTTGATGGAGATTGGTACAGAGCCCTAAAAGAACGCCTTGACCCTGCAGGTGGCCTCCCGCTACAAGGCCATGGTTCTAAGACCCCAGGATTTCTCTCTAAATACCAAGGGCTTGGAGAAAATACACTTCATGGGAGAAAGGGGGAGGGGGAAGCAGGAGAGGAGAATAAACATGAAAAGCTGTTTTGGTCTCACATACAATAGGTGGCTAGTCAGACCACAGTGATAGCAGAGTTCTCGAATGGTGTGGGCGCTGCCCGCAGCCTGTCCATCAGGTGACAGACAGCCTTTGATAGAGTGTCACACTCTTGAGAATTCATCCTCCCTGTGTGAGCAAGGTCACATATGGGGAATCATCTGTCAGGTGTGACAAGTCGGGGAAGGGACTACTTAATAGAGTGTGGTCCTTAAAGAAAGGCAGTGTGTCCCTGCATGCTGTTGTAGATTCAGGGTTGAATGCATGGATCCTCAGAGAGCAAGGTGCATGTGGCTGGTACCATTAGTAAAGGAAGGCTCGTACCGTCTCGAACACCTCAACCCAGAAAGAGAGCTGGAACTCACAAAAGACAGAACTCAGGAGAGATGGAACTCAGTTTCAACAGGGGCCTCTGTGCGGAGCAATTGTGAGTGGGACACAAAAGAGGCAATTTTCACACTTTTTCTCTATTCCCCTCCCCCCCCCACTGTATGTTAAAAGATAAATGTAACCAGTCACTTGTGATGCTTGCTTTTAATCCCAGCACTCAGGAGGCAGAGGTAGGCAGATCTCTGTGAGTTCGAGGCCACCCTGGGCTACAAAGTGAATCCAGACAGCCAAAGTCACACAGATTAAACCCGGTCGAAAGAGAGAGAGAGGAAGGAAGGAAGGAAGATAGGTAGGAAGGAAGGAAAGAAAGAGAAAGAAAAGAAAGAGAAAGGAAGAAAGATTATATTGCCAAATCCTTTTATATCAAAAGTAGCCCACGGCTAGTTTTTCTCTTGGTGTTTTCACACAGATGACCTCATTGCATGGCCCAGGCCACTCCAGGGCTGGTGGCACTTCCTGTTTGGAAGGGGAGGAAACAGATGCTGCCTGCCTCCAACTCCCTGCCTTCCTGGGTGCAGATTCTGCACCCTGTCCCTGCCCAGTCCCTTGCCAGGCCACTCATCGTGGTGAGGGAAACCCCTCCAGAATCTCTGCCGGCCCAGATCACCTCAGAGAACATACTAGAGACTGACAATCTCTACACCCCAGGAAGCAACCAGAATCCCAGCCACCAGAAGACTCAGTACAGCACAACAGTGATGAAGAACTGTCCCCTAAGCTGCCCAGGCTGTGGGGTTCTGCAAGTCCCATAGACCGCCTTCTCTCCCACCTGCCTCAACCACACCTCCTCTCTGTTCCCCTTCCCCTCCTGCATGATTTCTTCTCTGCCCGCATCAGGCAGGCTCACCAGAAAGAAGCTGGAAGGAAGGTGCAAAGGCCTCCCTGTAAAGCCCAGCCTCCCACCTGCCTCGCCTCTGGAGACCTGGGAAAGGGTCCTCACACCCAACACAGAGAGCTCTGAAAAACAACTGGTTCACGTCCAGAGTGGGCTGTGCCCACCATGGGTCCTCCCTCCCTCCCCACTGGCCCCATTCCCAAGCTTGGTGAGGTTTAATTCTCAGCTCAGTTAAAGGGGTTGAGACAGTGCAGTAGCTCAGTGCCCTCAAAGTCTGTGGCAAGTACATGCTGGCACCAGCCTTGGCAGGCTAGCCTGAGCACCTGGCTGCCTCAGCCAGGGGAACCTTCCAGATGAGCTCACAGCACAGGTGCCGAGAATGATGTTCTCCCCAGGCTCCTTCATGCTCAGACCCCTGGGCTGCCCACACACGTGGTACAGGTCCCAAGCCTTGGGCCCATTTTGGAGTTTCTATTTGGAGATGTGGGGGTGGCCACTGAGCATGAAACAGCTGGTACATTCCTGGCTCACCTCATTTCCTCGTCATAATGTGTTTATACCAGTGTGTTTGCAGATTCTGTCTGCCTCCCCTCGCCCCCATTAGGAAAACTGAGACCCACGGTGGCTAGATACCATTCCCATGGGCCCTTAGCCCATAGCAGCCTCACTGGGCATTGCAGGGGCTTCTTGGTCTTTCTTTCCATGTTGCTTCCTGAGAGCTTGTTTCCACTCTCTCTCTGTGGACTCTCTGTCTAGCCCACTTGCTAGTGGCCTAGCATTACCCTTGACCTTTCCCAGTCCTCCAAGGATGCCAGACTGCAGCAGTCTGGTGGGATAGTGTGGCTGTATGGGTGCCTTCCTGTGCATTGAGATCCCACAGGCACGCTACACACACCCCTCTCATCTGTGACCTAGAGATAGAGAACACACCTGAAATGCACAAGACAGCCAGGCACGCTGCAGAGCCCAGCTGTTGGGCCCAGGGGAGAGTAGCGGCAGATAGGATTCCAGACATTGGCTGGTGTGCAGCTGAGCCCTACCTGGTGCTGTCCAGCACCACCTAACAGCACGCATCATCGAAGACATCACACAGCTTTCCCCATAGCAGGACAGAGACACCGCTCAATGCAAACCCAAGGAAATCTGACTGAAGACATTTTTACTCTGGTCACCTCCCTGGACTTTTGGGTTAAAGTTTGCTGATAATGTCCCTTTATTTGACCTAGTAGTTGGGTTAGAAACTGAAAACATTGAATCAATACTCTTATTTTTTTTCTTTCTTTTTCCAGACAGGGTTTCTCTGTGTAGCCTTGGCTGTCCCGGACTCTCTTTGTAGACCAGGCTAGCCTCGAACTCACAGAGCTCTGCCTGCGTCTACCTCCCTGAGTGCTGGGATAACAGGCGTGTGCCACCACCACCGGGCTTGAATCAAGACTCTTATGTCTTTCTCCATTGTTTGTTCATTTTTGTTGTTTTGTTTTGTTTTTTTGATCTTAAAAAAAAAAACAAAATAAAATTCTTTAGATTTACTTAGTTTAGTTTAGGTATATAAGTGTTTCGCGTGCATGGACGTCTGTGCACTACACTCATGAGGAGGCCAGAAGAGAGTGTGGAAAACCTTGCAACTGGCGTTACGGATTGTTGTGAGCCACCGTGTGGGTGCTGGGACTCGAATCTGGGTCCTCTGCAAAAATAACAAGTGTTCTTAAGCAACACGCCATCTCTTTGTTGTTTTAGTTTGAGATTGTGTCTCATGCAGACCGGTGCTGGCCTTGAGCTCCCGATCATTCTGCCTCCATCTCCGAAGTGCTGGGATTATAGACAGGTGACACCACACCTGGATTTCCATCAGGAGTGAGTGTTCCTTTAGGGTGTCCTTACCTGTGGAAACCCTGCTGCAGAGCCAGCAGTGGGGACGTTCCAGAAGCAATTGTCCTTGCTGCCGAACTCCATACCTGGCCCGAGGCCCTGACGGCTACTGTGCGCATGTCCTCAAACAAACCTAGCTTAGCCAGAGCCCAGTGGCCACTTAGCATTCTCCCCCTGCGTGCGGGCTTTGAGAGCCAAGAGGCCGAGCTCCCAACCGACAGGGCAGGACAGCTTGCATCCTGGGCTTAGCAGGCTCAGCAGCTGAGGGGAATCCACAGGAGCAGGTGACGGCACACTCCTTATTAGCCAAGAGACGGTGTAAAAAGCTCAGGGGCGCAGCGTGCCACCTACTGCCCCTTGCAATTGCTGCTGTGGGTCCCTCTCCCTGCTGCCACCAACGCTGGCATCTCAGGAAACTATACTCCCATCAGGCCTGGCAAGATGGCTCAGCGGTAATGGCACATCCTGCCAAGTCGGGCAGCCTGAGTTCACACCCCACGTAATAGAAAGAGAGAACCAGCTCCCAGTTACCCTCCGACCTCCACTTGTGCACCCTGGCATGTACACACATACACACACACACACACACACACACACACACACACGCACAGGAATGTAATAGCTGCTGCCATCGAAAATCCCTGTTGTCACCAGGCATGGTGGCATACACCTTTAATCCCATCGCTTGGGAGGCAGAGGCCTCCCTGTAAATACTTTTTACTTTCCCTGTAAGTAAAAAGGCTGTATTTTGAGTTTCAGGCCAGCCAGCACTACAAAGTAAGATCGTCTGGGGGAGGAGGGGAAATCCCTTTTTTCAAATGTTGGCAACTAAACTAGGGAAAATTACTGTGCTCCCAGGGTGTTTGTCTGATTTGGACTTCATCAGAAGGGAGCACTAGAGGCAGACAGCAGGTAGAACTTCCTGAGACAAGTAAGACTGTAAGGAAGGGGACAGGAGGGCAAGTCAGAGAGCAGGGACCACCAGCAGCTCCGGGGAGCTGTGCCACAGTGATGAACCCCGTCTCACAACTTGCCCCAAGTGTCCCTCTCTGCTGCTCATTGACCAGATGACCCTGAGCCACACCCTAAGGATGCCCTATGGAGAGGTATAGTGAGGTCTCCCTCTGCAGGGTGCTAAGAAGACTGAGCGTGGGGGCCTTGTCCAGCAGGATTTTCATAAACGCCCTGTCTCTCCGTCCATCAGATGGCTGCTGAGGCAGCTGTGAATTCTGAAGTAGCTGAGACAAACCCCTTCCCTCCTGAAGTCACCAGGAAGTCAGAGAGCTAGACCATCTGGAAAACAAGGGAATTGGGGTCTAGAGGAGGTCTGGGGCGCTCACAGGACAGGAGCCCCTCCCCCTCCCCCTAAACCTGGAGGGTCATGGCCAGGACCACAATAGCCCCTTCATGGTGGATTTACTCTTGATCTAAGCCACAGCAAGATGCCCTGGGGATGTTCAGCCCTCAGGCTCATCGGGATGCTCCCGTGAAGGTGACCTGAGTCCTCCACAGCCAGGTCCCTTGTGTGCTGGGCCAGCAGCTAGCTTACCCGTGCACGTTTCAGTGCTTCATCATCAATCGCTTCCTAAATAACACAGACCAGTGAGGAGACAGACTGAACTCCCACCCCTGTGAGCATTCCGTGCCCTAAGGACATCTCTATTGGGGTTTCATTGAGAAGGCAGGGAGATTTTTCACGCACACACGGCAGGCAGGCTGGGGGTTCAAGCCCTAACCCTGTTGGGGTCACGACTGTGTGAGCGTGGCTGGGTCATTCAACCTCTCTGTGCTTCAGCCTCCTCCTCTGTAAGCTAGAGACGATGGGTTGTGGAGAGAGGTTGTGGGTTAAGGACAGTGTAATCCTTGATATGTAACTTTGCATGGTATAGCAGCTACACAGGCGATGAAACAGAAAGAGAAGATCCTTAAGCAGCTTCTACACGCATTCTCCAAGCCCTCTGTGGTACGGGTCTCACCAAGCTTTGGAGCTGTTTCTGCTTTGGGTATGAGTCTGGCTGCAACAGATCTGGGTAGGAAGAGGAGGCTGCCTCAGCCCCAGGTGGCAAACTGGAACACAGCTCCGTCATCCTGGCTGGTGTCCGCCATCTGCAGCCTCCAAAGGCCATTTCTACTGAGGAGCCCTGGGTTGCTTTCCTGCCTCCAAGCCTGGAGCCTTGCTAACCTGTTCGCTCCTCACCCAGCCTCACCCAGTTAACAAGATTCCCATCGGTGCCAGAGCTCCACAGACCCAGCTGCTCCTGGGGAGAACTGTGACATCTTGTCCTCTGACCCAGGATGTCAGCGGCTGGGCTCCTTCGGGAACCAAGGCACAGCCTCCTTGTCGGCCAGCTCGCCCATCTCAGCCGGTAGAGCTGCTCCCAACACTACCCCAATGGGCTGGTCATGCTTCACCCTGCAAGCCGTGGGGACAGGACACTGACAGTCCTCTCTAGCTGGAGCCGGCTCCTGGCAGAGGAGCAATGCCGTCGGTCAGCAGCAGCGTCCCCTGGGATTGTCACCCCCCCCCCCCGTGAAGATGCCGTTCTCCCGGCAGCGCAGAGGGAACGGATGTGTGCACACCCACTCTGCCCCTCCTATGTCTCTGCGGCTGTCCTGGGAGATGAATGGGGTTGAGACTTGTCTCTCGCAAGGAAGAGCCCTTGACGCCTGAGCACTGATGGAGGCTGGCTTGCTTCCCACCCTCCCCGACTCTACCTGCCTGTTTCACCCTCGCATTTCTTTACCTCCCCGCCTCTTGCCTCCTCCATCAGACAATGATGGCAATATGAAGACGCGTGCTTCGAGCGTTTCTTGTGTGTTTAAGAGCCAGGCAGAATGGGAGGCCTGGGGTCAGTGGTCCCTGAACCTCTTCCCCCTGCGTCTCCACATGAAGAGGATTTGTGTCATCTCAGCCTCAGTCTCTACTCCACAGGGCAACATTTGTTCAAGCAGGTGCTCATACAGTGCGAGAAGTATGGACAAACTGGAAGGAAGTCATCTGAGGCTAGGAGAAACGTTCATATTAGGGTCAGACAGGGTGGCACGTGCCTGTCATCCCAGCGCTCTGCAGGTTCAGGCAGGAAGGTCTGGAGCTGTAGGCTAGCCTAAGCTACATAGAAGCTATGGGGAAAAAACAATGGGTTATAGATGAAGATGTTGAACTGTTATTGATGGTAGAAAATCTCAGACAAACTGCACTTTCACCCTTTAGAAGAGAGATAGGGAGTGTAGTGTTTGTGGCATTTGTTAAAACTTACTTATTTTTAATATATATTTGCATATCTGTATGAGTATTTGCCTGTGTGTAGTATATGTACCACATGTGTACCTGCTGCCCACAGAGGACTGAAAGAGCATATCAGATCCCATGGAAGTGGAAGCTACAGATGGTTATTAGCCGCTGTGGATTCAGGAAATCAAACCCAGGCTGTGCAAGAGCGGTAAGTGCTCTTAACTCTGGGCCATCTCCCCAGCCCTCCAGCGCAATCTAAACTGTTTCCAATGTCCAGGAAAAGCTGAGTGTGGTGGTGTGTATCTGCAGTCCCAGCACATGGGAGAGTGAGGCAGGAAGATCAATGCAGGTTCAAGTCCAGCTTAGGACTTGGTAAGAGCCTGGATGGATGGATGGATGGATGGATGGATGGATGGATGGATGGATGGTAGGTAGATGGATGGATGGATGGAAGATAGATAGATAGATAGATAGATAGATAGATAGATAGGTAGATTAATCAGAATGTCTCCATTGGTAGTGACATTCTATCTCTATACTTCATGATATAGGTGCATGTTACTTTTAAAATACAGAATTTAAAACTGGAGTTAAGACAGTCTACTTGTGGGGCTGGAGAGATGGCTCAGAGGTTAAGAGCACTGTCTACTCTTCCGGAGGTCCTGAGTTCAATCCCCAGCAACCACATGGTGGCTCACAACCATCTATACTGGGATCTGATGCCCTCTTCTGGCATGCAGGTGTACATGCAGACAGAACACTCATATATGTAAAATAAATAATAAGTAAATCTTTTTTAAAAAAAGACAGTCTACTTGTTTATATCTGTAGGGCCAGCTACTCCATAAGCTACGGCAAGTGGATCACTTGACCAACCCAGGAGTTTGGGCCAGCCTGCATAAGAGTGAGATCATGTCTCTGATAGAAAATAGGTGGAGAGGGTCTTTCAGAAAGCGCCACACCTGCCAGCCATTGTGCCCTGTTACCCTGACGTAGGGTCTCGATGAGGCAAGAAGTCCTTAAAGTCAAAGCCAATGTGAGTTACACAGTGAGACCCGGTCTCAAAACAAACAAAATGCTGACCAATCTTTAAATGACAGTGTGTACACAGGTTGATCCCACCCCCAATGATTGCCTGAAATGCTTGGTGACTAGGAGTGGTTTTATGTTTGGGGAGTTGTTGGGGGAGGGGAGGAGTTCTTGTTTAGAATACCAGCTAAACATCCTTGATCCCAAAGCCCTAAATCCAAGATGCTCAGAAATCTGAATTTTTGGAGCATCAAGAAGTTTTGGACTTCAGAGACTCTGTGGAGGGGTGGCTCAGTGGTTAAGAACATTTGCTGCACAATCATAAGAACTAGAGGTCAGATCCCAGCACTTATGTAACAAACTAGGCATCCCAAGCATGCTGTGGCCCCAGCTCTTAGCAGAATGAGGGTAGGAAGTTCTCGTGGGCTTGCTACCTTCCAGCCTAGCCTATAAAATGTGAGTTCCAGGTTCAGGGAGAGACCCTGCCTCAAAGGAATACGCAGAGAGTGATAGTGAATGGTGTCCTCTTCTGGCCGGTATACATGTGTACATTCACAGACATATTTATTACACATAAGTAAATAAATAAATAAAAGTTTGGGGTGTTTTTTTTTTAAGGTTTGGATTTTGAGCATTTCAAGTTTTAGATTTCAGCTCAGGGATGCTCACTCTGGTTTGGTTTGGTTTGGTTTGGTTTGGTTTGGTTTGGTTTGGTTTGGTTTGGTTTGGTTTGGTTTGGTTTGGTTTGGTTTGGTTTGGTTTGGTTTGAGACAGGGTCTTTCTATGCAGCCTTGGCTGTCCTGGAACTCACTATGTAGACCAGGCTGGTCTCAAACTCACAGAGACCTACCTGCCTCTTCCTCCCAAGTACTGGGGTTAAAGGTGTGCACCACCATGCCCAGTCTGGGACATTCACACGGTGTATCATAGAAGTAGTTCAAGGACTCTGTAGGAAGTAGACTCTTTGAAGGGAAATTTCTCTGCATTGTCTCTATGCCTTGCCCATTTCTCAGACTGAGCATCACTACCCCTCCCCAAAGAAGGTTCTGAGGGATGTGTAAGCAGATGATCCTCACATAGTTCAGGAGAAAATGTGAATATGAATATTCATGTATGTACATATGCACTTGATTATATACATAGCGTTATATAGGCACATACCTAAATAATGACAGCTGACATATGGCCCCTTTAGCAGTAGATGAGACTGAATCCTGGGCCTGTGCTGTTCTTTGTATTATTTGGGCAATTCTTCTGTTGGCTTGAAAGGTTCCAAAATGGATACTTGGGGGACGGAGTACCAGCCAGCCGTCTGCCCTTTTTGTCACAATGAAAATTGAGCCTGTATAGTCTGACAGTTTAATTCGTGGAGTGTCTATGAGCCTTACGAGTTGGGGGTGGGAACTCTTGGGCTGTGGCTGTCCAATGTCCACACTTCCCAGGGTACAGGTGTTTCGCTCCACTGACCTGTGGGACGGGAGGTCCTGGTCTGCTGCTGGGATTCGCCAACTCAGCAGAGTGCACCGGCTGATGTGTGCGCCTCAGCAGCCTGCCTGTTCCTCCTTGCCCTGCGGTGGCCCAGCCTCCCACCCCGAGCCTCAGATCCTGCCCCCTGCCTCTCACTGCCTCTCCCCCTCCATCACACAACCCTTGTTTAGATTTCTCTTTCCCTTTTTCTATTTCTATTTTCAACTCCACTGCCTCCCTGCCAGTACTTAGTAAACTTTAAGTAATTCCCCCTTGGGCTGGCACGATGGTTCAGTGGTTATTGCTACACAACTGCAAACCCAAACCTAATAACCTGAGTTCAGTCCTCAGAACCCATGGTGGACAGAGAGAACCAACTCCTGAAAGGTGTCCCGTGACCTCCACATGTGTGTCATGGTACACATGCATGCACATAATTAAAATCCCAAAGGTATTAATAATTAAAGAATAAACTGAGAGGCAGTAGTGCAGTCCTTTAACCCCAGGTCTCAGGGGGCAGAGGCGGGCAGATCTGCATGAGTTCAAGGCCAGCCAGGTCTACAAAGCAAGTTCCAGGACAGCCAAGGCTACATACAGAGAAGCCGTGTCTTGAAAAACCAAAATAAATAAATAAATAAAGTTAGTTAGTAACAGGTTATGTAAGCAATCCTCATCTTTGACAAAGTAAAGCACCTCCTTCATTTGTTTTTTTTAGCCCTCTCCTTTTCCTTTACATGTGGTGGTGAGGTGGGGTGGGGGTCGTTTACTTTCTGTACCAGGTCTTGAACCCAGGGCCTTACACATGTTAGGTAGGCACTCCACCATTGAACCTCATCTCTAGTCCTTTTTTATTGTTTTCATTTTAAGACAAGGTCTCACTAAGTTGCCCAGGGCTGGCCTTGGCCTCCTTATGTAGCCCAGGCTGGCCTTAAACTTTTGATCCTCCTGCCTCAGCCTCTGAAGTGGCTGGGATCTCAGGCCTGCACCGCCAGGCCCAGCTCCAGATAGATGTTTGCTGAGGCATCCTGGATTCTTCCAACATGGCCACCCTCTTCGAAAGAATCCAGAGAAGCCTGGGCTTTGTCTGTTTCCCAGAACCACCTGTAGTTGTCAGCAGAGCCAGGCAGAGGCCTCAGCAAAAAGCAAGCCCCAATCTGAAGTGGCTTCATATGCCCAGTGCACGGCCGGCTGTATCTTTTGACTCCTCAGACCTCTGTAGTTTGCTACCCTGGGCTAGCCCTCCGCATGGACTGTCCCTTCCTCCTGTCTCACTTTTCTCCGAATCCTTTGGGTCTCAGCACAAATGTCACTTCCCCAGGGAACTTTTCTCCAAACCCATCCAGGCTTGTGACCTACTTAGGGAAAATACAGGAAGAGCTCAATAAATATTACCCACACCCCAAAGCAAAACCAAAACCTCATTGTTTTTTTTTAATCCTACTTAAACCTCCCCTCTTTCCTTGTTAGTCTTCCCACCTGCAATCCAGGCCCTAATTCTCAAGGATAAAGTGTTCTGGGGTGTATTCATGTCCACAGCACGTGTGTATTGCAAATGGCCAGATCACCCGGCCATTGTTTACCTTTAACAAACGCCTTGAAGCACAGGCCCCCGAGGCAGGAGGCAGCCACCTCTAACAAGCTAAGTCCGGTATGGATGAGGTCTGGTGCTCTAATGGGGGGAGGGGTTACACACCTGTAGAATTTGTTCTGGTGCTAAGGACTAAGGAGGGGATCGTGAGAGGACTCAGTGGGTCTAGCCACCAAGCCTGACTACTTGACTTCAGTCTCCCAATTCCACATGGTGGAGGGAGAGAACTGACTCCTACAGACTGTCTTCTGACCTTCACATGTTGTGTCATGGCCTGTGCATACACACATGCTTAAACAGATAAGTGTAGATAGATGTGTAGATAGATAGATAGATAGATAGATAGATAGATAGATAGATAGATAGATAGATAGATAGATAGATAGATAGATAGATAGATAGATAGATAAGTTCAAAACTAAAGGAGAGGAAACTGGGATGTTCCCAGGTTTTTAGATTTTAATTCATCCCAGCATGTGACAAAGCAGGAAAGTGAGGCTCTCCTATCTATGACTTTCATCTCCAGAATGTGATAACTGTTGTTTAGAAATGATCCCATGGTAATTACAAATGCACCTATTTCTGCTTTGTCATGGCTGCCTGGTCCCTGCCAGCAGACCAAAGAAGTAGGTCACGGCTGCAGGGACCATACACTGGCTGCTGCTTCTGTTTCCGGGACCAAGTGAAGGCCAAAGCCTGCCAGCGTTGCTCACCCTCCACGGGCCCTGCTTGGGTTTCATATGCTGATCCTGGGGAGCCTTGACCAGCTTGGTCACACTGCTGAGTTTTGCCTTCTTGAATTCCCTGTCTGTGGCTGCTGCATGAGGCAGTGTCTAGAGGATTGGGTGTGGGCAATAACCAGGCATTTGATGAACTAGGAGCTGTCTCTCTTCATTCTCCTAGGTGGCCACTGAGCCCTGCTGGGTGCTGAAGGAGGGCTGCCTCGTAACTCATGCCATCCTACAGAACAGTGACATGCTGAGTCCTTAGCATGCCCAGAGCTAACCTTTGCTTTAACAGCCCTCTCTTCTGTATTCCTTTCAAAAATAACCCCCTTCTCAGTGTTCCACTGTGCCTGGCTCTTTTTTTACATACCTAAGCAAGTGAAACCTCCAGGGGGTCACACAAAGTGGCCTTCTGTCTCTCCATCTTTATTACTGCACTCTTGTTCAAGTTGGGACTCTGCTGCTTAAATGCAGGGGTCAGGGGTCTCTCCGGGAAGAGGTACTCCTTGCTCCCAGCAGATGGAAACTCTCTCAGCTCGGATCTCACCCTTGAACACACAAGTATGCATCTGATTCCAGGTATGTCAGTGCTGACCACGGAGTTGGGAGTGCTCCAAATAATTTCCATGAGAAAAACAAAGTGTGTTAAAGAATGATGTTTTTGAAATGCTCATCTGGACCTTACATGCGTGTTAACGCAATAGAGATGGCGCCAACTGTCTGTATATTAGACTGGGAAAGTATTTCTATTGGGAAGGGTGTCTTAGCCCCGAAGGTCGCTGGCCTGTAAAGCTAAAAGCAAGCTGACCAGCTTTTAATCATGTGGTTTAGCATTTCGGTTTTGGAAGGCAGGGGTTGCTTTTTTTTTCCTGAGTTTTGATTGTCTGTTTTTACTGTTTTTGAACTCTGGAGTCCACCCCTTTATTACTTGTCCCGGGGGAACTATTTGTTCCCCACAGTGCACCCCAGACCCTTGTTGTTAGAGAGTTGAAGGTGGACTGTGGAATAGCTGGGTCACCATTCCTAGGGCTGGGCTCTAGGAACTGAGGACTCTAACACTAAATGCCTTTTGTTCAGAGAAAGCAGCCTACCCTTCCACCAGGCCTGAGACCGCCTGACTTTCCTTCTGGAAGGAAGAAGACGCCCTGGGTTCTAGTTCTTGATCTTCTGAACATCTTTGCATGTTAAAATATTTTCAGGTAGATTTTTCTGTTACACTAACTTCTAAAAACTGATAAGCAATAATGCTAGTTTTAAGAAGAGAGACACAAGGGATTGGTGTGAGCTGTTTTTTTAAGGTTTATTTATTTTTAGTTTATGTGCATGGGTGTTTTGCCTGCGTGCATGTCTGCGCACCACATGCATGCCTGGGATCCAGATAGGACAGAAGAAGGGTGTTGGGTCCCCTGGAACTTGAGTGAGGAATGTCTGTGAGCCACCATGTGGGTGCTGGGAATTGAACTCAGGACCTCTGGAAGAGCAGACAGTGCTCTTAACCACTGGGCCATCTGTCCAGCCCATGAGCTGAAGTTCTAACAGGCTTCTCATAGGAGAAATGATGTCACTCTCAGGCCTTGCACTGGTGGCTTTTTTTCGCTTCACTTATGATCACTGGTGAGCACTCATATTTTAAAATGAGTTTGTTTATTTGTTTGTTTTTAATGGCTCATTGGAGCCAGGTGGTGGTGGCATACACCTTTGATCCCAGCACTGGGAGACAGAGGCAGGCATATCTCTATGAGGCCAGCCTGGTCTACAAAGTGAGATCCAGGAAAGCCAATGCCACACAGAGAAAAGCCTATCTCAAATAAATAAATAAATAAATAAATAAATAAATAAATAAATAAATAAATAAATAAATGAAACAAAAATTAAAAAATGGCTCATTGAATCTAAGTGATACTTATCTTATTCTCAGAGAGTGGTATATATTGGAGTTTAAATTTCATTTTAAGAAACCTTAGTTGGGACCGATAAGATGGCCCCGTGGAAGCCGGGCAGTGGTGGCACACACCTTTATTCCCAGTACTTGGGAGGCAGAGGCAGATGGATCTCCGAGTTCAAGGCCAGCTGGTTCAGGACAGCCAGAGCTACACAGAGAAACCCTGTTTCAAAAAACAAACAAACAAAAATGGCCCAGTGGGATAAAGGTGCTGGTCACAGAAGCTTGAGGATACCAGTTGGATCCCCAGAGTCCACAAAAGGTGTAAAGCAAAATACCACAAAGTTGTTCTCTGATTTCCACATGCAGGTGTCTGCCCACACCATACACACGCACGCGCGCACGCACACACATGCAGACACATGCGCCCATGATGATAATGAAAGTAAAATAAAGTTTAAGAAAACTTTAGTTGGGGCTGGAGGAATGGCTCAGAAGCACTGGCTGCTCTTCCAAAGGACCTGAGTTCAATTCCCAGCAACCACACGATGGCTCACAACCACTTATGGTGAGATCTGGCGCCCTCTTCTGACATGAAGGCATACATGCAGTACAGAGTACTGTACACATAATAAATCTTTAAAAAGAAAGAGAACCTTAGTTGGACAGTTGCCCAGATGATGTCATCAGCCTTTCAGCTAAGAATGTGTGTCACAACAGCTCCTTCGTCACTAGACGTTTACCGGCCACAGACCAGGAAAGCCAGGCAGCACTGTGGCAAGCATGAGACCGTGGCACATGCTTCTCAGAAGCATAGGCAGCTGCCAACCAGGACTGGCACAGAGCAGAAACTAGCTTCTTATTTTCCCTTTTGCAGCTCACTGGCTGGGCTGCTCCTCACATCTTGCTTAGCCTCTTTTCCTCTTTCCTTCCCACGGAGAAGGTGGACCCTGGGCCTGAGGCTATCTCATCTCAAGGTTTTCCTCTTTGAGTTTAACCGTTGTGGGTTAACGGCTGGGAAAAGCACAGGCCAGCACTTGGCCTTGTCTGGACGATCGAGCTTGCCTCGCAGGGTGACCTCCCCGGGGAAGGTCAGCAGCTGATGCTGTGGCCTTGGCCCCTCCTCGGAGACCTTCCCCTCCTCCCAGCAGGCAGGCAGGCGGTGGACTCCCTTGGATAGCCTGCCCCAGCTCTTCCCTCCTCTGTTCTTCTGCTCACAAAGTCAGGGCCTCTTCAAGGCTTCGTTATGTAACCTGACGGTGCTCCTGGTCCACGACCTGCCTGGAGCAGTGGTCAGGGGTGAGCCTTCGGGAGCCTCTGGTACTCCAGTCCTGTCCTTTGAAACCAGGAGGTGGTAAAGGCATCTGGAATCTACAGGACTCGCTGGCTTCCCCAACAGCCTCTGCGCCCAAACGTGAGAGTGATGCTCTCTCTCTCTCCATCCTTTCTTAACTTCTAGCTCGAAGGCCCAGCACAGTCCCTGGCTTCTGTGGTCCTTAGGAAGCTGGTCCCCTGTGAAGCTGGCACAGACTTTCACCATTCTTTGGGCCTCGTGTCTCTCCCATCTGGGCCCCTCCAATATACTCTCTTCCCTTCCCCACCCTTCTGTCTCTCTCTTCCACCTCAGTAAAGCTTGTGTGTACCACATTCAGGCCTGGAAGTGAGACACAGCAAGGGCGTGTAGAGTGCACTCGGAGAACCTTCTCTCTTCCCGCTCATTCATCGAGTGCCTGCCCCCGGGACAGAAGTCCTGAATGGTTTCCAGTCGTTCAAAATAATTCATTCAGGAGCCTCTGTCCTCAAGATGCTTGCCGCCAGTGGGAAGCCAGGGGTGTGGTGTGACAGGGATAACAGTGTCTGGTGGAAGACATCAAGTCAGTGATTCCCGCCTGTTTCTCCAGGTTGCTCAGTTCCATCCCAGTCCTCCAGGGAAAGGGACAGGACCAGGGAGAGCAACTATGGAATTCTTCCACCATGAGAGTGTGGTGATAGACAACACTGATCCAACCCCCCTCAGCTTCCTCTGCAGCCTTGCAGGGCAGTGAGGGTGGGGGAGGTCCTTCTGAAACCCACCCTGAACCCCAGCACCTTCCCTGGCAGCCAGCTGGTCTCCTCATACATGATCACCTGCCCTTCCCTGTTCGCGAACACTCTGCTTTAACACGTCAACCCAGCATGTGGCATGTGCCCCTCGGGATAGTTGCTCTGCCGGTCCCTCGGCCCACCCGCCCCGGAAGGTATCCATTGGCCTTTGTCCTGTGTCCCTCTGCTCTCTGGTGGGCGGCAGCTCACGTTCCACCGATGCCCTGCCCTCTGGGATTCCCACCCCCCAATGACAATCCTGAGATTGTACAAACAATGGCCAAGCCACCTTGACAGTTTAACACAGACAAAATTTCCTCAGCAACATGGTTTGAGCCAAAGCCAGATTGGCAGCAGGGAAACCTGTATACAAGCCACTCCCTGAGGTGAATTCTTTTTACCCTATGGGTCCAGAGGGTCCTGCTAGGAGACTGGAGATGAGGAAGCACAGGCCAACCAGCATCGGACTCTGCAGGCCACCTGGGAGTCCTAGCTGGTGCCCAGGCTCAAAGGTCTTCTCTATTTTTGGACATGGCCAAAGAAAATAAATTTAATTTCATGCCTGTTATGCAACTTTTGATTTGGGGTGCTTTGTTGCTAAATTTATTTATTTATTTATATGTTTGTTTGTTTGTTTTAGACAGGGTCTCACTATGTTACCCTGGCTGTCCTGGAATTCACTGTGTAGATCACGGACAAGGTCGAACGCACAGACCTGTCTCTGCGTCTGCCCCACCTCAGTGCTGGGATTAGTCATGAGCCCCCACATCTGGCCCTTAAGTGACTTTTGAAAACAGCCTCCTCTTTCTCTCCTTTCTTCCTCGTCTTTATTTATTTATTTATTTATTTATTTATTTATTTATTTATTTACTTATTTATTTTGAGACAGGAGCTTGCTATGTAGCCCAGGCTAGACTTGAAAGTTTAATAATTCTGCCCAGGTGCATGGACCCAGCTCACCCACCGTGTAGGGCTTTGCTAGCGACTCCTAGAACATTCAAAGACCCAGAGTAAGAAGTACAGATTGACATGATCATAATCCTCATTGACTGGCTTTTCTTCTTGATATGCTCATGTGCACACGGTACACCTACACGTACACACACAAGCATACACACATGTACACACACATACACATATGCTCACACGTATGCATAAACACACATCCGAGCTCGTGTGCTGTCTCTCTCTCTTCCACCCCAGTGACGTGTTTTCTTTGGACTTTTTTCTCATTCCCTTCTTCCCTCCTCTCTTTCCCTATAGCCCTCTCCCCTCCCCCTGCCCCACCCCCACCAGCAGCCTCCAGGCTCTCTTTGGGCCTTTCTGCTGCACAGTGGACACTTGGCATCCAGCAAGGCTGCTGCTTCAACAGCGTGTTCTTAAGGCCCAGAACCTACATGTGTGCCCAGGCCTCCTCCTCCTCCTCTTCCTCCTCCTCCTCCTTCTTCTCTCTCTCTCTCTCTCTCTCTCTCTCTCTCTCTCTCTCCCTCCCTGACCCAGATTTCTGCTGTGTCTACTCGAAGTGGTCCCAGCCTGCAGTGCCAGGCCATCCTCCCTGGGCTGGACTCTGGAGCAAGCTTGTTTTTGTTTTGCCCAAATGAGAGTGTTTATTGCTCTTTATCGGCTGTCAACATGGCAGATGTTTGAAAACACTGCAGTGAGGGGGAAAAAAAACGCACACTCATAAGGGACTTCTCCCGAGGGAAGGTCTCCCAAGGGGGTGTCTACAAGGGGATGTCTCCCAAGGGGGCATCCCCTGCTGTACTTTTGAAAACGTGCTTGTTCTTCCTGCAGCCTGAGGATTTTTGTCTGCATTCACAGACGCTCTCTCTATAAAAGTGATATTCATGAATAATTTCTACTGTTGCTCTTTCTTGCGGGGGGCCTTCGTAGGCCCCTCACCCCTCCGACAAAGCGGTTGCCTTCACGAAGGGTGTGCCAGGACAGGGTTCTGGCGTGGTCCCCAGGGTGTCACGGGACCAGGGGATGATCTCACAGGGTCCACCATCTGCCCTGCCTGGCCAGAGGCTGCATCGGGAGGGCCAGGGGGCACCACGTGCCCTGGGTATTTTCAAACAAGAGCCTTTAGAGAGAGCTGGCGGTTCACACAATCTTCCTTTTGCTGACGGGTGCTTCTCCCCTAGTAGGCTCCCAATTCTATAAAACTCCGGGGACTTCTGCAAGGGCAGCCTCGGGTAGATATTATTATCACAGAAGCTGAAGCAAACCTGTCCCGGACAAGGAGCTGGGATGCGTGGGGGCATTTGCCCTGAGAAGCTGTTTGGTCTGAAAACACAACCATCCCATAAAGGTTCAGTGGCACTGACGAGTGATAAAGCTTTGATGGTAATTAACAGAGAGGGCCCTTGTATAGCTTATACACATCTTATACACAACTGAGGCTCAAAGAGGTTGACTAGTTGGTCCAGGGTCACACAACTAGTAAGGAAGGATCCAGGCAGTCAAGGCAGAGTATGCCCTGCCCTGTTGTGAACTCCGTCCTTGCTGCCACCACACAGAAGGTCTGGGGCAAGCAGACATGGTGGCACACGTCTGTACTCAGAGCGCTTGAGAGGCTCGGGGAGGGGACCAAGGGTTCAAAGCCAGCCCTGTCCCCACCCCTCCACTGAAGATAGAATTCAAACCTCACTGTCTCTCACTGTCCTTGACCCAGGGCGGCATTTCGTATGCGCGTTTGTTTGTGGCCATTGTTTATTTTCTGTGCTTCCAAGTTCAGGTCATTCATTACGGGAGAGACAACCGCTGGTTAGCGGTGCTCCTGACACTGGCTCCTCCCCCGAGCCCCTAGGGACGTGTCCTCAGACTCAAAACACAGGAACGGACACAGCTAAAAAATTGCCCCCTTCCCTTCCCCAGTTCTCCTCCTCCTTCCCTGGCTTCCTTGTTGTCCCTGGCTAATGAAATGTCTTTGCAGAAAGAGCCAATTTCGGCCTGTTCCCCGTGGCCTTTCAAACTCCTGCCTTCCCCCACTGCTGTGGGCAAGTCCCCAGCAAGCTGAGGCTCTCCAGGGGAAAGTTCCCAGCTCCATCTGTGCCCCCAGATCTGCCTGTGCTGCCCAGTACTCACCCAAAGACTGGGCTAGGAGTGAGGAGCTGGACCTTCCCCTGGGGCTTTCCTTCACTCTCCCTCTGCTGAAGCCACTCCAGAGGTCCCGCCTTCTTCTCTCCTCCCTCTTCTCCCCTCCCTTTCCCTCCCCTCCCCCCCTCCTCTCCCCTCCCCTCCAGCCGACCCACCCTGTCCACCATGCCTTCTCTCACCTCCATCTAAGCAGACCTCAGGTTAACCGTCTATTTTCTGAAGCCCCCTTATCCAGCACCCACATGTCATGGTGATAGGTTTCTTCAGGCCACAGGCGTGCAGCCTCCCATGTGCCACCTTCCACATGCAGTGTTTCAGTCACACACACAGACACCCTGCACGGCAGCAGCAACTGTGCCCTGTTACACATTAAGACCCTGCAGTTTGGATAGGGCGGGTGACCCCCCACACACACACACCTCCTCTCTGGCGAGTTCCCCAGCTGACTTAGACCTGGCTTCTGACTCCACACTGGCGCCCTGTCTAGCCAAGCCTGGGGAGAGGTGTGAATGGAGAATCCCCCTCAGGGAGACTCAGACCCCAAAGCCACAAGCTTGGAGAGTCGGCCACCAATTCACCCTAGTTAGATGGACCTGCTGCATTCTGGGAGGAGATGGGTGAAGTTGGAGGACTTCCCACTGCAGAGAGGCTTGACACAAAGAGGGTGTCTCAGATCCTGAGATCTGGCTTCAGGGGAATATGGGTCGAAGGAAAGCCACAAAGGGGGTCCTCCAGGCTCCCTGCGAACCCCCTAAGCCCCTGCCACAAAGACGAGGCCGCACATTTCCAGCCACCTTCAGAGAGGCAGGTGAGAGCTGAGGAGAAGGTTCAAGCGTGAAGACCTGAATTCGAACCCCTATGTGAAGCAGGACACTGTCACGTGAGTGTCTGTGATCCTGGCGAGACAGGAGGCAGGGAGCAGAGACTCCATAAGCTGGCAAGACAGCTAGCCTGGCATCTGCAGGGGCAGACCACAAGGAAGGTGAGGACTGACACCCAAGGTTGCTCCAGAACCTCTACATGCACAGCATGGTATGCGAATGCCTGCAGTTAGACAAAAGTGAGCACACACAGGACACACACACACACACACACACACACACGCACGCACGCACGCACACACACACACACGCACGCACGCACGCGCCCTCAGACATACACACATGGACAGACAGACAGACAGATGGCTGGGAGCTGGGAATAGGCTAAGGAAGGAGCACTCAGTGCTCTTCCCCCAATCACCCAAGGGTGCTTCTTAGACCTCAAAACTGTTTCGGGGTGAGAGGCCATTCATGGCGAGAAAATGGTCAGTCTTGGTGTCCAGATGCCTCCCTGACCCACCCGCAGCGCCTGCTCTAATTAGGACCACCCTCTCCATGGCTGAACACCGGGACTTGCCTAACTCTTATCTCCTATGCTGGGTCCACTTGAGGTTCTGCGCCTTCGTTCTTTCTACCTGCAATATGGACCCGAGACAACTGTGTACTTTACGGATCTGTGGCTGGAGCAACTCCTCCTACACCGCGGCTTCAAGAGGCTTCTTACATCTCCAAAGCCCCAGGGTCAGACTGAGAACAATGTGATTTAAGGGCAGAATAAATAAAATGCACAAGCAATACCTGGCTATAGACTTATTTGCTCTTATTAAAGGAAAGCATGCATAGCCCACAAAGAGGGAAGCTATGAGGCAGGCGTGGTAAGTTTCACCTGTAATTCCAGCACTTGGGAGACGAGGCAAGGGGATTGGGAGTTCAAGGCCAACCCAGGCAATCTATAAGAAATTGTCTCAAAAGACAAGGGAAAAAAATGGAACTGAGGCTATAAAAGCTTCTCTTATCCATTTGGGGCTCTGATTTCAAGGGACTCAGACTGAAAGTGCTGACAGACAGAAACACTGGTGTTCCTTGAACCAGACAGAGGCTCAGGAACCCATCTCTACCCATTGGGATATTTTACACGACAGCTCCTGCCCTAAAATGGCTTGGGTCTGAGGTGTGTCTCAGTTACAGAGCAACTACATTAAACAAACAAGCAAAGCCTGGGAAAGGGAGAATAGAGGAAAACTACAGCATTTCCTCTTTAATGCTTTTATTATCCTTACAGCAGTTATTCTTGGTGGGGGTGGGGGCAGAGGGAAAGTTGAGACAAGGTCTTATTACGTAGACCACGTTTGCCTTGAACTCATAGAGATCCACCTGCCTCTGCATCCTGAGTGCTGGGATCACAAGCGTGCGCCACCTTTAAGGCCAAACTATTTGGCCATAGCAGTAGTTATAGAGCGTCTCAGTTCAAACAAGCAAGCAAAACACCCATAAACTCACCTAAAACCAGAACTGTAAGCTAGACACAGTGACGCACACCCGTGATCCCAGCACTCAGGGAGGCAGAGGCAGGCAGATCTCCGTGAGTTCAAGGGCCAGCCTGGTCTACAAAGTGAGTCCAGTACAGCCAGGGCAACACAGAGAAACCCTGTCTTAGAGAAAAAACAAAGACAGAATCGTAACCAGGCATAGTGGTGCACACCTCTAATCCTAAGAAGGGGAAGAAGGTATGGGTGGGGGGTGTTCGAAGCTAGCCTGGGTTACATAGCGAGATTTTTTTTTAAACGCCAGAACTGTCCTCTCGGGCACATGTGACTTCTCGGCACTGATGGACATCGCCAGCTAACATCAGCCATGACATCCGTGCGCACACGGCGCGTCACTACCTCCTCTCTGAAGCCACCTCCATTCAACTTTTCACACAAATGCCAACGGTTCTCTCTTCTGATGGAGGCTCAGAGCCATCCCAGCTCCTCACCAACACGAGTCTCCTCCATGTATGCTCGGTTTTCCCACGGTTCATTTTGATACCTGGGCCCACTCTTGCTTGGTTCTAGGATGTTCTGTGGTAAACTGCACAGTGATCTGACCATGAACCCAGAGGCCTGGTGACACTGTCTTCCCCTCCAGCCTCGCAGAGCACCTATCCCCACCTGCCTGGCTAGAGAAACGAGTGAGGGCATACAGAGGGACGTGTAACTTCTGAGCTGCCAGGACCCGGCCTCAGGAGGGCATGCATTTAAACCTTGGAGGGTGCTCTCGTCCCTTAGGTGCAGCCTAATCCCTTGGCTCGTCTGTGTCCTGACAGGAGGGCTTTCCTCGATGCCTTGGCTCAGGGGGAAGGCAGGGTTTGCCCGCTCCTTAAGCAGCCTTTGTATGGAAAAGTGGAAGAGCCGGACCGCAGGCATTTGCAGTAAAGAGTACAAATACCTAGCCTCCTTGTAACCCAGGATGGCCTCAAACTTATAGCTGAGACATATAGCTGAGGATGGCCTGGAATTCCCTCCATCTCCCCAGTACTGGTTTTCAAAACCTGGTTCTCCTACACACTTTCTTTTGTGGCTTCAACAGATTAATCTTTCTGGGCCACCTGTGGGAATAGGCGCAGCAATCATCTGTCGTAGGAATTAAATAAACCAATACCGGGAAGCTTCTGTCCCTAGGAGAATCCTGCTTCCTGCCCACAGACCCTGGCAGATCAAAGGGAACAGAACAGAGACGGACAGATCAGAAGCAGAGGAAGATGGGGTGCACAAGCCAAAAAAAAAAATAGCCTCTTTTTAAAGATTTCTTACTTTATATAGACAGGTGTTTTACCTGAATGTACATACTGTACCACGTGCAAGCCTGGTGCCCACAGAGGTCAGAAAATGGTGCTGGACTTGCATGTGTTTGGGAGCCACCATGTGGGTGCCAGGAACCAATGCAAGAGCAAGTGCTCTTAACCACTGAGCCTGTTCAGCCCTTGTTTTTTTTTTTTTTTTAAAGATGTATTTATTATGTATACAGTGTTCTGCCTGCATGTGTACCTGCGCACCAGATCTCACTGCAGATGGTTGTGAGCCACCATGTGGTTGCTGGGAATTGAACTCAGGACCTCTGGAAGAGCAGCCAGTGCTCTTAACCTCTGAGCCATCTCTCCAGCCCCAGCCCTTCACTGTTTTTGAGACTTGGCCTTACTATGTAGTCCAGGATGGCCATGTTCCTGAGTCCTGTGGTCAAAAATAATCCTTGAGAGCAAAGTCCATTGGGAGGTAATCTGGAACTCTAATATACTTGCTTTTCAGCATATCCACCTGGTATCTATTTTTTACTTAATAGGTTTCTTTGTGGGGATGGGTTTGTTAAGACATATATGTATGCGTGTATGTATATATGTATGTGTGTGTCTGTGTATGTTGCACTAGGCCGGCTTCGATCTCACAGAGATCTGCCTGCCTATGCCTCCTGAGTACTGGAGTTTAAGGTGTATGTAACCACTCCCAGTTAGGAATTTTTTTGTTGTTTAAAAAGAACAAGCGGGGGCTGGAGAGATGGCTCAGAGGTTAAGGACACTCACTGTTCTTGCAAAGGTCCTGAGTTCAATTCCCAGCAACCACATGGTGGCTCACAACCATCTGTAGTAAGATCTGGTGTGCAGGCAGAATGTTGTATAAATAATAAACAAATCTTAAAAAAAAAAACAAAACTGTGGAGCTGTACCGGGAGCTGTGGTACATGTCTATAATCCCAGCACTCGGGAAAGCAGAGGCAGGCGGATCTCTAGGAGTTCGAGGCCAGCCTGGTCTGCAAAGCAAGTCCAGGGCAGCCAAGGCTACACTGAGAAACCCTGTCTCGAAAAACCAATAAAATAAAGTAACAACAACCAAAAGCAAAACAAAACAAACAAGAAAACCCAGCCACTTTATGAACATAATTAACATGCTGTAGATGTCGTGCATGTGCGGCCATCCCTGTTATCCGAGTCCAGCTGGCGGGTGAGGACTCCTCCTTCCTTTGGAGCAGAACCTGGCTGGTGGGAGCAGATCCGCTGAGTCACAGTGTCGGAGCCGATCCCGGGTCTGGCGTCTGGTGCCCCCTAGCGACTCCTGAGCCCTGCCGAAAACCCCACCCCGCGCCGCCCCGGGCACCGCGGTCCACCCGCACGCAGGAAGCTGCTAGGGTCCCAGTCTCGCAGGTCACTCGCCGCGCTAAGTCACAGACCCCAGACCAGCCTGAACTCCCTCCTACCTTCCTTTCACAACGGAACGATGGCTTGTGGGAAACGCAGCGATGTGACTAGGGTAGCCTAGAGATGGGTTTTAGTGTCAAAAGATCTGAGTTCGAACCATGCTCGCCTTAGCTATACTGGATACTCAACATCTCTGAGCCTCAGTTTCCTCAGACATGAGACTAATTCTTTTTCCTGGCGGCGGTTGCACTTCAGAGGGCTGGAGTTTACAAGCCACCGTATTTAATTAGCCAACCACCAAAGGGTGTTGAGGCCTCTCCCTTACCCCAGGAGCTCTCCAGAGACTCAAGAGCTGCCTAAACCGTGTTTGCCAGGAGCAGGACCCAGGCAATGAAGGAAACCTACTGTGGCTTCGTCTCAAGCAAGAAATACCCCCAACGTGGGGCAACCTGCAATCCAGGGAGGTTCCATTCTCCCCTGGGAAGAAGGCTGAAGATCTGGGAGTTAGAAAAGACCAGTGCTTCCTTCTGAAGCCAGCAAGGTTTCTCACAAGGGAACTGCTGATTGGTGTTTGTAGACTTCTCCTGCAAGTCAAAGCCCCCGGGGTGGCACTCAGGCTACAGGCCCCAGCACCATTGGGAACCTTGCTCCCAGAGGGCATCGGCCAGTCAAGTCTTCTGTAGACTCCAGTGTCTTACAAGCCTGTCAGGTCCCTGTCAGCTCGCCTATCTGCGATTCCCACCCTGCTCACCTTAAAGGTTTCCGTAGGACTCAGAGGCCCTGTTATGTTCAAGAGAGCAGGCAGGGCCCCGGGAGAGGTCCAGAGGGGTGGGTGAGGTGACCAGTTGCTGAGGGTTTCCTTGTCCAGCTCCTGATGCTCTAGAGGACCACCTGAGCTGACAAACAGGCTGTTGCAAAAAACAGTCGAGCTGATGTCTTTCAGCCTGGAAAGTTGCTATTCTTTGGGGACAGAAGGACTTGGGGCTTCGTTCCCAGGCCTCCAGAGTCCTGGAAAATGTGTCTGATAGGGTAAGGATGGCTGTTCTTATCTGAAAGGATGGAGGAGCACACAGTGAGTAACTCTCCTCTTTGGCAGATACGAAAGTGTCTGGTCAATACTTCCTGGTACCAGGTCTTGGGGCTCTTGAGCATCAACCCAGGCAGGTGCCCCACGAGCCTCTTCCACCCCCGTGTCACTGGTCATAGCTCTGGAGAAAGGGGAACTCTCTCTTGCTCTCCAGGGATCAGTTCCTTGTGAGGTTTTGGTCCAGTGGACCCTCAAGGATGTTCCAGAACATTCTTTCCCCTTCTCATCACCACTTCCTCCTTTCCTCTTTTCCACCCTTCTTTCCACCTTTCCTAGGCTGCAGGGGGAACTCGGGGCTAGGCTAGTGTTCTACCATGGAGCTACGTGCCCGTCTTGGCTTGGCTCCTCTGTCTTGAAACCCCAGCTGATCTAGCCCAGCCTGGAGGGAGTAAAGGAGCAGGATCGTAGGGGCACCTGGTCTCCCTACTTACACAGTTTTTCCTATTCCCCCACAAAGAGAAATAGTGGCCCTTGAGGTGTGCACAGTTTATTTATTCTACGTAGTGAATAGTAGCCTGTGTGTTTAAGGATGACTTAATTTCTGCACAGACCCTGCAATTCATCCTGCTTCCGTAGGCTGTGTCTGGCCCTCTAGCCCTGCCCAGAGAAGGGGGGTGGGGGGTGGGGGGGTACAGGAAGGGGCAGAGGGATCTTAGGAGCAGGCCATGGCATGGATGGTGGTGTGTGAATGGGTTGAATGAGGCAACTGAGCAGTCGGACACGCCCTGAGCCATCATCCGCAGGCCGTAAAAGGAAGGGCATCCATCACCCAAATGCGTGAGTGACTCTTGGCTCGCCTGCTCCTGAGTTGGAGTGTATGGAAATTTCTAGAAACAGCTGAAGCAAAACCTCACCTTGAGAATATCGGGTGCTGCCGGGTGGTGGTGGCAGAGGCAGGTGGATCTCTGTGATCAAGGCCAGCCTGGTCTACATATCAAGTTCCAGGACTGCCGAGGCTACACAGAAAAACCCTGCCTTGAAAAAAGAGAGAGAATAAATACAGGGTGACCGTGGAATATCCTCCTGTATGTGACTGATCTCGGCTGGTCTTGGAATCTAAGCAGGGTCGGGCCTGGTTAGTACTTGGATGGAAAATACAGGGAGGAACTGCAGTGCAAGGATTCTAGCTGGTACTCATTTGTTTACAGATTGTTATTATTATTATTATTATTATTATTATTATTATTTGGAGGGGTATTGAAAATATACCAGAGAAAGGGCTAGGGAGAGGGCTCAGTGGTTAAGAGCGCTGGCTGCTCTTCCAGAGTATCCAGGCTCAATTCCCAGCACCCACATGGCAGCTCAGAAGTGTCTGTAACTCTAGTTTCAGGAGATCTGACACCCTCACACAGACATACAGGCAAGCAAAACACTGATGCACACACACACACATACACGCATGCGCGCGCGCGCACGCACACGCACACGCACACACATTTAGGGCTGGAGAGATGGCTCAGAGTTTAAGAGCACTAGCTTCTCTTCCAAAGGTCCTGAGTTCACATCCCAGCAACCATATGGTGGCTGATAACTTTCTATAATGAGATCTGGTGCCCTCTTCTGGCGTGCAGGTGTATGTGCAGACAGAACATTGTATACATAATAAATAAAATATTTTTTAAAGACTGCCTAAAATATAATAATAATAAAAATTTTAAAGAAAGAAAGAAAATGTACTGGAGAACAGACAGGTCCAGTGATACAAACCTGTAATCCTGCACTCAGGCAGCTAAGAGTTCGAGTCTCACCTGTCTCTCAAAAGTAAAATGAAGGGCTGCGAAGATGGCTCGGTGCATAAAGTGTTTGTTGCACAAGCATCGGGACCTGAGTTCGAATCCCTAGAAACCACATGAAGTAGAAACCAGAGCCCACAGTGCCTCTGCAGCAAACTGGGAGATGGAGATGGAACCGGCTGAGAGAACGGAGCCCGGTGTGCACAGCAGGACAAAAATAAGAGAGAGAGAGAGAGAGAGAGAGAGAGAGAACAAGAGTATCTCTCTCAAATGCGGGGGGGGGGGGGTAAAAAGAGACGGACTCCCAAGGTTGCCGTCCCATCTCCACCATATGCTGAGGCCCCTAAGCACAAGTAAGTGGCCTTCACACGAGCAAGCGTGCGCGTGCACGCTCATACACACAATAATTAAAAAGAAAAAAAACTTAATAAAATAAGCAGGGCATGGTGGTGCACGCCTTTAATCTCAGCACTCAGGAGGCAGAGGCAGGTGGATCTCTGTGAGTTCTGGGACACCCAGGGCTACATAGTGAGAACCTGTCCTAAAAGAAAAAAAGAAAGCGAGAGAGAGGTGGATGGTGCCTGAGGAGCAACACCTAAATCAGACCTCTGGTCTCCACTTACACATTCACATATGAGCACAGGCACCCTCCCGAGTGTGCACACACATGCGCAGGCGCAGACACACACACTCACACCAATAAAGTATCAAAGTGGACTACCTCTGTATTGAAAACATCCATAAAAACAAAGACCCATGGAAAAAATAGAATTTTAATGGAAATCAAAGCAGGAGGTAGAAAAATTCCCTGGGGCTCATTGTGCCCCAGATGTTGGTGTTGACATAAACTCAAGTTATCTGGGAAAAGGATCCCCAACTGATGAGATACCGCCATTAGAGTGCCGGTAAGCAAGTCTGTGGGGGTATTCTCTTGATTAATGATGGGCGTGGATGGACCTGGCTGTGGGCTGTGCCACCCACTGGGCTGGCAGTCCTGAGTTATAGAAGAAATCAGGAGGCTGAGCAAGCCATGAAGCGCAAGCAAGTAAGCAGCACCCCTCCATGGCCTCCTGCCTTCAGGTTGCTGCCTTGAGCTCCTGCCCTGACTTCCCTCCATGACTTGTGACCTGAAAGTTGTAAGGAGACATAAACCGTTTCCTTTTTTCACAGCGGCATAAACCCAACTAAAGTGGTGCGAAATGAACCGCCAGTTAGGAACCTGCAGCATTGGGAAAGGGGCGTCTTTTCTTAAGTGATCTGCAAATGGAACTGCCCTATTGTCCAGCCCCTTCCCCGGTCTCCATAGTGTCCCTTTACCCTACCCCTCTTTGCCCAGCCATCCGAGCCCCTGCCTCTAGTACACTTGTGGGTTCTAATTCCCTGCCTGACTGCAGTCTGACAATCTACCATTGTCCAAGCTGTGCTTCTCGTGCCTACACCTTCCTTTCCAACTCCTCTACCCATCCTCAGGTTCTGGCCTTTGAACTCTCCCCCTGGGAGATGGCTGTCGCCTCCATGTCAGCAGACACTGCCTTAACACTGCACATTGCTGCCAAGTTCACCTTAGGGTGCCCCTTTGGTGCTGTCCCCGCCAGTGAGCAGAGTCCTTTGCCCTCCTCCAGACACTGCTGTGCCCCGCATTTTCCTCCGTCCATCACTGGCTGGGTGGATGTGCAGGGGCTGGAGGGGGGAGCCGGCGGCAGCAGCAGGAGCAAATTTTCCTGTCTGGGTGTACAGCAGAGCTCTACCTATGTCCAAAGAAACAGTGGTCCATTCTGCAAGAGCCCCCTTGACTTTGTGCCCATATTCCCCGTCTGGGGGCTTAGAGTATACCTTGGTTGACTGCTTGCCTAGGATGTAAAAGAAGAAAGACCTTCGTTTCACCCTCGGCATTTCGTAAACAAGGCATGATGGTACCTAGTCTATGTAAACCACTTGGGAGATGGAATTTCTAGGCCATCTTCGGATGCGTAGCTAGTTTGAGGCCAGCCTGAGCTACCTGTCTCAGGAAACAATAAAAAGAGTTCAAGAATCAGGGCCAGGAGCTGGGATTGGGGTAGACGTGGGGGTGTGGCTTACTGATGAAAGACAGCTGCTCAGAACGCACAGGGCCCTGGGTCCCAGTGTTCACTAACCGGCAGCTGGGCTGGCCACACTCGCAACCATTTGGGAGGCTGAAACAATAGGATCCCTTGAGCCCAGGAGTTCAGAGTTGGGTTTGCAGTCAGTTGGCAGTCACAGAACAAAGCAGACACTCACATCCTCCAAGCCTCCTTTCCTGAGGAGAGGGGCCCCAAATTACCTCCCCTCCATAACCACTGAACTACTACCCAGTCAGCAGCACTTCCCAATGATGTAGAAAGAGTAGGAAATGGCCTCAACTGCCTCACCTGGTGGTTCGGGATAGGAGCTAATTCGATGGCAGACGACAGGAGACTGAAATGTCACGTGCTTTGGCAGAGGTATTGGACTCTCAGTGAGACTGGGCATCAGTGTGCTGGATGGAAATCAGGAACTGAGGCCCTTCTACTGTGACTTGTGGGGAGGGGTGCCTCTCTCCTTGTCCCCAATCCCACTACCCTAAGAAGTCAGATCCCCGGGTGTGACATCCCGCTTGTAACTCACTCTCTTTCCTTATCTTCCTCCAGGCTTTGAAGCAGTATGGCTGAACCCCGCCAGGAGTTTGACACAATGGAAGATCATGCTGGGGGCTACACTCTGCTCCAAGACCAGGAAGGAGACATGGACCATGGCTTCAAAGGTCAGTAGACAGCCATGCACGACAGAAGGGCCAGTCACAGCGCTGTCTGTGTTTGCCTCAGCAGGGGCTGCGAGAGGGTTTAAATCCTAGGGCTTAAAGGAGATGTTCACACCTTGTAGTATTAGAGCATTGGGGAGGGATGTCTTACTAACTCGGATGGGCTAAGAAAAGTACAAATGTGAGGGTATTTGAAATTTCACTTCCCCAGACAGTGTGACATAGACTGGGGGAAAGGCTGTCAGCATCAGCTCTTCAAGAGTCTCATTGAGTCCTTAGCTACACAAACCTGGCCATATGGGCTCTGTCAGGCCAGAATGGGTTACTCTGGGATTCTGAGAATATCCACATTAATAGGGGTGCATCAGGGGTGAGGCACAGCATGGTGCCACTGTCCAGTGATCTCAGGACTCAAGAGACAGGGGCAGGAGGATTGCTGCAAGTTCAAAGCCAATCTGGTTTACACAGTGAGCTCCAGTTCAGCCAAGACTACACAGATCCCCATCTCAGACTATCTTAGAGCTAGAGAGGGGGTCAATGGTTAAGATCACTTGCTGATCTTCCAGAGGACCTCTGTTTGGTTCCCAGCACCCACATCAATCAGCCCACAAAATCTGTTTTTGGGAACTGACACCTACCTGTACTTAGGTAGTATTCACACATACGCATAAATAAAAATAATGGAAGTAAATTTGTAAAGCACTCAAATTCAGCTTAATTAATTAAAACCGCACCGGGCCCTGCAGAGTCTGTGATGTAGTCTGCTGCCTATGTTGACCTGGCAGCAAACTTTCCTCCTTCAAATGCACGGGCTGTCCATTTCACTGTGTGCATGTGTTCACGACCTGGGGGTGGAATGGGGGTGGGGGAGGGGCAAAGGGGTGGCTTAGGGACGCACACACACATACTCACACAAATACACACACACAGAGAGAACACTGAAATTGCTAACTCTCGGAAGGTGCTATGAAACAAAAGCTAGCTGACAAACCCATAACTGAAATCCCCAGAGAAGCCAAAGATACCAAAGAGATTTTCATCACAGTGACTCTTGCGACTGAGGGTTCAGAAGGAGCTGTTTGCAGGTGTGGGGTGACAGCTTTGACATGGCAGAAGGTATCACAGTCCTAACAACAGCTCAGAAGAGGTGACAAAAGACTGTTTTGAGTAATGACAGGAGCCGCTGAATACCAGAACAGAGTGTCTAAGCGGATGCTAAAAGCTGGGATATGACTAGATCCAGCCAGGAACACTAGGGAGGGGGAGAGGCAGCCAGCCACACAAGCTCTTGAATTAAAAGGAGCTGATGTGTAGCGCTTTCCAGGCCTTCGAAGGGGGCTACCTCCCTCCCTCTAAGGGCTAATATGAATGATGGTGATGGGAGTCCCTAGTGAGTCTGAGTCCAGCCTAGGATTCCTAAGCCACCGTGACAAAACAAAGGAAAATGTAAAAGGGGCCTTTCTTTGGCTGTACCTTGAGTGAGGCAGTGAAGCGTCTCATCCCTCAATGTACTTGAACTCCATTTGCCTTTCCTCTTTGTGTTCGGCTCTGGACATAGGACCAGCTCCTCCACCACCATCCCAGAATTTCACTGTTGCCCAAGGGACAGCATCAGTCTCCACTACATGCCCCAGCCTCAATGCCACCTGGGAATGCCACTTAGGCTCAGTGCTTCCAACCCGCTGATCCAGCATGGCCCCGGCCAGACATTACATGGCTTTCTGTAGCTCCCTGAGGACCTCACACCGTCTCACCTAGTCTGGACCTCCTTGACACAAACCTCAGGTGTGCCTCAGCAGCTTTGTGACCTGAACATGCTCCCTTCTCTGACCAGTCATCACTAAAGACAACGAGTGTTTGTCTGCATGTTTGTTTTGTCTTTGTTTTTTGAGAGAGGGTTTCTCTACATAGCCCTGGCTGTCCTGGGACTCACTCTGTAGCCCTAGCTGGCCTCAAACTCACAGGCCTCACTTTGCCTCCTGAGTGCTGGGATTAAAAGCATGCACCACGACACCCAGCCCAAGGGCCATTTCTTGTGATACAGCACTGCCTTGACAGTCATGGACCCCAAGCCAATACCCCTCATCTGTGTGTGTACAGACAGCTAGCTGAGGATGGCTCTCACTCTTCTCATGGTTCAAAAAGCCAACCATCATGAGCGTCTGGCTTCCATCTTCAAGGTGTCTCATGAGTCAGGAAGATGTGGGCTCCTAGGTAGGCACAGTGCTGTCCTGAATTCTAACAGAATTCTGTTTTTAAGGACAACAGACTGAATGGGCTCCCTCTTTGTCAGACACTAGGTTTTCAGCCTACAGCTGATGGGGTGTCTTAGGCTTTTACTGCTTTAAAGAGACAGCAAGACCATGGCAACTCTTAAAAAAGAAAAAAATTTAACTGGGGCTGGCTTACAGCTCAGAGGTTTAGTCCATCGTCATCATGGCGGGAAGCATGCGTCACACAGGCAGATGTGGTGCTGGAGAGGCTAGAACCACAGGTAGCACGAAATGGCAGGAGACCTTCTGAGACCTCAGTGACACACTTCCTCCCACAAAGTCACACCGACTCCAACAAGGGCACATCTCTTGGTAGTGCCCCTCCCTATGGGCCTGTGGAGGCCATTTTTATTCAGACCATCACATGGGATGTTAATCTCCTGTGGAGGCATGAAGCGATACTAGACTTTCCCCCACAGCCAGATCCCATTTGTCCCTGGGATACAGCAGGCAGCTGGCTCGTGGAGCCTCTGGAGATTCCTAGTCAACATCTGCACTGTAACAAAAGAGAAAAGATCCTTGCACCTTCCTACAGATGCACAGTGCTCTGAGTCCTCCAACCAAGGTGAAGTAAACACCAACGACTGACCACCTCCCACCACGGGTTTCACATGCAAAGAGCTTTCCACATGCTTTAAGCACAGCAATGCTTACAAAGGCCTAGTGGGGTTAGCAAAGGGCATCCTTCAGCCAACACAGGCAGGAAAACAGGGAAGTTCAACTGCAGTGAGGTGAGTGAGGTCACTGAGATGACAAGGAGCAGTGACCTGTGAGAGCCACTGGGAAGACAAGAGAGGGCTTTCTGAGCATGCAGGAGTGGGCTTTCTAGATCCACTTCCAGGCTGACAATATTAGGGCCTTTGCCACACTTAGACCTGGGTGATTTAAAAGGGTATCTTTAGTCCCAGCACTCAGGAGGCAAAGGCTAGTGGATCTCTCTGAGTTCAGGGCCAGTGTGGTCTACAGAGTTCCAAGATAACTGTAACTACACAAAGAAGCCCTGTCTTAAAAAAAGAAGCAAAGAGGGGCCTGGAGGGGTGACTCAGAGCCCTGTCTGCTCTTTCAGAGGTCCTGAGTTCGATTCCCAACAAACACATGGTGGCTCACAACCATCTAGAATGAGATCTGGTGCCCTCTTCTGGCGTGCAGGTGTACACGCAGACAGCACACTATACACATAATAAATAAATAAATCTTTAAAAAATTTTTAAAAAGCTTAAATAAATAAAGTAAGTAGGTGTATCTTCTCCTGCCCAGGAGCAGGCACAAATCACCCCAGGGACCCCAGGAGTTGTGTTCGCTGTGTTGGGGGTGCTGGTCCTTTCATGGTTTGATTATGGGGCTACAGTATCCACACTCAAGGGATCGGAGCTCAGTAAGACAGGGCTCTCAGGTTCCTCCTGAGGTCTGAGGGCTCACTGTGTATGTTCCAGAGTCTCCCCTGCAGCCCCCCGCTGATGATGGATCGGAGGAACCAGGGTCAGAGACCTCCGAGGCTAAGAGTACTCCAACTGCTGAAGGTGGGGCCTCCTTCCTCCCACCGCTTCCTTCAGCCTGTGCTTACCTTGCTTTGAGCTACCCCTGCACCCTCCCGGCTGCGCTAGCTGCTTCCTGTTTTTCCGGGCTGAGATGCGCTTGCGCAGTGAGTGCTTTGCAGGACAGTGGGAGCTGGGTCCTGCTTCTCTGCTTGGCTCAAAGGTGCGCACCTTGAGCGTCGTCGTCCTGTGTGCGCTCTGGATGTTCCGTGCTTGGAGAAGCTTCGCAGTGCGGCACGGCGGGGCTCACACACAGCTCAGTAGCATTCCCATCCTGTGTCCATTACCCTCCATGACCCCCCTCAGAAGCCCCCACATTACTTTTCTTCTCAGGGATCCACCAAAGCCCAGAATGCTCATTTGGCTGAGGAGCGGGGCAGGTCGGGCATGTCCCTGCTCGTGTGTTAGGAGTGGTTTTGGTGTGTCATCGTCATTTAGGAATGGTTTGGGTGTGCCATCTTCATTTCTTGGGCTCTGGACTTCGGGCATGGAGAGTGTTTCGTCTCTTCTCATCTGTCCGCTCCAGATATGTGGTGTCTGGGTTGTGGTGAAGCTCCTTGTCTTTTTCCTGAAACGCTCCCAGGTTGTCTCTCTTGCTTCACATGTGGATCAGTCAAGACTACCGAATTTGGGCTGCAGGAACCCAAAAGCCCTACCGACTTGAAAAGGCTTATCATAAGATGTCCGCACATGGGCACAGCTCCCCCAGTGTCATTTAAGCGCAACTGTCTCCATCTTCTGTCATCCTAAGTGGTTGGACTTAATAGTTGAAAGATGGCTGCCATGCTCCCAAACACCATATCTGCCTTGGAACCAAGAACCAAAGCTGGTGAGATGGCCCAGAGGATAAAGTACTTACCATGCAAGCCTGGTGACCTGAGTTCAATCCCTGGAACCGACTCCACAAAGTTGTCCTTGAAGGTCCACACATTGTCATGACATAGACATGTTATGCACAGTGAATGAAAGCCAGGCAGTGGTAGTATACGCCTGTAATCCCAGCCCTTGGTGGCGCACACAGGCAGGTGGATTGTTGAGTTTGAGGCCAGCCTGGTCTACAGAGCAAGTTTTAGGACAGCCAGGGCTACACAGAGAAACCCTGTCTCAAACAAACAATAATACTTATTATTATTATCTTATTATTATTGAATGAAATTTTTTTAAAAAGTGCAAAGCCAAGTAGCCAGAAGGACCCTGAAGCCAGATGTGTTGCTAGAATTAAGAGTTTCCTATAAGTTCTACCTGGCAATTTTCACTTTCGTTCATTGGCCAGAACGGGGTCTCTGGCCACACTGGGCTGCAAGGCTGGGGGTGTTGGGCACTGCCTCTCAACCCGCTGAGCAGAAGTCAAGGAAAAAGGGCATTGAGAATAGCTTCTAATGAACCATCTATAACATCTGTCCTTCCATCTCTCGACGGAGGTTGGAACTTCCACTCTGAGCTCTTTCTCCAGCCTTACCCGTTGCTTGGGAGCTCTGTCACTGAAGGAGAACTTGGCCTCCACACCTTCCCCAGCATCTGCCTTTGGATAAATCCAGAACATGGCTGTGAAGCAGCTGCCAATTGCTTGGCATGCGGGCTCACCCTGGAGGATGCAGGTGGCATGGCGCCTTAGCCTAGTGAAAACACCCTGGCCAGATTTCCTTTGCCCTTCTGAAAACCCGTGATGCAAGACACTTCCTGCTCATCCTGTTGGAACGGTTCTGCAAGCAGTCTGCCACCCTGAGAAAGCCCAGAAACTCGATGCCAGACTCGAGGCTGGCTTCCCAAACTCTCAGTCACCATTGTCCTGGAAGACGCTCGGGCTCATGCAGCCTGGACCT
This sequence comes from Pachyuromys duprasi, assembly GCA_028658305.1. Taxonomy (NCBI): domain Eukaryota; kingdom Metazoa; phylum Chordata; class Mammalia; order Rodentia; family Muridae; genus Pachyuromys; species Pachyuromys duprasi. Next base: position 16,645,954 of record CM053746.1, on the reverse strand, counting down.
ACACATGCTTGGGCCCCACGTGACCCACTCTCACCCCCAGCGAGGGAGGTAACTGGTGCTGAGTTTCATAGCTGTTTTATCTGCGTCAGAGAGGATCATAATGAAAATGGCCTTTGTGGACTAAGCTGTGTGGAATTCTGGGAATCTCTTACTGGCCACTCCTTGGGTGTGCCTGGCACACCTGGTGCAGAGGCAGAGGGCCCTGAGCTAAAAGCATTCGCCTTGAAAAGATGCTGCCCCCAGCTCCCAGCCTGTGATCCCTTATCTCTTTCCTCAATAAGGAACTCTGTGCCTTTTAATTGGGTGTTAGGAGGTTGGGGGCAGGGGAGTGAGAACTGGTCGAAGTTTTAAAAGCCGCCTAGAGATGGCACTCCTGTTCCGTAAAGGCAGAAACAAGTGACAGAGCGCTTACTCAAAGCCTTCCGGCACACTGCCAGAGTCCCAGCCTGCATCGCCGCAAGGATCACACGGTTGCCGTCAGGATTTCATCTGTTCTCTTTAGAACCCCCAGGGATCAGGCTGTGTCCCTTGTAGTACTTACATGACCCCTCTGGGCTTTCCAGAAAGGGGGCTTGGCACCTCACTTCTTGTACCACCCACCACCCCCACCCCGCTTTGAGCTGGCTATTTTTTTTTTAGGCTTTATTTTATTTTATATAAATAAATGCTCTATCTGCATGTACACCTACTGTGAGCCACCATGTGGTCGCTGGGAATTGAACTCAAGACCTCTGGAAGAGCAGCCAGTGCTCTTAACTGCTGAGCCATCTCTCCAGCTCTTGAGCTGGCTTTTCTTGCATGTGGCTGGCAGGCCCCCTCCCTGCACCCCCCCCACCCACGCATAGGCAGAAGGGTGACTTTTGGTGGTTTCCAGACGTGACTGCGCCCCTAGTGGACGAGAGAGCTCCCGACAAGCAGGCCGCTGCCCAGCCCCACACGGAGATCCCAGAAGGAACGACAGGTGAGGGTGACCCCCAGAGCCCCAAGGCTGCCAGGACCCAGCTCACCTGCCTTGGACAGGTCATCCTCGTAACCTTTGACAGAGCTGAGTAAATGACTGGCTTCTAGGGATCTTGGCTCCCCAGCCTTCCCTGGCTGCCTTGGAGTCTTAACTGCTCCCCACAGTAGGGTCAGTCCTGCTGGCTCCTGCCTCAGCCAACAAGTCAAGTAGAAAGGCTCTCAACAGGGGCTCCCGGGGAAAGAGGGGATAAAGCTCTACCTTCCTCACACTTTCTCCAGTTCCAACTGCAGCAAGTGGCCGGTCACTTAGGGAACAGTTTACCCCCAGGAGCACCCAGTGTGCTACAGTGACTACGTCACAGGAGCCCTTTGAAGGCCTAATGGGATGGCCCTGGAATTCACTCACACCCATCTCTAGGGCCTTGCTGCCTTCCAACCCTGTCTCTGTAGACTGCTCCACCCCTGTGGCTGATAGGGAATTGGTTCAGACGGTACCCCAGCAGAAAGGGCACTGGGCTTGGGATGCTCAGCTCTTTATAAGTTACCCTGTCCAGGCCCTAGGCAAGAGTTATCACAGCCCAGAGCCCCTGATATCCTTCCCTTGGTGTCCTCTTCCAGGGGCTCACGAAGAGCTCTAGCAGTTAGTGTGACTAGCCTGAGGTGCCCAGTTACCTACCAGGAGTCCTGCTGGAGAGGGGAACGCCCTTCCCTGAGGACGAGCTCTCTGCAACTGCGCTAGCTACTTACGCTTTCCTTTGGTGATTAAATGTCTGACTGACAAAAGCGACCTGAGGAAGGAAGGTCTGTTCACGGCTTGAGGGGATGGAGTCCGGTGACAGGGAAGGTCCGATGGCGGTGACAGTTGTGTTCCTGTGTGTGCAGTCAGGAAGCGGACAGCGATGAATGATGAATGCTGGTGTTCAGCTGGCTTTCTCCTTTTTCCCCAGGACCTCAGCCCATGGGATGGCACTGTCCATATTCAGGGTAGGTCTTCCCTCCTCAGTCCAATCTTTCTGGGGATACCTTCAAGGACACACCCAGAGCTGTGTCTCCTCCTAGGTGGTTCCAACTCCAGCAAGGTGACGGTGAAGGGCCAGCATCCTAGCAACCTATGGTGAGCTTTCTCTCACGTACTCACTGAGAATGCTCATCTCATTGTGAGAAAGTGCCATCCCATCTTTCAAAATGTGTTTCTGCTCTGCAAAGCAATTGACTGGCAGTGAGGTCTTCTGAGGCAGGTGGGGCAGATGTTCTTAAAGTGTGGCCTTGAGCATGAAGGAAGCTTAAAGGCCACAGACCACCTTACAGGGTGAGGTCGTGGGTGGCATGTTTTTTGTTTGTTTGTTTTTGGTTTTGTTTTTTGTTTTTGTTGTCTCCGGCTATCCCTTCGAAGTTTTGTCATTGAAGAAGTTTGTCCTATGTCTGGGATGAAAACTCTAGACTTTCTCTTCTCGCCTCTCCTGGGTAGTCAGAAACGCCTTATAGTCTTCAGGCTCACAGAACAGCCTGTAAAGGCTGGGGAGGTGGCTCAGTTGGTGGAATGCCTGGTTAAGTACACAGGAATACACAGCACGTCAGAAGGGCCAGACTGGCATGCCAGTCAGACCCACAACCTTGTTCTAAGCCTGCCCTGGCCCTGCTCTGGGCTAGTGTGGGGCAAGTGCGTAAGAGGCGGCAGTGGCTGCTTCCCATGCTCTGCAGGCTAACCCTTCTCTCATGGAGACTGTATGAGCCAGCGTCTCCTAAGCGTCCAGATACCTGGCAGAGACAAATCAGGGAGAAAAGCCTCGGGCAGAGCATTATGGCAACTAGCTGTGTGTGGTGGAGGGAACATTTCACTTCTTGGTGGACAGGGAGCCGAGGAGAGGGGTGTGGCATTGGGTGTGCTTTCTCCTTCATCTGCTTCTGTTCATTACTGTCCCTACCCGCAGCCCACGGGATGGTGCCAAGGTAGGTTCTCCGTTCAGCTAACCCTGTCTGTATATACACGCTGTCAGACACAGCCACGTGTACCTCGACAGTCCCCTAGGTGACTTTAAGTCTAGCCACCAGAGAGAACAGTCTTGACTCCTTCTAGATTCTTCTTCCTTTTCAGCTCCTATCTCCTGCTTCCATAAAGATGGGTTCCTCTGACCTGGATTTCTAGGGGATGTGTCATCCCTTCTCTCAGGGACCTAGCCACAGCATCACCTCTGCGGAGGGTGATTCATTCCCACTGGTGGCCCATTAGGCATGATCTAAGACACCCCAATGCCATCTCTGACCCATGCCCACAGTTCCACGGAGAAACCTTGGCAGCACAGCCTGCCAGCAAGCTATTGCAATGGGCCCTTGCCCAGTCACCATAGCAGCCCTTCCCCTGTCCTGTTGTGTTCCCAGGCAGGGCCCTGCCTGCAGTCCACCAGATCCCAAGCCTGAGGGGACAGAAGGCAAATGTCTGTCTCTAGGTGATGTATTGGAGACCCTGGGGCCAGGCTAGGCATGCCAGCACACACCTGTTATCCTAGCATTTGGTAGGCTAAGGTGGGAGGAGCAAAAGTTCAAGGCCTGTCTGGGGTACACGGCAGGTGCAAGGCCATTTGGGGTTGCACAGCAAGACTCTATGGAGCCATTCCAGACCCAGGCCATTCACTTCTTGGCGGGTTTAGAGTTGAACAGGTTTCCAGCTGTTGGCGGAGTGGGCGCTTCACCTTGTACTCTTGAATACATGTTTGCTGCCTCTTGGTGCGCAGTAAAGCTGCTCAAGAATGCCATGTGACTTTCCACTCTGGGAGGCCTGTCTCTCTAGAGAGCAGCGAGCCTTGTGCCTCCCTGAAAAGGCTCCCCGGGAACATTTAAAAGCCCATAGTGCCAGGACACCAACTCCTGCAGTGCCTCTGTCCTGCCCCTGGAGACTTGTTACTTGCCCCTCCCCCTTGCTGAGCTCAGAGATGGCACTGTCCATATTCAGGGCACCATTTCTGCCTCCTACCAGGGACAGGACAAGCACGATACTGCCCTGGCATGGGAAAATGAATTCATTCTTCCAGTGCCAGCACATTAATGGAGTCCCGGAATGCCTCCTGCTAAGGACTCCGGGACTGCCTAGCTGGATTTGCCATAGCTCCGAGTCTGTCTTCCATGTCCTTAACCTTGCTCAGACCAAATCCACACTTGGACTTCGCCTTCTGCCTTCCGACAGTTGACACAATGTGTTACCAGCACTATGTTATCTGACAAGGAACTGTCATCAAAAGACCCAGCACAGAGGAGGGCCTAGATGTGTCTGAGCTGATAACCGGGTGGGTGGAGAGCTTCCAAGTTCACTGCCGCCTCCCTGTGGCCTCACCCTCAGTCAGCCATCTGGCTGTGTTAACTATGCTGTGACTCTCTCCTTGTGCTGCTCTCCGGAGCAAGTGTGGCCAAGTGTGCTGGCTTGCAGTCTCACGCTCAGAGACTGAGCACCTCCATCTAGAGTCAAGGCTGGTTGCCCAGCTAGCACTGTGTGAACATTTCTGGAAGGCATCGGCCGCTGGTATGCCTCAAGGCCTTGAGGTCAGCATGGGCCAGCTTGCTGTGCCATCCCGTAGCAGTGTCCAGATTTCTCCTCCTTGAGATCAGTGCTTACCGACGTAGGTCCGTAGGTCCCTGCTCGTGTGGTTGGGAGCTTTCTCAGCCTTCTTTGTTTGGGGCAACTGTAGGTTCCTCAAATAGAACACAAAGACCTCCCCCCCCCATCCCAAGCTGCCCGTTGGCCCTGCTGGCCTCCCTCCAGCTGGGTAGTGCTGGGTTCAGGTGTGATGTGTGAGGGGTTTAGAGGGAAGAAACTTGGCAGCCTGGGGCACCTCCTTCGCTCTGTTCTCATATCTTCACTATCCTCCTAAGAGACAAACCCACCTCGTTTGAGGTTCCCAATGAGGAAATAGAGGCCCAGAGAGGCCAGGGCGGATGGTGGATGGCTCCTGGGCCTACTCCAGCAAGCACAATCTCTCCCTGACCCCCTGTCCTCCTGAAGTGCTGGCCAGAACGGGCAGGGCCACCGTGTCTCGTCTCTGACCCCCTGATTCCTGGCATGTTTGTGGAGCCAGGCCAAGGCAGCAGGACCTTGGACACTTGTGGAAAAGCTCTTTCCTCCTAGGTCACAGTCACCTGGAAGGTGTGTGGGTTTTGTTTAGACACATCTCTTGTCACCATTGTCCCTAGCCACTAGCCATGGCCTTTGCAGAAATGCCGAGCACAGCAGCTGGCCCTGCAGGATGCACAGTTCCTGCACATTTCCTGAGAGAAACGCAAGGTACAGAGAGAGCTCAGGTTACAGCAAAAACTAATGGTCTCTCTCCTGCCTCTCCCTTTGCTGCCTCGGACCAGCTGAAGAAGCAGGTATCGGAGACACCCCAAACCTGGAGGACGAAGCCGCAGCTGGGCACGTGACTCAAGGTCAGTGGCCCGACTCGCCTGTAGGGCTCAGAGGTTGGGGGGAGGAGGGGAGATGGGAGCACTCACTGGACTCTTCCTTGAAGTGACATCTTAGTCCTGGGTCCTCACGTACAAGTCCAGGAGAGCTGAGGGGGGGGGGTGCCTTTGTCAAAGACGGGCTCTGTAGACACAGACAGAGTTTCCCAATAGCGTCCGTTTGCCTTCCCAGGGTGTGGGGGTTCCTGAGGGAAACAGGCCTTGCCTAGCCTGAAGATGAGCACACTGGGCGACATTCCCAGAGGATGCCCTCTGGCCTGTCGATCAGCTCACCTCCAAACTTGTCCATTTGAGCCTTCTTCCCTACAGTCTTCACACCTTATTATAATTTTCTTCTCAGGAACCAAATTGCCTGGTTCGAGACGAGTAGTGTCCTGCCGCTGTGTGTCACAGATACACTTTTTGAAAAGAATTTTTAAAGCCTCAGAGAGTCTTGGTTTTAGGAAACGAAGACCTCTGACATAGATAAAGCATGAGCTGTCTTTGTTTTCTATCTTTTTTGTTTTGTTTTATTTTCCTGGATAAATGAGCTTGAGAGGGTTCTGTTTAACCGAAAGGCTTACATACAGATGGCAGAGGGGCTGGGAGGTGGTGGCCCTTGCCCATGAAGGGCTCTGCTTCGCTGACCTCTCACCTAGTTCTTCCCCTTTTAGGTGCCTTGGACACTAGGCTCCTGAGGAGGAGTTGGGGGAGACCTTTTGTCCTGGTCCCCTCCACCACTCCCACTGAATCTGTATCTTGTTTTGTTTTGAGATAAGGTTCACTGTAGCCCAAGCTGGCTCCATGTATATCCAAAGACTACCTTGACCTTTTGAGCCTCCTACTTCCACCTTCTGGTAGCTGAGGTGTGCACCACCACCCGGTTTATGTGGTGCTGGGGATCCAGTTCGGGGCTTCCTGTGTGCAGGGCAAGTGCTCTAACTGCTTGCATCCTCATGAGATATGCCCGCAGTCTCATATTTACTGAGTACTTTACAGGATCCTGGGGGCTGAACAGATGATTGTCCCAGCCCAGCTCCTCCCTCTAGGGGTTTTAATTATGCTTAGGTTCCTCACCAGTTTGCACACACAGTGATGTATTCTTGCTGTCTATGCTTACTGTGTGTGTTTGGGGTTTGGGGCCTCATCTCCACTTGAATGGAGTCTTTGAAGGTATTGCAGTGTACCAGACTCCAGGATATCCCAATCAAAAATAATGTCTAGGGAGCATTTTCTTTTCTTTTCTTTTCTTTTTTTTTTTTTTTGGCGGGTGGGGGAGGAGGGTGTTTATTTGTCTGTTTTCAAGACAGGGTTTTTCTGCGTATCCCTGGCTGTCCTGGAATTCCCTCTGTAGACCTGGCTAACCTCGAACTCAGAAAAACGCCTGCCTCTGCCTCCCAAATGCACCACCACTGCCCAGCCTAGGGAACATTTTCTTGAAGGTAGTAGAGGCCCAAATCTGTTGATTGGCATCATGGCTGTCTTGGCCTCTGGCCCGTGAGCCAGCTGGTATTGGGTAGCCCAGCCCCATGCTGGCTTCCTATTTTGTTGTTGCTCTTCCTCCCACACCTCAATAAGTTTCCTGATAAGGAGCAGGAATTGGTGTTTTTTTCCAGACGGTAGCTAGCATATGTGGGATACATTTATTGATGAGATTCCATATGACAGGCTTGATACTGGGACCATAAATTAATCTAACTGTGAACTCAGTCTGGCATAAGGAAGGAGGTGCCAGGCTGGAGTTGGCTCCCTTGGTGGTGAGCTAGCCACACTGAGTTACAGACAGCAGTATTGTGTGCATACTACTTGTGTGTGTCAGAGTTACACATGTATGTGGATGCACACATTCTCCCTTCCCTCCCCTTATCCAGATTCCTTTTCTATATCCCCAAGCCCTTTGAGATTATAGGTTTTGTCAGAGGAGACTTGGGAAGTTGTTTGGGATATTTTGTGGAGAGCAGGTAGGATGTTCAAAAGTTCAGCGTTACAATAAGTGTGTGGTGGTCCGTGCTGTAATCTCAACACTCAGAAAAAAAAGAGATCGGAGGATCAGGAGTTCAAGGTCATCCTTGGCCACATAGTGAGTTCGAGGCTGGCTTCAAGTCCAGGAGACCCTGTCACGAGCAAGCAATCAAATAGAACCAGAGGATACTACTGAGGACCTCAAAACGAACCCCCATCCTCAATGCAGATACCCAACAATATGCTTAGACTAGCTGAGTTGGTGGCAGCCTGCTGGGAGAGCAGTTAGAGAGGGGCTCCCAATGCTCCTGCCTCATAGCTTGTGAATTTTCCAGATCTGCTCTCAGAGTAGGGTTACAGCAGGCTGGGTGAGGGGGTGGGGAGCAGAGACGGGTGAGGGAAGAGAGAACAGGGCCACTGTGATAACCCAGCCCAGGTGAGCCCATGCCGGGCAGCGGGCACAGAGATGGGCCCTGGCCCAGCCTAACACCAGAAGGGCCCCAGAAATCCACTGAAGCCCTCCTCTGCTGGCTATCTCCACACAGAGCCGGAGAAGGTCAAGATTTTCCCAGAAAGGTTGCTTGGCGAACCAGGGCGCGGTGAAGGCCGTGCCCCAGATTCAGGGATCTCAGACTGGACCTGCCAACCGATGCCTAGCATGTCTGGGGCTCCCCTCCTGCTACAGGGCCTCAGAGAGGCTACACGCCAACCTTCGGGGACAAGACCTGAGGATGTAGAGAGACGCCACCCAGCCTCTGAGCTGCTGCAGCAAGAGCCGCCTCAGAAGGAGGGCTGGGACAAAGACGGGCTGGGGGGTGAGGAGGGGGAGGCGGATGAAGATGTTGACCTGGATGAGTCATCCCAGGACTCCCCTCCCTCCCAGGCCTCCCTGGCCCTTGGCAGGGCAGCCCCTCAGGCTGTCACCAGGGAGACCACCAGCATGCCTGGGTTCCCAGGTGAGGGCGCCATCCCTCTTCCTCCTGATTTCCTTTCCAAAGTCTCCACAGAGACCCAGGCCTTGCAGCCAGAAGGGCCCGGAATGGGGCCCACGGAGGAAGGGCAGGAGGCTGCCCCTGAGTTCACATTCCACGTGGAAATCAAAGCCGGCATGCCAAAGGAGCAGAATTTGGACGGGGCCACAGTGGTGGGGGCCCCTGGAAAGGAGCAAGAGGCCCAGGGCACCTCTGTGGGAAAGGGCCCCAAGGAGGCTAGCCTTCTGGAGCCGCCTGCCAAGCAGCCTGCAGCTGGCCCGCCAGGAAGGCCGGTCAGCCGGGTCCCTCAACTTAAAGGTCTGTGGTTTAAGCTCCCCGCTCCTCCCCTGGTACCCTCTAGGCTGTGGACACTGTCATGAGCTTCTGGCCTTGACTCCCGCACCCTGAGACTCCAGGTCAGCCACTAAACCCACCACCGCCTGGGCCGTCGCCCTTCACCCCCGGCCCCTGCTCCGAAGCCTCTGGTAGCACGTGATCCTCTCACGCTTGCCCTCATTCTGCATGTCACCAACACCTGGCCCTGTGCTTTCTACCCTGTTTGGTTCTCCGCCCACTCGATGTATCCACCGTGGCCTACCAGCCCATGGGAGGTTGGTAGGCACACCACATAGAGTGGATAACAGCTTCTCTGGTTTTTGTTTTATTTTGTTTTGTTTGAGGGCTTACGATGTATTTTGAAGTTCATGGTCTAGAACATTCCCAGTACCCTGAAGCAGGCATAATTAGCCCTGCTTCTCAGATAAGGAAAGTGAGGCTCAAAGCAGTAAACTGACCTTGTGCTAGGCCCCACCCCCAAGTAATGGATGGAGTCAAGAGAATCCAGTTAGGTCTGCTCCGAATGGCGGGCACGCTCGCTGTGGTCCCCACATTGCCTTCCGGAAGATGCTGGAGTGTGTCCTCTGGCACAGACACGGAGTCCACCTGCCTCCTCCTGTGCTCTCCTCAACAGGCAGCTTGTGACATTTGAAAGGTGACAGCCACGCCTGTGGAGGTGGCTAACGGCCCAGTAACTTCTCCCCCACCCAGCCTGCCGCAGGAATGATGAGGGAAGCATACCTCCCAGGTCTAAGGAGACATCCACCATGTCAGTCAGGACAGGCAGGGTCCCCGTGTGCCCTTCTGGAGCCCTCTGAAGGCTGCAGGGTGCCAACAGCCTCTAGGCAGGGGCTGCCTTTAAGATCCCAGAATACTTGGCCTTTGGTCCTCTGAGAAGGCTTAATGGGTAAAGCCACTCGCTACCAAACCTAATCACCTAAGTTCCATCCCCAAGACCCACACAGTACAAGGACATGCCCCCACATGGGGACAGAGATCAGAGGACAATGTGGGAGCCACACCCCTGCTTGTTCTCTGACCTCCGTGCACGTGTTTTAGCATGTATGTGACACACACACACATGTTCACATGTTCTTATACAATAAATAAGTGTAAGCATAGACTACTTAGTATTTTAGAATTATCCGCAGGGCCCAGGAACTGATGCCTCTTAAGCTCAGAGTCAAAAATCATCTTTTAGCTACTGATTAGACCCTACTCATAGAGGACACGCCAACATATCATAAATGAAAGAGCCTGTCGGGATGGTGGCACAGGCCGCCATCTCAGCAAGCCAGAGGCTAAGACAAAAGGATCACTGCAAGTTTGAGGCCAACCTGGGCTACATAATGAGTTCAAGGCTATCCTGGGCTACAAATGGCAAGAGCATGTTTGTTTGTTTTTTAAATCTGGGCATGGTGCCACATGCCTATAATCAGCACTGTACTCAGGATGGAGAAGAAGATGGGATCAGGAGTTCAAGACCACACCCCACTGCATAAGACCCTGTCTTAAAACAAAAGCTAAGACAGAGGGAGGGGAGCCTGTGTCCTGTTTTAAAATCCAAGACAAAGGAGGGCAAGTGACGGCCTCCAGTGTTTTCCAAAGTATTGTTCTATCAAATCCTGGTCCTCTAAATGTCCGTAGGTGTGTCTGGGGTACAGGTAGGGAAGGTGAGGAAGGTAGAGTTCCATGGCACAGTGGATATAGAGGTGGAAAACAAAAAACAGGCTAAGCAGAGCTCAGCCACGCCCACTGTTGTAGGACTTGCCAGAGCCCTTGCTTGCTGTGCACAGAGACCCTCTAAGGAGGAGACGTGTCCTCTGGAATCCCCAAATGTATTCAACGGCCCCTACTATCACCTCCCAGAACAGGGCTTGTTGAGTCCTACAGAGATCAAGAAATGCTGATCTAGCAGGCTGATTTGCATACAAGATTAACTCCAGGGCAAGAGCTCAATACAAAAAAAAAAAAAAATGGGAGAGTTGATTAGCTACACTGCGGTACAGATGCTGTCTGAGCAGACGAGGTCTTAGGGACTGCTTTCACCCAGAGGGTTGGGAATTACTCAGCCAGCCAGGCGGTGTTCCACTGTCGTTGAGCCCTGCGAACAGAGCTTTTGTGGTTAGTGATAGTCTGGCCTTGAGGAAATGGTGGTCTTTCCCTGAGTCAGAAATGGACTGACACAGCCGTTTGTCCCAAGCAGACACATGTGGTTGACAGAGGAAGTAACGCATAAGATCCACTGAATCCTCATTGCAGTGCAGACTCCTGGGCATCTGTTGGTGGCACACCCAGCCTCAGTGCACCCAGGAGTCCGAATGGTATCCCAGGTGATTCCTTCAGAGTAAAACAGGGAGACCTCTGGGCTACTGAGCCAAGGCTGCTCACTCTGGAAGTCCAGTCTTCATCCACCTGCGGGGAACTACATGTTAACGGTGACACGATACTGGGGGTCCTGTGATCAGGATGTGACATATTTGAAGGCCCCTCGGTAGCGGCAAGGCGCCCTCAGAGCTGGGTCAGAATAGGAAGGGCTTCTTTGAAAACAGCCGGGGCTGGCGTGGAAAGTCCATCTTTGTTGTAAGTTGCTAAGGGTTGCACTCCATAACAAAGATGAAGCTATCCCCTGTCTGTCCTGGTAGCAGATGACCTGGAATAGGGCTTGGGATGGTCAGGATAAGATGGCCAAGAGGGTGGGTCTGAGATCCTTTCCAGCCCTGGGCAGGAAAATAGAGGTAGCTTCAACTGGGCCTTGAGGCTCTAGAGGGGTAACTGGGGACGTCACAGGAAAGCAAGACCAGGCCTGAAATCCCCCCCACACCCTGATCCAAGGGTCCTGCTGTAGCCCGGAGCCAGGCTGCACTGTCCCTGTCCATGGTCTTGGGGCTTTTATACGGCCCTGCGTTCAGTGGGGTTGACGGATGCGGAGAGTGAGCTCCCCACAGCCCTGTGTCAACGCGCACCTCTAACAGCACCTGCCGCGTCCCCTCTGCATGCCCCCACCCTCAGCCGGCCTGCTTCCCCCTCTTACCAGGCTGCTCTGAGCCATGGCCCTGTGTGCTGTGTGGTACTAACGGTGTGAGAGCTCACAGAGTTGAGGACTGAGAAAACCAGCCGGGGTTTCAGTCGAAGGGAACTCACACCTCCACCCCTGAACTCCGGCGTTTCTGTGAACCTTAAGCACGGGCCATCATGAGCCTTCTCATTTTGTATTTTACCAGCTCGCGTGGCCAGTGTCAGCAAAGACAGAACTGGAAACGACGAGAAGAAAGCAAAGGTAAGCCGCTGACCAGCCGGTCTCATTCGCCGAGGGGCTCTGCCTCACGCCCGTGTTCGCACTCATCTATGTGTGGAGAGTGTTTGTCACTAGTGCACAACTGCTTTTCACAAAGGCAGAGTTTCCGTCTTGATGCTTAACACAGGAAAGGGTGGTCGGCAGGTTACTCTGTTCCTCCCCCCCCCACACACACACCCTCACCATTTCCTCATAGTTTAAATGAAGGTGTACGTAAAGCTTGGAGTTTGCACTTCTGATTCTTACCACTACAGTCCAAGCTCGGTAAACATAGAGTGTTTAACATACACTGGGGGGCGGAGAGCCATGAGCAAGGAAGGAAGTGATATCTCCAGACAGAGGCAGGAAGGATTCTGGGTGAGACCTCAAAGAGAAGAGCTGGGAGGCAAACAGGAGAGGAAACTCGCTGTCGATGTACCAGAGCAGGGAACAGCCAGCTGAGGAAGGACGAAGGGACAGAGCCGAGGCTAGGGAGACTAGGCAGGTAGCCTCGGTTGCTGAGTCCTGTGTTGGGCTGCCTTGGGTTCTAAAGTAGCGCCTCCTTTAAATGTAGTGTGAGTTGGAAAGCGTGATTCAGGGTAAGCCCCTGCCAGTCTTCTGCAAACAAGCCCAGTAGATAAAGCAGCCTGCTCACCACGGACCTGCCTCCCGAGCCCCATCTGTCCTCCGTTTGTTTGTTTTTTATCTGTAGTCCCCTCCCTCCATACCTTTTCATCTTAGAAAACCCTGAAGCTGTGTGTGCAGTGCTATTCTTCCAGGGAAACCCAAGTACGGCCCAGATTGGATCAACTGAGCACCTCCTGTGACTGCTGCCCAGAACATCTGGCCTGTAACTGACCAGGGCCCCAGTGAAATCTCCAGATGTGGATGATGGTGCTAGTTAGAGTCTGGTAGCAGAGGTTGGGGGCCCCTCCCCAAAGGGCCTGTTCTGTACTCATTAGGGCTTCCTGCTCAGAGAGAGAGAGAGAGCCAGCTGAGCCTCCTGCGGAGGCTTAACCCTGTCCCACCTCTTCAAACAGGAGTGATAGCCGCTTGTCAGTCAAGATGCTCATTTGATTCCAGAGTGAGGGACAGGGAGTCCTGGCCTCATGCTTGCACGAACATGCATGTATTCATCATTCGGGTGTACACACGGGTACACAGACCCTGTCCTGTGAGTCAGCACTGACTCACAGGACAGCACGGGACCAAACCTATTACAAATCTAGGCTGGGTAGAGAATCTGCCAATGGAGAGGGATCTTTCCCAGCTAGGGAACAAGGGGATCCTGTAACTACCCCCCCCTAGCTTTTCTCCTCTGAAAGTAACCCAGAGAGTCTGCCCCTTGAGCTCTCCTCTGGGCACTGGTGATACAGACTGGGCTTTGTCCCCTTCAGTGGGAAGTTTGAGGGAATAAGGAAACAGTGGAGTCTGCTCAGGATTCTAAAGCACCCCACACTGTTCTACCCTCCACCTTTGGTCTGTTTGAGACAGGGTTTCTCTGTGTAGCCCTGACTGTCCTGGAACTTGCTCTGTAGACCAGGCTGGCCTCTAACTCAGAGATCCACCTGCCTCTGCATCCTGAGTGCTGGGATTAAAGGCGTGCGCCACCACCACCTGGTTGGCATCTCAATTCTTTATTTCCAAAGGTCCAGTCTCACACCTTGCACCACACCAGGGCCACACTTCCCAATCAAAGTTCCCCAAAGGCAACCATGAGTGTCAGCCTTCAGCCCTCAGGTAACTTCTCAAAGGACATCCAGCCGCACAGGCACCTCCTTCCTTAGGTGGAATATGTTCTGAAGTTAACTTTGGCCAGATCAAGACTCTGTAGATAGCATTAAAGACTGATTTTATTTGAGTCCTTGTTTAATCAGAAAGTATGTGATGTGTGCATGTATGTGTATGTGAGTGTATGTGTGTGCGCTCTTCTATGATCGTGTATTCTTCTGTATGTATGTGTATGCATGTGTGTGGCATACGTGTGTCCTCGGTGACGCCAGACGGAAGCTTTGGGTTGACTCTGGCACAGTCCTCCTTGAAGGGTTAGGGTTTTGTTGGCATGGGTGGAGAGAGAAAGGAGCTTGCAGGAGTGCTCCCTCTGAGACTGAGCAGAAAAGGGGGGGCTGCCTCTGACCCATGGCACGTTGGCATTCTGAAAATCTTGCCGCCTTTGCTCTGATGGTCTCCATGCACTTACCAAGCGGGGAAAGCCATTGTCCTCCAAGTCGGAGGCACAGCAAGGTCCAGTTGCTAGAGAAGCATCACTTTCAGAAGTTCTTCGCTGTGTGATTTTAACACTGCCCATCCCATGTCAGCTGTGTAGCGTGCGTGGAGCTGCCGGGTGACTCAGTGCCGAGGGACAGGGCTACTGTCCTTTTTTACTAGAAGGGCGGTGGAGAGGGCTGCTCTGAGCTGTGGCCCGCCTTCTTTATGTTTAGGGGTTTTTTGTCCTTTCTTCCATTTGTTCCCCTCCCCCATGTGCTGACTTTTATTTTGATTTTATTTATGTTTATGTTTAAGACACCCGCACCTGCTAAAACCCTGAGCAATAGGCCCTGCCTTAGCCCCACACGCCCCTCTCCTGGTAGCTCAGACCCTTTGATCAAACCCTCCAGCCCTGCCGTGTGCCCCGAGCCAGCCACCTCTCCTAAACACGTCTCTTCTGTCACACCCCGAAATGGCAGTCCTGGAACAAAGCAGATGAAACTCAAGGTAAGGAAACCAGCTTTGGCGAGACCCAGGCTGCTGGACCGTGGTGTTCAAATGCTTTCTTCCGCTAAACTTAAACAGGCAGTACAGGATGGTTGAAGAAGGGACAGGGTGGGGACTGGGGACCCAGAGCTGTGCTTCAGGCCTCCGTCCCCCGACAAGGTAATCAGGGATCCCAGTTTGAAAATTGACGCTCTAAGCTGAGCTTGGTACCTGATGACTATCGCAAACCCCAACGATGAGGAAGATTCCTGTAAGTCTGAGGCTAGCTTGAGCTTGAGAGTAAGTTCCAGGGGAGCCTGGGCTACAGAGTGAGACTCTATCTGCAGAAGAAAAAAGAAAAAGAGAAGAAAGAAAGGAACCAGGTGTGGTGATGCTTATAATTCCAGCACGCAGGAACAAAAAGTAGGAAGATTGTGGCAGTTTCCTGGACAGCCAGGAATATATAGAAAGACTCTTAAAAATAAATAACGAAACAAACAAACGAATGAATGAATGCCAGAGAAAGCCTCAACTCCATGTAGCGTTCTATGGAAACTGGCCACGCCTCCAGATGGGGGGCATGACCTCCAGCTGCACCCATTGCAACAGCGCCTTCTCTCCCCACGTCCTCCAGAGTCTGTGGTTCCTGTGGTTTCTCTGCGTGGCTCATGCCACGTCTGATGCTGATGTACTGACCATCAGACCACTGGTCAGAGCCACTCACAGTCAGCTGATTGTGTCCGCTCCACCTCCGGCTGCCAGCTTTCAGCCAATGTTCATGGCCAGGGGTCCATGGCACACCTAAGAAGTCCCCAAGTCCCCAGGGCCATGGAGAAAACGGAAGAAAGACATGGTTTGGCTGTTTGCCTGTTCTGCCAAAGGCTGCAGCACAGGCCTTCAAGGGCCTCTGGCGAACCCAGCCTCTGTCAGTCAGCCACATAGTAATTAAGAGTCTGAAAACAAAGGGTGTGGTTTTCCAGGGTCAGCCTACTGGTCTACCCCGACCCTGACCTTGTTCCAAGTAGTACTGTCATTGTATTTATACCACAGGCTAGCTCCCAGTTTGTCTAAGAGGAACTGGGAACCTGGTACTTGACTTCTGAGAGAACTGTTGGGCTGTGTGTCCCACAAATTCTCAAGACTGTACAAGACCTTTCTAACATCCACCTCCAACCCCCACCTTCTTCCAGTCCAGGTGGGAGGGTGGGGTTGACCTTTCCCTGGTGACAGTCCCCTTTCACCCTGCTTCGGTTTACAGGGGGCTGATGGTAAAACGGGGACAAAGATCGCTACACCTCGGGGAGCAGCCCCTACAGGCCAGAAAGGCACAGCTAATGCCACCAGGATCCCAGCCAAGACCACGCCCAGCCCAAAGACTCCTCCAGGCTCAGGTAAGAACGCTCTCCAGAAGTCTTAATCCAGAAGCTTCCAAAAGGTATAACCCTCGCCTCAGGAGGCCATTGACAATTAGCAAGCCCTAATTGACTGACTGACTGACACCTTGGGGTTTGCTGAGCATGTCTGTCTCCTTTTTAATCCTTTTGACAGTTTGAGGTAGATAATGGGTCCTTGCCTTTTAATCAATGAGGAAGTCTTGCTCATTTTAATAGCATGAGGAAATTGCAATCACATGATTAGTGAGGGGGAGGGAAGGAGCATGACCCCTAATCCGGGGCTCTGAGGAGGCAGCCCCTGCATGAGGTGTTTTCAGGTCTCCTGCCTCTTCAGGAGGGCAGTAGCCAGGGTGGGGCATCGTGGAGGGGGTCTCCGGCATCTCAACCTCATGCAGCTGGGGCCTTAGGAACCTTCTAGTAAAACAGAAGGCTCCTAGCCGAGCAGTGGCACGCTGTGGTCATTGCCCCAGCTTCCTGTGAAGTGAAATCCAGCCGGCCTTGAGAACCTGGCCAGGCTGCAGTGGGGCTGTTTCACGTCCAGAGGAGATAACAGGAAGAGAAGCCCTGGGGACCTGGAGCATTTGGATGTCGTGTGACTGGACCGCATTTGCTCCCTGGTGCCTCCCAGGAGGGCCATGGGTCTCTGTGTCTGGCCTGGTTCCTGATGTCCCTGCTCTCCTGGCCAGAGGCAGCCTCTATTGCCTGCTGCATTCATCTGCTGGCACTGTAAAGGGCGCTGCCTGACATTTGGGCTGTGTTTTCACTAAGAAACCATGTGTCTGATGTGTTCCTCTTATTCTGATGATTCAGGAGCATTAATGACGTGTTAAGTGGGTTTTCATCGTGGCTCAATACTGTGCTGGCCCCAACTCACACAGTAACCAACCTCACCTGTCCTTCGGTGGCTCCACACATGCATCTTCCTCCCTGGTCCTTGCACGTATCCCTGCTTCTGTCTCTTAGGCTAGGTGGGCCAGCCAGATGCTGCCACCTCAAGCACTCACAGAGTACTGTGAGCCTGATTATAATGAGGCTGTCTGTGGACTTTTTTTTTTCTTTTCAAGCTTCCAAGCAAATGCAGAGAAAACTACCCCCTGCAGGGGCAAAATCTGAGAGAGGTAATTCTGGGTCCATTGCCCTGAATGGGTTGGGCAGACCCTCTTGGTGTGTGTTCTGCCATCATGCTTGCCTGCAAGGCTGGGAGGACCCACTGCTTCAACCCAGGCTACCCAAGAGAGGCCCAATCTCGAACTATCAAGTGTATCTCTCAAGTGTGGTTTGCATCTGTGGACTCACATCCTGTGTGTTTGGCTAGGGCTATTTGTGGAATGGGGATCCTGTGCCTGGAGACACTTGGGGGTGCTGGAGGTTTCAACTGTCTCTAACCTAAGTTCCAATGGGAAAGCATCGCTGGTAGGCTGAGAATTTTGCTGGGCTGAGTTTTGTTGTTTGTTTAAGAAATGGCATCTTGGGTGTGGTGGTGTACGCCTTTAATCCCAGCACGCATGAGGTAGAAGCAGGCAGATCTCTATGAGTTCAAGGCCAGACTACAAGGCCAGTCTACAAAGCGAGTCCAGAATAGTCAGGGCTCTTGTTGCCCAGAGAAACCCTGTCTTGAAAAATAAAACAAAACAGAAATGGAAAGAAAGAAAGAAAGAAAGAAAGAAAGAAAGAAAGAAAGAAAGAAAGAAAGAAAGAAAGAAAGAAAGAAAGAAAGAAAGAAAGAAAGAAAGGAAAGAAAGAAAAGGGTATCTCATTTTGTTTGCCAAGGCTGGTCTCTTGGCTCAAATAATTCTCCTGCCTCAGCTTCCCATACAACTAGCAATATAGATGTGTATCACCACACCTGACTCCGCCTGCATTTACTCACCCAGCTCAGCAGATGCTGTGCTGGATCCTTTGTCTGTGACCTCCCTGCCTCAATTCTCCTCAAGATTTTTTTATTTTTATTTTATGCAGACAGGCGTTTTGCCTGCATATATGTCTGTGTACCACATGTGTGCCTTGTACCCACATTAGCCAGTAAGGGGCTTCCTATCCCCATGTAACTAGACTCACAGACAGTTGTGAGCCACCATGTGGGTGCTGAGAACAGAACTTGGGTCCTCTGGAAGAGCAGTCAATGCTCTTATCTGCTGAGGCATCTCTTCAGCCCCCCCGTCCCCCGCCCCATACCCTTTTCAAAGCAAGGTCTTGAGGGCTCTGATGTCACCCATCTCTCAGATGAGGGCACAAGCATAGTGAAGGTCACTGACTCACCCAAGGTTACTTTGCAAGTGTCAGAGAAAGGACGGACACAAGCCGCCGCCACCGTGTGTCCCTTGGGACATGGCGGCAGAGAAGCAGTGGCTCCGTGTAACCCAGAGCTCGATGGCCTTAGGGCTTCCTGGGATGCGGAACTGAGACTGGATATTGATGCGTAGATGGAGATTGGCTGCAGTGTGTTCACGATGAGGCTTCTTGCTGTGGGTTGGGAAGCTTGAGAAAGACCAGTTTTACAGGCCTGGTGCCTCTGTCTATCAGATCTGGATGGAGGCCCCAAAATTTGCATATCACAGGTCCCACCTCTTGCTAAGAACACCAGAGGTTTTCAAACTGTAAACTCTAGATGTGTCAAGGCATGCTGAGTACTGTCAGAGAAGCATGGGGGGTGGGGCGGGGAAAGGACCAAGGGAGGAGGGTGGGACAGAGTCTTTTGAGAAGTCCAGACAGCTTTCCTGGCACCTTGACAGTATTTTGGAAAGGTGCGTGGGGGAGGGCATTCCAGGACTGGAACAGCCAGGTAGGGTTCAGCAATGTGGGGTGTGGCTTTGGTGGAAAGCTCTGGCCTTCTGCAGCCCCAACGGTCCTCTCTGAAATGCCAGTCTGGATCCTGGCGGTGAGCCCCTGGTCCAGTGGCCTCAGGGCCATTGCAGACCCCTACCCATCCGGCCTCAGACCCTTCCTCTCCCCTCATCCTACAGGTGAACCACCGAAATCCGGAGAACGCAGCGGCTACAGCAGCCCCGGCTCTCCCGGGACCCCCGGAAGTCGCTCTCGCACCCCGTCCCTACCAACGCCGCCCACCCGGGAGCCCAAGAAGGTGGCCGTGGTTCGCACTCCCCCCAAGTCACCCTCCGCCAGTAAGAGCCGCCTGCAGACCGCCCCCGTGCCCATGCCGGACCTGAAGAATGTCAAGTCCAAGATTGGCTCCACTGAGAACCTGAAGCACCAGCCGGGAGGCGGGAAGGTAAGGGCGTGGCCGGCCTTGTAGGATGCAGTGCAGCCTGGGAACCACCCCAGGGGCGTGGCTCCTGCACTAGCCAGAGTTGTCCCCGCCCCCCAGCACACAGGCCACCAAAGCACTGGCTCCTTTCTTCAGCCTCGCTAATTGGACAGGTGGCCAATTATGGGGCCCACCAATGGTGATCTATTCATGTTGATGGGTACCGCCCTCATTTGGCTTGGCTTTTGCCCTTGGTTCTGGGGAGCAGCTGGTTCTATGGCTGTTATGAAATTTCTAGGCCTCTTGCCCTGAGGTTTCCCAAGGCTCCCCCTTCCTCGCTTTCCATCTGAGAGTCGCTCAGGCTGACTGACATGTCCTGCAATAGAGATTGTGGGTGTCAGCAGGCATGACTGTCCCGAGTTTCTCCCGAGTCCTCGTCTGTGCACCCCTGAAGTCTCACCGTGAGTCCCAGTCTCGTAGGAAGGCACTAGCCCTGTGGGATTAGGGTCACCCTACTGACCTCATTTCAACACTGCTGTTGCTCTAAAGGCCTTATCTCGAGACACAGCCACATTGTGAAGTTGGGGTGCCAACATGTAAATGAGGGAACTCACAGTATGGCCCCTCCCCACCCAGCACTGGAGTGAGGGGAGTCAAATGTGGGGTAGGAAGCTGAGACCTATTGCGGAGTCTACTGTCTTTGCCTTCTGGACTGGGTACTTTTGGGACACCACACTCCTGAGGTGCTAAGGAGCTCCTCAGAGTTTAGGGCCAATGCCCTCTCCCCATCAGCACAGTGAACACTCCCCACTGAATTCGTTGGGGCTAATCACTGGAGGGAAGTTGGCTCTAGCCCCTTCGGGCACCTTCCCTGAACCCTGTGCTTTGTTGGGGAGTCCTGGGCCCCCTTCAGCTCTACAAGGTGTTTTTGTTCAGCATCTGGTTAAAGTACATAGCTTGTGTAACTCTTTCCTCCAGACCAGAGGCTCAATGCTGCTTCTCACTAATGTCACTGCCTTGGTCCAAGATTGTGTTAGCTCCCCTCAGAGTCACCTGTGCTTTCCTGCCCCCAAGGATACTTACCTGCCTCCTCTAGAAGGCACCCCTTTACTTCCCAGCACTTGGGAGGCAGAGGCAGGCAGGTCTCTGTGGGCTCAAGGCCAGCCTGGTCTACAAAGTGAGTCCAGGACAGACAGGGCTCTTGTTACACAGACAAACCTTGTCTTGAAAAACAAACAAATATAAACAAAAGAAAGAAGGAAGAAAAGGAAAGAAAATGGCATTTGGGAGGATCACAAGTTTAGGCTAACTTGGGCTATGTGATAAGACCCTGCCTCAAAAGAGAGACAAGTAGAGAGGTGGCTCAGTGGTTAAGAGCATTGTCCTTTCTTCCAAAGGATCCGGTTCAATTCCCAGCACCCACATGGCAGCTCACAACTGTCTGTAATGCCAGTTCCAAGGGATCTGACACCTTCACACTAATGCATATATAATAAATTAAAAAAAAAAAGACAAGTGCCCAGCACTCAGGTAGATCTGTGATATGTGAGTTCTAGGCCAGCTTGGTCTATACAGTGTTCTCCATGAGCAGCCAGGGATATATGGTGATACCCTGCCTCAGAGAAGAGAAAGAAGAAGAGAAGGAGAAGGAGGAAAACCCACAAAGCCACATGGTCACCTCTGAGGAAAATGAGCAGTGAGGTCACAGCGACTTGCTGCAACAGCAACAGCAAGGAGATGGAAACGTGGTCTCCCCGCAGCAGCTCTGGTTACATTAATGATGCTGCGTGTTGCCACTGTGGCTTACATGTGGTTTATGGAGGCAAAGGTCATGGGATCCCTCCTTCCCCCCATACCCTGGTCAGTAGAGTGGCCCAGAAGACACATGAAGTCTCTGGCCAGCAACCGCAGCTGCCATCCATCATTTGTTTTCACAGTCTCCTTATTCCTTATCCACTTCTCAGAACTGACTGTCAGGGCCAGCAAGATGGCTCAGAGGGTGAAGGTACAGGCCATCAAGCCTGGTGATCTGAGTGTAATCTCCCAATCCCACATGGACGGAGAGAGAACTGGTTCCTGAAGGTTGTACACACACACACACACACACACACACACACACACACACACGTGCGCACACGCGCACACACACACTAAATTAAAAATGTCCAAACAAACAAAAACAAGTGACCTCCTGGGAACTGCGTCTCAGGGGCCACTGTGATTGGCCCAGATTGTATGAAACATCGTGACTGGTTTGCCCACCTTCTTTCCCAGCCAGGACACCCAGACTAGGAGGCAAGACCCGTCAGGGTCTTTGAGGGAACACATGGCTGCAGGTCAGGGACCCTGAGGCAGACACCGGCAGTCTCCCCTCTTTCTACCACTCAGGTCTCATGGCTGGGCTGTCAGGCTCCTGTCCCTTCTGCGCCCCTTTCCTGTTCGTGCCCCTCCTTCCTTGCTGAATCATCCTCTTCCCATTGATCCTGTTCTGATCCTGGGCCATGCCTCCTCCAGCACTGTGTCCAGTGACCTCCATCAACCTAGGCCACCCTTCCCTCATCTCTCCTTCCCCTGTGTGGTCAGCCTCGAGCTCTCTGATGTGTGGTAACTGAAGAGATCTCATCAAGGATTCAGCAGAACCTGCATCATGGGCCGCTGCCCTGTCAGCCCCTGCCCATTGCAGGGTGGCTTACCAGGTTTGGCAGTTCTTTCAAATTAGTACCAGGAACTGGCCTGAACAGGGAGTGCAACATTCTGCAGTGTTCCGTAGAAGGAAAGGGCTTGGCTAGCACCATCCGAGAAGCTGGGCTGGGCTGTGATGACTTGTGTCTACAGAGGGCTAGAAAAGAAAAGTGACTTGCTCTGGGACTCCAGCGTTGACAGCATGAGAAATGACAGAGCCATGGAACAGCATCCTTCACATTCTATGAGGGCAGGAGGATTGTCTGAACAAGCCCTGAACCCTGCAAGCAAAGGGCAGTATCGCCGCCCCCAGGAACTATGACAAGCCATTTATTCCGGGTTGATGGACAAGACCCGTAACACCCACTAATGAAAGAGTCCAAGAGTTGAGCTGACATCTTGGGTCCCTGACATGTTTGTTTAATGAGAGCCTATCTCAAAATAATTATTGGCCATGAAAGGGCAAAATTTCAAGAGTCTGAAGAATAGGGCCAGATACGTGCCTTCATTAGTAGGTCTTGCCTACCATGCATGAGGGCCCGGGTTCAGCCCCCAGCAGCAGATAAACACTTCCTGGTAGCACACCCTTAGTCCCTGCAGGGCTCTAGAGATGAAGCAGGAGAAAGCAGTTCAAGAATGGTCATCACGTGACAACTTCAAGGATAGCCTGGGATAAGAGACCTTATATTTATTTAAAGGATGATGATGATGATGAGATTTTTGAGAAGAGCCTGGGGCCTCAGTGAGCTAAAGGTGCTTGCTGTCAAGTCTGACGACCTTGAGTTCAATTCCCAGGGCCCATGTTGTTGCAAGTTGTCCTCTGACCTCCAGGCACCCTCGTCCTCCACAATAAATGGCTAAAATGGGGTTGGAGAGATGGGTTAGAGGTTAAGAGCTCTTGCCCTGGCCTGGAGAGATGGCTCAGAGGTTAGGAGCACTGGCTGCTCTTCCAGAGGTCCTGAGTTCAATTCCCAGCAACCACATGGTGGCTCACAACCATCTATAATGAGATCTGGTGTCCTCTTCTGGTGTGCAGGTGTACATGCAGACAGAAGACTGTGTATACATAATAAAATAAACCTTAAAAAAAAAAAAAAAAGCTCTTGCTCTTAACCAGAGTTCTATTCCCAGAACCCACTGTGGGAAGCTCACAGCTGCTTGTAACCCAGCTCCATGGCATCTCATACCTCCTTCTTAATTCCTTGGGTATCCGTATGCAGGCATACACACAGACTCACAAGCAAAAATTTGAAAAATGAATCTTAAAAAAAAAAACGTAATAATTTTAAGCCAGGCAGCAGTGATAGCACACGCCTTTAATCCCAGAACCTGGGAGGCAGAGGCAGGCGGATCTCTGAGTTCAAGGCCAGCTTGGTCTTCAGGGTGAGTTCTAGGACAGGGCTACACAGAGAAAACCTGTCTCAAAAAGCCAAAAAAAAAATGTAGTAAATTTTAAAAGTACACTGAGCTGAGTGAGATGGTTCAACAGTTGAAGACACCAAGCCTGACCCCCTGAGCCTCAGGACCTATGGTGGAAGGAGAGAACTGTCTCCAACAGGTTTTCCTCTGATGACCGTATACCATGTCACAAGCCTGCACCCATATAATTTAAAATTTAATTTAATTTTAAAACTTTTAAATGAAAGAAGAAGAAGAAGAAACCGAAGAGTACAAACCACCCTGGAGTGGTGTTCACCTTGAAAGAAGGGACTGGAAGGGACTCTGTAGACACTGAGCGTCCAGGGAGCCATTTAAATTCCCCATCAGGCTAAGCAAGATGATGACGTGCTTGTGATCCTAGCACCGGAGAGGCTGAGACAGGAGGGCCCCTAGCCTGGGGCTCTACATCAAGGTCATCAATTAGGAGATCGCAAGACACCCCCTTTCCTGCCTTGAGCTTTTTCCTCAGCCTCCCTGATCTGCTGCAGTGAACACGCTTCAACACCAGCCTCGTGAGGCAGAATGCAGTCAGTCAACTCAGTCTTAAAAAGGGAATACAGAGGAGTGCGGAACTGGAGGAGGGCAAGAGTCACTGCTTGGAAGTTCCTTAATGTCAAATGCTGTCTACCCCAGGCTCACTGTGGTTCCCCGAGATGGAACCTACCCCAGCCTCGCTGTGGTTCACAGGGATGGACCAGAATGTTTCCAAGGTGCAGCCTAGGCTGAGGCCCAGGATCATCATCATGCTCTTACCCTGTGATAAGATAGTCCGTCCCGAACCCTGGAAATGCCTGTGTGCCTGGGGACATCTTCCTTTGGTCTTGACCATGTCCCCATCTTCAGATTTCATACCTACCTCCGCAGCTCAGACACAGTTGGGCCAACCCTTGGGTGCCCATCCAGAGTTGACCCAGCCCTGTGCAGTGTCTGAGGGGAGAGAGTGGAGAGTTCACAGTAAGATGAAGGACTAGTGTTTAAAACATGTTTTAAAAATTCCTCGTTGGATCCAGGCTTGGCGGCACACACCTTTGATCCCAGCACTTGGTTGCTTGCGGGAGCGGGCAGTGGAAGGGAGAAAGGAAGAGAACTCTGTGAGTTCAAGGCCAAGCTGGTCTACAAACCCTGTGAGTCCAGGACACACAGGGTTACACAGTGAGACTCGGCCTCAAAAAAAAAAAAAAGAGAGAGAGAGAGAGAGTGCACGTCTTTCCTAACCAGCTTTTGATGAGTGTTCATCTGGCTGACTGAGCAAATGGAGAACTCTGAAGATTTTATAGGTTCCTCAAGTCAAAGCTTGGAGAGCCAAGGGCAAGGGAATGTAGTTTCCCAGTGACCACAAGATGGCGATGGAGAGCTGTAGACAGCAGCCTCCGTGCCTAGACCACCCACAGTTGTCCTGCTCTGCAAGTGTGTTATGATCTTATGAATAGATTTCTTCCATGAACCTTGGTCTTTTTCTATCTCTCATCTCTGCCCATTTTTTTCTGTTTCTGTCTGCCCGTCCTTCTTCTCCTTTACCAATAGTCATATAGAGATATGAAAGAGTTTCTTAATAATGTTAACATTTGTGTGTGTTTGTGTTTATGTGTGTGTGTTTAGGGGTGGTAGTTGGAAGTGTTTGGTTGGTTGGTTTTGGTTTTTCGAGACAGGGTTTCTCTGTGTACTGTCCTGTACTCACTTTGTAGACCAGGCCTCCGGCTCACAGAGATCAGCCTGCCTCTGCCTCTTAAGAGTTGGAAATGTTTTAGATGCCACATATTCACTGACACAGAAAAAAGAGTCAGTTTTGTTTTGTTTTGTTTCTCAGGCAGGGGCTCATTTTATTCTAAGCTAGCCTCAAACTTACATGTGGATAGAATGGCCATGAACTTCTGATGTCCCTGCCTTGCCATCCCCTTCAAGTCCCAAGACAGGCTTGCATCTACAGTTTTATACAGTGTGAATGTTTGAACCCAGGGCCTTATGCACGCTGGGAAAGTCTTCTAGCAACTGAGCAACATCCTCAGACACTACCACAGTTGAATGGTGCCTGGCCTCTGGTACCTCATTACCTTTCACAGGTTGGCTAGACTGGATGCAGGCAGGCTTTCTGTGTCCATCCCCACACTGATCGCTTGGACTGTAAGAGAAGGCTTTCTGTGGGCCTCGGCTGCCCATACCACGTTCATTTCCCAAATGGGTTATTGCCGTGGCCACTGTCCAGATGAGGCCTGGCCCAGCCCATCAGTCTTGGGGTGCCTTGGTCTGAAGGCTTGGGGCCAAGAAGAGATCCCTGAGAGTTCTGAACCCAAGCAGAAGGAGAACAGAGCCCCTGTGTGGCTTGAAGTGGCTTTGGGGTCTCTGGGAAGTGTAAACTAAAGGGCCCAGTCTGCTTCTCAGGACCACTCTCCTACTGGATAGAAGGCCCTCAGGTGAAAATGTTCTCCTTTCCCTCTGGGATATTTCCGGTGTCTAGTAAGAGCCAGAGCACCGTACCTGCCACTTTTGTGGAGAAATCGCATTTCAGGACTCCAGTTTCACAACACCAACCACCACCCTTTGCAGCCTGAGCGTCAGTAAAGGGTAGTGGCCCAACATGGCCACTAGTGGTGAATTCCAGTCTGCTTCGTAAATATCTGTCTAGTGCCAAACCCCACAAAAGCTTGCTTCCTTTCCTGTGGGGTTAGAATTAAACACACACATCGAGGTAGCTATGTATGTTACAGACTGTGTGATTGTTTGACATTCTCTGATTAATTTGGTTTCTTGGTGTCTTGAAAGTAGTTATCTTCCTCCAAAATGTGTTCTTAGTCAAATAAGGAGTCACGTGATCAATCGTGTTTCCTTTTTCTCAACGGCTTCCAGGAAGCTCAGTACTGAAAATAAGTCTGTATGCGTATCTCAATGACCTCCCTTTATTGTAACATCATCCTTTCATTTTATTTATTATTATTACTATTATTATTATTATTTTGGTTTTTTGAGATAGGGTTACTTTGTGGAGTGCTAGCTGTCCTGGAACCCACTCTGTAGACCAGGTTGGCCTTGAACTCACAGAGATATTTGTGCCTCCTAAATGCTGGGATTGAAAGTATGTACCACCACCGCCTGGCTTATTTTCTAATTGTAAACTGCCTCCATTCTGGTTTTCTTTGTCATCTTTATTTTTGTTTTCTTTTGTTGAGACAGGGTTTCTCTGTGTAGCCTTGGCTGCCCTGGAACCAGCTTTGTAGACCAGGCTGGCCTGGAACTCACAAAGATCCGATTGCTTATGCCTCCCAAGTGCTGGGAACAAAGGCGTGCACCACCATGACACCTGGATCGTTTTTATCTTTATACAGGTCTCACCCATATTATGGCTCAGGCTGGCCTGGAACTCACTATGTATACAGTTCAGGGTAACCTTGAGCTAACAGCATATCCTCCTGCCTCAACAGGCAGGAACGATAAGCATGGGCCTCCACACTTGGCTTCTTCTCCCTTTTTGAAAGCAGGCAATCTTCAGGGGTTCATCCAGTGAAAGCCATGAATAGAGCTAATCACCACCATGGCACACACCTGTACCTGAGCCCTGAGAGGTCAGATCAGGAGGGTAAAGAGTTCAAAGTCTTCTTGGCTACTTAACAGGTTTGAGGCTAACTTGGGCTACATGAGACCTTTGTGTCAAAAACAAAAGAAGGAAGAAAGAATAAAAAACACGTACACACACACACACAGGGATGGAGAGGGCACTATACAGAGCATTGAGGAGAATAACATAGGTAGAGAAGCTGAGGCACAGAGGGGCTAAACGGCTATTGCAGACCAACAGTTGAGTGGGGTTCACACCCAAACGTTTTAGTGCCCCTCAACCAGGCAGGGAACACATGCCCCTGCCTGGAGCTCCCCTCATGGGTAAGAGCCAAGCATTGCTGAGGACCCCCAGCAGGCATCCAAGCAAGATGGCTTTGTCCACAGCGGGCCCAGGGAGGATTCACCCGCCCTTTCAGGAGGCCATTCGGAGGGCTGAGCTGAGAGGTTTTAGAACACCTATCATTTTGACTTAGAAATACTATTTCTAGGAATCTGCGCTGCTATGAACATGATCCACAGTATGGAAAAATTCCTTGCCAAAATATGTTCACAGTGGGCTGTTTATATTGCTTAACATGGGACCAACGCAAATATTTGATGGCCCAAGAACAGTCCACACAGTGAAGACACTTACGGGGGCAGTTTTGTCCGTTTAGCCTGAGAGCTGTGGAGCAGACAGCCACAGCTGTGAGGAATAAACTGGCCTGGCGTAGTTTTACGCGCCTGTAAGCCAGCGCTTTGGAATCAGAAACTCCGGGGTTGAAGCTCTCCCCTGGCTGCTCATTGAGTTTTGA
Source organism: Pachyuromys duprasi (assembly GCA_028658305.1). Taxonomy (NCBI): domain Eukaryota; kingdom Metazoa; phylum Chordata; class Mammalia; order Rodentia; family Muridae; genus Pachyuromys; species Pachyuromys duprasi. Next base: position 16,618,256 of record CM053746.1, on the reverse strand, counting down.
GGCCAATCTGGGCTCTCTTTCAAAACATGTATGCCAAAGGGTGGGGGAAACACTTTTTGTCCACGTAAGCCATATTTCTAATATTCCGAGGTCAGAGTTAGAGTTAGATTTTCCTCGGTGCCCTACGGCTTTGAGAACAGCCAAGGATGTTCTGTGGCTCCTGGTGTGTGTGAGAACACAGCTGTTGCCTCAAAGCCAAGAAGAGATTATCCTGGAGCCAAAATTGTGAGTGACCGTGGCCCCAGAGTATGAATTTAGGTTACCTCCAAATACTATATTCTGAGCTGGTAATAATGGAATGAAGGTTTCCAGCAAAATACAAGTGTAAAAAGAGGTAGTTTTCATATACGTGGTGGGAAACAAGAGTAGGCCGGCATAGGAGAGGTATCCCTGCCTGTGCCTGAGCTCTTGGTGGAAGTCAGCATCTGTTTGTGCCCTCCAAAAGGGTTTGCATAATAATAACAGCAACAGTCACACAGACAGATGGCCAGCAATGAATGACTATTTAAAAAGCTAAAAGTAAGGCTGGAGATATGGCTCAGCCCACTGGCTGCTGTTCCAGAGGACCCAGGTTTGATTCCCAGCATCCACATGGCAGCTCACAACGGTCTGCAACTCCAAGACTCAGGGAATCTGATGCTCTTTTCAGGCACACATATGGTACACACACACACACACACACACATTTTAAAAACTGGGCATGGTGGCAAACACCTTTAGTCCCAGCACTCAAGGAGGCAAAGGCAAGCAGATCTCTGTGAATTCAAGGCTAGCCTGTTCTACAAAGCGAGTCTAGAACAGCCAGGGCTATTAAACAGAGAAACCCTGTCTCGAAAAACAACAACAGCAACAACAACAAAAAATAAACAAAGAAAAGTTTTTAAAATCCTTTTTTGTTGTGTGTTTTTGTTTGATTTTGTCTGTTTATTTTTGAGACAGGGTTTCTCTGTTTACCCTTGGCTGTCCTGGACCTCATTCTGTAGCCCAGGCTCACCTTGAACTCAAGCAGGCAGATCTCAGCCTGGCCTATCTGCAGAGCGAGCAAGTTCCAGGACAGCCAGGGCCATTCCACAGAAAAACCCTGACTCAATGAGTCAAAATTTCTTGTAAGTTGTCTTGCACTGGTGTGGCTGTCCGGGCTTTCGTTGTGTTGTTTTCCTTCTGAGAACTTGACATGGGGGACCCCCTGTTTACACTTGTCACTCTGCCCAGCCTGGTAGCCTCCCAGCTCTGTTTTCCGGTCCCCAGTCATGTTTTCTTCCAGGTCCATTTTGTGGTCTCCAAGACTCACAGGTTTCCAGCGTGCTGTCCCAGAGCTCAGGCCAGGCTCTCTTTCCCCAGCAGCCTACAGGTCAGGGGTCAATGTTCTGGGTGTGACTGTCACTCATTCTTTTTTCTGGCTGTCAAAGGTGCAGATAATTAATAAGAAGCTGGATCTTAGCAACGTCCAGTCCAAGTGTGGCTCAAAGGACAATATCAAACACGTCCCGGGCGGCGGCAGTGTGAGTACTGTCACACTCTCCATGCGGTGTGCTCCAGCTTTCGCTGTGAGAAGTGTCATGAGTGTGTACTTGTGAGACATTGCACAGAATAAATCATCGCAGGCTCGGGGCTTCCCGAGTCCCCACACTTGTGTCTGCTGTCCCCAGACACCCCTTCCTATGTTCGTTGGAGGGCTCCGCAGAATAGGGATGGCAATTGGCTTCCACTGTCCCTTCGCTGAGGAGCTGGGTCCCCACATTGCCTTGTCTGTGTTCCCAGAAGCCCCACAGCCATTGGCAGTGTGGCCAACACCTCTTCCCTCATCTCTGGGGCAGGCTCTGCTGTGGACCGATGGTTCATATGATCTGAGTAGACACTAGGACTTCCTAACCCACGCCAGGGTTGGAAAGGTCCCCTAGCTACTCTAAACCTAAACACCAGCCATTTCTCTTCTGGCTCTCCTTCATCTTTGAGAGAGGTAAAAATTTCCCAAGCCTCTCAGTTAAATTTAAATTCCTCCCCCACTCCCCGCCCCCCAATACAGGTTGCAAAGATCGGAACAGAGCAGTCACAAGTGACATTGCCTGCGGCCAGTTTGCCAGAGAAAGGCGGTTTAGGGTTTTAAATTTGTCCTCCTTTAAACACCTCCGGGACCCGGCACATCTTCAGCCAGTCCCTGTGAGATATTATCAGGCTCCCTCCCCTTGTCCTCCTGGCTGGCCTGTGCCTGCAGGATATATAAACTGACCTCAGTTTTTTCCCTGCCAGCTCCCTCGCCCCCCTCCCCCCCTGGGCTCTGCGTCAGTCCCGGGAGGGGCCTAGGCCCTCTGAAAGCAAGTTCCCCGCTGGCTCCACCTTGTGACTGCTGGGAACACTGGGATGGGCTCTCTTCACAGAAAGGGCCTCTCAGCCCACAGGGTTTACTCTTGCAATGTGCTTCTGCCTCCCGCCCTGGCACCCACCCCGCCTTCTGACTCTTGGACCTTTGGCCCCAGAGCAGCAAGTGCTGGCCCCGCGGCTACTGCTTTCCCACGCTTCCTCACAGTGTCTGCTTTCTCTGTCTTCCACTCCAAGCCCATCCTGCCACCTCACCTCCCATACTTGTTTTTCCGCTTCCGGAGAAAAGGCGGGGCTGTTGGCTACACTGCAGTTCCTGCCCAGTCTGATGCCAATACTCAATAAACAGTTCTAGAAAGAGATGGGTGGCAGAAAGAGGTGGTCTTTAGTGATTATTATCTTTGTCCCTAGGCCCTGTAATGTTGTTTGTGATATTTTGGCTTCCCAACCCAGGCCTGCCTTGTGGCTGGAGAGGAAATCCAGGGGTGTCTGGTTTTGCTCAGGTCTGGTCCGCTGCTGGGGTTGCGGCTCTGGCTCCCATGGTCTGCAGAGGGCAGATGCTCCCTCCTGCAGGAGAAGTCAGGCAGAGCCAGCTCAGGGCAGTTCTGGTCACATGCTGGTTGCCTGATGAGGCTCCAGGGTATCAGGGAACTTTCTAATGTGTACGGCAACTTTCAAATGTGTCTGCCTTCGAGCTAGCCTATGACCTTGCATAGAGTCACAAGATAGCCTGGGCTGACCATGAGGGCTGTCCTTGGCCTGTGGCCACTGTTGACTACAGGATGGACCTGTAGAGGAAGGTCTCTTGAGGGAGGGGTAGGCACTGGTGGTTACAGCCTCTGGCAGTTCGGGGTGTAGGATCCTGGGTCCAGACTGCACATCTGGCTAGCTCCTGGCTGGCTCTAGGCAGGCTGCTTCTCCAGCTCCACCTCCTGGCTGGGCTGTGGCCTCCTCTCCAGGGTTGCTCTGTGAGATCTAGCCAGAGCTTCTCCCCAGTGCCCCATACGCTCCTTTCTCCTATAGCTATTCCAGGCTTCCAAAATCGCCTAGCCCTCCCCCCCCCCCCAAATACAAAACACCATCAGCACAGCTGTACATGAAAATGAGAGGGATTTGTCCATTGAGACCTCTGTGGAAAGGGCACCTTGCTTTGCTTGCACAAGACAGGATAGGAGATGAGCCTCTCCCTCCTTGGAATGGCCCCACCCATGATCTGTAAGCAAGATCTATGGGACAGCGGTAGTTAGTGACCGGCCATCTAAGCTGTAAAACTACAGTTCTGAGAGACCAGCTCTCAGGAGCTCCGTCTGCCTGGATGGTCTCTGTCAGGGCATCCCCAGGGGAAGCAACTGTCCTTCCCCCAAGAGTGGGCACTGCCGCAGGGCCATCTCTCGAGGGACGTTTGGGCTGGTGGGTCTCCCTGTGTGTCCTGTCTCTCACTCACACTTGCTGAGACACTCACTAAACCCGCGATTTCTGCTGTGTGCCTGCCTTCCCTGTCGGTGTCGCTTTGCTCTTCTCAGGAGAGGTTGGAGTGTTCGGGAGACTGTGTATCCAGACACCCAGTGGCTCCTGCCCTGAGCCACAGCGCTGTTCTGGGTCCTGTCTGCCCACTAGTGGTCCAGGATTGTGGGAGCTTCCTGAATAAAGCTTGTCCTCCTCCTGGCTGAAGGACCCGTCCTTGTCTTTGAGTGCCTTCTGAGGAGACTGTCCGCAGGGTTGTGTAGCCCAGGGTTGTGTAGCCCAGGGTTGTGTAGCCCAGGGTTGTGTAGCCCAGGGTTGTGTAGCCCAGGGTTGTGTAGCCCAGGGTTGTGTAGCCCCTGTCACTCCTTCCCCCGCTTGGTGTCACCAGGTCCTTCCTCAATAAAAGGAATTATGTTTTTTATATTTAAATATCCACAAAATAGCTATTGTGGTCACATAGAAAGACCAGGCATCCCTGCTTTTCCATGAGAGTCTCTTGTGTTTCTGTGTTTCACAGTTTCTTTTGAGGACCCAGCGTCCTGGGGCGTGGGGGTTGGCTGGATTCGGGGAGCATATTTTCCTCCCTGAGCGGGATGTGTCCAGTAGCGGATGGGAGCCACTGACAATTGGTCCACCGGCCTTTGCATTGTCTTACACCCCTAGTAACACAACCGTCTTTATTCTTTTTCCATCCTCTCTGACCTGCAGGTACAAATAGTCTACAAGCCAGTGGACCTGAGCAAGGTGACCTCCAAGTGTGGCTCATTAGGCAACATTCATCATAAACCAGGTAGCACTTGAGGAAGGCAGGCTTTGGGACAGAAGAGTGCTGGCTGGGCTGGTGGGTGCTTCCTGGCATAGGCTAACCTGGGCAAGTGACTGTTAAATGTGAAAGTGCTCTGTGGCCTGGGACTGGGACTGTCCCTGCTGGCCCCTGAGCAAGGCCTTTTGTCAGCCCAGATGAAGGGTTCCAGAGTCCATCCTGTGGCTCTCCAAAAAAGCCTGTATAAAAGGACCAGCCGTGGTCCTGACTGGGCTGGCTCTGTGGACATCTCAGCTTTGTCCCAGCCAGCATGGGGCACACTTCATCAACTGCACCAGCTGCATGAGCCTGGGCTGTTGTCCTCAATGTGACTTTGTTTAAACCAAGCACCCTTCCCAGGAAAAAACAAACAAACAAAAAACAGTACAGGCTGCCACACCCTGGTGTGGTGACCCGAGTCAAAGAGCAAGAGGGAGTTTTAGGGTCCCCCCTCATTGTGTGTTTGGCATGCAGTTTGATTCCAAGGTCTTGAGGGGCCTACAGGTTGCTCATATGAAAATCTCCACCGCTGGAAGGCATCCAGTTTAGAACTTAGGGAGCCTTCTCTTGACCAGGCTTCACGTGCCTTTGACCGAACCCAGGAGTAAATATCCCGATGAGCACGTCAGTTAGAGAGAAGAGGCAGGTAGTTTGCAAGCCCTTTTGAGGGCTGTCTTGTGCCTCAGGCTCCTTCTAGACCAAGCATAGCCCTGGCAGCTCCCGGGGGTCGGTTGGGCTGCGATCACCTGCCCAGCCTCTGTCGGAGTCCGAGTGGACATGTTTTCCAGTGCTCTCCTCCTGAATGGTAACATCTGACCTCCCTTTTGACGGAGCCTTCAGCAGCCCCAGGCACTTTGCTCTGCTGGGTTCCAGCTGGAGCTCATTTAAATATGCTAAGTCCCCCACCCCACCCCAGACCACAGAAGAGCCAGCAGCATTTGTGTGATTGTGTTCCAGGAGGAGGCCAGGTGGAAGTAAAATCAGAGAAGCTGGACTTCAAGGACAGAGTCCAGTCGAAGATTGGCTCCTTGGATAATATCACCCACGTCCCCGGAGGAGGGAATAAGAAGGTAAGGGGGAGCCAGATGGGGAGGTGACTCGGGGAGATGTGGTTGAAGCTGGTCCCAGAGAAGTGGTTCTCAAACTGTGGGTCACGACCCCTCAGGGGAGGCTCACATATTGGATGTTTATATTACGGTTTATAACCGTAGCGAAATTACAGTTATGAGGTAGCAACGGAATAATTGTGTGGCCGGGGGTCACCACTGCATGAGGAACCGTATTGAAGGGTCTCAACGTTAGGAGGGTTGTCCTAGAGGGTCCCAAATGGACTGTCTGGAGATAGACTCTTTCCCCCTGAGTGTACCAAGAACAAGGCCAGATCAGAGACCAAAGGCAGATCTTTCCCACTGGTTCCCAGAGGGCTGGAGGGAAAGAGCGGTGCTGACTGGGGACGTGGCCCAGCATGCTCAGAGCCCCGGGCCCCATCCCCAGCTGCATAAACTGGGCATAGTTGTGCATACCCGTAATCCCAGGTGGAGGATCAGGAGTTCAAGTTCACCCTCGGTTAACTGGGTGAGGTGGCACACGACCATAATCCCAGCACTAGGGAAGGGCAGAGGATCGCTGTGAGGCCAGCATGGTCTACAAAGTGAGTCCAGGACAGCCAAGGCTACACATAGAAACCCTGTCTCAAAAAGCCAAAAATAAAAAATAAAAAAAAAAGAGAGAAAAAGAAAGAAAGAAAGAAAGAAAGATCGCGTTCAGCTGCATAGTAAGTTTCAGGCCAGCCTGTGCTACACAGATTCTCACCAGACAGACAGACAAAGCCAGTGGGGCTGAAATCTCTGCCCATGTGAAGAGAAAGCGCTCACACGCTGCGCCTGTAGTTCCCAGTGGAGTCTCCAGGCCGAGGACTGGCTACACAGCGGGTATGACATGGGTAGGGTAAGGGAACACAGAGGTGTGTGTGGCTCCGAGCAAGCTTCTCTCCTCTTGCCCCCCTCACAGGGTGAGGCTACCCCGCCTCCATACTTGCCTGTCCCTGCATTGTGGCAGCAGCCTCCTAAGCAGGGTCCTCCCAGCAAATAACTGAACAGAGGAATGTGCTGGACTCAGACCCAGCCTGAAATGAGAAAGGGCACTTCGCCAAGGTGGCTCAGCTGTCTTTCCACTTGGCCATGTTGGGTGGCCACTGTGAGTTCCCTGCCTGGCCAGTCCCTGCAGCTTCCCACTTCCTTCTGCAGCCCCGTCTGTCTGCATCTGCTTCTGTTTGTGCCCACCCCCTGGCATTACTGGGAAGCACTGGCTGAGCTGATGAAATGCCTGACAACAGAGCCTGCAGGCTGAGAGAGCCTTGTCCCTGGATGGCAGGTCCTCTGGTGGTCTTCAGGACACCAAAGTGGACACGGACCTTTGCTGCCCCAGGGCAGGAGACCTTCCACTCTTGGAAGTTGTCAAAAGCATAAGACAGACAGGAGGCCATGGCTGAGGGCTGCCAGGCAGGGCCCCTCCTCTAGGAAGATGGGAAAGCATCTTCAGTGAGGGCCAGAGCCCTGCTTTTTCTGCCACATGACTGCCCAGTTTAATCGTATGTTGCCCCCTATATGGGGTCCTTGTCCCCAGGGTCCCCCCCAGAGTCAGACTTGGCTGCACCTCAGAGTCTGATCAGTGGAGCTGAGGCAGTTCTGGGCCTTGGAGATTCCCTTGGCAAGGGACGTTCTCCACCAGCCTGGGAGCTTTTGTGCATAGAGGAAGTTCTGGGCTGGCAGGATTCCCATGGAGGCCTGATTTAGCCAGATCTTCGGCCCCTAGGACTGTTTCTCCTTCAGAGAAATACCTGCACCCCAGAGGTTGGGTGAGATCCAAACAGACGAAGTTGCCCTTTATCCTAGGACTGGAGCACAGCGGACAGGGGGGTCAGTAGTTCAGTGTTATCCTGAGCCGCACAGAATTGGAGCCAGTCCGTGAGCCCTCGTCTCACAAAACCAGGGACAGCCGGGCTTAGCGGTGCACATCTTTGGTCCCACACTTGGGAGGCAGAGACAGGTGGATCTCTGTGAGCTTGAGGGTAGCCTCTTCTACTCAGTGAGTTCCAGGACAGTTAGGGCTAATAGAGTGACCCTGAAACATGCGTGCATGCGTGCACGCACACACATACGCGTTGCATGCAGAGGCCAGAGCAGAACATCAGGTGTCTTCCTCTGTTACTCTCCTCTTTATTGCCATGAGGCAGGGTCTCTCATTGAACCGGAAGCTTGCTGCTTCTGCTAGACCAGCCACCAGTGAGCTCCTGGGGTGTACCTGTTTCCATCCCTCAGTGCTGAGGTTACAGGCCACAGGCTTGCACAGCCATGCCCTACTTTATCACTTGCGTGCCAAGGATTCATATTCAGGCCTTTGTGTTTGCAGAGCAAGTACTCCTACCCACTGAGCCATCTCCCCAGCCTATGACATCGTTTCTTAAGGACGGCTTCTTGGCATCAGACCTTCTAACATTCAAGCCAGTGCCTGCATCTGAAAGTACTTTAGTGATCTCTGGCAAATGTGTGTGTGTGGTGGTGGCTATTGGCATCCGTGGTTCTACATCCAGCCCTTTTCTCTTCTGTGGCTTTTTATTTTTATGCTTTTAGCACTGTGTTGGCAATAATCTAGCAGAGTCCAGAGCTGGCTGTGTGACGCAACAGTAGAGCATTAGCAACAGCTTGGCATTCTTGAGGCCATGGTTCTGTCCCCAGCACCAATAGTCAGACAGACAGACAAAAACACAGACAGATAGATAGAATGAATAAGTAAAGAGCCATTACATGTTTTTTGTTTTTTGTTTTTTTTTGCCATTACATTTTTTAGGATATGTTTACATACCTGTAAAATGTACAAGGTCATTTTCAAGGTTATCACCAGTCAGCATTGTTTGGGGTGTCAGGAGAATGGAACTGCCTCCGCCTCCATCAGCAGGGAGCAGATTTTGATGCACATAGTACAGTGGGGTAGCCGTTGGGGTGAGGAAGCTCTTTGTGGAGGAACAGAATACTAAGCCTGACTCTTGCTGGCACACACATGTAATCGCAGCAATGGAGAGGCTGAGGAACAGCTAGTTCCTGGGCAGCCTGCGCTACTAAGTAAGATCTTGCCTCAGAAAACCAAGCCAGGCCAGTGAGATCGCTCAGTGGGTAAAGGTGCTTGCAGTCCAGCCTGATGCCCTGAGATTGGTCCCAGGACCCAGATGTTAGAGGAGAGGACCAGCTTCCACAAGTTGTCCTTTGATCTCCTCACATGCTCTAGAGCACATGAACACACATACATATAAACACACACACACACACAAATGTAAACATATTAGACATGCAGCCAGCTGTGGTAGTGCATGACTTTAATCCCATCAGTCAGGAGGCAGAGGCAAGCAGATCTCCATGATTATCAAGCCAGACTGGTCTACAGAGTGAGTTCCAAACAGGCCAGAGCTCTATACTGGTATCCTGTCTCAAAGTAAGTAAATAGATCATTTAATTAACTAAAAAACAAGTGAGCAAGAACGAAGCAAGCATTAACTGTGAAAGCAAAGAGCAAAGCCCTGTGTATATTGTTCCCACTTGTGCGTGCAACGGGATATTTAAAAGACACAGAAGCAGTGGTCGCTGCCGTTGGGTAGGCAGATGTGCGATGGACCATGCACAACTATTGCTAATTGGAAAATAATAAAAGCAAGTAGGGCGGTGGCTCCTGGCATGCAAGTTAGTTGGTAAACTGCTTGCCTAGCATGCCGGAAGCCCTGTCTGACCCCTACCATTGAATAAGCCAGGTGTGGTGGCATATACCTGTGACTCCAGCATTGGGGACAGGGAAGCAGGAATATCCACAGTCCAAGGTTATCTTCAGCTGGAGAAGAATTCCAGGCTAGCCTGTGCTACATTGGAGCCTGTTTCAAGAATAAGTAAATAGCAGGGCGTGGCAGCATACACCTTTGGTCCCAGCACTTAGGAGGCAGAGGCCAGCCTGGTCTACAAAGCAAGTTCCAGGACATCATCCAGGGCTACAGAGAGAAATCCCATCTCAAAACGAATGAGTTTAAAAAAAAAAAAAAAGTCAGCAGTTTCCTCTCGGTTTCCTCAGTGACGGTGCGGACAGTCGGTGCTTGCCTGCTTTCCCCAGCGTTGCCGTTCATCTCAGCCTCTACTTCTTGCAGATTGAAACCCACAAGCTGACTTTCCGGGAGAATGCCAAAGCCAAGACAGACCACGGAGCAGAGATTGTGTACAAGTCGCCTGTGGTGTCTGGGGACACATCTCCGAGGCACCTCAGCAACGTGTCCTCCACGGGCAGCATCAACATGGTGGACTCGCCGCAGCTTGCCACGCTAGCCGACGAAGTGTCTGCTTCCTTGGCCAAGCAGGGTTTGTGATCAGGCCCCCCAAGGGCGGTCAATAATCATGGAGAGAAGAGAGAGTGAGAGTGTGTTTAAAAACAAAAAACAAAAAAAAAAAACAAAAAAAAAGAATGATCTGGTCCCTGGCCCTCTGCCCTCCCTGCTGTTCCTCACAGCCGGGCTTGAACGGCTTATCACCTAACCTGCTTTTGTGGCTCAGCTTTGGCTTGGGACTTCCAAATCAGTGATGGGAATAAGAGTAAATTTCACCTTTCCAAATTGATTGTCGGCTAGTAATAAAATAATTTTTAAGGAAAAAAAAATGTAAAAACATGGCCAAACCCAACACTTTCTTAGATAATTGCTATTGATTTTCTCCTACCCCACCCTCCTCTTAAGTATTAGAGGGTGAAGGAGGCTCTGGAGGCTGCCGCTGGGGAGCTTTGAGGGACTAGGGCAACTAATTGCCCACAGCCTCATCCTAGGGGCATCAGGGATGGCGGCAGCAACAAAAGTGTTAGCGTGTGAGACAGGATGGTAGCGAAGGTGTGCTGGGGGTCAGAGGGGAGAGGTGAAGAAGACAGGTTGGGAGAGGAGACACTGGCTCCTGCCAGGCAGTTTGGGAAGCACAGGTAGCCCTAGCTGCCTCTAGCAGCATTCTCAGATGGCACAGCTGCCTGTTTGGTAAGGCCCTGGGGAGTGCTGTGGGTCTGGGTGCCCCTCCTGTAGGGCAGCCTGTGGGAGAAGGGACACTGGGCAGAAGGAAGGTAGGCCAGAAAGGCAGCACCTTGTAGATTGGTTCTCTGAAGGTTGAGCTTGACCTCCCAGGGCTCTGGCTTCTTCCTCCCTCTCTGTAGGGCAAGAGTCCTGAGCTGAGGGGCTTCCCTTTGCTCTCACAGAAAAACCTGCTTTACTGTGTTCTGAAGTTTGGAACTGCTGCCATGATTTTGGCCATCTCACAGACGTGGGGCTTTAGGGCTTGCCAGTTCTTTGTAAGGACTTGTACCTCTCTGGGGACATCTGCCTGTTCTCAAGCCTGGTCCTCTGGCACTTCTGCAGTGTGAGGGATACGGGTGGTATTCTGGGATGCGGGTCCCAGGCCTGCCATCTCTGCCATCCCTCCCACAGCCACTGCAACCCCTCTCCCTGTCCTACATTGCCCACGTGTCTGCCACGAGAGCCAGTCACTGCCATACTCTCACCATGTCTCACTGTCCTGAGTGCCCAGCCTCCCCTAGCCCCAGCCCTGGCCCCTGGGTAGATGTGCCCAATACCTGCCCTATAGTAAAGGGTGGAGTCCAGGGAAGGCAAAGATTTAGGGTTCAGTCTCTAGTCCTAAGTCCCATAATCCAGCCAGTGTGCCTCCCACAAGGAACCTTATGAATTTGTTTGGCTCTGTGCATCACTTCCCACCCTGGATGGGAGCTGGTGTGTGCCTGGAGATGACCCTGGACACCACGTCTGCTTTTTTCCGCTATAGATAGCGGTTTGCCTCCTAGGTTTGACCCCCTTCTCGTGTTGAGCTGGAGGCAGGAAGCCAGTGTACTGGTACCAGTGTGAGCAGGCAGGAGTCCCAGAGCAGGGCCACACTCCTCCCATCTTTCCCTTCCACCCCAGCTTGTGATTGCTAGCCTCCCAGAGCCCAGGCGTCACTAAGTCCCCATGCACGAAATCAGCCCTCCACACCCCAGTTTGGAGGGAACATACCCCTTGATTCAAATGTTTCTCCTCCAGTCCCCAATGGAAGCGGTTCTGCCTGCCCTGCTGGAGCAGCCAGACATCTCCGTAGATACAACCCTTCCTTCCCTGTCTGCACCCTGTTGCGTTGTAGTTGGATTTGTCTGTCTGGGTTCACCAGAGTGACTATGATAGTGAAAAGAAAAGAAAAGAAAAAAAAAAAAGGACGCATGTATCTTGAATATTTGTCAAAAGGTTCTAGCCCACCACAGGGGATGGAGGGCCTGGCTATCTCGGCGCCATCAGGACTCGGCGCCAGGCCAGTGCAGTGTTACCCTGCTGGGGCATCCCATGTTTTGAAGGGTTTCCTCTGCATCTGGGACCTCACAGACACCGGATTGTGACATTGGAGGTCTCTTAGCTGTCAAGACCTGAAGCACAGGACTGGCTACTCTAGAGGCAGCAGGCTCTACCTATCAGGGAGAGCTTGTAGACGGCCTGTTTTGCAGAGTGAAGATGGTCCTCTCTAAGCACAGCCTCAAGCCCCACAGCACCCGTGAAAGACAGTCTAATGACTCCTGCATCATAAGAGAAAAGGACACCAGGCCCTAGAAACTCCATGACTCTCCAGTGGGCATCAGCAGGCCCTCCCCAAGCCTTGGCCTCCTCACCCTGGGATTCGGATGGACTGACCCACTGAGGAAGGGGACATCTTAGGAGACTCCCTTGGTTTCCAAGGTTGCAGTCCACTGACCTTGCATGATTGACTCCTACAGCTGCAGGGAATAGGCCTTTGGAGATTAGGACCCTCAGGCCCAAGTCTGCCACTTTTGGCTTAGGTAGTGAAGGACAATGTGCAGGGCAGAAGGAAGCAGCCAACCTTTCCTATTAAAGAACTCTGTGTGCCCAGAGCCGTATACTGTGAGCATCCCCACTGCCGACGGACTTTATCTGTCCTTACAGATGATGGAGGTGTGGTTTGGTGGTGTGTGGTCCCTTCATCATGGTTACCTATTCTGGTTTTTATCTTACACCCACTTGCCCATCCATCCTGCAGTTCCTGTCCTTGAATGGGGGTACTTTGCTGTATCTCTTGTAGGGCAGTCAGCCCAAAAAATCATGCTTGGGAGTTATCTGGTCAGTGCTGATAGGCTTGTGACTTCAGTGAGGACAATCCCCTGGGGGTGGGGTGGGGTGGGGGCTGGCACCTGTCCTTTTCCCCCAATCCTTCCCACTCCAGAGCCAGTGTCTTTGGGTGGGCTGGATAGGGTATACAATTTGCCTGGTTCCTCCAAGCTCTTAATTCACTTTATCAATAGTTTCACTTAAACTGACTTCAATGCTAAGACTGTTTCCTGTTTGAGAATGCTTGTGCTGTGGGGGGAGGGGGGAGGGGGAAGGGGAGATGAAGACCACGTTAAGATAGTTTACATGGGCAAAGGGAGTCTTGGAGTGTAGCAATTAAGCCATCTGTAACCCCGTTCATGATTTTGACCACTTGGCTAGAGAAGAGGTGCCATGAGAGCAAAGCCGGGAGGCTTGGCTGTGCCACCGACAGGTTTTCCAAGGCAGAGGTAGTGAGCCAGTTCCCTGCCTTCGCAGCCAGGTGCAGCTCTCAGGTGTGTGTAGATTATCTATGAACTGCTCTTGCCTGCTACCTTCTTGTGGCGTCCAGAGCCCCTAATTATGTCTCCTGGTAACTCTGGCTTCCTTCCCTCTAACCACTGGCACACCAATTACACTTCTGGATTGGCTTCAGATCTATAGCCTACACTACCAGCAGCGGCCAAG
>CM053746.1:16590572-16604738 GCA_028658305.1 Pachyuromys duprasi | reverse complement strand
GTGCTTGCAAGTCCTGTGATTTCCCTGGTGATTTTGAGGGTGGGGGGAGGGACATGAAATCATCTTAGCTTAGCTTCCTGTCTGTGAATGTCTACATAGTGTATTGTGTTTTAACAAATGATTTACACTGTTGCTGTAAAAGTGAATTTGGAAATAAAGTTATTACTCTGATTAAACAAAATCTCTGTTCATGAGTTACAAGACAACAAGAGTTTATAAGTTCTTTTGCCCTCTTAGAAAATTCAGAACAGTAGCTGAAAGTAAAAGCCAGACATCGGACAGCTTTCTTGGTTTATTCTCAGATTGTACTGTTGGCATACTACACTCAGTCAGTATTCAGTAGCTAAACTAACCAGGTGACATTCAAGAGTTCCCAAGGCCAGTGCCAGTTCATTCAAAAGTTGGGGTGTATGAGTTCCTTTATCCCTGGATAAAGAGCAGGGGCCTGGGGCTGAAACAAACTCAAAACTAATCAGCTTGCAAATCTCCACCCCAACATGCATACACATATGTACTGCTGCCTTCCTACCTTGGAAGGATGGCCTTCACGCTCCTGCCCCCACCTCCTCAGCGCTGGGATTAGAGGCTGTACCATGCTATTAAGGCGGTTATGGGACCTCATGCATGTTTAAGCAACAGCCAACTGAGCAACAGCCCATCCTTGGCCCCAATTTTTTGTCGAGTGCCACAGCATGTGGTCAGAGGACCTTGGGTGTCAGCTCATCCACTTAGTTCAAGACAGACATTGTTTTCCTGCACATGTGTCATGTTACTCTAGATGCAAATTCAGGGTCTTCTATAGCACTTCACTGAGCCATCTCCCTCACTCTTCGGTAATTATGTTGAGGTCATGGTCCTTAGGTTTCCAACTTTAAAATTTGTCTTCCTTGGCTCCCCTGATGTGCCTTGTCTCTGCAGACAGCTGCTTTAATCCAGCGTATCTTAATGCAAACAGAAGCAACATAAAGGCAGGAAAACGGTCTGGAAAAGAATAGCTCTGAGCCTTGAAGAAGGCCCACTTGCTCACTGATCCTGTAGATGAGAACTGGGCTCTTAGTCTCCTTGTAAGTAGCTGTAGTCTCTGCAAGGTGACAAGGACCACTCAGATACCATGCAAATTTACATATTTTCATTTGATCCCTACACCCCCAAAGTTTGACTGGTTTGAAGTAAAAAATCCCCATTGGAAAGAATTTGAAATTCTATACTACTGACCTCTTAGAGAAAGGAACAATGAGAATACCAATTCCTTCAAGAGCTGATAGTATTTCTGACTTTAGTGAAACACCCATCACATTACCTACCCAGCATTCCTAGGCAGTGAGAGGCTGCCAGGGCTCTGATCAGCCTTGGAGAATGCTGAGGCCGTCAACTCTGCCAGATACACAATCCAGCACTATCAAGAAAAGCCCAACACAACTTTCTGTATCTTTTTTTTATTATTATTTTTTTCATTTTTCCTTCCTTTTTTTTTTTAAGCACTAGTCTGTGCTTTGCGAACAGAATCAAGACATTAACAAAGATCAGCTTCTCTGAAGAAAAGCATTTCTATAGAACAAAGACAGCTACATGTTCGCTGCCATTACACAGCTCAAAGCAGGAAAAGAAAATATTTACAAAATACAAGTTTTTTTAAATTTTTTGTCTTTTTTGGTTTTTTTTGTTTTTATTTTTTTACAATGCTAAAAGGGTTATTCAGAATTTTCAACCTTATAAATAGAAGAAGCACTTTATGCATAGGGATATGGTGCATTATTGTTGTTTAAAGAAACAATGACAAACCTTTAAACTTGCAAACAGAAAGAAAAAAATCACTAATGTTGAAAATTGTGAAAAAACCCCAACCATTAAGCAGTCTGCCTACTATTTTTGTACGATTATAAAATGGCAGAAAAAGAAAATTCCTTTCCCCCTCCCCTTTTTTTTGGTGATGTGATTATACATAAGACAGGCACAAGGCTAACAGGAGGTTGATGGGGAACGATGGAAACCACAGCTAGGACCAGACAGTGTTCCACAGGCAAGGGGAGCAGGGGAGAGGGAGAGGCTAAGTGACTGTCTGACAGGGACGTGAAGGAAACATAACATGTGAACTAGTCAGTGAAAACATGATACAGAGTGATGCTGTGTACTCCACAGGCTCCCTAATATGTTGGGGAGTGGGAATGGGTTAAGCAGTCCAAACTCTATTGTCATAGATGCTCTGAGTGCAAGGACTAATGTGTCTGTGTGAGTGCATGAATGGGAGAAAGATGGGGAAGGGAAGAATAGGGTGACCTGAGCAGCTGCAGCAGGGTGCTGCAGTCAAGGAGCCAAGATGGATGACCAAATGCAGATGAAACTGAAAATAGGTCTTCAAAGTCCAGGTGACAAGGTGAAGCTAGCTATCCTGCTGGGCCAGAGCTCAGTGAAGAAGCCCTGGCCAATAGAGCCAAGAGGCTGGCTGGAAGGGTGCTCCAGCATAGAAGACCAAGGAAGGGGTGCTCAGCTAGAGCTGAGCCAAGCCACAGATTAGAGGGAAGGGTAAGAGCCCAAACTGCTCTCTTCTACCCGACCCGAACCTAAGGAGGCTGTGCTGACCTGGAGCTTTCCACCTGCTGCCATTTGGCTGGTCCACCCTACTCCACAGGTGCAAGGGAGAGGGATGATCATCTAACATTGGTAAGTCCAGTGATCCAACTGTGCAGAGGATACGCAGGACCAAGCCAGCAGGGGCTCTTCCTTAACTTGTCTGCCAACTGGAGGAAGTGCTCAGGTGTGACATGAAAACAAAACAAGAAAACAGAAACAACAAAACCAAACCAACCAAAGAAGGATCTAAATTCCTTAAATTCACTAAAAACTGTGAAAATTTCCAGCATATGATGTTTGAATATCAAACGCAGAGATTTTTGAAGCTTTAATGCCAATAGTAGTGAGTCTGTATAGTCTCATCTCCCGCTCATCTGTGAGTTGGGCGCTGAGCTGCGACTGTTGCTGTCAGGTGCCGACTCTTCAGGGGGACAACAGGAGGCGAGGTCGGTGCCACCTCTGTCTCCCGGCCAGTCTTGCTGCCTGAGGTGCGGCGAGTGTATCGGGCTGCCGTGTCCTGTGCATCCAGCGGCTCCTCACATTCTGCCTGGGGACTGTAGGCCAGAGGGAAGGTTCGCCGCTCCCACGGCTGGACAGACTGTGGACAGACAAGATGATCTGGTGATGACCTATTTACAGCTCTTTTTCTATGCCAAGGCCTTGACCTCACACTCATTTCCCCAGAGCCTATGACCAGTCTGGGACAAGTTTAGAAAGACTCTTCCCAAGGCAGGTCCCCTCTGAACAATAACCACCATACTCCACTGCACTTCACAACAATGGAGAGGTAAGCGCTATCTATAGCACACGCTGCTCCTCCCAATTCTACCTCACATTGGGCCCTCCCCCATCCAAAGAAGGCACCCCTCCTTCACCTGTTCATCTATTCCCAGCTCTGGTGTAGAACAACGGGTGTCTTCACTGGCCAAGTGTCGCAGACTGTCCCGAGCCATAGGGGTGAGGGGGGCTGAGTGCAGTTCTGGGCTAATGGGACTCCTAGGAGATTGACCATGGGAGAACTCTGACAGAGAGTGGCTACTACTGACATCAGGGGAAGCAGGCTGTGGGGTGGAGGGGTTGGCACTGCCCAACTGAGGGGTGGTCCGGCCGTCTGATGACCTGTAAGACCTAAGAACCAAGGAATAAGCAAATGAGTGAGTATCTAGGTCATAGGCATTTCTTCTGTTTCTTTCTGGGGGATAGTGAGAGGAGAAGTTATATTAATAAAAAATAAAAAAAAAAAAAGCCTCTACAGCAAAGAAGTTAATGTGAATGAACTGACAGCAACCATGCTCTTCTAAGAGGCACTGATTATATCTGCTCCCACTTTTACCCACACAGGTAGATATATACCATGATATCTAAGAGCTGTGAGCAACTATCAGCCTAAGAGAAAGCTGTGCCTTTCTAGTGAATTCTAATGAATTCACATTAGGGACTAGTTCAGGTTTTGAAAACAAGTCAAAGAAAAACAGGTGGTGTCCTGCTCCTCTTTTAAGGAAATGGTCCTTCCCTTCCACTGTGGGTTCCAAGAATCAAACTCAGGTCTTTGGAGGACTTGGAGAACAAACACTTTTAAGCCACTGAGACATCTAACGTTAAGATAGCAAAAATAAGTCCCCATCAAAAAGATGATCAACTTGTAAAGCCTTCTAAACAATTCTGGCCAAAATCACCACGACAATCAATAGGCCAATACTTTCCCTGGCTACCATCCTCCCTCCCCTCAACAGATTGTGGGAACCTGTGCCTGCCCATTACCTGCTGCCCCGACGCTGAGGTGGCACACTTGTGGTCCACAGCCACCTTGCCCTCTCCATCTCCTCACATTTGGCATGTAGGGCGGCAAATGCTGCATCAGATAGGTCCTCAATCTACAACAAAGTAGTTTCATCAATTTCTTTTCCCCAGGAAGCTAAGGCCATGAATTGGCAGAATAATTCTAGAACCAGTCTCACCCCATTGTAGATGTTGCTAATTAGAAACAGAATACAACAATCTTGCATTTGACAGCCCCGTGCCTTACGACAGTTTGAGGGCATGTACCCATGGTTGGGATGTGTATGTTCCTCTAAGCCAGTGTAACAACGGTATTACCTCCTCGTTCTCTTCATCAGGACTCCCCTTCAGAGACTGAAGATCAACTTCTCGCCAGCTGCAAACCCCAGGAAGAATTAAAATAAAAAAAGAAAATTATAGAAGCAGTAAGCTTCTGAGTTGGTGGATTCATACAACGGAATAAGAGAAGCTAATGTAGAAGTAATTTTACTCCTATCTGGCATAGCCCCACCCCCCTTATTTATTTGTTCTTCCTTTTTTGGAACAGCAATACCTCACTATGTAACCCAAGCTGGCAGCAAACCTATGGCAATCCACGGGCCTCCGTCTCCCAGTTGCAAAGACCATAGGTATGCAACCACCCATGCCTGGTAAGAAGCCATGACCAATTAAAAAAAATAACATCCCCAAACCAACCAAACCAAAAAACCTCAAACCTTCATCTCATCCCGTAGCCCAGGCTGGCTTTGAACTGTCTAAGTCTGAGGCCCCCAATGTCTAGGATTACAGCCACGAGCAACCATAACTGTTGATTCCCTTTTTACTGCTGTTTTTGGAGATAAGGTCTAAACCCACAGCCCACAGTGCACTCTGGGGAGTTGGGATTACAAGTGGGGACCATCATGCCTAGCCCCAGACCCTTCTTTTAGAAAGAAAACAACTCAAGGATAGGGACCACTTGGTCAGAAGAGAAAAGGAATATAGGACAAGAGGAAGAGAGGGAGAAATCCTACCTTGGAGTAAGGATTTCTTTGTATTGTAGTTTCTCAACACGAGTTGTTGCAGCAACAGACATCGGGATGACAATGTTATTAATATCAAATGAGCTCTCTCCCCTTCTCCTCCTCACTGGCTGCTGTAAGACAAAAGTTTAAGTTGCAAGGGAGGCATAATGCTACAAATATAAAATCATCAGTCATATGGCAGAATGACCATGCACACCGGCCCCTGGGCAGCAGTGGCCACCACAGCATCAATGCCTATCTAAGCAGCTTGTCTCTAGCAGCAGAGTTCTTGGGTTACATCAAGGTGGGGGTGGAGAAGGATGCCAGGTGGTAACCCCAAAGAGTAAACTCATTCACAAGGCACTCTCCTTGGCCATCCTTCTCCTTCACAGGCTCCTGTGGAAATAAAATTGCTAGATTATACAGGCAAGTGTCCTAGATCTTAAGCCAATTTTGGGGAGGGGAGGTTCCCTATTACTTTATCCTACTAACATTCCTCTTTTTTGTTTTTTGAGACAAGGTTTCTCTGTATAGCCCTAGCTATTCTTGAAGTCAGAGATTCGTCTGCCTCTACCACTACCATCTGGCTTCAATATTCTTCTTTTAAAATTCTAAAATCCCTGTTTCAGAGCTGGAGAGATGGCTCTGTGGTTCAGAGCAATCACTGCCTACTCTTGGAGAGGACAAGGATTTAGTTTCCAACACCAACACAACTGTACGTAACCCATTTGAGGAGATCTGACATGCTTTTCTGATTTCTATAGGTACCAAATAAACACGTGGTGCACATTATATACACGCAGGCAAAACACTCATAAAGTAAATCTTACAATCTGTTTTACCCCTTTTGTCTTTTGTCAATGACTTTGGCTCTTAAACATAATTTTCCAATTAGTGGAGACTTAGGTTAAATGCAATGAATTCTCTTACCAGAAAAGAGGCTCAAAGAGCAGGCCCACCTTAACAAACCATCTTACCTTAGCTGCCATGAAAACCTTTCTCTTGAAGATCTCAACTCTTCAACTAAGTTTGTACCAACCACCTTCTCAGCCCTTACATTAACTCTCATCTTTCTATTATGTTTTGGGAAAGAGAAGAATGGAGGAATACTGAAAAGAAGGACCTGTCTATAGCTTCCATCCCTTCCTCAAAAAGGATATGTGTTTTCACAGTAAGTGGGGACATTAAACCTTTGGGGAAATAAGACTTTCGTGGGTCCAATAACAGAAGCAGAGTTGGGCATCTATGGCAGATATGGCACTAAGTATGAACAAAGCCAGGTGTGGCAGTGCACATCTTTGTGAGTCCAAGGTTAGCCTGCTCTACAGAGCAAGTTCTAGGACAGTTAGAATAAGACAGAACGAACAAAGCAGAGAGCCAAATGATCGAGTCTCCTAGACAGAAGAAAAACTCTTAATAGCTGCTTCTGCCCAGAGAGCAAACCTTGTGTCCTGAATCAGCCTGTTAACTGAGCTGTAAGAGGCCATAAGGAAACAGTGAGATGACAAACATGTTGTCATGGCAACAATACAGCTGGAAACACCCAAGAGGCTGCATGCATGTCCAAACCACCAAGTGTGGTCAGCCCACAAGGGAAGGGAGTAAGAAAGATGAACTACTACTACTAACCAACTATTACATCTCCTTGAAAGGTGAGATAATTTATTGATTCCATTATCTTAAAACACTGTAAGACTATTAAAAGACTAGGATTTCAGATGGTATCATGAAAAACTTCAGGTCATCATACTTCAATTCCCTTCTTATTAGTAAGACTAGACTGTTACTGACCCTACAAATTTTGGGTCATAGCCTAACTAAAAGGATTGAGATTTTTGGAAATCTTGCTTGGCTGAGTTCTGCAAATAAATATTAGTGACTACATACCCAAAAGCTTGTCATTGTCACATCTTGGCTTAAGTTCTATGATCCATACAAGACATGAATCTTGGCCTTGAGAGATAACAGTTTTTCCCCTACCTTAGTCAAGTAAAGCTCCTGTTAGAAACAGTGCGTACTTCCCTGAGACTTCTCAGGCCTCTGGCTTGTACCCTTCACCCCATTCTGCTGGCACCCATTCAATTCAACTACTTTTTCCTATTTAGAGTCAAAAAGGTGTGTGTATGTGTGTGTGTGTATGTGTGTGCACGCGCGCATGTGCATCCAGCACAGCAAGTCATTTCTAAACCTGACTTCACAACATAAAGAAACAGAAGATTCTGGGTCCTCCCACCCCCTCAATATGATCTGGGGGCCTGGAGAGATGGCTCGGTGGGTAAGAGCACTGCCTGCTCTTCCTAAGAACCTGAGTTCAATTCCCAGCACCCACATGGCAGCTCACAACTGTCTGTAATTTTAGGCCTGACACCCTCACAACAATACACATAAAATAAAGAAAATCAAATACATATGTTCTGGGTGATCTTACTATGCAGTCCAAGCTGGACAGCTTCAAACTCATGCTCCTCCTGCCTGGTTTCTAAATCTAAGGATTTTTTTTTTTAATGCCACTGAATTTCAAGACACACATAAAACACACAATTTGTTTGAACTATTATTTAAATTCTAAATGATCTAGGTCTAAGTCACTACTCTTTAGACTCATCAGGTCTGACAGATGAAAACATAAATGCTGACTTACCAAGACCTGGACCTTAGAGTTCAGATGTTTTAATGAGAATCATTCTTTCTCTATTCTTTGATCATATATGAAACCCTTTGCTAGTGATTGGTTGAGCGTGTGAGGAATACTATACACCTAATTCAGCCAAAGTCTGTGAGTGGAGAAAATGAAGGAAAAAGGCTATTTGGAAAGATAGTCTGATCTGTAAGAGCAAAGAACAATGTGATTTTGTACCTGATTCCGGGAGCACATTCTGCGAGCTCTGAGCTTCTATAACAGCCCTTTTCAGGCCAAGGCTGTGTGGTGTACTGGTGAGAGAGCTGACTCTGCAGTCAGACTGCAAGGGTTTGAATCACAATCACAACCCTCACAAGCTGCCTCACCTTATGAAATAAACTCAACCTTGGCAAGCTTCAGTCTTCATGTTCACAAAATCAGGATTCATAATGCTATCTATTTATCAAAGGGCAGCATAGAATTAAATGGGATGGCATGTATGTGCACTGATCCTTTTGCCTCAGGCTCTGGAGTGCTAGAATTATAGACTTGTGCTATCTAGCACAGTAGCAAAAGTGATTATATGTAAGTATGTACAAATAATAAAATAAATACATCTTAAAAAAAAGATTTATTTATTGATTATGTATATAGTATTCTGCCTGCATGTATGCCTGCAGGGCAGAGGAGGGCATCAGATCTCATTACAGGTGGTTGTGAGCCACCATGTGGTTATTGGGAATTGAACTCAGGACCTCTGGAAGAGAAACCAGTGTTCTTAACTGCTGAGCCATCTCTCCAGCCTCAGAATTTATTATTGCGAATACAGTTACACTTGTTATCATAATTCCTACATAAGGGATGCTTGGATAAGTATACACAGCTTATAGGTATGTATTTATGAGACTATGTCTGGAATGACTATGCCAATAGCTTCCTGAACAGGATTCAATAGTAGTGATGAAAGAACTGACTCCAAGGGTCTGAATCACAACCCTCACAAGCTAGTACAAAGCAGGGAGTAGGCCTTAAACGGCCTTCCATTATACATACAGTAACTGTAAATATGGCCATAGGAGCCTGCCTACTGCATCAAATTTCTCTGTATACCTGGAAAAAAAGAAAATCGATTCCGCCTTCTCCTTTCTACCACCAGTATTCATTCTTTGCATCCTACTGCCATTCATCAAAAACAGAAACAAGGAAACTGACTGCTGTCTTGAATGCCTAAAAATACCTCTCCTTTGTCCTTGTTCACTTCTCATGTTCACTTCTTGGACTAATAAGATTAGGGCCATGGTTTTCAAGTTCTGGATGAAACAGATCCTAGTCACAAAGCACCTTTAGAGAGCCGATCTCTAGACTGAAGGTTGTAGGTCAGACGGTGCCTACCATGGACCAGGCCTTAGTACAATCCTGCTCAAAAATCAACCAACCAAACCCACCATCATGATTATCACCATCACTAAAAAACCCCACACCCTTGTCTCCACAACAAACTGTTTATCCATGGCTTAGCAGAGATCAATTTTTACTATGAGAAACAATTTCAAGAAAACTCAGCAGAGTTAAGTATTGTAACTATACTCTACATTGGTCTTTACGGGTATTATGAGTGCTTTTATAATTGGTAGACTGTCCTATCAAGTACTCCACGACAATACTTACAGATGGGTTGGCTGCAACTTGTGAGCTAGAGCTGGTAGGTGTGGAGGGGTCTGATGAGGTGGAGAGCTGTCTCACCAGGGGGCTGTGTGGTGGATGGTGGGTAGCTGTTAAGTAGCTTGAGCTGCTCATGTCTGTGTGATGCTTCAACACTGCAAAAGTCAACAGAAAAATACATGGCTAAATGGCTACTGTAATCGGTTAGACTACTAACATATACTAGAAATGCCAGCAAAAGCAAAAAAATGCTTTTTTAAGCCTAGCGGATAAAAAGCTGCAGCAAACTAGTTGATGGGAAATAGGGGTCTGGGCAGATATTGCATCAGTAAGAAGTGACCTGCATTTAGAAGCAATGGTGCCCCTACTATGCCTTTCTACAGAGCAATGGACAAAGCCTGGGTTGTCCCAGAAAGCTCTGAGCAAGTGCCAATGCAGGTAGAGGTGCCGGGCCTGGCCCTACCTTCACTTCTCTCAGATGAATGGTCTCGCAATCTCATTTTGCTGTGGTTTGGGTCATGCACAGGTGGCGGTAGGTTGAGCAAGCGCTCTGCTTTTGGAGCTGTCACTCGCTCCACCATGGGCACAGCCCCCACATCGTCTAAGTGCTGCCTGTGGGTCCTGTCAGGCCGGGTTTGGTGATGGGACAGCTCTGAAGAGGGGAACAAAAAAGAGCTGTGAAGTACATTTACTCAAATCTTAATTGAGTTCTGAGCTCTTCAGTTCTCCTTAGGCCAATGCTCTATATGCTGGGCAGCAGGATAGTCTTTGGGACTCAATCTTCTAGTTAATGATACAATAGGTTAGGCCAGGGACAGGGAGTCACAAACAGAAATGTTAACACCAAGCTTCAGAAGACAACCTGCACAGGTGGACCCAGTATCATGTTACTGCTGGCTGTTCATGAACAGTTTGGGTCCTGCCTGTTTGATAGCTTCCAAAGTCTATCTGAGAGCATCCAAACTAAGCAGACTTGGTAAGCTATGAGCTGGATTTCTACTGAATAACTAAATGCCTTTTCCAATCTCAGAATAATGGCATAGCAAACCAGCAACTTAAAAATATGAAAAGGTGTAAAATGCAGCAATTGTAATTCCAGAGGACTCCTCAATTCACCGAAACTTACTGGCTGTTGTAAGGAAGGAGTTCACCAACTTGTGCCTGTCTTTACGAACTGGGTCTGACAGACTACACTGCATGGGTGCTCTGTGCTTAAGTGAAAACTTTTTGGTAGGTTTGATCTTGTCAAAAGGCTTGTTTTGCCACTGAGACTTCAGCATGCTCTGCAAGTGCAGGCTTGTGGGAACATCTGTAAGAAACATAAAACACTGCAGGTTAGTCCAAGAACCCGGCCTCTGGGCTCCTCTGTCCTTGAAGGGTGTTCAGCCACTGACGCCCCAGAGGTCAATATACCTATCTCACATACCTCTCTGGCTTAACAAGTGGTCTAACTTGCCCAATCAGGAGCTATCACAAGGAAGACCCACTTAATGTGAACTCTGTTATCATCCTTGTCCTTGCTATCTAGAGCCCTATCATCTTGCCTTTTATGTTTTTTTTTTAAAGTGAACTAGTTAATGCTAGAAAACTAACTACAAGTGTTTACATTCTTAATATTTTTTCTTATTACTCCTTCCCCATCCTCTAAACTAAAGTCTTACTATGGTTACTTAGGCTGGTCCCCTAATTCCTAGACTCTAGTGATCCTTTTGCATGAGCCTCCAGTATAGCTGTGACAGTAGGTATGGACTGGCTCTAAGTTAGTATGTATTTTTCTAAGAATTAAGTATTTTGGTAATCCTTAGAAAAATAACTTCTAGGGTTTCAATTATTTTCCTGTAGACTTGAAGATATTCTTCCATTGTACCCAAGCACCTAGTGCTTATTTACCTAAGACAGTATAACTCTTTTTCAAGCTTTTGTGAAAAAAATGCCACACAGCACTTTAGAAATGTAGGATTACTACGAGATTGCTACAGTCTAAGAGACTGTCTCAATAAAAGTCAAACCAGGTCCTTTTATACCTTCTCAATTTGACAGTCCACTGTTCACTTACAGTGTATTTCTGGTCTCTCTCTCTTTTTCTTTGGTGACAGGATCTCCCTATGTGTCCTTTGCTGGCCTGAACTTTGCTATGTATACCAGGCTGGCCCAAACTCAATTCCTCTCTACCTGCAACCTGCAAAACAACACAATACCAACCCCCAGGCTACCAGGAGAAGGGGGCTTGTGGGGCGCACAGCACAAAAGAATAAACTAAAAATACTTGTGGTACTGTACGGTGAGAGGCTGCCATGGAAAGAGCAGTTCAGTACATGAACATGTATATCTTTCCCTGTTCTTTCTTTTGGTCATGCTAGAGATTGAACTCTGGCCATGTACTTGCTACATGTATTCAAGATACATCCCCCAAGTCCCATTTAAGTTTTCTTAATTTCTTCTACGATGTTTAGTACTCATCAGTAAATTTAACCTTTTACCCAACCAACAGAAGTTGAGAAATTGTCTTGTGTACCGGAGGCTGGAGTTTAATAGGTTGCTTCCCCCCCCCCCCCCCAGACAGGAGGTTCTCTGTGTATCTGGCTGTCTTGGACTCACTTTGTAGACCAGGTTGGCCTCATAGAGACCTGCCTGCCTCTGCCTCCCAGGTGCTAGGATTAAAGGTGTGCACCACCACCATGCCCGGCTCAACATGCTTTATTTTTAAGACTGTGTCATGTCTTCATAGTTCAGGCTGGCTTCAAACTTCAGGTGATTATCTTGCCTGAGTTACTCAAGTGCTGAGATTAAAGATATAAGCTATATAAAGATAAATCATATCTAGCTTTTTTAAGCAAATAAATAAATAAAATTACATGTTTGTGTATTTCTCTGTGTATAAGGTATATATGTACATACCTCACTTGTCAAAAAAGGGCAAAGGCTTTAACTGTCCCTGAGTCAACATGAGTGCTGGTAACCTGTTAAAAAGTCCCAGTCATTCAATTTTATCAATGAAGACTCAGGAGCCATATACTGGGGTGGAAACTTGCTAGCTCAGAGAAACAGAGAAAGCATCCAGCTGACCTTCCTACTCAATTCATGTCCCAGAAGAAAAAAGGCTCTTTCTCCTTCAAATACTTTCCTCTTGGACTAAAGGTACAGGCTAGGACAGAGCCACAGCACAAGCACTTGTTTAGAGTAAACAGAAACCGCTGGGATAAAATATCGAGCCATACCACAATTACAAACAGGATTTTACAGCTCAGTCTCCTGGTTCACAATGGGGTTAGATACATATCCTGTAACAGGAACTAAACTCAGGTCCTCATCAAGAGCAGTATGCACTTATTAAGAGCTGAGCCACTTCTCCAGGCCCCTCAATTCTGGTGTTTTGGTTTTTTGTTCATTTGTTTGAAATAAGTTCTTTCTATTATGTAGCTCTGGCTATCCTGGAATTTACTATGTACTAGGCTGGCCTTGAACTCAAATAGATCTGCTTGTCTCCAATTGTGGGCTACCATTCCATCAAAATATTTAGTCGGAGACCTGGCTATATCAGAGACACTGTCTTAAAAAGAAATAACCATCTAATTCCACAACAACAAAAACCCAACAACCCCCCGCCCCCAAAAAAGAACACATCTGCTTACAAGATGTACCTCTGTAATAGTAACACAAATGTTAAGGGAGTAAGCAACCACTTAAAACAATCAAACAAATCTGGATTTAAGGCCCAACTCATGTGACAGAACCCACACTTGACATGGGTAAAGGAGCCAAGAACCTGAGATTACACAGGTCATGAACCCCTAACAGTAGAAGAAAACCTACTACTATTATTCTGCTAAAGGAACACAGCAATGAATTGATTCCTAATGACACATTGCTATACCCTTCAGGGCTGGCTGCAATGTCCTCTTCTGGGATCTAGCTAGGCTGTTATTCCCGGGCGTGTGTGTGGGACTCAAGAGCCAGCCATTGAGTTCATGTCAGAAAGAGTCCATGTTCCCCTTACTAGGGTACCCAGTTGGATACTGAGCTACCATAAGCCACATCTGAGCAGGGGTTCTAGGTTATATCCATACATGGTCCTTGGTTGGAGAAACTGTCTTGTAAAAGACCCCTGTGCCCTGATCTATTTGGTCTTTGTGGAGCTCTTGTTCTCCCCAAGTCTTACTAACTCCCCCTATTTTCATTATTATTCCCTAACCTCTGCCAAAGGCTTGGTTTTGAGTCTTAGTATCTGCTTTGATACATTGCTATATTGATTCTTTCAGAGGCCCTCTTTGGTATGCTCCTGTCCTGTTGCTTGTTTTCCCCTACATTTCAATGTCCATCCCATTTGTCCATCTAAACGAGCATTAATCATACCATCCTGGGTCCTCCTTCTTGTTTGTCTTCCCTAGGTGTATAGATTTCAGCATGACCTTCCTATCCTATAGATCTATATAAGTGAGTATATACTATATGCTTCTTTCTGCTTTTGGGATACCTCACTCAGGAAGATTGTTTCCAGGTCCCACCATTTGCCTGTGAATGTCATGATTT
>CM053746.1:16440931-16590472 GCA_028658305.1 Pachyuromys duprasi | reverse complement strand
AAAAGTACCATAATTTCTGTATCAGAAAAAGTGGGGAAGACCCTAGAACTCATTGGCACAGGAGACTACTTCCTGAATAGTAAGTACATCAACAGCACAGGCTCTAAGACCAACAATCAATAAATGGGACCTCATGAAACTGAAAAGCTTCTGTAAAGCGAAAGACACTGTCATCAAAACAAAATGACAGCCTACAGACTGGGAAAGGATCATTACCAATCCTACTTCTGACAGAGGGCCAATATCCAGTATATATAAAGAACTCAAGAAGTTAAAAAGCAAGAAATCCAAGTAATCCAATTTAAAAATGGGGTATGGAGCTAAAAAGAGAACTCACTGTAGAGGATTATAGAATGGCAGAAAAACACTTTAAGAAATGCTCAGCATCCTTAGCCATCAGGGAGATGCAAATCAAAACGACCCCAAGATTTCACCTCACACCCACCAGAATGACTAAGATCAAAAACTCAAGTGACAACACATGCTGGAGAGGTTGTGGAGAAAGAGGAACCCTCCTCCATTGCTGGTGGGAATGCAAACTTGGACAACCACTCTGGAAATCAATTTGGCGCTTTCTTAGACAATTAGGAATAGTGATTCTTCAAGACCCAGCAATACCACTCTTAGGCATATATCCAAAAGATGCTCAAGTACACAACAAGGACATTTGCTCAGCTATGTTCGTAGCTGCTTTATTTGTAATAGCCAGAACCTGGAAACAACCCAGATATCCCTCAGTTGAGGAATGTGTGGAAGGATTTTAAATGCTAGCAGTGGTAAGCTATTTCAAGTAAAGAACACCTTCCAGACACAATAGGACCACAGGACTGATAAACATATGAACTCATAGACTGTGACTACACACATAAGACCTACACAGGTGTAGTTCAAATTGTAGTACTGGGAAGTAGAAGTAGACTAAGTTCCATTTCCAAGAAAGAAAGAAAACAAACAAACAAACAAACAAACAAACATCTGCAATTGATAAGTGCTGATAAAGGAAAAATAATTTTTTTTTCTCCAATGGGGTTTTACTGGGTAGACCAACCACATACATCCCAGGATAGGCCCCATGCCCAAGAGGCCAACACATAATGAACTTCATGCTTTTGCTTATTTTTTTCTCTTTATTTGGTTTCTCAAGACAGGGTTTCTCTGTTGAGTCCTAGTCATCTTGAAATCCTCTGTAGACTGAGCTAGGCTCAACCTCAGAGACCCAAGTGCTGGGATTAAAGGCATGTGCCACTGCCATCACCACCCAGCTGGACTTCATTTTATGTGTGGTTTTTATTTTGTCCTGTTATTTTGATTTATTGGTTTGTTTGGATTTTCATTTTTGTTATTATTTCTGAGAGAGAAAGAACATGAAGTTGGGTAGATATAAAGATGGGGAGAACATGGAAGAAAGGAAAGAATAGGACCAAAATAGATCATACACAAAAATTTTTGGGCCGGATGGTGGTATGCATGCCTTTAATTCTAGCACTTGGATCTCTGAATTTGAGTGAATTCTAAGACAGCCAAGACATCACAGCGAAATCCTGTATCAGGAAAGAAAAAAAGAAAAAAAGAAAGAAAAAAAAACAAACCCAAAAATCAAAAGTCCCCAAACAAACAAACAGAAATTAATATCATGGGTATTAGATTAATTCACCTTTTATTTAAAAAGTGTGTGCTGATGCTGATTAGATGACTTGGGTAAAAACACTTAGTGCTCCATTACAGAACTTGAGTTTGATACCAAAATACACATCAGGTGGCTCATAAAGTTATAAGGGATAACTACACCAACTGAGGTATGTCAAGAGTCCTTGCACAAAAGCATTTTAACTGTGGTTCATCAATTTAAAGAAAACTTAGCCCTCTTACTGGTGCTTCCTTTTGGCCCTTATGAGCACCCATACCCATACCCAGAAAGGCAGGCATAGACAAACACACAGACACACCCTTTTTAAAAAAAAAGTATGACACAGGTATTATGCTTAGTATAGCTCCACTTTCTGCCTGTTTTTGTTTGTTTGTTTGTTTTTGTGACAGGGTTTCACTGTAGCTTTGGCTGACATATAACCCATGAAAAACTGACTGCTTTTGCTTCCAAGTGCTAGGATTAAAGGCTTGTACCACGAACTCCAGTTCACATGATGCTGGGGATGGGAATTCAGTGCTTCAACCTTATTAGGCAAGCACAATACTGACTGCACTATATTCCAAGACCCTGTACAAATGCATTTTAACCGTGCCCATGAATTAAA
Source organism: Pachyuromys duprasi (assembly GCA_028658305.1). NCBI lineage: Eukaryota > Metazoa > Chordata > Mammalia > Rodentia > Muridae > Pachyuromys > Pachyuromys duprasi. The sequence continues at coordinate 16,588,220 of CM053746.1, read as the reverse complement.
AAAAAAAAATTACAGTCCTCTTCTTTGTGAAAAACTTTTTATAAAGGCCATTTGTGGTTGGTACACTTAAATATTCATTCATTTTTATTTTATGTGAATGAGTGTTTTGTTTGCATGTATGTATGTGTGCCATGTATGTACCTGGTACCTTTGGAAGCTGAAAGAGGGTGTCTGATCCCCTGAAGGTGGAGTTATAAATAGTTGTGACTACCATGTGGGTATTGGGAACTGAACTGTGGGTCCTCTGCAATGGCTTTTAACCACTGAGCCATTTATCCAGCTCCCTTTAGAAGAGTTTTAAAAATACACTAGTATAGTATAATGAATTTTTCTACTTTTTTTTTCCGACAAGGTTTCTTTGTGTAACAGCCCTGGCTGTCCTGGACTTGCTTTGTAGACCAAGCTGGTCTCACAGAGATCTGCTTGTTTCTACCTCCAGAGTGCTGGGATTAAAGACATGTTCCACCATATTCGGGATTGTGCTCATTATATAAATATATAGATTACCTATATTTAAACAACTACTGACCATAATCTGGGGCCTATTTCCCTCTCAGAACTGTGGCATAAAACAGACTGAACATTAAAAATGACTTATAGTTGGGGCTGGAGAGATGGCTCAGTGGTTAAGAGCACTGTCTGCTCTTCCAAAGGTCATGAGTTCAATTCCCAGCACCCACATGGTGGCTCACAACCATCTATAATGTGAACTGATTCCCTCTTCTGACAGGTGTAAATGCAGATAGAACACTCATATACATAAAATAAATCTTAAAAAAATGACTTATAGTTAAAAATAGAAGAGGTCCAACATAGACTTAAACAAAACAAGCTGAAGGTGGTGGCGCACACCTTTGATCTCATTAGCCCATGGAGGGAGAGGCTGATGGATCTTCATGAGTATGAGTTCAGTCACCCTACTTTACCAAGAGTTCCAGGATAGAGGGATATACACAGAGAGACTCTGCTTCAAAAGACAAAACAAAACACAAGTAGAGGTTTAGGGCTATAGTTCAGTGCAGAACCCTTTTGTAGTATGTGCAAAAGTCCTCAGTTTGATTCCCAGCACACAAACAAATGGAAAATTGACAAATGGGAGGGCAAGCTGACAAGGGAGGAGGGAAAAAGATTCACCTATCCTAAGTCCTTAAATAAATAAACAAACCAAGCGAACAGCTGAGGATGATGGCACATGATTCCAAAATCCAGGATTCAGGAGGCAGAAACAGAAGGATTGGTGTAAGTTTAAGAATAACCAAGGCTACATATAATGAGACCTGATCTCAAAACAGCAGCAAAATATTTCCTAGGTATTGTTGGTCAGAGTATACACACAAACTGAGTAGTAGTTATCCTATGACATGGAAAAAGCCAAAAATCTGAATAGAGGCTGTGCCTGCAGCTCAGTGGTAGAGCGTTTACCTATATACACAAGGCTCTGGATTTAAAAACAAGTACTGAAAATTAAAAGTGGATAAGACAGGAAGGCCTGTAGCTTGAAGAAGGGTTACCATTAGCGAAAGGTCAGCCTGGATACACATATTGATACTGTCTCAAGAGGAAAAAAACAAAAAAAGCAAGGGATTCGTTCAGCTGTACGATGTTCCACATACCAGTTACGTAAGATTAAAGTACTATTATCAAAGAAGGTGTAGTTCATTCTTTATTAGATAAATAAAAGGAAAATACAAACTGATTATTAACTCCATCTTAAATTACTGCTTCCTCAAAAAAAAAAAAGTGACTAAAAGACTGTGTCCTCAGTCTACTGAGTTGTAATATTCTGTGTTCACTGGCTGATTCCCCATTTTCTCAAGCCTACCCTTCTTGGTGTGTTTTGCAACACTCACTTCTTCCTCCTGCTGGGAAGTCATAGTACCCGCAAGTATTCATGTTGGTAGTGTCTAACAAAACAGCAGAGATTTCCCAGCCAGCAGGTGGTGCTCTCATCAGGTCTTCTTTTCCCAAAGAGCACACAGGGCTGTATTTCTAAGCAGGAACTAAGCAAAATACTAAATATGGTGATACGGAAACACAGGTCCTCTCCTCCTGTAATACTAATAAATAATAGCACACTTTCCACAGCTAGGGATAGAAAAAGCTTCATACAACTACTTAAATCTATTTTTTGATACTGGGGGTTGAACACAGGGTCTTAACACATGCAAGAGCTCTACCATTAAACTACACACCCAGCCCAATTTACACTCCCAAATGCCTGCCCTGCCTCTGCTCATCAAGTAAAGGCCTGTGTGGCCGCAATGCCTCCCCTGCTCTTTTTACTTTAAACAATTTATTTGTTGTGTTTCACTGTTGTAACGGAGTTGATTTTTGCTTTTGCTGTTGCAGTGCAGTCTGGGCAAAGCTGACCCGCAAGCTTCTGGGCGACTCCCCTGCTAAGGAAGTACTGATATTACGGATGTACGCCACTACAGACTTTATACCCAACACAAAGAATCACGCTTGTGTGGGCTACGTTGTTACTTGCTGAGCCATTTTCCTTACTTTTTTTTTTTTTGAGACAGGGTTTCTCTGTGTAGCCTTGGCTGTCCTGGACTCACTCTTTGAGTTCAGACCAGGCTTTGAACTCACAGAGATCCACCTGCCCCTGCCTCCCTGCATGCTGGGATTATGGGTGAGCGGCACTTCACCTAGTATTCTTCTCCTCTTTTGGGCTCCCTCAAAGAGATGGGTCCCAGCACCAAGAAGGCAGAAGCAGGTGGATCTGAGTTTGAGGACAACCTTTTCTGCAGAGTAAGTTCCAGGACAGCCAAGGCTACACAGAGAAATCCTGTCTTTGGTGGGGGAGGAGGGGGGAGGGAGAGAAGAAGAAGGGTCTCGGTCTGTAGCCTTGGCTGGCCTGAAACTCACTACATATAACAGGCTGGCCTTAAACTCACAAAGATCTATTTGCCTTGACTTACTGAGTCCTGGGATTAATGATGAACAATACCTCACTTAAAACAAAACAAAACAAAAAAACCCCAATTTCCTTTGCAGTCTCTTGAGATGAAGTCTTACCTCAGATATAATTTTATGCCAACTAGGGTGGGCCTCAAACTCATGGCAATTTCTCCGATTCTCACTCCCAGGTGCCATGAATCTAGGTGTGGACCACCACACTTGGATCTTTTTAAGACAGTCTAGGTTACCAGCAGTCCTCCAGTCTTAGCCTTCCTTGGATAGCTAGGATTGCAGGACTGTACCATGAAGCCTTCCCAGCACAATTTCTTATTTGGACAAAAGTAATTGGAGTGTATTGAAGGTGGAAGATAGAATACAACTTCAGGACAAAGAATGGCAGTTAGTTAGTTAGTTCCTAACAAACTGATTAGGAAACACAAAACTATTAATTTCTTTTTGTTGTACAGGGCCACGGAATAGCTACCACATTTCAAAAATTGTTAAGTGTAGAGGGAAAAACCCTAACACACACCCAGTAAGTTAACAGACAACAAATTTGATGGAAACAGCGGGCGGGTTAGGGTTGCAGCTGTGTTGGCAGAGTGCTTGTCCTCTTAAAGACCTGGGTTCAGTGTCCAGCACCACATAAACCCAATGTGGTGATACACATACCTGTAATTCCAACACTATCAAGATGGAGGCAGGAAGAGTTTGAGACTACTATGGAACACACGAGACCTGACAGCCCTCAAAACCTCCCCTTTCTAAGTGAGAATAGGCAACAAATTCACACTATGGTTTAGTAAGACTGTAACCATCTATAAAACTTCAGAGTCAAAACAATACTAACCTTTTAGAAGAAAGTAGGGAGCAAGGCATGGTGGCACCTCCCTTTAATCTTAGCACTCAGGAGGCAGAAGCAGGCAGTGGGTTCAAGGCTGGCCTGGTCTATACAATAAGCTCTAGGACAGCCAGGACCACATATAGAGATCCTGTCTCAAAACAAAACTTTGTGGAAAATCCCCTAAGTTTATACCATCTTTTAGAGAAAAGACTGAACAAGGGAAGGCAGTGATAGTCTTCGCTGCTGGTTTTCACTGATGCACAAAGCCATTCAATGACACACATAGAATGGCAGTACATCAGGGATGCTATTCACATAGACTAAAATTTATGTGGTGTCCTCTACAGTTGGGCATGTCTCTGAGGATTTTCCTCAATTTACAAGTTAGGTGGATTCTAATGTGGCTATTATTTGGACTGTAACAAAATTATCCCAACAGGTACATTATTAAACATGGTAGTTATATCTATGAATGAAAATGCCTAAGTCTGACCCTATAGCCAAGAAGAATATTTCAAAATCCTACTTGGAACAGTGTAGTACATATGTTCACATTTAGTCTTATAAACTGAACTTAGTTATCAATTCTATTGTGGAAACCCCAAAACTGTGATTAGGAGTTTAAGTATTATAAATATATTTTGAGTCAAGAAAATTAAAATTTGGTGAAAAAAGATGGCTTAGCAATTAAGAGCACTAGCTGTTCTTGTAGAAGATCCAGGCTCGGTTCCTAGCACCCACATAGAGGTTCACAATGCCTGTAACTCCAGTTCAAGATCTGACCTCTGTATGCACCAGGAATGCCACAGGCATCTATCATCCATCCATCCATCCACCCACCTATCTATCTAGATACAGATACATAACACTCATACAAACAAAAAATAAAATAAACCTTAAAAAAATTAAAACAATAAGCCGAGCACAGCAGCGCATTCCTGTAATACCAGCACTCTGAGAGGCAAATCTCTGTGAGTTTGAGGCCAGCCTGGTCTACAAAGTGAATCCAGGATAGCTAAGGCTACACAGAGTAACCCTGTCTCAAAAAAATCTAACCAAACAAAAACCAAAACAACAACAAAATATCCAAAAAAGAAAAAAAGAAAAAAAAAGAAAAAAAATTTAACATAAATGATCATAAAAAGTCAGGCTTGGTAGCACTTGAGAGGCTGAGGCAGGGTCACCTCTGATATCACCAATTTTCTTTCACCTGGAATCCTCACTGATTAGGACTGTAAACTTTGGGTCTTTCTTACCATCTGGAAATGCCAACACAGGGTGAACACAAGAGTCCAGCTGGGACAGGCGCTCCAGCAGAGGGGCTTCATAGTGTATCTCAGGAGCCATGGTGTTTACACTGCCTGAACCACACAGTGCACAAGAGGGGTTCACATCACAGATAGGGCGGACGGAGCTATTCCGGTGAACCTGTGAAAAGCAAATGAAACTGACAATTTGTCTTTGATAAAAATCTAATGTCCTTGCTGGGTATGGTGGTACATGCTTTTGGTCCTAATAAGCACCTGGATCTCTCAAATTGTCCTCCACCTTCAAAAAACAAAACACAACTCATGACTATGTAATGAAAATAAATTATGTATGAATGTTTCCATTCAGAATTTTTTATGTTAAATTAATTCCAAGGATAAACTGTTTTCTTTAAACTGTCTTCATATACATACGGACAAGATAAGAGTTAAATGAATGAATTATATAAAACAAACTTTTCCTCCCCCTCCCACTTACATTTTTAGGCTTTGAAATAGATACTTAATGTGGGATACCTATAATCTTGTGTTACACAGAACAAGTCATACACTTGCCCAGGGGATGGCACTATGAAAAGAAATGCTAGAAGAAAGCCTAGTTATCATAATAAAGCAAAACAGGAGTACCAAAGCTCTACGAAAACGGTCATCTCTCTCAGAACTAAAAAAAAAAAAAAAAAATCCTCTTAAGTCTTAGTTTTCCTCATTGAATGCTGGTTTTTTTTTTTTTTTTTTTTTTGAGACAAGGTTGTACTATGTTTGCCAGATTGGTCTTAAACACCTAAGAATCTCTTCTTCTTCTCCTGTGTGCTGAAGTGGTATGTGCCCATACCTGGCTTATAACTATTATTATCTTCTCTGTTTCTCCTTTCTATAAAAATATGAACATAGCCAAGGTGGATTCCAAACTCCTAATGCTTCTACCTTTACCACCCAACCACCAAATGCTGGGAGCCAGTCTCCTGAAAACTAGATTGGGTAAACTGAAGGGGAAAATTCTAGTAAGTTGCAATGCTAGCCAGGCAAGGTGGCACACGCCCATCATCCCAGCACTCAGGGAGGCAGAGGCAGGCAAATCTCTGTGAGTTCAAGGCCAGCCTAGTCTACAAAGTCAGTCCACAAAAGCCAAGGCTACAAAAGGAAGAAACCCTGTCTTGAAAAAAAACAAAAAGTTGCAATGGTGGATGCTACTGAGAGAAAATGATATTGATATTATATATGGACTCCATTTATTACTATTTGAAGACAAAATTACCCATCCTAAGCACTTAATTAGGACTACAAGACTGCATCTAAACAGGGCCCCCAAATCTTAAACAAACCAACCATCCAACCATTTATCTCTCCATTAAAATAAAACACTTCCAGAAAAAACAAAAACCAGAGAAATGGCTCACCAGTTAAAAGCACTGGCTGCTCTTCCAAAGACCTAGGTTCAATACCGTAAGAACTACCATTAAAATCAATTACATTTTCAGAATTGTTATGTCCCCCCTCCCTTTCAGTGCCCATTCTCTTTTGTTCTAATTTATCCCCAACATAAAGGATCTCCAGATTTATCTTCCAAAAATACTTTGTGACACTCTCCTGTCAATTTTAAAATTAAAATCTAGAGCCAAAACTCAAAACATCTCTGGAATTCAAGACCTTTCATAATTTAAGTGTAATTTTCAATTATTTCCAAAAAATTAATTTTACTAAAGCCTTTGTTCCAACACTGGTATTACAATCTACAAATGACAGACCATGTAGACAAAATACTCATACACATAAAATAAAAATAAATAAACCTAAAAATAAAAAACCCCAAAGTATCAAAGACAGTGGGATTATACTATTATCTTAGCAAATTTGGAGGCTGAGGCCAGAGGATCACAAGTTCAAGACTAGCTGGGACCATTTAGAGAAAACTTGTTTCAACAGAAAAGAAATAAGGATGAACTCACTGGTAAAGTGCTTGGATAACATGTATAAGGACTATGTGTTTACTGGCCCCCAAGATCTGGTTCCCAGCACATCCTCATGTAAAACCTGTCCTCGTTGTATACACTTTGCTCCACCTAATTTAAAGTTGATTAGGTGGTTATTTGAATAAGTTATTGATTAATGAATAAGGATTTACTAAATATATGACTGAATATTATTTTTTAAATATTCATGTTTCCCTGTTTGACCAGTAAAATGACAAGACACCTGAGCAGGGTGAACGGGGTACGTGTGGCCAAAGTTCGAGGGGTTGGTGGGGTGGTGGTAAGACAAGAGGATCACTGGAAGGAGAGGGAGATAGATGATGAGGAAGGAGACACCATGAGTTATGGTGGAAGAATCACATGGATGGATCAACATGGCTGAAGAAAACAGCCCATATAATAAGCATTATCAAGTATTTTGGGATTATGAATGGGAAGTAGCCCAGATAGGAATGAGTAACAACAGATAGCCTGGGATGGGGGCTGGCAAGTGATGAGGATAGTTTAGAGGATTAATAGCTGCCCAGTCCCAGGTGAAATAAGGTTGTTTTAAAATATAACAGGTGTCTGTCTTTATTGAGTTCAATTCCCAGTTACCATATGTAGGCTCACAACCATCTGTAACTCTAGTTCCGGGGGATCTGACACCTTCTTCTGACCATTATGGGCATCAGGATTGCAGGCGGTGCATATATATATATACATGTGGGCCTACATTGAAAAAAAGAGTTAGGCATGGTGGCAAGCTTTTAATCCTAGCAGTCTCCAGGCAGATCTTTGTCAGTTCAAGGTCAGCCTGGCTAATATAGTGAATTCCAGGACAGCCACAGCTACAGAGTGAGACAATGTCCCAAAACTGAAATCATTAAAGATACAAGGTGGAAAGTCACTTTCCAACAACTGATGAAACATGCTACTTCCTGCTTCCTTTTTTCAGGCAAAGACTCATGTAGCTGGGCTAACTTCAACCCCAGAGCCTCTTGGCTCCACCTCCTAGTACTGTAATTATACAGGTGTACATTATAACCATGCCTGACTAGTAACATTATTTTCTTGTGAGCAACTCTGAAAAAAAAAAAAATCACTGAGATTTATATGACAATGACTGAAAGAATTTTTACTATTTGGGTATTTCAGTCAATTTTCACAATACTGCCCTTTAAAAAGATCATGGCAAGATTATATACACTGTACAAACGCATAGCAGAAAAACATTAGGCATTGAAAATTCACTGTCCAAATATTAATGATTACTACAATCTTCTTTTCAAGGTGAGCCATCCAATGTGGTGCTGAAGACCCAATCTGGATCCACATAATAGTAGTATGTGTTCTTAACCACTGAGACATCTTTCCAACTTCCTCAATTTTTTTTTTAAATAATGGCTACTTCAATTCTTTTTGTGTATCATTCTCTCCGTAAGACATTACAACCACTGAGGGCTCCAGTCATGTTGGTCCAGCCAGTTTCATCTTACCTGATTTGTCAACAGCTTCTGACACGAAGGATCACATGACTTTTCTCCTAGAAACTCTGCCACACTACACTTTGTGAGTATTTTCCTTTCTTAGTCACTCTTGGTTTAGACTTTGTCTTTCATAGCTCCAAACATTGAACCACATAAAGCGTTCATAGTCATGAACTCTATCTGAGTTTAACAGTCCTTATCTGAGATTCCCAGCACTATATTCCACTGTGCTGCATTTTCCCACACCAACTACAGGATAAACTGGGTAATAAATTTATTGATGTGTTTCTTTCAATAGTAATTAGATCATTTCATGAGTAAGAATTTGTTTTTATCTAGTAATGTATCACCAATATCTAGAACAGACTTAACTTATTAAAGTTCAGTAAGTATTTTACAAAGGAGTGAATGCATAAGAACATATTTTTTCTAAAGTATTTTTCTAAAGGAAAAAATACTTTGTCCTAGTAACTTAATAAAATAAACTCTGCTATCCAAAGAATAAACACTCAAAACTTCATTACAATTTTGAAGTCATCTCCATTTTCAGTGAGAACATTTATTTAGTAATATAAATTTGGAAACTGTATTGGAAGCTGGGCAAGGAGGCATATGACTTCATTTCTAGACCGAAGGAGGTAAAGGCAAAAGGCCTAGGAGTTGAAGACCAGCTGGGGCTAACAGGGACTCTGTCTCAGAAGAACAAAGAAGAGAAGAGCAAAGGAAGAAGGAAGGGACGGAGAAGAGAACAAAGAAAATAAATTGAAAAGGAGATTCTTTTTATAAAGGAAGTCTTTGTGGTTGGACAGATGGTTCAGCAGTTAAGAGTATGTTCAGTTCCTTCTTGAATTGGTGGTGAACATAGTGGTTTACAACCATCTATAATCTAAGCTTCAGAGTTTCCAACATCCTTTTCTGATCTCAGAGGATACCAGGCAACACACACGGCACACATATAAATATCCAGGCAAAACAAACACAAATTCCTTTCTTTTTTTCTTGCTTTAGTTAATACTGTTTTAATATAAAAACAAGAGTCTACTAAAAACACACAAAAATCATACACAGTATTGCATCTTTATATGGAATTTAATTCCATTCAATCCCAGTGATATAGAAGGTCCCACTTCATATAATTTTATGTATGTTTTTGTGTTGCCTATGTACTCACTGCAGCATGGGCAAACTCCTGGTGGCAAGCCCATAAAGAAAGCCAAGTTCACCAGGCAACACACATGGCACACATACAGTCAGGCAAAACAAGCACATTAAAACAAATTTCTTTTTAAACAATGAAGTTAAACCTTCAACACTGTCACTGCCACTTTTGGCAGGATATGGTGATGTACACCTGAAATCCTCAGAACTAAGGCAGGAGATCAGGCCAGCTTGGCTTATACATTGAGACCTCGTTATCAAAACAGTTTCAGGCATGGTGGCTCATTCCTGAACCAGGAGGTACACAGGCGGTAAGGCAGGACCTTATCAGCCTGGGCTACAAAGAGATCTTGTCGATGCCTGGCTACTAACAATGCCAATTTCAGTGAGAACAGTGAAGATGAGACATGTATCTCCCTTTGAAGTATTCATGGCAGCACTTAAAAACTTTCAGTCTCTTCCATTTTGTTTCAAAACTCAAGCCAGCAGTTTTCATATCTGGCTGTAGTGGTCTAAGACCTTCCTATGAACAAAGTACAAAGATAAATGTGAAACTGTCACATCAAACATGGCGTGCTAACTCAAACCTTAAAGGAAGGGAGGGAGAGAGAGAAAGAGAGAAAATTTTAGTCCTAACTCCAAAGCAACTAAATCAAGCTCTAGGGAGCAGGTTTAGGAACTTAGTATGTTTTGAAGGCTCCTAGGAAAACTTGGGGGCTAGCCAATTTTGGAAAGTATTGGATAAATGGAGTGAAGCCGTGGAGAACAGACTGATTCTCTCAGTACTCACCTTCTTAGAAAGAGGAACAACGCTGCTGGGCCTAACAAGTCTCCGTTTCTTACAGCTCAGTACAGGCCTCGTTCGGGCTGCCACACAGGTGCCATCAGATGATGAAGAAACTAAATTCAGCCGTTGCTTTTTATGTAATTGTTCCTCAGCATCAGAGCTGTCACCTGGAACATGGTCTGACAAGACAGGCTGAAGACTACAAAAGGGAAAGAAGACACTCACTTTTCAGAACATAGAGGAAACAAAGCCTATAATGTGGGCTCCATCTCCTGACTTTCAAATGTTCGTAGACACAAACAGGCCTTCTTCTACAGATGCAGGTCAACTCTGGATGACAGTGCACTCCAATTTAAGTGTGGCTATGCTTACTAATAAGGCTGTCAGTGCATGATACCTATTATGTCTGAAAGGTGCACAGGTCAATGCCCAAACTCAAGTTTTGTTAGTTTTGTTTTTACTTCCATAAAACAAATATGATTAGCAAAAGCTATAGAAAATAATGATTGGTAAGAAAACAATTTTGGAAATATTAACGAACAGTCTTAAAAAACAGTTTTGTGAATAATGAAATTCACATGCATAGGGAACTGAGGACCGTTCACATAATTTGTTTTTTTTAAATATTAATTACAGTTTATTTACTTTGTATCCCAGCTGTAGCCCTCTCCCTCATTCCCTCCCAATCCCACCCTCCCTCCCTCATCTCCTTCCATCTGATCCTAGCTTATCAGATCTCTTCAGGGCTGGCTAGCAATGCTGCTCCTCCCTGGGGGGTAGGGTCAAAGAGTCAGCCATTGAGTTCATGTCTGAGACAGTCCCTGTTAACTAGAGAACCCACCTGGATACTGAGCTATAATGGGCTATTATCTGAGCAGGGGTTCTAGGCTATATCATTCATGGTCCTTGGTTGGAGAAACAAGTCTCAGAAAAAACCTGTAATTTAACTGAACTTTTAGGCAATACACTTGGCATAACATAAGACATACAAAGTATGAACGAGTGGTAGGGTTTCTATATTTCTCTAGTCAATCTTGGCTGGGAATAACCAGGGGCTCAAAATTCAACTTTTACAAGGATTACAAGTGTGGTGGGTAAAAGAGATAAAAATTACCTGTTAACAACTCCATTGACAGGTCTCAGCGCTCCACATGATTTGGTAGACAATGAGTCTGAAACATGACCTAGAGGAATACCGTGGTTTTCTGATGGCTGGGTAACAGACTCAACCTGAGGAAAGCAGAGAAGACATACAGTCACATTTATCCCAGCAGCACTTCACTGAAATTTCTGACTAAACTTGAAAACTGAACAAAGATGAGTGAGATAAAATAAGAGAATTAGCTCTGCAGGAAAGAGGAACCCAAATATTTACCAGATTACAAGTAGTACATACATACTGACAGGGGAAAGACCTCAACATAATTCTATGGAACATAAGTTTAGCAAAAACAATTATATATAACATAACTCTTCCAAAAAGGGTAAGGTTACAGTAACAAACTATCAATTTCCTTTTTTCAGTATCATTAACTTCAGCTGATGTACCATAAAAATTTGTTTTTCAAAAGCTGTTATTTCATTTCATTTCATTTTCTGGTGCTGGGTATCAAGCCCCATACCTTATCATGCTTAGCAAGTGCTGTAGCACAGATCTAGGAGCCTCAGTTGCATTTTATTTTAATATAGCTCCATATGGATACACTGTCACACAAAATGAATGTAAGTATTTTCTGTTTTGCTTTGTTTGAGACAGACCTTTTCTGTGTAGTCCTGGCTGTCCTGGAACTTGTGCTATAGACCTGTCTCGCCTGCCTCTGCTTTCTGAGTGCTGCAACCACCACTACTACCCAGCTTGCATATACTAATTTTTTGACAGGAAACAAAATTTATATCTCAAATGATGGCCAGGGAGATGAGTCAGTTAGTAAAGTGCTTGCCACACACAGGATAACCTGAGTTTCGATCCCTGAACAAAAATTAGCTGAAGTAGTACACACATAAATTTGATGCAGAGGCTGGAGAAGACACCTCAGTGGTTAAGACTGTATACTGCATGCTGGGTAGTGGTGGTGCACACCTTTAATCTCAAGCACTCAGAAAGTGGAAGCAGATGATCTCAAAGTCTGAGGCCAGCCTGGTCTACAGAGAGTTCCAGAAGAGCCATGGAAAACACCATCTCAAAAACCAAAATCAAAAAGACTGCACGTTGCTCTTGCAGTTTTGGCCCTGAGAACCCACATCCAGTGTCTCACACCCACTTTTAACTCCAGATCCAGAGGATCCAACTTCCTCTTTTGAAAAGGTCTGCAGGCAGTGCACCAATGTGCACGAATTCACACTCAGACACAAACATACACACATAATTGGAAAAAAGAAAAGAACTAAGGGGGATGGAAAGATGGCTCAGCTAATAACACCACTGACTATTCTAGAGAACCAGGATTTGATCCCCAGCACCCATATAGCAGTTCACAACCATCTAGAACACCAATTCCTAGGGATCCTTTATCCTCTTTTGCTCATGTGGTGCACAGAACTAAATGCTGGCAAAATACTCATAAAATCACATAATCATCATAAAATACTCATTAAAATCACATCTTAAAAATCTGGGTGTGGTAGTGTGCATATAGTGGGAGACACAAAGACACAGGTCAGGTGGATTCTTGGAGCTGGCTGGCTGGCCTAGCTGAAATCAGTGAACGTCAAATCCACTGACAGAGAGTATCTCAAAAAAAAAAAAAAAAAAAAAAGAAATTACTAAGAGGACATTGCCTCCTGCCCCTCAGAGCTCATGAACACACACATACACCTACCTGTACAATTTTCAAATGAATGTAATCATGTGCTACTAATCAACCCAGGAACTTGTGCATGCTAGACCAATGACTACCTTTACACAAATCAAATATATATTTAGAATAAAAATAAGGACGCTGTATAAGGAAACGCAATAGTTTGAATTTCAGTTTTCATTTCAAAATTTGTATTTGTAGGGTATATACCGCAAAAGAGGTAAGAGAGCTGGGATTATTGTGCTAATCCCAACACATGGGAGGTAAAGGCAGTAGGAGCAAGACATCAAATGCAGGTTGAGCTAGATGAGACCCCTTTTATGATTAAAAACACAATGGGACCTGGCACAGTGGCACACGGCGATGATTCCAGCACTTAGGATGCAGAGGCAGAGGCAGGTGAATCTCTCTGAGTTTGAGGCCAGCCTGGTCTACAAAGCTACAAGGTTCAGGACAGCCAAGACTACGCAGAAAAACACAGTCTTAAAAAACCAAAATAGTAACAACATGGAGGTTAGGGTGAGGAGTGGGTCTGAATGTCAATCTTATTTTATCATTGAGGTATAGGTAATAAAAACAAAAATGCAACTAATTACTGATTTTAAATGCCATAGAAAGAGGCAGTGCTTGTAGTTTCTGATTCCTTACACTCAAAACTAGCTTTGAGCTATTCTGAATTTATTGTAATTGCTAAAGGTCAATGGTCCAAGGCATCAGAGTTTCCACTCAACCCCCTCTTCCAGGGTTAGGGATTACAATATTCTAAGCCAGTGGTTCTCATCCTGTTGGCTGATTCCTTTGGGGGTCAAATGACCCTTTCACAGCCCTAAGGCCATCAGAAGACATAGATTTTTTTACATTATGATTCATATCAGTAGCAAAGTCAGTTATGAAGTAGCAACAAAATAATTTTATGGTTGGGGGTCATCACACCATGAGGAAGTTAAAAGCACACTGGTTGTTCTTACAGAGGACCTGAGTTCCCACATGGTGGCTAATAAGTTTTAACTATGGTTACAAGAAATGTGATGCATTCTTCTGGTCTCTGTGGGTACCAGGCACAGATAACACGTGGCAAACAGATATACATGCAAGCAAAACATCCACAATCATAAAAATTTTAAAAAGCATTTTGGAAAAAAAAAAAATTCAAGGATGGCTCTAGGCATGACTTCTAAGCATTGAAAACGGAGAAGGGAAGAGGACAGAGGGAGAGGGATAGTCAGGCCACACGAGCAAACTCAAAATTATGGAGAATTAAAAATACATTAGATAAGAACTATTTCAAATTTTTTCTTTACAGTTGGATAATATAGGCTTGCATGGTGATATAAACCTGTATTCCCAGCACCTGGGAAGCAGAGGCAGAAATATCAAGAGTTCAGCCATACTGAACTACATAGCCAAACCAGGCCACAATAAAAAACACCAGATAAATCCAAATAGCCTCTGAAATGTTTTTAGATTTACTAGTTGCAAGGAATCTGAAAAAGCACAAACAAATATTACCGCAAGAAAAAGGAATGGGATCTGATAGTGCAGGCCTGTGCAGCATTTGGAAGGGGCAAGAGGATCAAGAAGTAGTCAAGGGCAATCTCAGTTTTGTGAAACCCTATCACTAACACACCACTCAACACTACTCACCCCTTCTCCCCAAAAGGTTTGGAATATTTTTTATATAATATGATTATAGATTATTTAAATGGATACTTTGAAAGAAAGAGAGTAAAGGTATTATATGGGAAAAAGGGAAAATGATAAAAATTTAGGTTTAGGTTAATATTAACTAGAGGATGGACACTGGTTCAGAATTGGTTCCAATCCACTTGAAAATGCTTTGACTGTTAACTATTTGCTGTTATGTACAAATAGTACATATTCAGTTAAAATAGAACCTGCACTATCAGGCCTTGTATATCTGTGATCCTATTATTTGTGAGGCAGAAAAGTAAAACCACAGGTAATCTTATTACTCAAACTATTACTCAGCAGCTAGCTTTAATTTTCATGCCTACAGATAAACATTTTTAAATAGAAATCTTCTGATGGGCCAGGTGCCATACGCTGTGGCTCACACCTGTAATCCCAGCCATGGGGAGGCAGAGAAGCCTGGTCATGAAAAACCAAATAAGAAAGTAAAAATAAAAAATAAACAAAAAAAGCCAGGTGTTGCTATAACATAATTAACACAGCAACAAAATTCAGATTTGCCATTCTTCCCTGCCCCAGGGTTTCTCTGTGTAGCCTTGGCTGCCCTAGTCTTGCTTTATAGACCAGGCTGCCTCTGCCTACCTAAATGCTGAGATTAAAGGTGTGAGCCACTATGCCTATGCCTGGCTCAGATTTGCTGTTCTTTAATGTGGATACTTATTTTCACAAAGGAAGCTACATTTTTATTTGTTCAAACTTCTTTTAATGGTTTTAACTGTATGTAATATGTGTGAGGGTGATGGATGCCCCAGAACAGGCATTACAGACAGTTGTGAACTGCCATGTGGGTGCTGGGAACTGAACCCTGGGTCTTCTGGAAGAACAGCCAGTTGCAATGTTTTAAATCACTGAGCCATCTCTCTAGTCCCAGAAGCTTTTCTTCTTCTTTTTTTTTTTTTTGAGTAAATTGAGTCTCTTAAAAATAAATACTGAAGTGTACAGGAAAATATTATTTAGCACAGAAGTGATATCAGGAGTGAAAAACACACACAGAGGTCAAGACCATAAAAAAAGAGTTGTATTAGAATTTAGTTTAGGAGGTGGCTCTGGAAACTTAAGATAGATCTATTGTATTAAGAAAATTTAAGAGAAATCCTGTATTAATCTGAGTTTAAAAGGGAAGGTATCTGAATAAATAGATTCAATCATTCCCCAAAGTAAATATCCCCCCAAAACCTAAACCCAACCATTATGTTCTGTTCAGGAAAAGAACATGACTCACAAATATGTGTGAAGTCACGCACAGTTTCTAAACACATTCATAATGTCTTAAGACAAAAAGAACATACTTTTATCCTGCAGTCTAAAAGCTGCAAAAATGTTAACAAATATTTCATAAACAATCTTGATACACTTTAGGCTTCATCAGTGGTCTGCATCATTTGTGTTTTCAGAAAACAAAAGCACAATTCAAATGTCTTAAATACCTGCAATAAGAAAGTATAGGAAGAAGCTGGGTGTGGGGGCACCACACCAGTAATCCATGAGACAGACTTAGAAGCAGGTAGATCTCTGAGTTTGGGACCAGTCTGAACTATACAGCAAGTTTCAGACTAACTAGGGCTTT
The DNA here is from genome assembly GCA_028658305.1 of Pachyuromys duprasi. Lineage (NCBI taxonomy): Eukaryota > Metazoa > Chordata > Mammalia > Rodentia > Muridae > Pachyuromys > Pachyuromys duprasi. Next base: position 16,571,745 of record CM053746.1, on the reverse strand, counting down.
ACAATGAGGCCTTGTCTTAAAAGTAGAAAATATAAAAAGAGGCAAATGTTCAGATTTCCTGACCCATAGTGTAGACATTTTTACAGAAGCTTCCAAGAGCTTTTGTAAGTATATAGATGCATTCTAAGGATTTATACAGCTCCCATTAGAGTGAAGCATAGAGAAGTTAAGGTGGCAGACAGAATGCATTGACAATCCTTATCAGTCTAGAGCAGGGCAACAAAGGACTGCTTTTGGGCAGCTGTGAGAACTAGCAGTAATGAGGGCACTGTGTTTTTTCCTTCCGTTATTGGATGAGTCAGGTATAAGGCATAAAATTAACACAGCAACAGAAAAATCAGGCATTGGACTTGATAATTTGCTCTCTTGGTCAACCAAAGAAGTGTAACAAAAAGCCCTGAAGGAAAAAAAAAATCACATGAACAGTAGAGGTTTTATATACGTTGTACAGGGTGGGGGGGAAATTTAAGAACAACATCTCAAGGAGCAAGATGACACATACTTAAAAAACAAAAACAAACAACAACACAACAACTCCTCATCTGGGAAGTTAAGGTGAGAGGTTTCCTTAGAATTCAAGGTTGGCATGGCCAAACAGTATGAAACAAAACCAATCATTCAATCAGTGCCATACCACATCTTGAAATATCACTTTCTTTATACACATCATTTTTGTTTAGCTAAAACATGTAACAGTTTAGGTTAGTTATTTCCTGGCAAACATCCAAATTACAAGGCAAACTAGGTGATAGGAATTTAGTTTGTATTCTTCTTTGGTGGTCTGATTTATTTTAAGCCAAGAATATTCAGGCTGGCCTTGAACTCAAGAGATCCACTTGAATTCAAGAGATCCACCCGCCTCTGCCTCCCGAGTGCTGGATTAAAAATATGAACAACAATGTGAGCAACCACTGAAACTGCCTTTACCAACCAAGTCATCTGATATTGAATATAGTTTTATGTGAAATCAGCAAATACTGTTAGCTACACATACAGAGCACCAGTCGCTTTAGCCAGGAAATTATCGGAATGGAAGTTGAAGACTGTGAAAACTCCCCTGTCACCGAGTTACTTATCTGGTATCAGTTTAAGCATATTTTAAAATGAGATCACACACCTTACCGCACTTTCCTCTTTATTTTGAGTCATGAATTCTCATGTATTCATGGCTGGCCTCAAACTCTCTTTATGGCTAGGGATGACCTTAGCTTCTGATACTTCACAGTTAGTAACAGCAGGTACGCAGCACCATGACTGGTTTATATGGTGTTAGAAACTGAACCAGGGGCTTACAACCCTTGAATTACTATTTTCAAAAATTCAAAAGGAATCATGTTTTAGGTCCAATAAATGTACAACCAAGATTTATACTTAATAATTATTGCAAATATGGACAACCTAAGGAAATAGTAACTGCAAATCATCTTGTAAATTTTTTTTTTTTTTTTTGGTTAACTTAGTTATTCACAGCTCAACTTTCCTAAAAGAACCTAATTAGTCAATACTTACTGCTATGGGTCAATATCTCCTAGCTAGTTTCTATCCCTTTAACCCTACCCTCAAACCTTTATAAGGCCAAAATACCACTCAACATCCCCAGTGAACACTTTTGGTTATTCCTGATTAACCAAAAGTAAGAAAAAGTTATCCTGAACTACTGAAAAATAACAAGAGCTTACATTTTTAGTACACCTTTCTTTTGGGAAACGAACAAACAAAAAAACCACACTTAATAGTTCAGTTGTTTGCCCGATCACTTTTTAAAGGTAGGATATGTAACAAATATATAATACTTAATGACATTATTTCCCAAAACTCAAGGAAAAATGACTTCACTAAACAAAACCCTCAATTTTGAATTTAGGACTAAATCGTCATTTAAACAATATTTACACAAGGAGGATTTTTGTTATGTTTTTAGAGACAAGATCTGAAGCAGCAGTAGATAATTATGAATTCCTAGGTCCTCCAGCCATGGTTATTCTCAGCTACACATTGAGTTTCTACACTATGAGATCTCATGGCAAAACAACAACAAACAACACACACATACCAATAGCAAAAATGTACAAGTGCCAATTTGTGTACATAAGCCCCCCCCAAAACAATAAAAATATAACTCAAAATTAACAGTAGATGGGAAAGGAGCGAAAAAAAGTGTGTGTGTGTGTGTGTTGGAATGGAAGGAGTCTCTTGTTTAGAGCCATGCTACTTTAACTGACCCCTAACAACAACAAGAAACCTTAGTAATTTTGTGGGTGATTTAGATGAGAAGTGGAATACAGTATTTAGAAACAAACACACCTTTATCACAAAAACATTGTTAACTACCATTAGTAAAAGACATAAGGAGGACCAGGAGAGGCACTACATGCTTTTACTCTCAGAAGCAGATCTTTTAAGAGTTCCAGGCCAACCTTCCTACACAGTGAGTTCCAGGAAGGCAGTGCTGTGTCAAAGCAAAACAAAACCAAGAAACATGCCAGTGCAGCGGTGCACGCCTGTAATCTCAGCACTTGGGGAGGCAGAGTCAGGCGGATTTCTGTGAGTTTAAGGCCAGCCTGGTCTATAAATCGAGTCCAGGACAGCCAAGGCTACACAGAGAAACCCTGTCTCCAAGCGCTAAAACAAGAACAACAAAACCTCAAACAATCAAGCAAACCAACAAACCCACAAGGAAAGAGAATTATTTTTTTTACTTAATTTCAGAAATCAGAGTTTGGACAAACACTGCGTTCTAGTAAATTTATTTCTCACAGTATATAAGCTGGAAATCATAAACCTCTTTTACAAAGGTATTCTAACAAATAGACAACTAGTGTTAAATGTGGTGGCACATATCTCTAGCTGCAGCACTCAAGAGGGTGAGTTAAGGATTTTGTTAGTTGGAGGTCAGCCTTGGAAAGAAATACCAAGTATTAAAAAACAAACTAACAGTAACAAAGTGAAAACTATTATGATATACTGTTGGTAACTCATGGGTTGGTTTGTTTATTGATTTTACTATGTAACCAGCTTGGCCTCAATCGCAGTATTTGTCTTCTTACTTTACATGTGTATTTTACCTGCATGTGTTATGTATGTGAATGACATGGGGCCTGGTGCCCTACCTTACAAGAAAGGCATATGGAGGTACATAGGTTGTGAGCCATGATGTGGGTGCTAAGAACTGATCCCAAGTCCCCTTAATTACTGAGCCATCTCTCTTTAGTCCCTAGTCTCAAACTCTTGATTGTGCCCAAAGCCTTTCTCATAGTGCTGAGATTACTCCAATTCATGATCAGGATTGTCCTTACACACACCCAGACAGGGCTTGTCTGTGTAACCTGGCGGGGTCCTGGAACTCAGAGAATCACCTGCCTCTGCCTAGCAAGTGCTGAGATTAAAGGTGTGTGCCACCACTGCACAGCCAACCCAATGATTTTTTTTTAATACACAGATGAGTAGACAATGAAATAAAAAATGATGTCTTACAGAGATAGATGAACAATAGCAGTTAAGTTTCCTGGCTTTATCTACTGAGGAATCTTATAACCAATCACAGGCAGCAATGACTACAACCAGTGTCCAGACCTTCGTCTCTAGACACTGTTCTCCAAGGACAACCAGCAGTTTAGTCACATACTACCTCAAAACAACAACAAAAAACAAAAACAAAAACCGAAGATAAATAAGTAAACAAATAAAAATGCCACAGGAGCCAATCTGAAGAAGTTCCTTCTGCCGTGACTAGAGAATTCAAGCAACTGAATCTAAAGCCATATAAAATTAAGATTAATGGTAATGAATTTATTTTGAAATAACCAAATGAAGAACTGAGCAGAGAGTAGCTTCAGCGAGAAAAAACCCTTGACAAGCAAGCATGAAGACCTTAGTTTGGATCCCCAGAGCTTATATAAATCATGGGCTAGAGTGGCAGCCCTCCTATAATCCCAGAGGTCAGGGGAGCAGAAACAAGGGAGCCCCTTGGAGCACGCTGTCTAGTTAAGATTAGTTGAACTGGCAAACTCTTGAGTTAACAGGTAGCAATCCTGCACTTCTACATGCACACAGACTCTCTCACACTCATGCTAAATACACAAACAAATAAAATAACTGAATGAAAAGCAAGGTATTATTAAAAGGTATGTCATGGGGATTCTTGTAATCATAGCATTTGGGTGGCTGAAGTAGTGGGATTGAGAATGTATTCAAGTATTTTGTTTTTTAAGATACATTTCAAATTAACTTTTGTATAGTACCAAAGAGAAGTTGATTAAATCCAGGGACTCATTCAACTTTAGGCAAGCGTTCTACCATTGAGCTACATCCCCCATTCTCAATGATTTATCCTAACATTTGGTGATTTGATAAAAAGTAATTGACTGCCCATGTGGCATTCTCTCTATTCTGGCCTCTTTTTGTTTTATTTTAAGTATTTGGAAATAATCTCATGTATCCCAGGCTAGCCTCAAACTGACCAGAGTCAAGGTTGACCTTGCACTCCTGCTCTTCTGCTCCCACCTAGCATGTGATGTTCTTACAGGTGTGTACAGCTTTATCTTCCCTTTCTTCTTTCCTTTTTTAGTTTTCTCTATTTAGCTGTAGCCTGGCCTCAAACTCAGAGATCTACCTGCCTCTGCCTAGTAAGTGCTGGAATTAAAGTCTGCACCACTATTGGCTTTATTTTTCTCGACAGTGCTTATTCGATTACTTGCTGTCGACAAACTGAAATGCAACTGACTTTAATATACTGACCTTTTATCTTGGGACCATTATATAAAAGGTCTAATGGCTTCTTCATAAGATTTTCAAAAGTCAATTTTGCTTTGTCTTTTCTAATTTGAATGACTTCTGTTCTAGCTAAGACAAAATATGGTATCCTGCAATACTCCTTATTCTACACAGGCAAAAATACACTGTTTTACCAAGTAATACTGGCACAACACACACACACACATTTTCTAAGGATGTTTGCTTCTAACCAGTTTGCTGACAACTTACTTTTTTGAACGTTTTAAATTTCATTTATTTGTGTTTGAGCAAGTACATACCAGTGGTACAAATGTGGAGGCCATAAGATAACCTGTGGGAATTTTCTTTCCTTCAACCATGTAAGTCCCAAGGATTGAATTCAGGCCATCAGGCTTGATGTCAAACATTCTCACTGCCTGAGCCACCATTCAAGGCTTAGCTTATTTTTTTTTTTTTTTTAAAACAGGATACCATATAGCTCCGGTTGGTCTCTAACTGTAATGATGCACCAACAGAAACCTTTTTGTTGTCTATGACATATCCTATTAAAATCAATCACTGATTTGACTTGCTACTATGTTACTCAGAATTTTGTGCTTGTATGTTCAGAAGCAATATAGACAGAAATATTTTCCTCCTACCTTTTTCATCAGATTTTGGGTACTCTGGACTTATCAAATTGGTTTGAAAATGTGAATTTTTAAAAAAAATATGGCTATTCACTAATTTATAATTTATATTTGGCTGACTGTAACTACAAATGCCACATCTATGTAGTCACTACACAATGAATAGAAAATTATCAAAAGAAACATATCCATAGTGAACATTCATAGGCATTTGGGGTTATTATACCCTCAAAACTTCAGTGTATTTATATACAGTGTATATTATGTATTAGAAGTAATCTATTATTTAAGAGACAAAAAGCATATTATATGCAAACATCACCATCTTCTCTTTTAGAGTCTGTGATGAGGCAGGCGCAGTGGCGCATACCTTTAATCCCAGCACTTAGGGAAGCAGAGGCAGGTGGATCTCTGTGAGTTTGAGACCAGCCTGGTCTACAAAGTGAGTCCAGGACAGCCAAGGCTATACAGACAAACCCTGTCTCCAAAAACAAAACAACCCCCCCCCAACAAAAGCAAAAAAAAAAAAAAAAAAAAAATAGAGAGACTGTGATGTCCACTGATGGAGAAGGGTGAAAGAAAGGGAAAATGAAAGGAATTTGGTCAGTATTTGATTAGTATTGGTAATCTGTATCTCTTTAAAAAATCTGAATATTTCATCTATTTAGACAAATAAAATATTAAGAAGTTTATAAAACTGTGTTATTTGTAAAATTTGTAAAGACAGTCCTTCTTCATGCTGACAATTTTCATTTCTCTCTTTTTTTAAAAGATTTATTTATTCATTATGTATACATTATTTTGTCTGCATGTATACCTGCACACCAGAAGAGAGCAGTAGATCTCATTTCAAATGGTTGTGAGCCACCATGTGGTTGCTGGGAATTGAACTCAGGACCTTTGGAAGAACAGTCAGTGCTCTTGACCTCTGAACCATCTCTCCAGTCCCTATTTTTCTCTTTCATATTGGTAATGAATTATTAACTTTACTATCTTTCCAAAAGACAAATTTTCACGATTGATTTCTATTATCTATCTTGTTTTTACACCCCCCACTCCTTTTTTAGTTTTAAGATTACTCATTTTGGGGCTAGAGAGATGGCTCAGGTTAAGAATATTGGTTGCTTTTCCAAAGGTCCAGAGTTCAATTCCCAGCAACCACATGGGAGCTCACAACCATCTATAATGAGATCTGGTGCCCTCTTCCAGCCTCCAGGCATACAGGTAAGCCGAATACTACATAAATAATAAATAAATCTTTTAAAAAAGATTATTCATTTTTATTTTATGTGTATATCTATCTTGCTTGCAAGTGTGTGCACCACATGCGCATGCACTGCTTGCAGAGACTAGAAGGTTCAGATCCCCTCAAACTGGAATTCAGATAGTTGTGAGCCACCATACAGATGCTGAAAATTAAACTTCAATCCTATGGAGGAGCAGCCTGTGTTCCTAACCTTTAAACTGTCTCTCCAGGCCTAAAAGTAAGGTTTTTTTTTTTTTTTTAGAAGCTAGATAGGACTATGTATGAGGAATTATAAAATCAGGTTAACTAGCAGTGAGTGTCTCTATTCCCTGGGATAGAGTCCTAGAATACACAAAGAAGAAAACTAGCTGAGCATCAGCATTTATAGCTCCTGGCTTCTTGACAGCAAAAACTTCCTGACTTCCCGGCCATGGCCTAACTGTCTCCTAGAACTGTGAGAGTCTTCTCATCAGGTTATTCAACCACAGCAACAAAAGAAGTCAGTCTCAAGACAAGCCAGCAAGTAGAACTAGGTAAAAACCTTTCCAGGATTCAAACTTTTACTAATTTCCACCAAACCATGGGTTAACAGTAATAATAACAGAAAATAAACAATGATAAAGTCTTTGTGTTATAGATAAAAGCAAAATCCTTAGTTTAACTTAAAACAACAATTTAAACAAAGCCCCAGAATTTCATGTTCATCTCTTAGGAAGCACAGCCAAAAGAAAACATTCAGGAAATCTAATTTCAAAGTCACCGAAACGCCAGCACCTTTTAAAGGAAAAATTTAAAAGCGATAAAAATGAGTATTTTTAAAATCCAGAATAAAATTCAGCAAGAGAAAGAAAAAAGGATAAAGATTTGAGCTAGAAGCTAATAATATAGAAGATTATTAAGACAGCTTTATTCTCATTATGAAATAAGAATCATTCACAAAAGCAGTTGTGTTAGTAACCTTTACTTCAACGTTTTTACCCGTTCTTTTTCGTTTGCGAAAGTTTTTGAACAGTTTTTTGATAAGTACACACACTTGTCCCATCTCCTCCCAGATCCACTACTCTCCCTTCCCTACACAGTTGGATAACTGTGTCCAAAAAGCAGCAGCAGCAAAAAAAGAAAAGAAAGAAGAAGAAAAGAAAAGGGGGGAGGGGAGGAAAAGGAGGAGGAGGAGGAGAAGAAGAAAGTCTGACCCATGCCTTTAATCCCAGCAGTCTGGAAGGTAAGAAGCAGGAGAATCTCTGTGTGTACATTTCATAGTAATTCTGAGTTTACACATGTAAATTGCCCTGATGTGACAGGAAGACTGCTTTCCTAGCTTTCACTCACCGTCTCTGGCCTTTACAATCTTTTTACCCTTCTTTCCCAAGGACCCTTGGACCTTTGGGGAGAAGGAGGAATCATACAGATGCCCCATTTAGGACTGAGCACTCGTAATCCAACTTTTAATGTTTTTTTGAGACAAGGTCCCATGTTTCCTAACCTTGGCTCAAATTCACTGTGTGTAACAGATGATGATTGTGATAGTCGGATATCCTTCCCAAGCGCTGGGCCTGCAGGTGAGCACTACCACACCTGGCTTATGCAGTGATGGGGATTGAACCAGAGCTTCAGGCATGACAGATAAGGCCCCTCTGCTAAGTTTTAACCTCAGCCTTAATCAAACATTTCACTGAAAAAGCTTTACACACACTTACACACACACACACACACACACACACACACAGACATACACTCTCTCTCTCATTGACACCCCTCCCCCCATGTTATACCAAGTCCAGAAAAGTTACCCTACCCAAACTGTATGAGTAGGTACTGTATGAACCCTGATTCAACCACTACTCTATATAACTTTATGTTTGAGCTGGCTGCAATTTTTTCATCTGTTAAGATCTTCCTTATTTCTTTCCCCCTTTTCTATCTTTTATACTTACCAATTTATCACTCCCGTGATCTGTCTTCACCTCAGAACTAAGTGAAAATAAGTCTGCTGTATGGTCTGGGAAAGGTGCCTCCCCAAGGACTATCAACCCCTGTAGGACAGAAAGTAGAAAAACAGTGTGAGTGGTACAAACTACACGTTTAGCAATTAAACTGGATGGGGCACGGTGTTGGTTAACAGAGGCCTTTCCCCTAATCCAATGACTCAAAAATAGCCTGAAAAAGCAGTAGCTTAGCTTTTCCTGAGATTTCTTTCAGGGCTGCAGGTGTAGCTCAATGGTAGAACACTGTGCAAGGCCCTGGATTGTAGTACAGTCAAAAGGCTTCAAAAATCTTCAGTAAAAGATGGCTCAGTAAAGAGGAGAGCTTGCTGCTGTGCCTGATACCTGGGAGGGAAAAACTGTCTCCAAGGGTTGTCCTTTGGCCTCCAAGTTCTTTCTGTGCATATGTGTACATGTGTGCACACACACCCTTAAATAAATGTAAATTTAAAAAGAAGATTCAGACCCTCATGTCCCTTTTTACTTTCACTGTAGTTTACCTACATGGCTTGTCTTAAATGTCACTCCTTTTATTCTGATCTAGAATCTTATCAAATTAGTTTATTGTACCTGATACATCAACTATTCTTTATTAGATTAACATCAACAACGCAATGTTTTCATTTATATGTGTATAAAGAATTATAAAACTGGGCTACTTTTGTAAATAACAAATTCAAAAGCTCACATCTGAGCACACGCAAAAAAAGGGTGAAGTACAAATGGAGAGTCTGTGCAATTGAAACCACGAACTTCTTAAAACGTCATGAAGGAAGCTATTTCTCGAAAACTAATACCTCAGATTGAGTCTGTGACTGACAAGTTCAAATGCAGACTTTATATTCATCATATAAAAGAAGTTATGAGATCAAACAAGATTTAAGTTCTTCAGTTAGCTGGTGGCACACGCTTATGACTCTATTTCTGAGAGGCCAGAGTCAAGATTATCTTGAGTCAAGAAGTCTGAGGCCAAATTAGATAGTAAGACTTAGCTTCAAAAACCAAACAGCAGTAGTTTTATTTGGCACGTGTCTGAGGGGTATGTGTGCATGCATGCATCTATGTGAATGTGTATAAGGTCTAAAGTTAATAGTAAGTTGTCTTTCCCAACACCATTACATTTTATTGAGGCAGAGTCTCTCACTGAACCTAGAGCTTGTCGATTCTGACCAGTCTAACTCACATGTCTCTCCTGGTGATATGTCTCTGTCTCCCCCTTTCTCCATTGCCTCTCTTGAGAAGATCTCACTCCATTCTAACTCAACATCTTTATGAAGCAAGACAATTTTAAAAGATGAAAAGGAGGAGATAAGAACACTGGCTCCTCTTTCAAAGGACCCATGTTCAATTCCCACTACCTACATGGTAGCTTTCAACTGTCTGTAACTCTAGTTCCTGGGGATCCAATGTTCTTCTGGCCTCTCTGGAAATCAAGCACACAGCAGTGCAGCAGTGCAAAGAAATACAGGTAGGCAAAATACCCAGACACACAAAAGAAAATTTGAAAATTTGAACAAACAAACAAACAAAAAACTTAAAAGTACCAAGAAAACAATCTTAAAAAAGAGGTAGGAGGGTCTTTTCTTTCTTCCCTGAAAGAGAAGCATCTGAATGGGACTAAAGAGTCCTAAGAAAAGAGAGGCTAGTAACCCACCCAGAAGAAATATTTACCTTTGGACAAATGGGGTTCCGTGCCATGTAAATACTAAAATTTTTTATTAGTTTAAAAACTATATGCTCAGGACTAAGGATACATTTCAGTGACGTAGTTAGTCTGTGCTTAGTGTGAAGGCCTCTAAATTTAATCTTCAGCACATGAAAAAGTCCTTTATAAAACCACAAAAACAAGACACTTGAGCCACAAATTCAAGGTCATTCTTCTGGTCCATAATAGCATTTTGCTTCAAAAAAAACAAAAATTTAAAAATATTCCCTTATTTTATAAGCATAAAATCAACTTCCTAAACCGTCCCTCTTAAAATAAAAACTTTTTGCACAAAGCATTGTATTTTTTTGCATTATTTCTGAAAAATATCTCATCTAAATTGGGCATGATGGTAATTTCTATAATCTCAGAACTTGTAAGGAGTAGACAAAAGCATTCAGAGTTCCAGTTCAAGGCCAGTTTGGGATATGAAACTCAACTCAGAAAACAATACAAAACTTTCATGAGGGTAAGCTATTTGGAGTGGCGATTAATGGAAAAATCGAGAGAAGGTTTTGAAACATTCCATGCTGGGTCTAAATCCAAAATTCTATCTCAGCCTTCAGAGGGTTGGGATTAAAGGTATGCACTATCATATCCATCTAGGTTAAGTTCTGCTTTCACACAAGGACCAAAAGATTAAGAATTGGGAGAGATCACAACCGTAAAATTACAAAGTTGTTCTCAGCCTACTCAGACTTCAACTACTTCTAAATGTCTAGTATCACACACTCACTCACTCCACTGTACCACTAGAGAAGGTCAACCTTCCCTAACACAATCAAGACAAATCAGGATCCACTACAAACCAAACCCACAAGAACCAAGACAGGGAAGACAAGAACCAAGACATGTACAAACTTGTATATGACAACTCATAACCCAGATAAGATGGGAACTTCAACTGATTTACAGTTTGAAAATAAAAGTATAGACCTTCAGTTGATTTCACTCATCTTCCTTCCATCTTTATATTAAAGTGTGTGTGTAGTATGTCTGTATCCACAGACCAGGATAGTCTTACATCTTGAAGCAATTTTTGTGCCTCAATGTCTTTAAATACTAGAATTAGGCCTAAACCACAATACTTGACTTATTCTTTCTGTATTAAGGTTTCAATGCTGTTTCTTTTTTCCTCTTCGTTCTTTCTTTTTCTTTTTTCCACTGAGACAGTTTCTCTTTGTAGTCCTGGGTGTTCAGGAAATTTACTCTGTAGACCAAACTGGCCTTAAACTCACAGATCAGCCTGCCCCTTTCTGTCTGAGATTAAAGTAAAATTTTAATACATGTGTTCCAAAAAATGATAAAAAGAACAAATGCATGTGTTGAAAAGAAAATATTTTTGAGGACAGTTTAAATTTATCTGTCTGTTATATGTCTCTAATCAGAGATATTTACTCTGTACCTTAGATGAAGATATATGAATGAATTTCTACATATTAAAGTACATGCATGTCAGATTATAGATGCTGCTACTGTAGGGGAAAGTAGTTAGGACCTTCTTGCAGCTTCCTTCCCATCCAAGTACAACAGACAACAACCCACTATGTTTGCAAGGCAGAAATTGCTCAAGTGGGTAGGATGAGATCGGTTTACCTATGTTCAGAGACCACTCCCTGTCTAAGTATTTAAAGTAAGAAAGTTCCTCTGTTCTGTGGAACTTACCTCTTCTATCCTAGCTTCTCTAAGGAATATTTCACCTGAAAGCTATCTTAGGCCTTCTCTATGGAACCTTACAAGAATCTTTATGATTTAAAACAACACATTGTTTTCCCTTTTCGAAGGGAAGGAAGCATCTTATAAAAGTGAGGAGAGGAGCTAACTAGCTGACCCTAGGAAAATTAAAATAATAGCATAAGCATGCATGAGGCCCTGAGTGCAATACAAACAATAACTGGTGCTGCACTAAGGAGGTAGAAATAAGAAGGAATTCAAGGTCCTCCTTGCCTAAAAGTTAAGAGCCAGACTGTTCCCAGACAAAAATCTACTGATACCACAGCATATAAAGAGTAGGACACACTAGAAATTGTACTTTTGTCAGGGAACAAAATACATATTTCCAAAAATAACTTGCAAATAACTTCCTTTTTTGAAAGAGAGCATTTTAAATTTCTGAATTTTATTTTATTTTACTATTATTTTATGTGTTTTGACTGTTTTGCCTGATACTATGCCTATGCACCACATGGGTCCAATGCCTCTGGAAGGCATTTGATGCCCTGGGACTGGAGTGGGAGATGATTGTGGGCTGCTATATGGATGTTGGAAATTAAAATCTGGGAAGAGTAGTCAACTGCTGAGTTGACTGAGTCCCTGGAATACATCACCCGCCCCCCCATGGCAATATATCACATTTAGGGGGAGGAGGGGAGAATTCAGAACAGCCAAGACTGTCTTGAAAAAACAATAACAACAAAAAAGAGAGAGAGGGAGAGAAAAGTAAAAAAGAAAAGACTGCCAGGTGGTGGTGGTGCAAATCTTTAATACCAGCACTTGGGAGACAGAGGCAGGTGAGTAACTCTTGAGTTCAAGGCCAGCCTGGTTTACAGAGTGAGTGCCAGGACTACAGAGAGAAGCCTTATCTTGAAAAACAAAACAAGCAAAACAAAAGAAGGTTAACATCAATGTATAGCAAAGTAAACACAGAGTGGTAATACATATTTCCATAATCCTAGTAACTAAGGAGGCAGAGAGGAGAATTTCAAGTAAAAGGATAACCTGGGCTATACATCTGAGTTCTCGGCTAGACTGTGCTATATAAGTGAAAGACATCTAAAAACTTAAACACAATACTGCCTTAAAAAGAAAAACTAAAAAGCCAAATATGGCAGACAACTTTAACTGGAGTACCTGGGAGGCAGAGGCAGGAGATTCAGTCATTAAAGGTCATCTTTGGTTACCCAGTGAATTGAAACAAAAATGTAACTGAGCTTTATAATTGTCTGTCCAAAGATGTATGAAAATTGATGCTAAACCATGGCAAATACTTAAAAGTTCCAGGTGCCCTCATTCCCTAAGCAAAGACAAATTGATAACTCAGCAGCCTGGGTAAATTAGTGAGATCCAGGAGATATAGCACAGTGTAGTACTGGACCAGGACATGTAAAGGCCAGGAATTCAAATCCCAGAATCAAACTAATTCATTAAAATGAATGCAGATAACATTAAAATTGGTAGAAAGGGGCCTGGCACACTTTTTCCAAAAAAGGGACTCTATTATTACAGTGTTATATAAAATCCAAGTTCATATTGACAAATCACTGGATTAAGTTTTAAGACTTATCTGCTAGGTTCAGCTGAAGAATATCCCTTCAAAGTTCATGCTAAGAACCCGAAGTTGTGAAGTTATTTCAAAGCAGGATCTTTGAAGATACATTCTTTAGTGTGGGCCGCAAATACAATATTCTTTGGGTATTTTTAGTTATTTATTATTACTGTATGTGTAAGCATGATATGTACAGCGCACATGCTGTTTGGAGCATAGGACAAATCTGTGGAGTTGGCTCTCCCTTTAAAGCTTTACGTGATTCTGATAAAGAGTCAGACACAGGTTGCCAGGCATGTATTACAACTGCCTTTATTTGGAATCATCTCATGAGCTCCCTGACTGGTATATTTTATAAGAAAAATTTGGATATAGAAACACAGCAAAGAGTTACCCATGTAAAGACAGGCAACAATGACTGACGCAGCTACAAGCCAAAGAAAACTGAGGACTGGCAGCAGCAACCATAAGGTAGAAAAACGTAAGAAATGACCATGTGCCTGCCTGTAATTCCAGCACTCAGGGAACCAGAGGCAGGCCAACCTGGTTTACAGACTGAGTTCCAGGACAGCCAAGGCTACATAGAGAAATCCTGTCTCAAAAAACCAGACACACATAATAAACAACAACAAAAAACAACTCTTTTCTATAACCTCAGACAGAGCATGGCTGGGTGAACACCCTGACTTTCCAACATCTAGTCTCCAAAATTTTGAAAGAATTTATTTCTATTGTCATTCAATTTGTGATACTTTCTTTTGGCAGCCTAGAAAAGTAATACATCTTCAGAACAGGGGCTGGAAAGATAGCTCCATAGTTAAGAGCACTAACTACTCTTCAAGAGGACCTGGAGTTCAATTTCTATTACCCACATGGCAGCTCACAACTGTCTCTAATCTGACACCCTTGTAAGCAATACACATGAAAAAATAAAGAAAAATCTGAAAGTTTTTAAAAAGAGTTAAAAACAACAACAAAAAGCAGAGTTTGCTGCTCTTGTAGAGGTCCTAGGTTTGGTTCCCAGCATCCACACAGTAGTTCAGAACTACCCGCAACTCTAGTTCCGAAGGATGTGACATCCTCTTCTGATCTTCATAGGCATTAGGCACACATGTGATGTAAATACATGCAAACAAGACAGTCATATGCATAAAATAATAAACCTAAAAAGCAAACTATTAAAAACAAATGTTAGACAAGATAGTGCACACTTGTATAAGGATCAAAATTTCAAGGCCAAAATAAGTACTTGTTTACAAACAAACAAACGAAAGCAGATAAAAATTATTAGTGTTCTTGAATCAGGTAAAACTGTTTTCTCACAGGATTCATACCATCATTTAAAAAGCAAGATTTTTTTTTTTTAAATGCTCCAACGAGAACTACATTAAAGGATGTGAGTGGCAGTTGCATAATAAGGACTTAGGTTCTTTAACTGTTCTTTAACTGTTTCTACCCTGTCATAAGCATCACTCCACAGTGGCATCTGTCCCCTCACCTGCTTGGGTGGCATATTCAAGAAAAGCACAAGCATGTAATAGTCAACAACAAAAAAGGATAGCTAAAGTAAAAAACATTTTTTAAATGATAGGGAAATAGTCAAGGTTAACACATAAGATGACAAAGTATAAGAAAATTTACGTGCCTAGGAGAAAAAAGTACCTAAAAATATAAATATATAAACACATACACCTCAACATTTTGTACTGGATTAACTGATTTGGGGGTGAGAGGGGATATTTAGACAAATCTAAATGTATTTTTCTTTGATTTTCCTATGATTTACAAGTTTCCTAAAGTAATAAATTACTCCTGAATCAACCTTAAACCATACATTTAGATATGCTAAGATTAAAATTTATTTACTTTTACTTTATCTTTTTATGTACGTGTTTGCGTGCACATGTATGCATGCCTGTAAGGACATCATAGGACAATTCACATGAGTCCATTCTTTTTTTCCACCACGGAGGTCTGGAGACCCAACTCAGATCACCAGGCTTGGCAGCAAGCACCCACTATCTCATCTGCCCCATACAAACTCAAGATGCAGGGTGGAGAGATGGCTCGGTGGTTGGTTAAGAGCACTCACTCATAACTCTTTCAGGTAACCCAGGTTGTATTCCCAGTACAACTATCTATCCCTGTAGTTTGGGGGGGATCTGAAGGCCTCTTCATAAATGAGGCATGTATGTGGCTCATATACATACATGTAGGCAAAACAACTGTATCAACACAGGACAGGCACAGCTAGCTGCTCTTTTCATTTCGGCCTCTGGTATATATTTTAGTTCTGCTTTAACTAATTTTTTGTAAAGAAGTTATCCAGAAACAAATTTAAAAAGAGAACTATAAATCTATGTTCCTGATGAGCTTTTGGAGAGCAAAGAGACCAAGTTCAACTGCCAAAGCCTATACCTGAACAAACAAACAAACAGATCAGATAGCCAAGTATTGCAGAACAGTCTTACAATCATAGAGGTACTAGAATGGCAGAGATAGGCAGTCCCTGCCAGACCAGAACATCTTGCTTAGCAAGCTTCAAGACAACCACCAGTGACTCGTGTCTCAAAAGAAGAAAGAAAAGATGCGCAGTATCTGAGGAACTGACCTAAAGTGTTGCTTTGGACTCCACATGTATGGGGGGTGTACTCACACACATTGTAAATGAAGATAAGGAGACTGTGCAGAACTTTTTTAAACAAATAATTTATGTTTATTCTATATGCACTGATGTTTTTCCTGCATGTATATTTATTTGAGTGAGGGTGTTGGATCCTAGAGTTACAGACAATTGTGAGCTGCTACATAAGTGCTGGGAATTGAACCCAAGTCCTTTTAGCCACTGAGCCTTCCTTCAGCATCCTGTGTAGAATTTGTCAGCTGTCCATTCTTTAAATACAGAATGACAAGGCAGTATCATTCACATTGTAATACTTTTCTTAAGGTCAGGCTTCAAAATCACAGCAATTCATTTGCCTCTGCCTCCTAAGTATAGGGATTCTATCTATGAACTACCATACCACTTCCAGCTTTAAAGACTTTCAAAAGCACTGAAGATAAACACATGGCATTTTTAAAAGCATTAGGCTTTATCTGGACCATGTGTCAGTCTTGTAGCTCAATCATCACTGTTAGAGAATTAGTTTTTTTAATGCCTGTATGTCACTTGTACAAATACTCTCAGAGGCCAAAGGGCATCAGACTTCAACCTAGAGTGATAGGCAGTTATGAAGTCCAAAGTGAATACTGGGAGTATATATTCAGACCCTCAAGATGAGCAGGAAACACTCTTAATTACGGGAGCTATCTCTCCAGCTTGCATCTTGAGCTCTGAAATGTTTGCATGGGTCTGATGAGATAATTTAACAGGTACTCGCCATCAAGCCTGAGTTGGATCTCTAGAACCCTCAATCAAAAATTATTATAAAACATGTTTTGTAAGAATGTAAGCACCACGAGAATAGGATTTTTGTTCATTAGTGTATCTTACCAGAGGCCACTGCAGGTACATTCTAAGCACACAGGACTTTTGTTTCTTGAAGGGTTTGCTTCCTGTGCAAATTCCCCTCAAGTCAAATTCAAAAAGAACAAAAGTACTTTTTTCTAAAATGACTTTTCAAAAAACAAAACAAAAAAACCTGCTCAATGTCATTGCCAAGGTAAATATCAGTCCGCTGCACACAGAACACAAGAAATTAGAATTTTCTTCAAGAAAGAGGTTAGCAGTAATAGAGAATATCTAATCAAATATAGAAAATGAAAAAGCAGTAGATATGGGATTCCCCTCCCCCTCCCCTCCTTCCCTTCCCACCTTTTACCCCCTGAGATTTGCTTTGTAGACCAGGCTGGCGTTGAACCCAGAGATCTGTCTGCCTCTGCCTCCCAGAATACTGGGATTAAAGGGCATGCTCCACCCTGCCTGTAGGTATGCCTTTCTCAAAATGAAATAAACAGCTGTTATTATATATGGTTTCTTTTTCAAATTTTGGCCCAGGTACCATTTTTTTTCTAATCACATGTCAACTGAGGGTTACATTCTACTGTTTTCTGAGCTACACTAGTACCATCAGGCTCTTAAACCGTTATAATGAATCATTAAATTATTTCTCTTGACATAGTTAAAGAGTTATGAAAGAATGGGAGCAAGGGAATAGATAAGGGCAGCTTTTAAACTGGTCAGAAAACAATAGAAATGTATCCCTTACCTTATTAGCACGTATCTGTTTGTAAATATCTGTTTGCTGACGAATTCGATATTCCAAGTCGGAAACATGGGCCTGAAGCCAATTCCAGCGGCTGACAATAGCTGCTCGGTCTGCAGCCCATCTCCATTCAGACCTGCGTTTCCTACAAGGAAATAAATTGAGTGAAATTCAAGAGCAGTATTAACATCTGTAGCAAATTGGCAGAGGAACGGTGTGTATAAGTTCTTATACAGACTACCTATGACATAAAGACAAACAAATAGACAAAGCACACAATCCACAGGATTAAAGACCAAGATACAACACTTGACAACAGAGTAGAAACTTTTAAATCTTAGTAAGTCTCAAAGAACAACAAAAGCTAATACTATAGAAATTTTATAGATAAAATCAGTCATAAATAATCTACATAAATTATAGAATATACTCTTTAGTACTGTGATTCTCAAATACAGCTTAAGAATTTTTGTTTTTAATCTCAATTAAGTTTGGTTTGCTTGAGTTTTTTGTTCTTGCTGCTGCTGTTTAGAGGCAGGGTCTCATGTATCTCAGGCTGGCCTCAAACTTGCTATAGCTAAGGAGGACCTTGAATTCCTCATCATCCAGCCACCATCTTCCCCAGGGCAAAATTACAGGTGTGTGCTACACTGTCTACTTTTAAAATAGTTGGGGTTTACTTGGGGCAGTGGGGGTGATTTAAAATTTATTTTATGTGTAGGGGTGTTTAGCCTACAGGTACATCTATGAAATAGTGTGCATGCCTGGTGCTCACGGAGGCCAGCAGAGTGAGCCGGATCCCTACCATGTGGGTACTGCAAATCAAACCCAAGTCCTCTTTAAAAAGCAGCCAGGGCTCTACCCATGGAGCCACCTCTCTAGCATTGTTAAAATGGTTTCAACTGAAAGCTGAGAACAGAAATACAGAAAAGTACAGCATGATACAAACTTGAATAACCAGGTATCACAGACTTATTAAAATCACTTGTTTTTTATATGACTTAGTGCCATGACTCTACCTTTTCAAATCGCTTTACCTCTACAAATGAATGAGTCCTAGAGCAGGGAAGAATTTTCAAATAAAACACAGAAGCATAATCAAAATTTCAGTATACAACAGAAGATCTAGTGAACAAAGTTAAAGAACAAACACTTATTAGTAGAGAATGCCTGAGTCAAGCATACTAAAGATTCAGTATCAGGCTGGATACAGCAGCACACACCTGTAAGCAACCCCACCCCCGTGATGCTGAGAGAAGGATTATCACAAGACGAAGGGCGCAGGCTATAGAGTGAGATCTTGGCTATTAAACACAAGAATTCGTAGAAAGAGCATTAAAAATAAAAATATAACAAGTCCAAGATATTAAGACTACCTTAATAGAAATATTAAATTCACTGACATATTAAGTCTTTCACACAGATTGGAAAGTAACTCCTACTCCCATAAAAGTAGGAGTTGGTAAGATAAGAAAAACAGAACCTATTTTATATTGCTGGTAACTGTAAAAACTGGTAGAACCACCTTTCAAGAGCAACTTGGTTATTAAATAAAAACAAAAAACAAACAAACAAAAAACCGAGCAGGCCCAATTAAAAAGAATTATGCTTCTGAGAATGCATTTTTACGTATGCATGAGGAAAACAGGTTCATTACATGATCTAATTCTGCCAACGAAGGCAAATAAATTAGTTTATTCCTTAAAAGATTTTTCCTACATTAATAAAAAGAGTTAACCAGAGCTCTAGGTATTAATATAACTAAATCTCAGAAGATAATACTAAGAGCAAAAACCTACAAAAATTAAGTGTAAATGATACTGCTGGTACATAAACAAGTATTAAAGAAATTCAATGTACTTCTGCTTAGCAATTACAGTGTAAACTAATGACTTATTTCAAAAACACAGAATGAGAAAATGTGAAAAATAAAAAAAAATACACAAAAGGACAGACCAATAAGAGTGTATAAAAATGTGCTCAAAGCTAACTGACACACAGTAGATTCAGGGTCACTGTTAATCAGAGTTAGTGGACTAAGAATCCAGACAGTCTCTGACAATGACCCTGAATTTAGCTCATAAACCTGTAAGTCTTCTTAGGAAACTCCCAGAACACCAACCACTTTAAACTGTCCCAAGAAAGAAAAAGTTTATTTGCAATCTGAGTTTTTTAACAACACATTTTTTTCTTGTTTACTGTCAAGTGAGTTAGAAAAAAAAAAGCTAAACACTTTAAAAGTCTATTTGAAAAGATACTGAAAAAATAACACATTTCAATAGAGCTAGCTGGGTTCTGGTTCATATACAATGTTAATAGGTTTCTTTTTAGTTACCTGAACTTCTATTTTAATAGTTCTTTCAGATTTAGTAGAGTATTACCATATAACCTAGAACTAAAGATATTGTACACAAACTATTATATAATATCTGAGATGAAAATGTCATAAAAACAAACCCTATTTTTCTAAAACAATATGCTGAACAGTACCTATTTTCATTTTGAAAATGTAAGATTCTGCTTAATGTTTCGCTTAATATGTCAAATAAAAAAGGATTACTTTTAGTTTTTATTCTGAGGTTCCTTTTGTAGGTTAAAAACCATCTTGAGGGCTGGAGAGATGGCTCAGAGGTTAAGAGCACTGGATGTTCTCCCAAAGGTCTTGAGTTCAATTCCCAGCTACCAAATGGTGGCTCACAACCATCTATAATGAGACCTGGTGCCCTCTTCTGTCCTACTGTATAAATAATAAATAAATAAATAAATCTTAAAAAAACCATCTTGAATGATACTGTCAGAAGAAATATTCTGTTAAAAAGAACAGTAACAAGATTAATCTTTCTTAACGTGGGAACCAGGGTCCTTCCATTTCAGTAAAAATTATATAGTGGATTCTAAAAGGGATCAACCGACATCATCCTTCCTACACTATACTAATGGAGAAAATTACTCAAATCACTTGACTCAGAGATGACCACCACTAGTTTTGCTAAAATCAAAGTGCCAAATTAGGAGGATCAGGCTAGCTTCTAACTCACAAAGATCGACCTGCCTCTGATGCTGGGATTAAAGGAGCATCAAGAGCATTTTAAAACAGAAAGAGGTACTAGGTGATTTTTTTATTTTTATTTTTATTATTAGTTACATTTTATTAATTCCCTCCCAATCCCACCCTCCTTCCCTCCCTCATCTCCTCCCTGGCCCTTTCCAAGTCCACTGATAGGAGAGGAACTCCTCCCCTTTCATCTGACCTAGATTTATTTTGCTAACAGTGAAAAATGAGAATTTGCTGTATTGCACAGTTCACTCAATTCATTAGTAGGCTATAAATCCAAATATGATTATATCAAAACTATGCATGTTTATACACACCATCTTGCCAATGCTTGCCACTACTTCCCAAACTAGTGGAGCAATACACAATACCAGATACTTTTACCTGAGAAAAACTACAGTAAAGGTCACTGATCTAATGTACAAGTAACAACAAAACCTAGATTCTAAACTACATCACAAACACCTGACCCTACCTAGTGTTGCTTTTAAGCCTTCTAGTTTTATTCAAAATGGATGATTTAGTAAATCCAATAAAGAACAGGGCTGGATGGGTGCTGGAGTTGCCTCAGTGGTAAAGAGCACTTGCTTCTTTTTGCACCTAAACGGCCACTGGAAGGTTCACTATATTACCTCCTTGGACACCAGGCTCCCATGTGGCACACAAAGGTACAAGCAGGAAAAGACAACCCCTCATCCACCCATGAACAGGACGAGCAAAGGAAGAAAGAGAGAGGGACAGAGAAAGAAAGAACAAAACTAGTGGGTTATGTTTCTGCTTTTTAAAAATACCTGATTTTAATCCTGTCTCCCATTCTTTCCTTACAATCCAACAAATAAAGGCTCCATTAAGAAATCCAAATTAGGAGGCTGGAGAGATGGCTCAGTAGATAAGAACAATTCCCAACACCCACATGGCAGCTCACTACTGTCTGTAACTCCAAGATCCACACCCTCACACAGCTATACATGCAGGCAAAACACCAATCACACATAAAATAAATAATTAAAAAAAGGAAGGAAGGAAGGAATCCAAATTAGCCAGGTATGGTGGTATACTCCTCTAATCCCAACACTCATGGGCAGAGGCAGGCAGATTGATGTGAATTTGAGGCCAGTCTGGTCTACAAAGTGAGCCAAGGACATCCATAGCTATACAGAGAAACCATAAAGAAAAAAAGAAATCCAAATTAAAATTGACTTTATAACAAATTGCAGATAACAAAGCTATGCTCAACCAACAAATGGCAGATAAGTTATTTAAATGGATTATATACTACTAAGAGTGCAAGAATCTTATTTAGATTCATAAAAATCAAAAGAAAACGGTTAGGTAAAACTGAGGCTGTCCCAGAACACCCAGAGAACACAGCTGCCAGTATCTCAGTAAGACAATTCCTAAGTGACAGGAAGAGGAAATTCTCAAAGTTAGTAACTGCAGGAGGATGGAAGCAAGCAAACAAACAAAAAAATTCAAAAGCAGCCTGCCCGGCATTTAATCCTAGCACCTGGGAGGCAAAGGCAGGCAAATCTCTGAATTCCAGGCCAGCCAGAGCTACACAGTGAGACCCTGTTTCAAAAAAAAAAAAAAAAAAAAAAAAAAAAAAGGCACTGTAGGGCTGGGCGTGGTGTTATGGAGGTAGTAGAGGTACATGGATCTCTGAGAATTCCAGGCTAATCTGGCCTAGAACAGTCAGGGCTACGAAACCATGTCTCAAAACAAACAAACAAACAAACCAAGACAAAAAACAACAAAAACAACAAAAAACAAAAAAAACCAAAACACATAACTGTAAAAAAAAAACTGAGAAACAAAGAGCAGAAATATAATGTTCAAGCAGTGATTCTCCTTTTTATAATCTTAGAAATGTAAATTGACCTTTGGAAATAACAGCAATATCTGCCGCAGTTATGCTATTCATAAAATGATGAAATCCTACAATCAGTGCACAGTGTGTATTTTAGATAAGAACATGTAATAACTACCACCTTGGAATTCAATTCCTTATCAAAGACACAAAACAGAAAAAGGTAAAAGGGTAAGATGAAAAGAAGTTCCTAAGACAAATTCAAGAAACATGTATTTTGTAAATTTTTAAATTTTAATTTTATATGCAATGGTGCTTTGCATGTTTATCTGTGTGGGGGCGTCTTTTGGATCCACTGGAACTGGAGTTACAGATAGTTGCCATGTGGGTACTCTTCCTGTTGAACCCAAATTTGATTTTTATCTTTTTTCTTGTTTTTTCGAGACAAGGTTTCTCTGTGTAGCCTTGGCTGTTCGGGACTCACTTTGTAGACCAGGACCTGCCTCTGCCTCACTGAGTGCTAGGATTAAAGGTGTGCACTAACAAGTCCAGCTCCAATTTGACTTCCTTAAGTCCTGAAGTTTTATAATCATTTAAAAATTCCACCGTAAATGGTAAAACCTAGCTACAACTTCAGTAATATTAACCACTTCCCTCAAATTAAAGCTCCTGAGGAACTCTTAAATGGGTCAAGGGGAAAGAACAAACTTTCTTAGTTTTCACATTGCTGATACATATACACATTGTCTCTAAGTGTACTTCAATATTTAAATTCTTATCTGTATTACCAGATAACCTCTGGTGTTAAAATGAGATGTGATTATGTTGGTAGATTATTCAGCCAAAGAATTAACACACTTTCAATTCCCTTACTCATCTTTCACTTCCATTAGCAAATATTTAAACTTAAAATCCAACTTAAAATTTTTACCTATGACTTCATTTGTTTCTATAATTAACTACAACTACACTTACAACAGTAATAAATATTCAGAGGTCCTTATTTCTAAAGTAAGGAGGGAAGGAACAAGGAGACCTGTCCCTTATATGAGGGGAGGGTGGAGTATGTGTGCGCATCGTTACATTAACTGCTACAGGGAGAAGAGCCTTACAACAAACACCTCAAAAATCACTGCTCTCTTAGAACTGCTCAGTTAAAAAAACTGATGAGGAGTGGGGGTGGGGGGCGCTGCACACTTTTACTCCCAGCACTGGGGAGGCAGAGGCAGGTGAATCTCTGTGAGTTCTAGGCCAGCCTGGTCTATTAAGTGAGTCCAGGACAGCCAGGACTGTCACACAGAGATGCCACATCTGAAGAAACAAGACAAAACAAGAAGCTAATAAGGCATCCCAACAGGAGTATTTGAAACAGTCTTAAAGACGCTCTATAAATCTGTTTGAAATGAATAATTAAGGTCCCCGTTTCCTATTTTGGACAAAAACATCAAAAACTTCTAAAGTACTTTTATTTAAACCACTCAGGTTCCACACAACATAGTCTTAGGCAGGCTTCTCACTGCTGTTACAAATACTTAATGAAACAATCTAAGTGAAGATGCTCTCTGGTTTGCTCTTCCAGGTATGAATCCATTTGCTTCATTGTTTCTTCTAACAAAGCAGTGTGTCCCAAGCACAACATTGTGATAGAAAAAAGTTACTCAGCTCATGGCAGGAAAAAAAAAAAAAAAAAAGGCAAAGCACAGGAAAAGGCTAGGGCAAGGTCCTGCCCCAAGGATGTCCTTTATGTGGCTCTTCCCCTAGAGTTTCTACAACAAACACCAGCAGCAGCAGCTGAGGACCAACCCATCAACACATGTGTCTGTGTGAACGAGTATCTTTTTCTCTTTTCTTCTTCAATATTGGATAATGAATCTAGGCCCTCCCATCTTAAGGAATTGTAATGTCTCAGTTCCAATTTTTATATTCTGAAAGAGGACCTTAGCAGCCCTTGTATTTGCAATCTCCTGCCAGAGCCTTCTGAGTAGCTGGGATAATAAGCCTGAACAGGTAGGTCAGTGTGTGTGTGTGACATTTCATATTCAAACTCTAAAAAGTGACATGTATGTACTTCTGTGTTTTGGTTTTTGTTTGACTGATTGGTTTTGTTCGAGGCAGGGTTTGTTTGTGAAGCCTTGGCTGTCCTGGACTCACTCTGTAGACCAGCCTGTCCTCTATCTTGCAGAGAAATATGCCACGCTTGGCCTCAATCTTCCTGTGTACGCTGCCTCCTGAGTACTGGTCTCATATCAGTACACAGCAGTAGCTAGGAACATATCTCATTAAAAACAAACAAACAAACAAACAAACAAACAAACAAACAAGCCAGTCACAGTGGCACACGCCTGTAATAGCAGCACTTGGAGAGACAGAAGCAGGCAGATCTCTGTGAGTTCCAGGCCAGGCTGTCTACAAAAGCAAGTCCAGGACAGCCAAAGCTACACAGAAAAACCCCATCTCTCTCTCTCTCACACAAACACACACACACACACACACACACACACACACACACACACACAGTGAGAGAAGCAGAACCTCAAAAAGAACAGAGTTGAAGCAAAATAACCAACTGGAATGAGTTCAGAAGGGATGATTATATACAATACAGAACACATTTCCTTCTTCCTAATTTAAGTCTGTTTTTTCCTTGGTAAAATGGGGGTACTGGCCAAGTTCAAAGTGTTCTTACACTGACTTAGTATCTAAAGTCTCTAGCAAAGGAAAAACATATGCATTATACTAAGTGCGAACATTATCTCTAGATTTTAGATTTGTGTACATTCATGTGCACACACATACATGATTCTGTGTGCCAGTGGAAGTCAAGTGTCTGATACCTTGGAGCTTCAATTACAGGCAGTTTTGAGTCACCCATTTCCCAGTGGGTGCTAGGAAAAGAATTCTAGTCCTCCCCAAAGCACAAAGAGTTCTTGGGATTTTAGGGAAAATAATACAACTATAGTTGTTTTAATGTTTCACATTAACTCTTTTTACTTACCTCTCACTACTGGTGGAGATGATACTCAACAACAGAAGTTAACAGCACACAGGCACTACTGTATGTATTTCTCAAATACCTTGACTTCTACTTAGAAATACTAGTAAGATCAAAGATGGACTCACAAAAAATTTCAGTAAATTTAGTAATTTCTGTCCTAGGGTGATAAAACCATAGGAGGAAACCCAGTTTAAAAAAAACAAAACAAAACAAAATCAAGGAAAAAAAAAAGAAAGAAAAGAAAAATAAACACGTTTGGGAGCTAGTTCAGTTAGCACTGATAGTTCAGTTAGCAAAGCAACTGCTTTACAAGCCTGAGGATCTGCGTTCCATCTCTAGTACTCACGCTGACGAGAATAAAATATAATTCCAGCACTGAGAGTAGAAGTAAAGGAGAATAGAATACAAGGTGCTCAACTACCTAGTCAAGTCTGAGAGACCCTGTCTCAAAAGAGATGGTGTTTCTGAGAATGACACCCTCCTGAAACTATACTCTGGTCTGCACCTTTTGTGCATATTCATACACACCACACCCACACATTCGAGGTCTTTAAAACATAAAGGTCTTGCACTGTACAAACTCGTAGTTTATGAGCTTCAATTTCACAATAAAGGACATTATTTAACTTTTAGATGCAATAGAGAGCACACAGCCCCATCCAAAAATTATTTTTGCCACTCTGAAAACAATAATCAAGTCTCTAGAAAAAATTATCAGTATATATAATGTAGAACAGAGCATCGTAATACCACAGGAGCACAAACTGAAAATGTAGAGGGCAGTATACGGTAAATGACCCACTTGAACAAATAAATGGATAAGTAGTGGGGGAACTATTACAGATTAAACAAGATTTTAAAAACATAACAGAAAAATGTAGTGTGTATAGGACATTTCCTGGATCCTGATCTGAATAAATCTACTATTACATATATACAAATGTATATATGTAATATATGTTATATATGTAATATGTACGTTATATACATAATATATGTGTTATATATACATATGTTATATACATATATAACAGATGTAATATGTTATATATGTATATAACATAACAAAGAACAATGGCTGAATATTGGCCATTATTATACTACATAGTGAAATAATTTTAGTAGGAAAAGTGTTGTACTTTCAAGCAAACAAACCACTGTCCCTTAAGAATAAAGGCTAGGGGGCTGGAGATGGCTCGAGGTCAAGAGTACTGACTGTTCTTCCAAAGGTCCTGAGTTCAATTCCCAGAAACGACATGGTGGCTGATAACCATCTATAGTGAGATGTGGTGTCTTCTTCTGGCATGCAGGCACAAATGGAGGCAGAGTATAAACAATAAATAAATCTTTTTAAAAAAAGATTAAAAAAAAGAAGAAAGGCTATGGGGGGGGGGGGAGGAGCTGGACACAGTTGTGAATGCATGTAGTTCCAGCGCTCCGGGAGGTAGAGGGAGGTGGCTCTCTAAGAGAATGAGGCTGACCTGATCTACAAATTGGGCTGGGGGCAGAGGGAAGGGGAAAGACGAGAGATCGATTCTCAGGCTGTCAGACCTGAACACCAAGCTTTTTACCTGCCGAATCATTTTGCCATCCCAAGGTTAATTTTTCCCCCTTAAAACTTCTATTCCTTGCACCATCGTTGTACTTCAGACACATTCCATCTGACCCAAATCCAGTCTTCATAAAGAAAGGTATGAATGGAAAGTCAAAGACTGGCATACTGACACATGCCTGTGGTTACAGCAGTTGGCAACTAGAGTTCAAGGCCAGTCTTATGCATAGGATGATCATTTCAATGAACTACCAGTTAAATGGAATTTATTTTTTACAGGGACCATGGGTGGTACAAAAAGCTCAACAGACAGCTTAGAATGGTTGACAAATGTCCACAATTTACACCAGTTCAATCTCTATTTTGGACTTTGAAAGGCATGTAATTACATGTATTCATCAACTGTGTAACATGTTATCGCCCCTCAAAAAAAAAAAAACATACAAGCAAAAAAAACCTAAAACAGGCCAGAATGGTGTTCCAGCAGCTCAGTATCTTTATTATAGGAATATAAAATCCCCTGCCCCACCAACAATTCCCAGTTTTCTCACCTCATTACAGTAAAGACACACCTTCCATCTACTTTCTGAGATCAGAAAGTCTTTCTTCTTTTTAAAACTCCCTAAGCTGCTGTCAAAATATACCAAGCTAATTGTTGTGTTAACTCACATAACTTCTATGACCTGGCGCAAGCCACCTTTTTTTTTTTTCTCAGTAGAATACAACAATCTCCTAATCTTCATTTCTCTGCTCCTGTATTCAGCAATGAGGCATTCCTTTCAAACTACATTAGTTCAAGGAATCAACTGCTTTCTTTCCATACCTTGGAGCAGTTGTTCTGAACCTGCGGGTCATGACCTCTTTGGAAGTTGAATGACATTTTCACAGGAGTCAACTAAGACCATCAGAAAACAGATACTTACACATTACAATTCGTAACAGTAGTAAAATTAGTTATGAGGTAGTGATGAAAGTAATTTTATGGGGGTCTGGAGAGATGGCTCAGTTGTTAAGAGCACTGACTGCTCTTCTAGAGGATCCAAGTTTAATCCCCAGCGCCCACATGGCAGCTCACAACTGTCTCTAACTCCAAGATCTGACACCCTCACATAGACATACTTGCAGGCTACACCAATGTACATACAAAATAAATAAATAAAAATGTAATTAAAAATAATTTTATGGTTGGGAATCACAACAAGGGAAACTGTGTAAAAGGAACTGTGTCAAAGCATTAGGAAGGTTGAGAACTATTGTGCTGAAGAGCTACAATCCTTTTAACAAACAATACCCAGGTAACCTGCCCTAGCCTTCCTTTATGTCTTTGACTTTACCTACTTCCCTTTCACAGCTCCATTGGCTTTCATGCAGGATCCCTATCTAAGGTTTTGGCACCTGTTCCTTCTGCCAAAGACATCTTCCCTATGTCTTCATGGTTGGTTGCTATCTCTATACAAACAGTATGTTAGGCTTTCACCATCCTTCTTATCAATGCATTGCCTTAAGCCCTACCTATTGACCTTTTCTGCTTTGTTTACCATAGTATTTTAACAAATCCTCCCACAAGAAAGTAGGGGGCAGCATTTATACCGTTTTCTGCAGCAAATGAAAATTGTCTGGCCTTCAAAAATAAAAAGTCAGTAATTATTTGTTGAACTAATGAATACGAAATAATGATCTGAAAGATGACATTAAAAAAAATGGTGAGGAACTGAATGTAGAGCCCAGCCTTTGCTCTGAGGTTGGAATCCTCTATTAGAAATGCTCATGGCCTGAGGCTTGGCTTCTATTCTTGGGAATTCCTTTATCTATTTCTCAAGGCTCTAATATAGCAACTAAGTATACAAATTTTTATTCTACTATCAATAATTATACAAGCAGATTTTATAAAAATACTTAAACATGTATTCACACCATAAAGTATGGCATATTTATTCATGTTTATAACAAAAATGCTATAAAATTAACTGGCTAAGAAATACTATGTGGGGGTCTGGAGAGATTGCTCAGGTTAAGGGCACTGACTGCTTTTCCGGAGGTCCTGAATTCAATCCCCAGCAACCACACGGTGGCTCATAACAATCTATAATGGGATCTGGTGCCCTCTCTGGCCTGCAGGCAGACCATTGTATACATAATAAATCTTAAAAAAATATATATACTATGTGTAAAAGGTCCTTATCAACCACAAAAATTATTTAGAAACTCTTATCCTAACCAAGCACCCCTGTCTCCTGAAAAATGAAAGCACTCTAACTAAAAGCAAGTGTCTAGACCAAATACATCTATCTACAGAGGCACCAAGCGCCAATGCCTTGACTGGGGTTGAAAGAATATATGCCTCTCATCTAAAGCTTTATTTCCAAAGACTCTCTGGCTTCTTATATAACAAAACTAACTTTTATGGTTAAAAATGAAGGTCAGGAGAAAGGTGCTCCCTGGTATCACAAGTATAACCCTTATTACTTTTATTTAGATGGGCTCTTACTGTATATTCCTGGTAGAATATAGAATTTAGAAACACACTAAACTTTCTTCCTTGTGTTTATATGGTCTGGTCACATTGACAAGAGTCCAAAGTAAAGGTCATTGGTAGGTCTTCTCTCAAGATCCTTAATTTTGGCTCTGCTATACCCACAGTCCCTACAATTTTAATCAGTAAATCGAAGTACTTTTTGGATGCTTATTATGTTTCAAAGTATTTTTGTTGGGGTGGTAAAAAAGGCAAACCCCCTAACAAGAGATTTACATTCCAGACAAGAAAACTAAAAAGGACCAAAATGTGTGTGCACATATTGGAAGTAGTGTTTTTAAGGAGTGCTGAAAGGGGAAAAATAGGTAATAGCAGAGAATGAGGTTTGTCTTTTAAAGCTGGATATCAAGACCTTTTCTTTTTTTCTTTCCAATTGAAAGTGGCAGAATCTTGAATATGGGTGAAGAATTGAATCAAGATGACAATACATTTGGAGCAAAGCTTTTTAAGCAGAGGGAACCCCAAAAATCAACAGAATCGGGTACATTCAGCCTATTGAGAAAATAATCAGTTTGACTGGAGGCCTGTGAGACAAATGACAGAAGGTGAGACTGTAAGGAGCAGAGCCTGGATCCTATATGTACTTTGTAGAACCGGAATTTGAGCAGGAGTACAATATGTTATTTACATTTTGATATCATGTGAATTGTTATTGGAAAACAAAGTGGAGATGATCAAGAATATCAGAGAGATGAAAAAGACTGAGGTTGCCCAGGCTACAGATGAAAACAGTTTAAATCAGAATAACAAAAGCCAAACTGCAGAGTACCATTTGAATTCAGAATGAATTTAAAGGGAAGAGTCGACAAGAGTCAGTGGAATAGCACACAAGATACGAGGAAGGTCATGCACAGATGACCCTGACACCTGTCTCACTAACAGGAATGTTTCTGAACACCACAAATACATAGATGTTGTTGGACATGCTCAAGTCACAGAAAGCATGCAGTATATTCTAGTTCAGCGAACAAACAGTTCCCAATAGAACTAAAATGGTGAAATTATTTTGGTAAGGAAATATAAAGGTATTGAGTGTAGAAATTAAGCACTTTTGGAGGAAAAGAGACTAGGGCCTCAGACATTTACAAGTTTAAGTGAGGGTAAATATGTTCAAGTACCTGAGCCTATTGGGGATACTTTCCATTCTAGCCAGCACACTGAACTCAAAAATTCAATTTAAAGCACCATGTGTTTGAAAATGCAGTAATGCATATAAAAACTGGTCATTTATGGAGCTGGAGAGATGGCTCCAAGGTTGAGAGCACTGCCTGTTCTTCAAATAAACCTGGATTTGACTGCCAGCACCTATATGGCAGCTAATAGCTGTTGGTAACTTCAGCTCCAGGAGACAAACATGCACTTGGGGATTCTGAAAGCATCACACATGTGCATGATACACAAGCATAAGTATAAGCAAAATGCATGCACATAAAAGAAATAATTTTTAAAGACTGTTCATTTACAAAGAGAAATCACCCAATTTAATCAACAGTGTTTTGCTACACGATTACAATATCCTTCTGAATGTTGGAATGCTAAACAGTTGGGTGTGGTGGCGCAAGTTTGTAATTCCAGTATTCTAGAAGTTAAGGATGGAACTTGCCAAGTAGTTATCCTGTTGAGAAGTGTAGATAAAAAGGAAGGGGAGGGGGCTGGAGGAAGCAGGAAAGAAAGGAAAAAGAGAAGGGGAAAGGGAGGTAGAAAAAGAGGTAGGAGGAGAAATTTGGGGAGAAGGAGCCATTTAAGGAGCTTTATCTTTTATAGACAGATTCTATAAAATGCTGCGTAAAGTAATAAAATTCTTTGGAATTGTCTTTGCATTATTTAGGCCGATGTACAATAACTGGGTCATGCACACACAGCGGTTCTTAACATGGTTCTAGTATATTTGTTTTTGTTTCTTTTTCCAAAACAGAATTTCTATGTAGCCTTGGCTGTCCTAGGCTTGCTTTGTAGCGCAGACTGGCCTCAACTCACAGAGATCCACCTGCCTCTGCCTCCCTGAGTGCTCGGATTACAGATATGCGTCACCAGGCCTGCCCAATTTTTTTAAAAAGTATTCTTAATAAATTGAAAGTGTTATTTTTCCTGAAAGATGGCAAAGTTGTTTTCAGTTTATCACATGGCTTAAATCTATATATACTGGTTCACTATTCTTGATAGCAGAGAAATGAACCATGTTTCTCTTTCCTTTTCTGCTACTTCCCCTGTAAATGTTGAGGACTGACATAATCAACAAAAAAGAACAAATTGACATTATCAACTTTCACACCGAAAGTTATTTCCTGGATTGGCTAGATGGTTCAGCAAGTAAAAGCATCTGTTCTACAAATCTGACAACCAGAGTTCTACTTCTAGAATCCACAAAAGGTAGAAAAAAAGAGTCAACAAAGCTGCTATGAGCTCCACATGTTACACCCCACTCAAGAAATTAAAAGCTATATATATGTATATATATATATAAATACACACACACACACACACACACACACACACACACATATATATATATATATAAATAAAAGACTTCCCTCAATGGTAACAGATAAGATAAACACTAAATAGATTCCCTCATTTCTTCCTGGCTTTTCCAATTGCCCTCACCTCCAAAATTCTTCAGGACATTTTTTTTCCCTTGGTTTTTGTAGCCCTGGCTACCCTGGACTCACTTTGTAGACCAGGCTGACCTCGAACTCACAGACATCTGCCTGCCTCTGCCTCCCAGAGTGCTGGGATCACAGGCATGCGTCACTATGCCCTGCTTCTTCTGGACATTGTAAAGACAGGATTTTACTACAGGTCAGGCTGGCTTCCAACTCAAAATTCTCTAACCTTTACAGAGTTATGTTACTACATTTGACTTTTCCCATTCTGGTTTTTTTTTTTTTTAAGATTCATTTATTATTTGCGCAGCATTCTGCATGCATGCGTAGTGGTGTACCAGAGCTCAATACAGATGGTTGTGAGCCACCATGTGATTGCTGGGAATTGAACTCAGGACCTTTCGATGAATAGCCAAAGGTTCTTCTTAACCTCTGAGCCATCTCTCCACACCCACCTCTTCTGTTTTATTTTTATATTTTAAACTCACTAGTCCCCCCTTCCTGACACCAGAGTTCTGTGTAGCCCTTGGAACTCAGAAATCCACCCACCTCTGCCAATGCCACCCTGCTTATATTTAACTGCTTACATTATCTGATCTGTTATGTTCAGTGAAACCTTACAGCACAAACTCTAACATATAGCTGGCAGTAAACAGTTACTGAAAAACAAAATGGACAGCTCATCCTTCTCCTTGATACAGAAATTATTACCATTAATAATGTGACTTAATCTGAAGGTAGCTTTCACTTCCTTGTTTCAAAAAACAACACATCCTTTGGTGCAAAATGCGTAACTAATTCCCACGTTTCTACAGATGTCCTCTATAGAGAACAATCAATTATAAAAGGATGTAGTTTATAACTATATGGTTTATAATATAAATCAGCAATGAACGTTAAGTACTCTGTGTGGGAATATTGCTCTCATATATGCAAATAAACTCTTGCTTTCAGATCCGTAAATCAAGAACAAAAGTAGTTATATAGATAAATGGCAAAGGTTCAAAGTACAAAGTATATTGTATCATTAAGTCTGATACAATGATAATGTAATATTTCCAACTGTTCTTTGAAGTTACATTAGAAGAGCATAATAGTAATTAATCACAATAATTAAATCAATATATTTACTTATTATATGAATATATTGTATAATTTATACAATATTAGAAGATAAAAAGTAATAGATATATAAAAGATATACAAATTTTAGTTCAAACTAGGAATTCTGTGATAAAAACTCAACTGACTGACTTAAGAAAAATCCGACAGCAATGGCAAAAGCCTTTAATCCTAGCACTTGCCAGACAGAGGCAGTCACATCTCTGAGACCAGTCTAGGTTTCAGAGCGAGTTCCAGGACAGCCAAAGCTACATAGTCTATCTTGAAAAACTAAAACTAACCCCCCGCCCGAAAAGAATCATCGAAATACGGAGAAAAAAAATCACTAAGTAATATTAAAACTGTAATTAGAGTAAGTTTCAACGATACCAGTGCTAGTTCATTAAAATGAAAGCAAAGAAATGTTAAGTATTGCTTCATATTGTAGTCTCAAAACACAGAATGCCAGAAATAACAGAGGACAACAAATGGCTATACATTGGTAAATGAAAACTATAGCCTTAGTAAAGCCAAGTCTCCATAAAAACACACAAAGCTTTTTTTATTTCATGGCTTTTGCAGCCACAGACTTAACATATTCAACAGCAGATTTAAACTATTCAGGGAAGGATCTGAAGGAAGGAGACTTTCTTCAATTCACTAGCTCACTTCTACTTAGTGGTCTTTCTTACTTCTTAATAAGCTATGTCTATTTATGCCTAACTTAAAGGGCATGACTTTTTCTCCAACTCTTTTCCTGGTTGACTGCTGCAATTTTTACCTCACCTTTCTTGTTTTATGTTAATCACTCTTTCTCAATCTCGATGGTTTTTCAAGACAGAGTTTTCTTTCTCTGTGTAGCCTTGGCTGTCCTCAATTTGTAGACCAGGCTGTCCTCGAACTCAGAGATCCACCTACTGGGTGGGATTAAAGGCGCATGCAACCACACACAGTTTAGGCTTCCTGCTCCTTTCCACATACCACACTCACCCACACGGCTTCTCTGTGTGGCCTTGGGCTACCCGCCCCCTTCCAGACACCACACACCCACACACAAGGCTTTTCTGTGTAGCCTTGGCTGGACTTGTCCTGGATTCAGTTTGTTGAAGAGGCTGGCTTAGAACTTGCATCAATCATCCTGGCCCTGCCTCTCGGAATGCTAAGGTAAAGGATTGCACCATCAAAACCGGCTTATTTTAAACTCTTAATAAAAGTGTCCTTGAAGTTCTCGGGTTTTTGTTTTGGTTTTTTCATGGCAAAACAACAACAACAACAAAAACACTTCACAACTATGCTGAACATAAAACATTCTTCATCTTTACTGCCCAAGTAATGCAGCGTAACTACTTACAAGTAGCATAACTTACTACTGAAAAATCTAGAACGTACTTTTTATTTGAATTACAGGAGAGGAGATATATACTAAACATACATTAACTTCATACCATTTATGAAAAGAGAGACTTGAGCATTCTAAGGTTTGGGGTGTGAAGTGGTGGTGCTCTCAACCCAATTCTCTATGGATACCAAGTGACAGCTGCCCTGCTCTTACTCATACAAATATGGCTTTGGGCAAGTTACATATGCATTCACAAGCAAAGAACTGTATAAATGCTTAATATGTTTTACATACCATATCAAACAAAATACTTGTTCTCATTAAAAATTCCTAACTCCTTCAAGTCAAAGTCACTCATTTTATAGTTTACAACATTAATCTTCCTGCTCCTTTCACCTATTACGCCACTCGCATTCTCACAAGTACATTCACCATCACTCAATGAAGTGCTCACTGCTAAAGGGACTAAAGAGAAGTCCTGGCTTTCAAGCAATACAAACCTGACTCTAGTTCTTGTTTTCAGCATATTCATAAGCTGTATATAACTTTTCTAAGTCCTGTATCTAGTATAAATTTTTCCCATCTGTAAAAATATGTATGTTGAACGTATATACAAGCGTAATTCCTGGGCTGCTCAGATGGCTCAGTGGGAAAAAGGGCAGCATACAAACCTGATAATCTGAGCTTGATCCCCAAAGAGATAAGCAAACTAACTCCCCAAGTTGTACTCTGACCTCCACTGATTGTAATACCAAGAATAAGCACTGTGAGTTTCATTTTTCTCCTGTACCGTATACAACAGCATTCCTTTGAATTTGGAAACTAACTCCAATGGAAATGATTCTTTAAAAAAAATTGTCCAAAACACAATAAAAATGGACTCAAATTTCAAAAAGGAATTCAGGTAAAACTCTCCCATAGTAACTTAAAAATATCAACTTCAGTGAAAGGTTAAGGGTCTTGAGTTAACCACACACACACACACCGAGTCTGCAGTACATTCTAAAGGAAAAATATAAAAATAATAAATTCTTCATTTTGAGATTGTCCTAGGAAATAAGCAATTCTGTTGATAAAGGTTTCCTTGAAATATATAGCTCCCATACAACCATCCCAAAATTTAAAAGACTCAACAGTTAGATTAACATTTATTTCTATTCGTCTACTCTGAAATACTGGCACAAGAAGAAAACATTTTTCAATACACATAGAACAAACTCATAATGAATCACCTATATGAATTTTTAAAAATACTTAACTACAAACTTCCTGGAAGAAAGAATAAAATACAAATTCCTCATGAACTTAGGTTAGGCAAAAATTTCTTATATTATGACAAAGAAGGTGGAACTTACTACAGTAAGGTACTGCTGAATGATGAGTACACATTATGAATAATGTGGTTAGGCTATTCTGTCTTGGTCTAAATGTCCTACTCTGTACTTATAGAAACCTATATGGAATAAGGCAAACACTCAATGTGGTCTTGTAATGCAGTCCAAAGACATGGTACACGTAACATGTACAAGGACACAATTAACGTACCACCACACACTGTGGAACAGCAAGTTGTAATAACCAAGAATAAACCAACAAAAAGCACTCAACACACATCATGTACACACAAACAATAAAGTGAAAAAAAACTGGTTAACAATATGGAAAGATTTCTCCACGAACACACAAATAACCAATATGTAACTAAAACGATTAACATCTTTTGTCATTAGAGAACCTACCAAGTTAGCCACTTTATAGCCACTACCATGGCAGACAGCAAATAAGCAGTGGAAAGGGGTATGCAAAGATTGGAATTCTCATTCACAGCTAATCAAAATTTAAAATGATAGAACAGCTTCAGAAAACAGCTTGTAAAGTTAAACATTAGTTACTCTATTACCTAGTAACATGCATAAACTGAAAGCACATGTTCACACTAAGAAACATGCACACGAATCTTCATGACTAAAAGTGGAACTAACCCAAAGCACTTCAAAAGATGAACAAATTGTGGCAGAACCACACACCGGAACACTATTGTATCAAAAAATATTAAATAGCTGGAAATCGTTAAAAAAAAAATTTCTGACTCTGTACAATCCTATAAAAAAAAATGAACTGGGGGGTCAGTAAGGTAACACAGCAAGTAAAGGTGCTTGTCACCAAGTTTGACAATCTGAGTTTGATACCTGGGAGACTCAGAAGGGTGGGTGGGAGGTGGAGGGGAAAAAAGTATGATGAATGAATGACTTAGCAAATAGTTTTGGCTTTGTTTTTTTAAAGTCAGTATTTGTCAACTTACAATCTGGGCTACACTGTCTCAAAACCAAAAAGAGGGTAATGACCTATATATGAATCCATTTCAGTTAGGTTGTGTTTAAAAATATGTAGGGTTTTCCTCACTTACATTTGATCTAAAAGAAAACACTTAATAGGTAAAATGCAGTCAGTCTAGTATACTGCATATACATCTTAGTTCCTAGTCCCATGTAAAAATCTCTTTTAGGTATTTCCTTTGCCCAAACACCAGAAATATTGTATCACAGTATAAACTCTGAACCATTTTGGAAATGAAAATCTTGCTGTTGGTGGCTCAATTTGGTTATGAGCATTGGACCTGATGCTCTTTCAGAGGACCTGGTTGATTGCCAAGCACCCGTAACGGCTAACAGTCTTAACTCTTGAGCCAGAGGGATCCGACCGCATGTCTCTTTGAGTGCACTGTGCATATCACGTGATATGTACACCAATAATACAAGCACCCAGATGGCAGCTTACAACTGAGTGTAACATTAGTTCCAGGGGTTTCTGTGCCTTGTTCTGACTACCCCAAACACTGCATGCATGTGGTGCACAGACATACATGCAGGAAAAGCATTCAGACACATAAAGCTTCTGGGTGACACTGGTAGAGTTTTTGAGGCTGTTTTGAGGACCATCCTCTGAGAATAACTGTGAGGTCAAATGGCACCTGGTACAGAATAAAATTTGAAATAACTAAAATTATTATAATTATAGTATTTTATATAAACTTACGTGTCAAGGTACCCACAGAGAGCACAAAGGACATCATATCCTCTAGGACAGAGTGTTATGTGTAGTTTTATAGCTAAGGAATCACCTAGTGTGTATGGTTCTGGGATAAAAAGGAAGAACAGCAAAGAAAAGTAAATAAACAAAAAACAAAACAAAACCCAATAGCAACACCCACACCCATGTCACTAACATACCTCATTACTTTCTTAGTAACAGTGAATCAACATCACTGATCATTAACAACATAACGTATTTTCTTAACTAACAATGATTCAACACCTTTTGACGTACAAGTGTTCAATGAAATAATAATCTGGCCAGGTAGACCAAGAATGAAATTAATCTTTAAGGAAAGTGCAGGGTTAGGGGTGGTGAGGTAGCTCACCAGGTAATAGTGCTTGTTGCCAAGGTTAAGTCTGAGATCAATGTTGAGAATTCCTAAAAATCCACAGTACTTCAGTAGGGCATGGTAGCACATACCTTTAATCCCAGCAGAAGCAGAGACAGGCAGATCTCTATGAGTTCAAGGCCACCCTAGTCTACAAAGTCCAGGACAGCCAAGGCTACACAGAGAAACCCTGTCCCAAGAAACAAAAACAAAACAAAAATTCACAGTACTTCAAAATCACTAATTGCTTCTTTATGTATATGCTAGACAATGTATACAGCTACTAAAATACCTATAGCTCTTTTTACAAGCGAAAAATTTTTTTCTTGCTTTATAAACTAAAATTCCCCTTATATTAGCAAATTGTGAACGTATACAAAAATTAAACAAATATATTTAATGCCAGTAGAGGTCTTGAGATAAACAAGCAATCACATTTAGGGATGGGGGTAGGTCTGGAAGAGAGCTGGGGAGAGGAATACAGAAGTCAATATCAAACTATATCATATGCATATGAAGTTTTCAGATAATATACATTTTTTAAAATTATTGTTATATAAAATGAAAATCCCAACCATTCTGTTTTATCAATGAAGACTCAGGAGCCAGATGCCGGGGTGAAAACCTACTAGCCCAGAGAGGCAGAGAAAGCACCCAGCTGATCTTCCTACTCAGCTCAGATCCTGAAGGAAAAAGGCCAAAAGAGTGAAAAGCTTGCTAGCTCAGCTGATGGCCCAGGAGTAGAAAGCCAAAAGCTCAAGGCCAAAGAGCTAAATACCCTTGTTTGTGCTCTCTTAAATACCATGTAACTCTAAGCCCCTCCTACTTCATAATCCCTGTCAGCTGTTTTCTTACTCCACCTCTTGACCTAGGGCTAACTTTATTAATAATCTAAATCCTGTAAACAGAAAGCTCTTGGATTAAAGCTGAGCTATATCACAACCACCAGTGGAAACTATGGGTAATTTTCTACATAAGACACTAAAAACTGATAATACAATTGTAATGATGGCCCTTTGCTATTAAGGTTTTACTGTTTACTACATGAAAGTGTTTCCCACAAAGGCTGATAGCTTCAGGATGTTACTTTGTTCTATTTGAAATCAAGTATCAGTCTGAGGATGCAGCTAAGTGATGGAAGTGTATATACCAGTTAAGACCCTTGCTGTACAGGGGTGTGAAAGGGGGCTTTTATGATCAAAATAACTTTCTGGGCTTTTTACAGACAGATCAGTGTCTCCATAGCTGTATTAAAACTTAAATGAACCTGTCAAGTTTCTTAGATATCAAGGAAAACCTCTCAACATCTACCTTCTTGTATATAACAGACCAATTGAAAACTAAGCAAAATGAGACAAATACAAAAAACTGAGACAGAACAGCCTCAATTTCCCAACCTGCCTAAGCTATTGCTCAAAACCCAGCTCAAATATAAGTAAGCAACAAACTAAACCAACTACAAATACATATTAATAGTCTACAGGGTTTATGACTAATATGATTCTGCTGAGACACCACTGGACACACAACTTAAGATAGTGACAGCCCCTCCATCAACAGTCAATAGTTCTTGATAGAGAGTTAGGGGCCACATTCATACCCGGTGCCAGAGGAAATCAGAAGAGGTAGTTGGATTCCCTGAAACTAGAGCTACTGATGGTTGTGACCCAAGATGTGGGTACTGGGAACTGAACCCAGGTCTTCTGGAAGAGTAGACAGCACTCCTAACTGTGGAGCTGTTACTCCAGCACCACAACTTTCTTCTCTATCAAAATCAATTTGTTAATGCAGTATCTAGAAATGCTAGTAAATTCCTCAAATGTTTGGACAAGAATTTTTGAGAAGGGGTTCTGGGAAGATAGCTCAATCAGTAAAGTACTTACAAAGGAAGTATGATAATCTCAGAATCCCAACACATGTAAAAAGCTAGGTACAGCAAAGCTCATGTCTATACCTGGGAGGTGAAGAACACTGGAGGCTCCCTGGGCCTCGTTAGCCAATAAACTTTCTAGCCAATCATTGGGCACCAGTTTCAATGAAAAAAGGTAAGATAGAAAAACAATGAAGACACCGCTGTCAACCTCAAGCCTCAATGTGCATAGCACATAGAATAAAGAACTTTGAAAAGACTAAACAGAAAACCCATCTTTCTAAAGAATGCTTTTGTGCTTTGTTAAAACAATGCCCTTAGGAGCTAATGAGCAGCTATTTAGCTCATTTTCATCTATACAATAATTTTACACAATTTAGTTTTTAAAGAAAGTAGGGAGGTAGAACCCTGGAGGATCAAGACAGCCTAGTCTACAGAGTTCCAGGTTAGCAGGGATACACAGAAATTTAAAAAATTAAAAAAGGTATACAGGGTCAAGCTAAACCAGCTATCAAATATCTGTAATCTTCATGGAGATAACCTAGAACCCCTGCACACATGTAACCCATGGCAGCTCAGGGTCCAAGTGGGTTCCCTAGTAATGGGAATAGGGACTGTCTCTGACATAAACTGACAGGCCTGCTCTTTAATCACCTCCCCCTTAGGGGGGGAGCAGCCTTACCACGCCACAGAGGAAGACAATGCAGCCAGTCCTGATGAGACCTGATCGACTAGGATCTGATGAAAGGGGAGGGGGACCTCCCCTATCAGTGGACTGGGCATGGGTGGAGAAGAGGGAGGGAGCTACAGGTGGGATACAAAGGGAATAAATTGTAATTAATAAAAATTATAATAAAAATTTTAAAAACAAAACTATCAGTAATCTCAGAGACCAAAGCAGAAGTCTGAATTTAAGGCCATTGTAGCTATCACACTGAGGCCCCATCAAAAACAAAATAAAACAGAGTCCTCCATGTAAAATGTGTCTAAGAAAAAAACCATAAGCTCTAAGTGAAATAAACAAAAGATGTTCCATACATATTAATGTCTCCTTTCATTTATTCCTTTGTTTTGTACTCCAGAAACCTAAGAGTGCCAACATCTGATATGCTTCCACAGATCCTCTCAGAAGGCACTAATCATTGT
This sequence comes from Pachyuromys duprasi, assembly GCA_028658305.1. Lineage (NCBI taxonomy): Eukaryota > Metazoa > Chordata > Mammalia > Rodentia > Muridae > Pachyuromys > Pachyuromys duprasi. The sequence goes on along the minus strand of CM053746.1, from coordinate 16,530,554 downwards.
TAATTATTGTTAACTGTGAACAGCACTAGGATAAATGCATCATTAACCACAGCATTCTGTGACTTCCTCCATAGCACATTTGAATAAGCTTTTAGTGTTAAAAATCATATGATCCTCTTTAAACACCACAGGAAAGAACTGTGCTGTCAAACCACATAGCATGTCTATTTCACATAAAAAAGATTTTCAATTAAGGTGTGGCACTGGTGGGAGCAGTGCTCTAATCTCAGCACTTGGGAGGCAGAGGCAAGTGGATCTCTGTCAAGTTTGAGGCCATCCTTCAATACTGAGTTCTAGGACAGCCAGGGCTATGTGGAAAGATCCTGCCTATAGAGATAAATTAGACAGATAAAAGATGGAGATAAATAGACAGATACATACACACATATATATTAAAGTGTGGTGTAGTTCAATCTAGGTCATAAAATGACTAACTGTCCAAGTATTACCCAAGGTTTTTTTTTCTCTCCATTGATCAAGGAAAAGTAGAATCTCTTCCACAATTTTTTTACACAATATTTTGCTTTTTATTTTATTAAAAAATTCAATGAGCTAAGAAATGTGTAACATCATTCTGCACACCCCACCAACTATCTCAAAATAAAAGCCACACACAAAATCTAAAAAGCACTTGAGGGAAGGGCATAAATCAACATCCTTTAAAATTTTTTTGTTTAGATTTATTTTATGTGCATGGGTGCTTTGAATGTGTGCCTGCCTGGTGCCTAAGGAGATCTTAAGAAGGCAACCAATCCCCTGAAACTAGTTACAGATGGTGTCAGTCACCCAGATGGTGGGTGCTGAGAATTTAACCCAGATCCTTTGCAAGAACAACAAATGGCTCTTAACCACTGAGTCATCACTCTAGCCTCAATTAACGTTCTTTTCAATTTCACCAGAAGGACAAAGGATTTTTGTCACATTTCAAGGACTAGAATGAAAAAAATATTATATCCTCATAAACTACAACCACCACCTAATTTAACAGTGTTGTCAACTTGACAGGATATGGAAATCACCTAGGAGGCAAGCCTCCAGACACATCTAGGACAAATTATCTTGATTAGGTTAACTGACCTAGTTAACCTAATTAGGAAGAACCACCTCACTGTGGTGGTCCCACATGCACTAAGGCCCCAGACTGAACCAAAGGAAAGCAGTTAAGTAGAAATATCCATTGCTCCTCTGCTTCCTGATGGTAGATAAAAATGTGACTATCTCAATCCCCTGTTGCCAGGACTTCCTATCCGTTACATACTATTCCTTCAAACTGGAGACTGAAATAAACTCTTCTTCCTTTAAATTACCTGTCAGGATTTTTTTCTTTAAAAAAAAAAAAAAAAAAACAGAATGATCAAAGTAACTAATAAATACACATAATCATCTAACACATCCCCAACAATAAATAAATGGAAGCAATATTACATGACTGTGTTCCAATAAAGCTCCATTTACCAAAACTAGCCTTGGTTGGCTGCATTTGCACTAATTTTGTTACCTCAAACCACTAATAACAACTTTCTAAATTCTGTGACAAACCATGATCTTTACATTTTTTAATTACATTATTTATTCATTCACTTATTTATTTCATGTTGGGACCATATACCATAATGTGTATGTGGAAGTCAGAGGACAACTTAACTTTATCTCCAGCACCATGTGGGTCTCAAGGATCATCTCAGTACCAAAACCAATGATTTCTGATCAAAAGTCCCTTTCCTCACAAGAAAGGGGAAATACTCCCCTTTCCATTTATTCAAGGGCTTCATTCATGTAGGTTTTAATCTGTTATGGTTATCTCTTTTCTTCTACTCTACTACACTGGCTTAACTGTAAGCCCCCCCCCCACCTTGTGTGTGTGTGTGCACAATTTTGTGAATAGTCTGTTTCTTCTTTCCTTCTATAGTCATTTCTTGTGCTGAGCTCTCAATCTAGAACTAAGTATTAGTTATGCACCAGCTTCTGCTTTTCCAAGAAACTCACTGCATATTCTCTTTTGTAACAGCATCTGCTTTTAGTTACTTCAGTGACCTATGTACATGTCTTAGTTTTCTTTAGGCTATGGAAAGAATCTGAATTTTAACACTTTATACTCAACACCAAAAATTTTTTGAAAGAAAATGTTTCTAAATTTAAAACACTTTAATGGCATTTAAGTGAGTTTGTGTTTTCTTATTTTGTATTATATTATCTTTAAAAACTAATGACACTGCTTTAACAAACCTGGCTTAAAAAATTAGTCTCACCTGTGAAACAGTGTTGGTACCTTTAATCCCAGCACTCAGGAGGCAATGGCAGGCTCTTGAGTTTGAGCCCAGCCTTTTCTGGTGAGTTCCAGGACTTCCACCCAAAGAAATCCTGGGGGATGGGAGGCTGAGGGTGGAGAGATGGCTCAGTTGTTAAGAGCACTGGCTACTCTTAAAGAGGTCTAGGTTCAACCACTAGCATCCACAGGGTGCCTACAAACATCTACAACTAGTTCCCGTAGACTTGATGCTCTCTTCTGGCCTCTTTGGGCACTGCACTTGTTCAATATCCACATGTTCAAGCAGGCAAAACACCACGCACATAAAAACAACAACAACAAAAGAACACTTGGGGGTGGGGGGTAGGAGATTTAAAGAGATGGTAAGAACACTCATTCTTCCAGATGTTCCAGGTTCAAAACCCAGCACCCAAATGGCAGTTCATATCTATCTATAACTGCAGTTCCAGGAGATTTGACAACCTCACACGTATATACATGCAGGCAAAACACCAATGCACACAAATCATTTAAAAAAATGTCTAAGGGGGTTAAATATTAATCTCAATCACCAACATGACGGCAAAAACCAGCTGGCCTCACAAGACTAAAAGAGGACCATAATAAGATTAAGAGCTAGTCTGGGCTATCGTAAAACATTATCTCAAAAAAATACAAAATGAAGAGCAATGAGATGGCTCGGTGGGTAAACACGCTTGCCACCTGGCCTAATGAACTGAATCTGATCCCTAGAACCCATGAAGTGGAAGAAGGAAAAACTCCTTTCAACTGTCCTCTACCGACACACATACATCAAGGTATTCAAACACCCACACAAAATAAATGCAAAGAAAAATTTAAATTAATATCAATCCCTAACTCAAGGAGAGCAAGTTTTAATTTTAAAAGTCAAGATTTAAATCCGACTCTTCCTCTATTATTGTTTCCTTCTCCTCCTCATGTAAAACTGACTAGCTAAGAAGACTATGAATTACCCCCAAAGACAGGGTGGTACCTTTGGCTGGCCTGGAACTTACTGTGTAGACCAGACTGAGGTGTACCTGCCTCTGCCTCCCCAGTGCTGGGATTTAAGTCTTGCCACCATCACCTGGCAAGACTGCGAATGCTTACGAGCGTGTAACAAGTACCATTAGATTACTTAGCATATAACTTTCATAACTATAAACTTGACAATGGAGACTGGCCTCTATTTTGTCAACAAAAATGACTGTGTTCAGCATTATGAATGCAAAGGGAGGGGGTCCCCCTCACCACAGAAACACAGTGCATTTTAGGTTAAGGTACTAGAACGTAATGAGTACTAACTTGCCAGATGTATCTGAAAAGAATACTAAATATTATCCCTAAATTACTTCAAACATAAAGGTAAAATTTAATTCTAATCAAAGACAGTCTATCAAATTAAAATGCGAAGGTTATTAGAACCACAAAGGGCTCTCTATCCACAGTTTTCCAAGGAATGGTTTTGTTTGTCTGGCTTTGGAGGAGGTTTTTGGGTTTTCTGTTTGTGTGTTTTGAGGGGTGTCGGATGTTGAGACAGGGTTTGTCTTTGTGTTACAGCCCTGGCTGTCATGAAACTCAGTAGAACAGACTGACCCCAAACTCAAAACAGACCTGCCTGCCTCTGCCTTCTGAGAGCTCGATCAAAGGCACATGTCAGCACTGACCAGCTGAAAGTGAAATTTCTAACGGGCGTGTAACCTACTCAATACATTCTTTATGGCTAACTGGTTATTCATGGAGTACGGGGAAATTTAAGTTCAAATCTTGCTTAAAGTCATAGACAAAAACCTGAAGATCTAAAGATCACCATTTTCCAGCCCTTTATTCTGGATGTCATCCTTTAGTTTTTCTTCTCAAACACCAACAATGGTTTTTGCCACCTTTCCTATTTCCTTCAGTTTTCTAGAATCAAAATCCAGTCTTGGCCCCAGGTTTCCAGTGTGTTTAATCAAGGAAAGATATTAATATTGGGAGTGAATACCTTTATTACAACCTTGACTCTTAATGTAAGTAATCTGTAGCATGGAAGTTTGCTGATGTGTCTCTAAGTTTCTTTTCTTTTTTAAGATTTATTTATTATGTATAGTGTTCTACCTGCATGTACACTTGCAATCCAGAAGAGGGCACCAGATCTCATGGATGGTTGTGAGCCACCATGTGGTTGCTGGGAATGGAACTCAGGACCCTTGGAAGAGCAAATGGTGCTCTTAACCTCTGAGCCATCTCTCCAGCCCATCACTAGGTTTCGTATCTGTAAATGACAATCTTGTCCCCAATCTCATCTCTAAAATTCAAGGACATCAGTCTTACACCTGGATCATTATTTCTTACATTCCACCTCCACCATTTTCATTCAAAACCTTTTGTGATAGCAAGGCTATCACAATAGTCTCTCTGCCTTATACTACTTTTAGTTCCACACTCCCAGAGAGCCACCCATTTATACAACTCACAATTGCATTGAATGACTTCTTAGATCATTTTCACATTTATCTGGTTCTTTACCATCTGCTTCTAGGGATAAAATTCAAATGTGCTAGCCCAGTAATCAAAACTAACATCACTCCAGCTTACTTTTCCAAGCTCATTTTCTTCTTTCTTGAACTTTTTAATCTTTGGCAGACAGAACTTTTCTGTTTTCTATTTTAATTTAGAGACTACTTTATTAGTTTCTATAATAAAATCTACATAGGTAAAACCTTACATATTTAATACCACCTGTTACCCATGTACAAATGGGGAAAAAATTAAGTTTGACATTTCCAGACAAATACGACTCCTGACTTCTATACAATGCCAACACCAGTTTTTTTTACTCATAACCAACACAACATCCTCACTCTGAGCTCTCTCATCCTTAGAACTGACCCATTCTATCTCTTCTTGGAATTATGTGTCATCATTGACCCAAATTTCATTTTAGACCAAAGTAACAACTTCTGTCCCTGCAAGTTCCCAATATTTATTGCCCATACTATACAATTCCTACAGGACACCTTTAATCCTAGCATTCAGGAGGCAGAGGCAGATGTGTATATCACTGTGAATTTTAGGCTAGCCTGATCTACATATAGTTTCAAGAGCGCAAGGGCTACATTGAGACCATCTCAAAAAAACAACAAAACCACTATATGAAATGCCCATAACATGTACCTAGTCCTCAGCACAATATTTTTCCAATGCTTCCTTTCCTACTACTATGCTGAAGATAAAAATTAAAACCAAAAGACACTTTGAAGGCAAGAACCAAATTTTCCATTCTTGCATGTTTTCATCATTCTTTAGTTCCCAAAGTGTTTCCTTGTCCTTTTGAGGCAAAGTTAACTGATCCTGAAAAGCTAGTAAGTAATTAGAGTCCACTAAAAGGTATTTATTAGTCTTTGGTTAGGTAATTCTGAACTTCTCTTCTGGAATGGCCTCAGGGACACTGTGACTAACCTCAGGATGATATACATTCAGGTTAACTACTAAACTAACTCCTCTGATCCATGCTGAAGGGTTTATCTATCAAAGGGACTGGACACAAGCTTATTATATAATGCCTTGAAACTTGTCCAACCCTTACCCTTCCATAAGTTCATCAGCCAATCTTTTTCAGGGATGAAGTTAGAGATATTTGCAAATATGGTGGTGTAATCATAGGACTTGCAAAGTGAGGCAGGATCAGCAGTTCAAAATCCTCCTTAGCTACGCAATGACTTAAAGGCTAGCCTGGGATACATTTAAGACACTCCCTCAAAAAGATTTATTAAACAGGAAAATAGAGCTATATGTGATGGCACACAAATTTATTGCAAAGCACTTGAAGGCAGAGGTAGAAGATTTCTGGGAGTTTAAGGCAGCCTGATGTACATAGCTAGTTTCAGACCAGAGCTATATGATGGCATCTCAATATATAAGGTAAGAGACATTTAACCAATAAATACTCTAGCATTACGTATTTAGAGAAAACCATAGAAAAAATAATCTAACGCTGCTTTAGCCATTTATGGAAATAACCCTCATATTTGGTATATACTACAGAAGGACTAGAGAGAAAGCTCAGTGTTTAGGAGTATGTGCAGCTCTTCCAGAGGATCCAGGTTTAATTCCCAGAACCTACATGGCAAGTCACAACTAACTGTGACACCAGACGTGTTCTTCTGACCTCCACAGGAACATGCATGGTACACACATATGTTCAAGGGAAACACTCATTCACATAAATAATCTTTAATATATATATATAGACATATAAACTATAGGGCCAGGTGTAGCAGTATACACCTTTAATTCCCCATTCCAAGACAGACAGCTACAAAGACACTGTCTCATAATTAAAACAAAAACCATACACATACACACACTTCATCGTTGGGACTGCACACTTAGCTTAAAATTTTCTAAGAGACATTGTGTCTCAACTCTGGAATACAGAACCTACTTCCTAACAGGTTATCATTTACAACAAAGTCTTAAGTATTCTTTAATATGGAGAACAACTATGCATTACACTAAGCAAACTTTACAAAACTGGTCTTTCTGGGGCTGGAGAGATGACTCAGAGGTTACGAGCACTGGCTGTTCTTCCAAAGGTCCTGAGTTCAATTCCCAGCAATCACATGGTGGCTCACAACCATCTATACTGTGATCTGGTGCCCTCTTTCTGGCCTACAGGCACAAACAGAATACTGAATAAATAAATCTTTAAAAAAATTAGCCTTTTTACTTACCCTTCCAAGCCAAATTACTTCTTTGAATGCCTGAATTTATTTGCATATGAATTTCATATACACACAGGCAGAAACAAATGAATCTTAAGCAAGCTTCTCTCTGTTCTCTTACATAGGCCTGTCCTCGCAGCTTTCGGGAAAAAGGATCTTACAAAATCCACTATGTACAGAATATGCTAAAAGAACACTTTTTGGGAAAGAAAAATCTCTGATAAGAGTGCCAGTTTAAAAAGAAAAAGAAAATTACAACCAGCTGGACAGCTATATAAACCCTGGACTGGGGGAAAGACAACAAGCTTGTCAACCCTACTCTAAAAATTTGTAAAAGGCAAATGAGTCGATGAAGTAGTCAACTATGCTAACTTCATAATCTAAAAAGCAATACATGAAGTTGTGTTGGTATATAGATGAATCATAAGGCTTTATATACCTTACTTATTCTACATAGATCAATTTTATGATGTCATGTTTTACTTTTGTTTGGCCTTGGGTATCTATCAGACTTGTTAAAAATAACCATTTCTGGGAGGGGAAAAAAAAAACCCTTATTACTTAAAATTAGAGTAAATCTGGAGTTGGTAACCCACACCTCTGACACTAGCAAAAACAGAAAACAAGTTTTGAGGCCAGCCTCGCCTACAAACAAGAGTTCCAGAACAGTCAGAGCAACATGCAGAACCCCTTTGTAAAAATAAAAACAACAAAAGGTGGAGGGAACTGTTCTCTGCCAGTAAGGTACTCATGCTCACAAACCCATACTCACAGTTTTAAAATATTATACTATGTACTTATCAATAAATAGATAAATACAAAAGACAACGATTTTATTATTTTCTTTTTTGAGAAAGAGATAAATAATAGCATTCATTAAGAAGATACTTTTTTCCCAAATCTTATCACTCCAACAAGCAGCTTCACTAAAGTGTAGAGAACGTTCATCTGGTGAAGATCTTTGTCTTCATCCACTCAAAATAGCATCATCTTACACTTAGATATTTTATTTCTGCAGGTGAACACATACCCACACACAAAATAGTGAGCACCATGCTCACTGTCTCATGAGAGAAACAAGAGGCCTGCTCAGCTCTGTCACTGACTCCCTGAGGCGCAGGCCGACTCCCTATGGAGATTAAGTGCTTCAAGTTAAGTATCCTGGCCCCTCAGCATACACAACAAAATACAAGGCATATTTCTGCCTAACAATGAAGACAGCCTTTCCCAGACAGGAAGGCCTGGTCCAATAATTACAGAACAAGTTAGTAATAAGGAAAAAGGTGCAATCTGTAAGTGTTAAGTTAGGATATTCAAGCCTAGTAAAGTAAAATTCTCAACAGTTTGTTCAGAGTTCCTTCCACTATGTTCTTCCACTCTTCAGAACAACTTCACAAATGCTAAAAAATTAAACTCTACTTCATCTATCAGGTTTTCTGATGCTTGCAGACAGACAGAGAGACCGAGACCAACAACAACTATCATGTTAATCATAAACCTAATTCTGGCACTGAAAACTAAGTAGATAAAATCTCATCAGGATACTCTTCACTGTTCCTAAGTATCTTTCAAGCTCTTTTAACTAGATATCCAAGAAAAAAAAAATTTCTTTGAGACAATGTCCTCTTATGTCAGCGGTTCTAAACCAGTGGATTACAACTTTTTTTTTTTGGTTGAATGGCCCTTTCACAGGAGATGCCTAAAGACATAGGAGAATGCAGACATAGACATTCATTAACAGTAGCAACATTTACAGTTAAAAAGCAGCAACAATGATAATTTTATTGTTGGGGGTCATCACAAGAGAAACTATTGGAAAACACTGTTCTACATAGTCCAGGCTGTCCTAGAACTATGTAGATTAGGCTGGCCTTGAACTCAGGGATCCACCTGCCTCTGATTCCCAAGTGTTGGGATTAAAGGCGTATGCCACCATACACAGCTGGAAAAGTTCAAGGCTCCCAAAAGCTAGAACTTCAGGCCTGTGTACCCCATGCCCATCTTAGAAACATTTTTGTAAGCAGCAAGCACATACTTATAAAACATGTACCAGCTCTAAGGACAAAGAGGACAGAAAGAAAACATAAAATACTATCTTAAAAGATCTACTTGGAGGTTAGGAGTTTGGCTTAGTGACAGAACACTTACTAGAATTAATTTCCTTTCCTCTTAACAGTGTATCACTTCTGCCTATTCTGACTGGTCTCCAAAATGTCCTCTAGCCATCAAAGTCCTGTAACTTTTAAACTGTCTTCCCAGTGTACATCATGCCCACATTTGCCTGTACTGACTGATCTTAATAGACCACAACTCCAACTCCCCCCAAATATCTGCCTATCAAAATCTGGATCGGCAATCAAGGTTTGTTTCTAATATCCATTATTTTCCTTTTCCATCTTTCTGTTGCCATCTCTTCCTATTTCATTTCTATTGTCCAGTGTTTACCTTATGCTGTTATGTGCTGAACACTAAATTTTACTTTGTCTCATGATATTTCATTCTCTATTCATAATAATTACTTCAAGTAAGGCTTAATTTATTCACCTGTATAGTTCCACACATTTGTATTTAGAAAAACTGTATAAACAGCCCTAACACAATAAAGGAACCTTCTTCTTTTAGAGAATGAAAACCAGTCAGGAGTGGCAGAAATGTGTAGCAGCTACATCTGCAGCAGTTAACCCCTTTACTTAACTGCCTTCAGAATCCCACAAGCACCAAGAAATTTCAGTACCTATTACCTATTCAGAAATAAAAAGAGAAGAGAACTGGGAGGGGATGTCTTTGCTCACACAGATCACAGAAAAGAGGTATTAAACTTAAGATGCTGAGCAAACCAAACATCAAGAAACACTGTAACATCAATGGACTATTTTTAAAGTAGTCATACTTAATATACATATGCACATACATTCTTTTTTTCTTTTTCCGGTTTTCTGAGACAGGGTTTCTCTGTGTAGCTTTGGCTATCTTGGACTCACTGTGCAGACCAGGATGGCCTGGAACTCTGGATTACAGGCATGTGCCACCGCACCCAGCTTATACTTAGTATTCTAAAGTTGTCATACTTTGTACTATAGTTAGCACATTTGTGTTGTTCAGTTTTTTTGAGAATTTGTACAATGTCATTTGCTCATTTTCACCATCACCACCTTCATCCAACAAAGGATGATGATCAGAGATTACAACTTATTCTCCCTAGCTGATTTTTTTTTTTAAACCCTATCACTGTGGAAATGAAAGAACAGGTAAATAACAAAACAATCTGACTGCCACTTTTGGCAGCATCTCTTTTTTAATTTCAAGGAGGAACTATAATAACCCAACATTTCAGAGTATGTTAAAAACAAAAAAAAGAAAGCAAAACTTACAAAAATCTTAGAAATCCACTCTATTATAGAGTAAGTTCCCTTGCAATCAAGCAATTCAAAAAGTGGTTTTACTGTCACAAGTTTATTTGAGGGTAACTAGTTAGACAGGCTCCAGGAGGCTACTATAGAAATAAAATACAGGTTAGCATAAATTAAGCCCAAAACTAAAGCATGAAACAAAACAGAGAAACAGCATGAATCCATGAATAAAGCTTTGAAAAAGGACACTCACTCCTTTGGGCTAGAGATGTAGCTTAACTGGCAGTGTGTACTTGTTTCTCATGCAGGGCACTCTACGTGTGCTCCCAGAACCTCGTAAGGCATGGTCAGCAATCACCTGTTATCTCAGTATGCAGGGTAGAATGCTAAAGAACACCATCAACCCTGCTTCCTAAAAAAAAAAAAAAAAAAGCATACTCCTCCAAAACTCCAAACCAACAGAAGCTTGTAAATGTGTAGCCTTGGCTGTCTGGGAACTCACTCTGTAGACCAGACTGGCCTTGTCCACCTGCCTCTACCTCCCAAGTGCTGGGATTAAAGGTGTGCAGCACCCAGCTCAGATGCTTGGTTGTGTGGTTTTTTTATTTTGTTTTGTTTTTTTAAGTTTTTGGAAACAGGGTCTATGTAGCCCTGGCTCGCTGGCCTGGAACTTACTTTGTAAACAAAGCTGGCCTTGAACTCATAGAAAACCATCTGCCTCTGCCTCCTGAGTGCTGAACTCAGTGTATACCATGATATCTGGCAGAATGTCTTTTTCTTGAATAAACATGTTCATACAATTTACCATATTTCAAATGCAATTGTCTGTTGTATCTTTTAAAAAGTGTTGGAAGCCAGGCATGGAGGCAAAAATTACTTGGTCTTCCCTAAAAGTTTCCTGTCAGACAAAGTACTATCCATGTGGATAATACAAACAAACTTAATAAAACAGGTATTTCACCAACTAAAAGCATAGCTGTCTCAACAATCAAATCCTCCAATGAAACTAAATCACCTTTTTATTAGCATCAAGGAAAAACTATTTCTAAGCATATCTATATACTAAACCTTGTCTAGTAAAACAGACTGCACATCTCTAGCAGAAGAGGCAGACCTACTTTCAAATAGCCAGCTTGTTTTTCTCCAAGTGTCTGTCCTGTTCTCAAAGACTCAATATATAGACAGTAAAGGCAGATTATTGTCTTCAAGTGCACTTTCTTAAGTACATGAACATAGAACAAAGGAAAAGAAACTCAGCTGGGTGGAGCACACCTTTAATGTCAGCACCTGAGAGGTAGAGGCAGGAGGATCTAAGTTTGAGGTCAGCCTGACCTATAGGGTTCCAGTACTGCTAGGGTTACATAAAGAAACCCTGTCTCAAACAAACAAAACAAAAAGAGTAAGAGCAGTATGTCACCCTGAGATTATGCATTATTTTACAAAACAGATTTAGAAAACAGTAAAACTATTGAAATACATGTTAACTTTGCTGAATTTAAAAAGAAAAAAAAAAAAAGACCTCATTGAGCTAGGCATGGTGGCACACACTTATAATCCTAAGAAGACTGAGGCAGGATAATTCTGAGGTAAAGGTAGGTCTAAGCTCCATATTAAGACTGGTTTACTGAAACAAGAACAAGAGCCAAGAGTTGTCTCAGTGGTTAAGAGTACTTCCTGCTCTTGCAAAGGACGAAGGTCTTTTTCCCAGGACACAAACACAACAGCTCTTACTGTCTGTAACTCCAATTCCAGGAGATCCCATACCCTTTTCTGACCTCTCCAGGTACCAGGCACATACATGTTTCACAATACACTTTTATAATAAAATATAAATAATAATAAAATATGAAAATAGTTAAACAATAAAAATTAAGACAAAACAAAAAATGATTGATTTTTAAAAAATATATACTTGTGGATTATATAAAAGGGCAATGTTTAAAACATTCTGAAGCATTTTGTAATAGTCCTTAGAATATGATACTATGAAATACATACTGGTCTTTGCCTGTCTCCTGGCACCAAACTACTAGAATCCCTGGGCTCTCAAAGTGTTAAGTCTTTTTCAGTGGTAGGTAGTTAGTTGAACTTATGGCTGGCACCCAGAGGTAACCTCAAGATGAGAGTTAGTCACCAGAAAGACCAAGGTGGGATTAGACCATTAGAATTTTCTCTCACGCCCCGTCCCCCAAAGAGAGATGAAAGGGAATAGATTACCATTAATGACAACTGAGTTATGATTTTATACCTATATAACCAATGTTCCCCATAACAAATAAAAAAGGACAGAGTTTAGAAGACTTCTGGATGGCTGGACACATTAAAGTTCCAAAGTAGAATGTCCCTTCCTCACATCTCATTTATGTATTCATCTGTTTTTGTTTTAGTAATATAATTTACAACAAAAGCTGGTAAACATTAAGGCAATGTTTCTGAGTATTGACTTGCTCAAGCAAACTAATCAAATATGAAGCTCAAGTTATGAGAATATGACTTATAGCCAAGTAATGAAAAGCACAGATAAAACAATCCCGGGTTAGTAATTGGTATGTGAAGTATACTGAGGGGCAATCTTGAAGACCGTGCCCTCCTACCGTGGGACCTGGCACTATTACCAAAGAATGCCAGCACTATTGTCAGAATTAAATTAAATTACAAAACAATCAGGTGCTATCCACTACAAGTGACTGCCTGCTTGTTGAAAAGGAGGAATCATCAAACTCTTCATGGTCATGAATGTCTTCTTTATGCTGACTGTTATAGCTGAAAGCAGAGGGGAAAAGAGCCTTTTTTTTTTCCAACAGAAAGAAAAATCTCATATTAAAATAACAGGTATGCTGAAAGTTCAACAGGAAGCACTACAAATTTCAACCAATTTTACTTAATCAACACTTGTCCCTACTTCCTAGAAACAACAAAATGTCAAGTTACACATTAGCTTTTAAAATGTCCTATAGTTTAAAACCTATGTTTTCTGGTTTCATTGCAGTAAGACTTAAAAAAAGGAAAACTTCAGCACACAGCAACACAATGCTATATAGCAGAAATGCCTTCTATTTTTCTACTCGAGGGTACATGCTTTTACTTACCTCAAACTAGAAAAAGATCAGTGCAACCTAGTTGTTAATATACAAGAATCACATTCTTTAGAAAATAGGAATTTACTAAAATCTTATCCCAACATTTTTCAAGAAGACTACAACCTCATGCGTTCTACTCACAGGGGTACATGGCATTGCTCAGGATCAGCTCGAGTCAGTTCTTCCTCTTCAACATCAGACTCCCCTCCTGAACTACTGTCCGTGACATCTGAATCAAATGCTTGCTCACTGCACCTCAGGTTGGCTATGCCACTAGCTGTAAATCTCTCCAATTCTTCTGAAATGGAATCACTTTTCAAAAAGTTGCTAAGTCCCTCAGAAGTGGCAGTCTCACTGGCAGCTTTTCTCAAGGCAGCCTCAGCCTTTCGGGTCAACATCAACTGGCTCCGGGACCTCAAGGATTCCAAGTTTGGCAGTTTATTCAATGTCTTCTCCAAAAATCCACCCAGTTGGTGCTGTAAATGTCTCTCTACTTGCTTGGCTTGCACAACCTGTAACCGCTTCTGTAACCTGCGGGCACGGATCTCAATATCAGCCTGCCGCCTCAGTAAAGCTGTTATTCTTGTGTCAGAGTCTAAAGCACTGAAAAGAATGGAAGACAGAGGAGATTTTTTGACCTCTAACTTCACATTTGTCAAGTTAGAGCTGGAGTCTGTACTAGGTGATAACCTACTGCTTCCTTGAAGTGCCAGCTGTTCCATGGAATTAACAGAAGATTTGTTTGCAGTGCTATTATTGCTATATGGAGTTGTGTGTTCTATATCAAGGCTTCTATGTGGAAGAGTGCAATTGGTCATACCCCCCTTCAAGTTCCCAGAGTCAGATCCCCCCACTTCACCTCCTTGCAGAGACGATGAAGTGAGAGACCGTTTTCCCCCATTGAGGGAACTGGAATTGTCATGATCCGAATGTGTTGAACTTTTAGTCAATTTCTTAGCCAACCCATTTACAGGCGCTTGTGGCAGAGCTGTCTGACCACTTGTATTCATGGTTCTAAGATTTTCTAAGGAAAACTCCAAAACTGGCTGTCTCCCCAACAGCTCAGCTCGGAGTTCATAGGATTGAGATAAAAGAGGATGAGACTTAAGGACTGTCTGCTTGCTGAAAACCCCTTGTAACTTCAAAGACTCCTTTGAGGGAACAGATGTTACATCAGAGCAGAGATAAGATGCCACCAATGGTTGCAGCTTTCCCAAGTCTTCCTTGGTAGGAGTATTGCGGAAGTCTAGACTGGGATCCTCCGCAGCAATGGCTTTTCTTTTAGTTCCGTTGGCAGAAATAAGAATATTGGCGTTGCCGTTATTTTCGGCACTGCCTGGGGACAAGGTGGAAGATGGGGGAGCCAGTTTGAACCGGATGTGGTGTGCTTCAGCTGCTGCGTCAGTGAGAGCGGGCGCCATCGCAGCCATTCAGCACAGAGAGACAGGAAGTCCAGCCTCTCCCAGTGCTGAGGCCAGCTCCTCGGCCCCTTACTGCCTCTCCTGAGAACACACTGAAAGAGAAAGAGAGAAAGGATGTCAGAAATACAAGCACATTCAAGGAACAACACACATGTTCAACAGAAGCACCACGTGAGGCTATTGTTCAAACTCTGCCCCCCAAAAGAGAGTAACTGTGAACCCACTGGAGTCTGGAGGTATCTTTCACTTAGGGGAAGGAGAGGAACACAATCCTTTCACAACAAAGTAATTTCACCCTTTATGTCATGTGTTAACTACAAACTGCATATTGTCAAAACAAAAGTCTCATTCAAAATTACCTGCATTTAAAAGAAAACCTCTTTGCCTATCGGTGGTGGTGTAAGCCTTTAATCTCAACATTTGAGAGGCAGAGAGAGACTAATCTCCAAGTTCAAGGCCAGCCTGGTCTACAGAGAGAATTCCAGGAAAGCCAGGGCTACACAGAGAAACCCTCTCTGGGGTGGGCAGAGAGGGAAGATGGGGGGAAGGGGATGGGACAGACAACTCTTTAAATTTAAAAATTCAATTATTAGAGTGAATATGACCTTATAAGATGAATACCTAGTAACAGAAAAAAATGTCTTATTCTCATAAAAAAATTTATGCCGAATATGGTTTTGTGTTTCTTCCTTACAAATTTATACTGTATTATCAGTCTAACTACATTACAGTATAACATCAATATTTCAAAATATCAAAATATCATTAATTATGTCTTCTTTCATTCAGCACATAACTTTTCTACTGGGCTCTTTATTTGCAGAGTAAATCTGTGTTTTTAAGTTATTAGCCCAACATAACTCTCTCCCTTTCCCAAAACACTCTAAAAGAATATAAATAGTTGTCTTTACATTCTTCACGCTTCTAGAATTTAGATTCCACCTCCATCACTCCGGAGTAAGTTAAGCAGTACTTTCATTATCAAATTATTATTCAATCAAGTATCCCATCTGGCTTCTTCCTAAGCATTATGTAGAGTGGACTTTCTTGAAATTTTCTTTCCTTGTATCTTTGGCACTATATTAGTATATTCTCTTCTTCCTTGTGAACCTCCTAAACTTCTGGTACTGACCAAGATCCCTTCCTTTTGCCTTCTCCTTCAACTCAGTTTCTTAGCAACAACTACTAGCACATAAGGACCACTAAACTCTGAGGAAAATAATTCTGAGCTGTAACTAATCAACCCTCCCTCTAGGCCTTTGAAAACTCAGAATTCACTTTCTTCTTTCAATATACTTTTTACTTTCTCATCCTGCCTCATTTTTTAAATTAATGACATACCTCAATTAACTGCTTCTTCTTCATTCCTGATTCATCTATCTGGGTCTGGAAGCAAAGGGAAACCTATATAAAGCACTACACCAACTATCCCTAAAACCACAATATCAACCGCCTCCCCCCAATTATTTGGTTGCTGGGGGGGGGGGGTACACTTGTGCTTTCAGGCACACATATCCCTACAGTGAATGTGGCCATCAGAGAACAACTTTTAGAAACTGGTTTGCTCCTTCCACAGGATTCTGGACATGGAATTCATGTCTTCAGGCTTGCAAGTGCTTTTGCCTACTAAGCCATCTCAGCAGTCTGTAAAGACCATTTTGAAGGTCACAGTAAAACTAAAAACATCATTTACCTTTAAAAAAATATTTATTTTCATATTATTTACTTTTAAATGGGGCTGTGTGTACATGCCATAGCACACATATGGAAGGCCATGTGCAGAATTTGATTCTCTTAGACCATGTGGGACCCAGCAATAGAACTCAGTCCAATAAGTCCTTCAAGCCCACTGGCCTACCTGTGTTAATATTTGCAATGAGGGTCCAAAAAGAAAGATAAAAAAAAAAAAAAACCTGCTGGTATCTTAGAACCCAGACAATAGCACCGAACAATGTGAGTAGTCACATTAATCCTCACTTGCAGCTTTAAAAAAAAGATGCCAATGACATTTAAGATGTTCTTGGACCTATTATATAACCCAGCAAGTAAAGATGTCTGCCATCAAACCTGACCACCTGGATTTATCCAATTCCTTCACGTTGTTCTGATTTCTACACATACACTATAGCATAAGTCACAAAATTAACTATTAGTTGATTCTTAAGTGATGTTCTTGATGAAACAGTAAAGATTACACTATTTATTCCTTTTAAAACTTTTTAAATTTTCCAAGTAACTGTATCATTTACCTCCTTCCTTTTCCTCTCTCTAAACCCTCCCATATGCCCTTTCTTGCTCTTTTTCAAATCCATGGCCTCTTTTTTTTTTTTAATTAACTGTTGTTACATTCCTAAATATAACATGCTCAAGTCTTTATGTTACTATTTATTCAGGGCTGACCATTTGGCATTGCGTAACAAATTGGTGTGCTCCTCCAGGATTTTATTACCTCTTGACCCCCAGGTACATTTTTAAAAGTCTGTGTTGAAAGGAAAAGTATGTACATAAAAAAAATTCAGCTAAAAAAAAAACTGTCTTGGGGAAAACTCACTTTTTAAATATTGTTTGTAAATATTTTGTCTATGTATATTTATCACAGTGTGTGCCTGGTGTGCCTGAAGCATTCAGAAGAAGAGGGCATTGAGGCCCCTAGAACTGCAGATACAGATGGTAGTGAGCCACTATATGGCACTATGGCTTAGAACCCCAGTCCTCTAGAAGAAGTGGTTTAGAGTTAGCTAAGCCATCTTTCCAGGTCAGACACTCTTACTTTTTAAGTTGCCAAGTCAAAGCAGTCTTCTTCATGGAATACTGTCTTTTTATATAAAGATTTTTGTTATGTATATATATATGTGTTCTTCATATATGTATATGCAATGCTTGCATGTACATCAATTACAATGACTCATGCCAAAGGAGTTTGGAAGGCGCTGATACCTTGGAACTAAACCATATGGATACTGGGAACTGAACCAGGGTCTTCTGCAAAATCAGTAGGAACTCTTATTGCTGAGCCATCCCTCCAGCTCATAAAATACTATCTTTCTGTGGCAAAATAGACAGATGAGCTATGACTATTCAAACTTGAGTACAAGGCACAGGAACATGGCTTGGCTGCCTCAAGATGGAGTGTTTGATGTCAGACTAAGATACTTAGCTAGACTATGTATCTCCAAAAAACAAACTGGTTCATTAGCAAATTTTCTTTACAAAATGAACAAAGTAAAACCTAGTTCAAGGAAAATCACTAATAATATTTGCTGGTAATGATAAAAACCTGGGCTTTTAAGTGAAAATCAGTATTTTGAAAAACTGTACACAATACCATGAGTTTAAACATTTCTCCAATCCAACTTAAAAAAAAAAAACAACATTCAGTGGTGACTTAATAGACACAAAGGTGTGTTAAAAGTTTCAGCATTTGGAAAGAGTTCCTTCTCCCTCCACGTTCCCAGTGCTGAAACTACAGGTGATACCACTATTACATTCTCCATAATTTTTACAAGTGAAAATAGAGTCCTAAGACTATGAGGGTTTTATTCACAAACTAATCTTCCTACCGAAAGAAGAGGGACAACTTCCACTTCTGTATTCAGTCAGGGAGAACACAGGCTCAAGTGAACAGGTCTGGGGTCACATCCTGGCCTGGTGGTAACATCACCACCTGGTATCAATTACGTAAGTATTCTATTCCCTCAGTTTCTTCATCCAGTTATAAACCTATACCGCCTACCTTTTAAGACCACTGTCATGATTACATAAGACATTTTCATTTTCTTATTTGCTTATTATAATCTAGACACAAAAAGTTGGTTATAAGAAATAAATTCACTGGGTATGGTGGTGCACACCATTAATCCCAACACTCAAAGAGGCAGAGGCAGGAAGAGTCCTGCAAGCTTTGAGGTCAATCTCTTCTACATAGTGAGTTCCAGGTCAGCCAGGGCTACAAGAGAGCTCATGTCAAAAAGAAATTTTTACAGAACTTTTTATAAGAAAAAAAAAAATGTATGTGTACAAGCTCATGTGGGAGTGGGGGATGGCCAGAGGTCAGAAGGCATCAGATCCTCTACAGCTGGAGTTTCAGGCAATTGGGTGGTTGCTGGGATACCAACTCTGGTCCTCTGAGAGAGCAGCAAGTGTTCTTACTGGCTAAGCCATCTCTCTAGCTTATGTATGTATACAGCAAAGAATTTGCTAAAATACCATTGAACCAGCCTAGCATGGTGGTGGACACCTTTAATCCCAGCACCTGGAAGGCAGAGACAGGCCGATCTCTGTGGGATCCAGGGCAGCCTGGTCTACAAAGTGAATTCCAGGGCAGCCAGGGCTATTACACCAAGAAACCTGTCTCAAAAAACAAAACTCATTGTAAAAGGACTCCTACACATAGGAAGAAGAGCCAAAACACGGGATATGGCACTTATCAAATCTGCTTCATTAGTTACAACTACCACCTGAATTTGAGACTGTTTCTTACTATTTTAAAAGAGTGTGTGTATGTGTGTGTATATATATATACACACACACACACTATTTCATAATGTGGCTTATAAAAGGAAAACAAACAAGATATGGTGGCACAGACCAGTAATTCCAGCATTTGGTAAATAGAAGCAGAAGGATCAGGAGTTCAAGGCCAACCTCTATTACATATAAAGTCTAAGTCCACTCTGGGCTACATAAGAACTTTCCTCAAAAACAAAAATCTTTTTTTAAAACTTTTTAATATGTATGAGTGTTTTCTTTCATGTATGCACCACATCCATGTCTATTGTTCTCAGAATCACAGACGTACATGCAAGCAAAACAAGGCACATAAAAAAAATCTAAAAAACTCTTTAAGCTTATGATAAATCACCTTTCTTAAAAGGATTTTATGGCGTTAAAAGCTATAATTAACTTTAATACTCATAATGTGGGCAGTATATTTAGGGCTAAGATAATTTCCAATTTAGTGATGGAGCTAAATAATAGTCCAATTACATATACAGAATAAGGAATTCAAGTCTGATACATGCTCGTTTTTTAGCTGACAAGAACAGATGTTTCAGCTGGTCATTGTGATACATGCCTGTGATCCCAGCACTGGGGAGGCAGAGCAGGAAGATCTCTTTTTTGAGCTAGACAAGGCTATGCAGTGAGACCCTGTCTCAGAAAATAAGCAAGAACAAACAAAAAACTGTGCAGTGCCTGCTGTCACTGACATAAATTAATTCTGTGACGCGAGCTTGTAGAAACAAAAGGAAAGAGTCACCGAAATAGTCTTAGCTATAGAAATGTGAGCTGGGCAATTATTTCTCAATCCCAAAGCCGTACTTTAGAGACAGAAAACACATTTGAGAGAGCTGACAAGATGGTCTAAGAAGTTAAGGTGTGGGCTCCAAGCCTAACCACCTGAGCTGGATCCCAAAAACCACATGGCGAGACACAGAGAACAGACTCTAGTGGGTTATACTCTGGACTCTACATGTACAGTGCACACATCCAATTAAAAAACTTCTTAGCTTCCTTGATGGAAATTCAGACAGTCCAAACTGCAGTGGCGCAAACCTTTAATCCCAGCACTCAAGAGGAAAAGGCAGGGGGAATCTGAGTACAAGACCCAGCCTTGTCCATACAGAGAAACTCTGTCTCAAAAACTAAAACTACTAATACCACATACAGCATCATTCTGAGGAATGCAAACAGTGAAACTACATGAGTTCTTGGCTCTGAGTCTATTTTGCTTAATCGTGACACAGTTTCAAGGGCAAACTCCTTAATAAAAGTGACACTTGAAAAACAAAAAAACAAAACATATATGCCCAGTGGACAATTTCTCAACCACAGCACTGGTAACATCTTAGAGTGGAAATTTTCATCATGGTGAGGAATGAAGAGCAATTCTATACATTGCAGATTATCTAACAGAATCTCCAATATAATGGATAGATTCCAGCAGTACCTTCTCAGGGGAAAAAAAACAAAACAGGTATGTCAAGTGTACCCCCAACAAGAGCAAAGCAAAACCACAACTACCTGAGAAATTTTGACTAAAAATAAAAATCTCTCCTCATTGCTCTTCTGAGTACTGTAAGCCTGAACTTAAATATAAACAAACACCTCACCTTTATTCCTTGTAATTTCCTAGTCAACAACTCTGGTGCACAAGACTTACCTATAACTATGTCCCCTTAAAAAAAAAAAAAAAAAAAAGGCTGCAGAGACCTAAGGGCAGCTGGTTAGCCAATAAGCCAAGTATTACAACAAACCATACTTATACTGAAAACAAAAGCAGAAGAAAATCCTATTGTTTCTAATGGGGTTTCTATGAATGAAGCTTTCTCACCATTACCTCATAACTCTACACAAAGAAAAAATAATTAAAAAGAAAAGCAAGAACACTTTTCTTAATTATGTTTTTATGTACAGCAGTGCTTTTCCTGCATGTACTTCTGAGTGAGGGTATCAGATCCCTGAAACAGGAGTCACAGACAGTTGTGAGCTGCCATGTGGGTGCTGGGAATTAAACCCAGGGCCCTGGAAGAGTAGCCAGTGCTCATAACTGCTGAGTCATCTCTCCAGGCTCCAAGAACAACTTAGGTGAAAAAGGCATATACAGAAAGTTGTCAAAATTTCAGTTGAGGTATAAACATTAGTTAAAAAAATTTAACTAATGAAAGACAACTATAAAAGACAAGGACACAAAAATGATGTTCCTTTCTGGTGAGAGAAAATGGTATATAGAAAAAGGTTCTAGGAAACCACAGGACCTAATAGCTAACATAAAGGAAGAATGTGGTTTGATAGATAATCATGAACGACCAGCAAATGCTTGAGACCATTATGTATCATTATCAGTTTCTCAAATGTGAGCTGAGTTCTACCAGCCAGCTGGACAGATGGATTACAAGTTAAAAAGGAAAAAGAAAATGTAGAGGGCAAGGACTAATCAATGCATGATAGCACTGCAATGAAAACCTCTAAGACTGTCATCAGAGCAAAATACTTTTCAAAGCTTAAACCAAAAACGTGAAGGGGCTGAATCTACATCAAGCTCAAATACATGGGTGGGTGGGTCGTATTTACAATGACAACATACAGAGAAAGCTCTCTCTTATGCATGCTAATTTCACCTTCACTGTGATCAAGTTCTTTCATTTATTTCTCAGGCTATTACTAACCTTAGCAGTACAGCCCCAGCCTCCCCAACCCACACCTAGATCATCCGAACAGCTTCCTGACTGCTACTTCAATCTTGCCAACTATGCTTAACTAGTTTTTTTGTTGTTGTTGTTTTCTCAAGACGGGGTTTACCTGTGTAGCCTTGGCTGTCCTGGACAGCTTTGTAGATCAGGCCTTGAACTCACAACAATCTGTCTCTGCCTCCCAGAGTGCTGGGATTACAGGCATGCAACCACCACACCCAGCTATGCTTGACTCTTCTACTGCCTCATTTCCATATTCTCCAATTTGCTACATTGCTTTTCCACAAGTTCAAATTCTTTGAGATGAAACTTAAAAATAACATCAGGGCAAATATACATCAAAATACCACGGACTTAGAAACTCCATTTCCACATACTCACCCTCCCACCAATTCCATATTTTTTTCCTTTAATGCTACATCTACCTCAAAGACCTTTCAGCCTTTTAGTCCCAAATTTAATCATTTCTAGCAGCTCCACAAAAACTTCTCTGGGTACTCAGATTCTTACCCTTTCTTCCTACTTAAACTATATGATATACTTAAAAGTCAGTTGCATTCAACACAAATTATTTCAATGTTCCCAACTGCCAAGTTATTAATTCTAAGAAAAGCAAAATTCCTTGATAGTTTCTGTCTTTTACATGCTTTAACAACTTTGTCTAGTAAGTACTATCACGGAGATAATGAGAGTTCCCCAAAACAGGCCTTCAAGAAAGAACTAGTTAGAAGAATCAACTGACTAGAAGGGAACATGGGAGATGACCCAAAGAGCAGCTGGAATAAATCAGAAAATGCATTACAGCTTCAGGAGGAGAGGGACTACAAAACTACCTGTGATGAAGTACCTGGAAGCCACAACACAGAATACAGTCTTTTTGTATTTGGTTGGGTTTTTTTGTTGTTGAGACAGGGTTTCTCTGTGTAACCCTGGCTGTCCTGGAACTCGTTCTATATATCAGGCTGGCCTCGAACTCTGAGACCCACCTGTCTCTACCTCCCAAATGCTGGGAGGTACCTGGTGGTACAATCTTAAATATAAAAAATAAAGGCATATATAGGGTGGAATGTGCTAGAGAAGGGCAACAAAATGTTTTTTTTTTTTTTAATAATGTGGTTCTGGCCACCTTAACTTCCCTAAACAACTGAGCCTCTTAACTGAAAATGCTTCATAATTATTAAGGGTATCCTAACTGGAGGATAGTTTACTAAGAGTGTTGTTCAAGGGGCCAGAGAGAAAGCTCAGCAGGCTTGCTACCAAGCCTGACTTCTTCAGTTTTATTCCTAGAGTCCAGATGATGAAAGGAGAGACCCAACTTTCACAAGCAGTCATCTGACTTTCACAACTGGGTACATGCACACCCACATACCATGGTACATGTGTGCCTACATACACATACACAGAAATAAATGCAAACTGTTTAACTTGTTTACTAACATTAAATACCCTTTTACTATGTTAGCCAATGTTCTGTTTTACATATACTTTGTTTTATCTTCACAGTAACATTTTAGTAAGTCCTACTGTCCTTATTTTATGAATGAGGAAAACTTGATGTTCCAAGATAGGTAATTTGCCCAAGGTCACACAACTATTAAGTTGCAAAGGCAAACTCTCATAGTCTTTAAATAGTTACTTTTTTATCCACGTATATATGGGTGTGCCTATGAGCGTGTAGGCCTAAGGAGGCCAGATTCCCCTGGAGCTCAAGTTCCAGACAGTTGTAAGGAGCCTCATGTAGGTGCTAGGAACCAAACTCTGGTCCTGTGAAAGAACAGGAAGTGTTCTTAACAGTTGAGCTATCTCTAGTCCCAGGCTCATGCTTAAAACTACTATGCTAGGCAGAGTTCAAGGCTAGGTTTAACATGATAGGACCTCAACTTTAGAGGAAAGTCAATGAGAACACTCAACTATCTGTTATCTCCAATACATATTTATTAAAATGCAAATATCAATGAAAGCACTATACTGAACGTGTAACAAAGGATAACACAAAGGAACACACAAGCAGAGTAGTCAAGGGAGGCTTGGCAGAGGAAAAAGGTCTAAGTAGAATTCAACATTACTCAAACAGCTCATGCAAGCAAGAATCCTATTACCAACCCCCCCCCGCAAAGAAAAAAAAAAAAAACTGTCCCAAACTCAAAACCAATTTCTGCCCTTCAATAAATATTCCCTATGTAAATGAATTGTGATTTCTATCAGTGGTTTATCTAACACAAACATCTCATCATGTCTACTAATGTCAAACCATAGAAAGATTACAAGAGACACTAAAAATTGTACAGCCTCACTAATGCCATAAGATATAAATTAGGCATGAAGATGGTTTGTGTGCCTTATCTGAAGGGGTTAAAGAAGTTTCCAAGCAGGGAGGTGGAGGCAGTGTACACCTTTAATCCCAGCACTCCAGGAGGCAGAAGTAGGAGAATCTCTTGTGAGTTCCAAGCCAGCCTGGTATACAGCACAAGCACAGTTCCAGGATAACCATGGATACACAGAGAAAACCCAGTCAGAAGGAAGGAAGGAAGGAAGGAAGGAAGGAAGTTAGTTTCCAAGAGAAGACATTATGAATGATTCTGAGAGTAGCTACAGCTTACTCCACTTCATGCAAACACTGAGCAACCAACTCACAGGCTCAAGGACCCTAAAAGTATTGAAATGGACATGGAAATCTGTCCACCCCACTTTCCCACAAGATAAACACTTGAGCTTAACAGGTGGGTCAAAATGAAACTTCATCCTGAAACAAAGAAACAGTGCAGGATACTCTAAAATTTTAAAAGCAAAGTGGAAAGGTGGCAGAATAATCAGTACATCCACTACTTTTTTTTTAGTTCCACTGCCTTACTTCAGAACCTCATTATATATAATAATTAAGGCAGTAGTTAGCAATAATCTCCAGCTCTTCTTCCATCCAGTCTCAACAAGTCTCCAATCTTGCCTCTACTATCATAATGACTACATCAAAGGCAAGAATGGAGGGAAGGAGGATAAGAATAAATTTCAAATTCCCTATATACTCCCTTAGAATTCAACATAATCTGAAGCTCTCTACATTCTGTCCTCACTATAGTAACCGGAGTATACAAAATTTCAGGCTCTTTCATGGTCCTCCTTTATCTTTACTCATTTTACTCTTTCAAGGTTTAACTCCAAATTACAAGGTCATGCAAGTATGCCTCATTCCTTCTGGCGACCTCTCCCTCCAGCCTCATCTGTTCTCCCCTGACACTGAAACTCTGAGCAACATCAGCTAGTATAACATAAACTCAGATTTCAGCTCATTATTCCTTAGGCTATGCATTTCTTAAATAGACAGTATTGTTTGTTAAATCTATTTTCTAGAAGCAGCAGCACAGTGCCAGCAGCCCAGACCAATACATCCTAAGTAGCCCAAGCATTTACACTGAATCAGATGCAGATCCACTAGGAGAAAAGTTAATGGGAATGTCTGATCATGAGGTGACATAATCTCAAGTATTTAACAACTGAATACAGGGTAAACCTTTCAATCTCACGATCCACTCTTTCACAGCCAAATATCTGTACCCAAACTGGAAAGCTTAAGACAAGGTTTCACTATATGGCCCTGGCTGGCCGGGAACTCACAGAGACCTGACTGTTGCCTCTTAAGTGCTGTGATTAGAATTGTGAACAACTGTTTGGAAAACTTTTGAACTATTATACTTTGAAGGCAATGTCTAACAAGTCTTAAATGCAATTACTCAAACTTTTTATCTAGCAACTATACTTCTAGGAACCTACCCAACAGAAGTATTTTCATGGGTGCATAGATATATACACAATCTTGTCACTGAAGAACTGTAATGTTGTTAAATAACTTAAAATTTAAAAGCATACAGACATCTAAGAAGTATGATCCAATCTGTGTATAAGATACAGAGAGAGATTTATTTGTCTATGCACACCCACAGAGGCCAACAGGCAGCACTGAATTCAACTGGAGCTGGACTTAAAAGTGGCTGTAAAGACACCTAACATGCATACTAAGAACCAAACTCCAGGCTTCTGCAAAAACAGGAAGCACTCTTAACTTCTAAGCCAACTATCTCTCCAGCTCTAGAACGTAATTTTTTGAAGGATGATTATATAATCAAATTATTAACAGTGTTTATCTATTTTTCCCCTATCATGAATTCAAATTTCTTAGCAGTCATTAGATCACAGACACAAACACACAGAACTTTTATCTCAAACACACCTAGTGGTTTTTGAACAATCCTAAAATTTAAGACTGCTTCAAGAGCTCAAGCCAATTCAAAAAGAAAAGGGTTATTCTTGATTCACAGTCAAATTCCAGAAATCCTACTAACACCTACTTTATCCCTTTAAATTGAATTGATTAAAAATATTTTCCAATGCCAGAAAATGTTAAAAAGTAATACTAATAGCCTTCTTTTGTTCTACTCAGAGGCCCAAAACTAGATGGTGTGAGTCAACCACACACACACACACACACACACACACAACACTGTATATACATACATACATACAGTCCCTAGTCTCTGAATACAAATAGCTTACTGAAACTTTCAAGACTTAAATGTCTTTGTGCGTGTATATAAGTATGTGTGTATGTTTATATTTCTAGAGATCCCACCCAGGACCTCACAAGTACTAAGCAAATATTCTAAGCTATACTATTACACACGAGCACACACACACACTCTTCTATACAACCTCTGCACTAATAAATGTTAAAAACCCTCAGAAACTAACCAGCCCTAACCCCATTCACACTCTCTTCAAGTCAATAGAGGCCAAACAGCAAGCAGTGAGGACACTTAGGTATCACATCTCTTCTTTAAAAAATTGTTAATCTTGCTATTCCTCAACATTTCCTCTCTAACTGACCTTAAACTACTCTATTGTTTTTTTGTTTTGTTAAAGAAACTAAAAGGTGAGGGACCTCATTAAGTTCCTGCTTCTCAAACAACTTTTTCTAAACTTTTCTAAAATCTTAGTACAGACTCCTGGTTCAAGCAACAACTTTCAGTAACAAAAATTACACTAAATTTAGCCCTATTTTACATTTCATGACTCTATCATTTAGAGAAGAAATTTAAATACAAAAACCTAGCACTAGAATTAAAACACAACAACAAATTCAGAGCCAATAACTATATAAATAATCCTGTGGTAGAAGTCATTCAAATGCTCAAATACTATGAAGCTGGTTTGAAATCTTAGGAGACTAGTGGAAACTAAATTTTAAGTAGGGCATGTTGGCATACACCTATAACCCCAGCACCCAGGGTGCTGATGTAAGGCTCTTAAGTTAGCCATAGTGAGTTGGAGACCTGCCTAAAAGACCATGTTTTGAAAAACTAAGGGTTGGCATTACAGCCTAGCACCGCAAACAAAAGGCAACTTTTATTAAACAATCTGCATTTGCCAAACTGTGGTAGCCAACAGAAGATTAAGAGTTTAAAGGCGGGGCTAGAGAGCCATTCAGAGCACTTCCTGCACCCATATCAAGCAGCTCACCACTACCTTATTTACTACTCTGCTGCAGAAGCTCCAAGGTCTCTGGCCTCCATGGCATCTGCACTCACTCATATATACCCACATGTAAACACACACGTCCACATAACTAATAAAAGAGATCCACCTAATGCCTATTCTGGGATTAAAGGTGTGCCATTCCTCAGGGCTTCCAACTTTTGTTTTTCATTCATGAGCTACGCTCTCTAATTTGGGGAAGTTGGTTTCCACAACTTTACATTTTGGCTTTACCTTTTACTCTATCAAAAATTAGAAAAAGCTTAACAGAGTATCTATTCCAATTCTTGTGAGTCAAAGTTTTTTGGTAAATCACAATATTATCTAGCTAGGTTCTACCAATATCCTATTAACCAAAAGCCGAGACCTGTGACTAAACACAAGAGATGAATCCCGGAGTATTATCTTCACTGTTTACTTTTAAAAGACCTGTCTTTCTTCGTTTTAAATAAGCTCCTACCTTCATTGGTTAAACTGTTCAGGTCTGAGGAAGGATATTTTATATTAGTGTCCTTTTCTTGCTCCCTTTATGGAATACAGTGCAGGTGTCTCAAATAAAATGGCCCCAACACCTGGCCTGCTGGTTATCTAGTGCAAACAAGATTTGGGCCATTTTCTTTACCTAAAAAGATGACTTCTGTTGTTTTTAGATTTTTAAAAAATCTTTAGTAAGAATATGTTTTTCAACCTGAACAGACATATTTATAGATTCTAACCTAAAAAACTCCATAAAAGCTTATGGACATTAAAGTTGTGCAAAAACATTACTACCAAAGTGCAGTTATGCATCACACAAAGCATGACTCCTCTTGGCATTTCCCATTACCCAAGATGTAAGCTCAAAACTAAGGTGAACAACAACAAAAGAAATACATATCAGGAAGGTACTGTGGGTAGAGGTCATCAGCATTTCAAGGCTGCCAGATGATAGGAAGTGGTATCTTTTGAGTGTTATTTGTAGATTGGGTAGAGAACTGTGGGTCACAGAAATAACTATCACCACCACATACTTAATCTACTCTATTCCTTTCCATCCAGATAAAGGAATAGACAGGTCTTGAAACTAGAGGCAATACAATTAAATATATACTATAATATAGTTTACAAGTTTTTCCAGAAAGTCACTTTCCTTTCTGTCTTAACTGCCTTACCAAAAAAGGTGGTGGAGGGAGATGACCCCTAAAAACCCCCAACCTAAAAAAGCTGAATAGGAAAAAAAACAAAGATTACTATTCAACTCAAAGCTTTTTATAAACAGTATACATTGATGGTTTTGTCGTGCCCCCCCCCCCCAGAGCTGAGGACCGAACCCAGGGCCTAGCAAGCGCTCTACCACTGAGCTAAATCCCCAATCCCTGGACTGATGTTTAAAAAAGTTTTGAAAAATTATTTTTCTAAAATAAAGAAACAACTTCACTCACAACTACAACTGCTCACTACTAAAATACCTTTGAAAACAGGCATCACCAACCACAAAGGCCCTGTTTGCAGATAACATGAAACAGCTCATGTCAAAAACAGCTAACATAAAATTTGTTCACTTTAAAAGTAATGAAATGTGGTCAAACCAACAAAATCCAGGGGCTATACTATAGAAACACTGACTACAGTGTAGCATTACTAGAGATGAAAAGGTATTGGTAGTGATTGAAGGAAAAAAATTCTTTTCTTCTCACCTTGATTAAAGTTCACAAGTAAATTAAACTGTTTTCTAGCTTCCAGAATTTTCCTTAACAGGGTAGTAAATTACCTAAAAAAATTAAAGATTGATCTGCAGATTTAACATTATGGTAAAGCATGAAAGTCAGATATTAATGGTCGAGATAAAGTTTTTAGGAAAGATGTAGCAATCCAGTATTTCCAGATTCCTATAGGTGAAAAGACCAAAACTTCAATTTATCTCAAAATCTGTATATAACAGATGACTTTTTTCAATACAGGGTTTCTCTGTGTAGCCTTGGCTGTTCTGGACTCACTTTGTAGATAAGGTTGGCCTCAACTCACAGACACCTGCCTGCCTCTGCTGGAATTACAGGCATTTGCAACCGTGCTCTGCTTACCTGATGACTTTTAGTTGTGTACAGAAACAAATCATAAATATTTACACATACACTTACATAACCACCTTCCACAAAATAAAGATTTTAAGAATTTATGTGACAGCTGATGTTTCCAAGTAGTTCACACTTCAAAAATAAAGTCGAAGTACCTAAAGTTCAGAGTTCACTAACAAATCACACTAAATATTCTTAAGGTCAAAAGAACTGTACACTTTGTCGGCGAAACATAGTGGAAATCCATCCATGACTAAGGATCGGTATCTCATACTTATAATACATTTTTTTAAATTTCCAAGAGACGAACATTTTTACCTTGCCTTATTTTTAGAGCAACACATCACATTGCACCTATCACATGACATGATGTAACTGTTAGCAAAGAAAATGGTCCAAGCCATTGATAACACACATGGCAAGAGAAAACATCAATGATACCCAAGAATTATATTTTATATTCAGTTTTTAAAGCCAGTAGCTTATCCAGAAAAAGAAAAGCTTACCTCCACATTTTAGTTAGGATTTACCCAATTATGGAAAAAACTGACACGAAGAAATATACAACCAAATAGCATGCCTCTAACTAGAATTAAAAACTTCTCTATCAAACACAACAGAGAAACACATCAAAAGTATTCACTGTTAAAAGAAAAAAAAATTCTCAACTGACAACACCTGCAGTTAATTGAAAATTTCTAAATTAGTAATTAATATATAACTCAAGAAACCAAATACAGCCCACAGAATAGGGGGAAGGGAAACACGCCCACTTTATGCCTTTGTAAATACTGGTACTTTAAATGACCTTAAAAACAAAAACAAAAACGGGGGTGGGGGTTGAAATACAAACTACAGACCATTCTAAGAAACAGAAGTCAATGTAATGTAACAATTTTCCTTACTTGAAAGTTCTTTTGAGAAGAAGTTCTGTAACTATATCATGATTATGCAAGGCAAGGATTATGTAATTTTATCGTTTATTTTAAAATGTTCTCTGAATGTATCCAAAAAAAAAACAAAAAAAAAAAAACCTAAAGCACCGAGATCTCTCCAATGGGCAGAGGGACGCTTCCTTAACTACATGGTAAAGTATTAACATACAACCTCAAAACAAACAAACAAACAAACAAAAACCTACAATGATCGCTAGCCACGTGATGAAGGATATGGCAACACCAGGATTGTGAATGGAGGGGAGGAAAGCGAGGTTGGAGGACTAGCGAGATTTCTCTTAACTTTGAGGACTGCAGAATCCAGGTCTCTCGGTCCTTAAGATACCAAATTCTAGCCCCTACGAGTTGTACAGCAAACATCCTCAAGTGCGGTTTTATTAATAGGTCACGGAAAATGCTCCAGTGACCTCCAGGATAAAGGAGGAAAAAACAGGCGGAGGAAAGAGCAATTTAAAGTGGCGCCATCATGTCACCCCTTTTCCCCTAAGGCAATCAATAAGCAATAGTTTAAGTAACGAGTTTCTCTAAAAATCCACATTGGGATTCCAACATTGGAAAACAAAAGGATTTCTAGGCAAAACATGGGAGTAGGATTGTTTACAATAAGGAAAACAATTACAAACTATTTGCTGAGAATCAAAAGACCGTCAACCGGAAAACAGGCCCCCCAAAAAGCAGTAAGATTCCAACTCACTTAAAAGCAAATAAATGCCTCTTCCTCTTTAGTTAAAAAAAAAAAGAGGGGTGCATGAGACTAGATTCGAAAACGCAAATGACCTCAATATACAAGCAACAAAAATGTTAACAATCAAGAGTTGTGATAAAACCGTAAGACAGACATGCAAGATGTGTTTGAGCAAAGAAAGGCCTTTTGCAGTCAAGAGAAGTTCAAGGCGACAGCAAGAGTTTGTTTTTAGTCTTTTTTTTTTTTTTTCACGGAAATAAACCATGTTCTCCAGGCCGCCTTTTTAAATAGAACGCCAAAGGAAAGCCCGGCGAACGAGGCGGCAGCTGGTGGGGAAGGGCCCCCGCACACCCCCGCCCTTGGGGCGACTCCCAGCCCGGACCCGCAGCGGGGAAGCCCGGAGAGGCCATTTAAAGTTCCGGGGATTTTTCTTCCCCTGCCCTGCCTTTCTAGTTACAACTAACAAAGAGAGGGAGAAATGGGAGCCACAGAGAGAGCGAGGAGAAGGAGAAAGGGCAGCGGGAGGAGGAGGAGAGGAGCAGCAGCAGCACCTACCACGTGATGGAGGAGCGTAGCCCGGGCGGATTCGGCCCCACAAAATGGGCGCAGTTTGCAAACAGACCCCCGGCCTGGGCGCCCAGGACCAGCGGGCGGGGGCGCGCGGCGGCGGCTCCGGCCCGGCCCGCCGCTCTCCTCCCCCCCGGCGCCCGGAGCCGCCCTGACTTTCCGGGCGGGGGGGCGAGGCGAAGGGGGAGGGGAAGGCGGCGGCGGGGAGCGGCCGCTTTTTCTTCTCTTTCGGGCCCTTTCTCCGGCCTTCCTCCGTTCCGGCGGGGCCTGGGCACGGCCGGGGACCGCAGCCCCGGCGGGCGGGCGGGGGCAGAGGGTAAAGGCGACCCCCCCGCCCCGCACAAACAAGCGCCGCCGTCTGCAGCCCGCACCCGCACCCCGGCCGCCACCCCGGGCGCTTCTTCCCGGTCGGGGAGCGCGCTTCGGCCGCCCCCCTAGCTGCCGCGGCGAGACGAGTCGGCTTCGCTACGGCGCTTGGTTCTCCCGCCGGCTCGGCGAGCGGTGGCGGTGGCGGCGGCGGCACTGGGAAAATGGCGGCCGAGCTCCTTTTCCCTCCCCCCCTTTAATCTGAAGCGGAGGGAGAATGGAGCGAGCAAGCGAGCGGGCGAGTGCCGGGGACACGGGGAGGAGGGACAGCAGCGCCTCCGCCGGCTGCGGCTGCGGCGGGCCGCTCCGCCCCGGCGCGCCGCCAGGGGGCGCCCGCCGCGCCGCCCCCGCGGGCTGCCAGGAGGCGCGGCCGCCGCCGCCTCAGTCATGGCTCCTCGCCGCGGCCGCTGCTCCTGCGCCTGTTTGCGGAAGCCGGAGCCCGCTGCCTGATTCGTGCGGCAGAGACACGCGGCACTGCGGCAAGCGGCGCGGGGCCCTCGCTCCGACCAAGGTGAGGCTAACCTGAGGCGCTGACGCCGTCACATTCCCTCCGCGCTGGGGCTGGCGGGGCTGGAGGTGCCGCGCGCCGGTGAGGGGAGGGCGGACTGGCGCGGCAGAGCAAGAGGACGTGAGCGAAGAACTGTGTACAGTGAATGAAGGGAGAAGCTGTCGCGGCCACAATACCCCAGGGCCAACCGTGCTCCGAGCCGGGCAGGAAGCTCCCTGAGCAGTGACGCGGTCCCTGCCACCCGCCCTTTGTCCTACACCCTGCTCTGCACACTGCAGCACACGGCTGGCTACTAGCCCTAGCGCCACGCTCCGCAGCCGCCAAACCAAAAAATAAGCGGACGCCATCGCGCAGGCGCGAGCTAGGACCGACTCGGGGCTAGCCCGGGCAGGGGCAACTGGAAGCTGGAGGGGAAGTAATGGCCCACCAGCGCCGGGCCCGCTGGGAACTGTAGTTTTCGTTAAGCCCGCGTGTTGTTTTCGGTTTCTTGGTTTGTCAGATCCGCCAAAATAGGCAAAAAGGCATTAATTACACAATAATATTTATGTTTCTTGCTACCACCAAATTAAAGTTCACTGCCCCGCTAAAAGTTTAATAAAGAACAACAAAAGCAAACTTGTCATGTTCCTACCACTGTTGGCACCTTACGGTTTGTCAGCACAATATTGACTCCTTCCTCCCAAATACGGTCTTAATATAACTTTTTCTGCATTTAAGACACTTAATATAATGCAAAGCGCTACATTACACAATATAAATCCACTCTCCCTTAAAGCTAAAGATGCCAAAAATTATTAGGACTCACGGAAATTAAATAGCATAAAATCTGCTTCAGCAACTAAATCATCAAACTCAGTAGATAGAGTAAAGTCTACCAAAAAGGAAGATGCAAAATGCTCAGTTCTTTTTTGTGTGGTTTACCAAAACCGGTGTCCGGTGTTCTGTGTCACTTCAGCTCCTAAAACACTTCTATCGTCACAGAACGGTTTTGTCACCCGCAAACTCACGGGGCTCTGCAGCATCTCATCTATACTCCTTTTCAGTTCCCATCTGCGTGTTTAATTACACTCTCAAACATGATCTTGGTTCTTAAACATCAAAGGCAGGAGGCACCATAGCCCAAAAAAATACACATGGATAAAACTGATAGATTTATACATATTTGCATACACATCCAGGAAAGAGCCTTAGTTTGGGCTTTTTAATTTATAAGATTTAGTTAAATACACACACACACACAAATAGTCATGCCACAGAGTATGTTGAATACATAATTACAAAACCAACAACTAGAGTCCTAATCTGAAGATTACAAAGTCTAAAGTAGCAAAATAAAAATAAGGCAAAGCTTTCTACAATGTATAAATATTAGTGAAAGAAACTCATAATCTTGTTACTATCCCAACTCTTAAAAACTTGACTATCACTGGGTGGAGAGATGGCCCAGAGCACTGACTGTTCTTCCAGAGAACAAAGGTTCAACTCCCAGAACCCACTAAGAAAAAACATATTTTAGAATAGTCATAGTTGGACTGTCCAATATTCATTCTATCCTGACCAAATATTTTTTCTAGTGATTAGTTAAGACAGAGTATAAGAATGGAAGCCAGGCATGGTGGAACACGCCTGTGATCCCAGTGCTCCAGAAGGCAGAGGCAGGTGGATTGCTGTGAGTTCGAGGCCAGTCTGGTCTACAAAGTGAGTTCAGGACAGCCAAGGCTACACAGAAAAACCCTATCTTGAAAAGCAAAAAAAAAAAGTATGGAGGCCATAAGCTGGGAGGTGGTGGCACACGCCTTTGATCCCAGCACTTAGGAGGCAGAGGTAGGAGGGTCTCTGAGTTAGAGGCCAGCAAGTTGTAGGACAGTCAGAGCTACTCAGATATGGGGCTGGAGAAATGGCTCAGTGGTTAAGAGCAATGTCTGCCCTTCCAAGGGACCTGGGTTCAATTCCCAGCACCCACATGGCAGCTCACAACTGTCTGTAACCCCAATTCCAAGGGATCTGACACCTTCAAACTAGCTACTCCAAGAAACTTGCAAAACAAATAAGTAGTTACCAGAGCCCCCTACAAACACTAATACCTTTAACTGTTACAGTATCTTAGATGTCAACCAGTAAAGTAGGCAGAATGGATAGCTGGCAAGAACCTTGGTCCTGATAAAATTTACAACATCATAACAACTAATTCTCACATGTGCACGACTTCTGGGCTTCCAGCTATACCAAAACAATGAAATATTTGATAATTTAAACCAGCTGGAGTTAGGTTTCTCACACCTTAAATTAGTAACATAAAGATTAATTTCTCATGTTTTAGGGTATGTACTCCATGAGAATCTCTTTCAAAAAAAAAAGTACAAGTAAAAATAAAGTTCATTTTCCTCCTCATACTAATACCACAGTTCTAGAATTACATATAGTCTCTAACCACAAAAATGATCTGATATAAAAAAAATTCTAAGGCAACAGCACAAATTAACTACATTAACAAAAACTGTAACATACAAAAGGCTGATTCTGAAAGCACTTTTTTTGTTGTTTAGTTTTGGTTTTTCGAGACAAAGTTTCTCTGTATAGCCTTAGCTGTCCTGGACTCACTTTGTAGACCAGGTTGGCCTCAAACTCACAGAGATCTGAGAGATCTGACTGCCTCACAGACGTGGGCCACTACACCTGGCTTGAAACCACTTCTAAAACTAGAAATAACCTGGGAATAGTTCAAAAGATAGCATTAAAATTCAACCCAAGCCACCACAATGGCACACTATAATCTCAACTATTCAGGAGTCTAATGGAGGAAAATACTGAATTTGCGGCCAGCCTGAGCCAGGAAGAGTGATTCTATCATTTGCAGAGTGCTTACCTAACATACACAAAATCTCAGGCAATCCCTATCACCACATACACCAGACACAAGCCCAAACCTTTGTAATCCCAATACTTGGGTGGAGCCAGGAGTTATGTACTACATTGACAGTTCAAGGCCAGCATGGAATACGTGAAATTATACATGGGGTGTGTGTGTGTTTGTTGGAAAAGCACATTATATATATCGATGCACATGGCCATTAGGAGGCCAGAGGAAGACCTCAGGTGTACTCCTGTATTGCTTTACACATTTTTTTAAAATGGTTTTTTGAAACAAAGTTTCTCTGTGTGGTCCTGGCTGTCCTGAAACTCACTCTGTAGACCAAACTCACAGAGATCCGCCTCCTTCTGCCTCCCAAATGTTGTGATTAAAGGTGTGTGCTGCTGCCACCTAGTACTTTACGCTTATTTTTGAGACAGGGACTGAGCTACGTCTCCAACCTAACCATTCATTCTTAAGCCATTGATTTTGGGGTTGTATGTATACATAAGAACATACAGTAATAGAATAAGAAATGTCTGAAGCTATTTTAAAATTAACTATCTAGGCATGGTGATGCACACTTTTAATCCCAGCACTTGGGAGGCAGAAGCAGGCATACCTCTTGAATTCAAAGTCAGCCTGGTCTACACAGAGTGTGCGCCAGGACAGCCAAGGCTACACAGAGAAACTTTGTCTCAGAAAACCAGAGAGTTATTAGTTCCTTACAGGATAGCCAGAGGTAAAGAGAGACCCTGTCTCAAGGGGGAAAAGGAGAAAGGAGAAAACTTGTTCAGAGTGTTAATTTAAACAAATTGTGTAATAAAATCAGAAATACTTCTGCCAAAATAAACACAATTATGTAACAAAACACAAAACTGTCATCTTCTCCAAAACAGAGAATTTTGTTTGTTTGTTTATTTGTAAGATTAACTGATATTGTTCTTTGAGTCGGTCTCCCGTGTACATCAGGCTAGCGTGAGCTTCAGCTTCCCAAATGATTGGATCATAGACTTGCACTATGATGCCTGGCAAAGAAGGTATTTATACCAACAAGATTCTGCAAGCACTTGGAGAAAGAGGATAGAAGAACAACCGATTCAGACCATTCCTAGAGAGGTGCACACTGTAAAACCCACACAGATATGCTCTCTGTTCAGATGATAAAACTGAAGAGGTCTAACAAACTCATCATGGGTACAAAATTATCAAAGAGATGTTATATTACTGGGAACATGTGAACATGCCTGGAAATCAGGACATCCTAAAGTCCCTATCTTACCTCTATCATTCATCAACAAAGAAATCCTACATAATTTCATCAACAGTTTTTTCATTTTTGAATTAGACTGACAAAGTTCAGAATTCAGTATTTTCAACCATATTCCAAACTAATTTATACAATCAATTTCACTGAGACACAGCTGGGCAGTGGTGACGCACAACTTTAATCCCAGCATTTGGGAGGCAGAGGTAGGTGGGTAGATCTCTCTTAGTTCAAAGCCAGCCTGGACTACACAGCAAGTCCAGGAAACCCAGGGCTACACAGAGAAACACTGTCTCACAAAACTGAAAAGAAAACACACACACACACACACAAAATTAAGACACAAACTTAACAAAATTTCCCAAATGAACTAATTTTAAGCACATAATAAAAACCAATAGTATCTAATTGAAACTATTTTCTACGGTAAAATAAGAGGAAAGCATGCTAGAGTTGTATCTATAATCCCAGCTACTCAGGAGGCCAAGATGGGAAGATCCACTCATTCACACAGGTAGACGCTACCTTAATAAGAATCCAGGTTTGATTCCCAGCACCCACGTGATGGCTCACAACCATCCATGGTGCCATTTGCATGATCCAACACCCTCTTCTGACCCTTGCTAGGCAGTAGGCATACATATGCATATACCCACGTGCAAGCAAAACTCATAAAGTAAATAAACCTAAAACAGTTATAAAGAGAGCGATACTTTACTAAGCATGATACTACATACCCGTAATCCTAGCACTGGGGAGAGTAAGGCAGAAGGATCGTGAGTTCACAAACAGCCTGGATGACATAATGAATTTTGAGACCGCTTAGGCACAAACAAAACTGTGCTAAAAGAAAAGGGGAAGGGGAAAAAAACACACACAATTCCTGGAGTATCTATGATAGTATTATCAAAATATTTCCTTGCCCAGCTCAACATGCTGGTATACACATTAAGCACTTAGGAGGCAGAGGCAGGCAGATCTCTGTGCACTCTAAGCCAGCCTGGTCTACGCAGCAAGTTCCGGGACACACAGTGTAAGACCCTAATTTCAAAGTAAAAAAAAAAAAAAAAATTGTGTTTTTTTTCAAGACACGGTTTCACTTAGCTGTCTCAGACTCAATTTGTAGACCAGGTTAGACTCAAACTCAGAGATCCCACCTGCCTCTGCCTCCCTGAGGGCTGGATCAGAGGCATGTGCTACCATGTCTAAATCAAAAAAACAAATTTAATAAAACCTTGTTGCTAGAATTTAGACCCACAGATGAAATTTTTATAACAACAATATTACCTATGTTTATAACTAAAACATTTTGGGGGAGTTACTGAAGATTGAACCCACATGCTAAATACGCTAAATATATAGTCAACTACTAACTATGCTATATACCCCCATTCTACTTTAAATGTCACTAAAAATGGGCACACCTTTAATGCCCTAGCACTTATTTTCTTTCATCCATAAACATTTATTGTGGGGGGGTGATTAGAAGCTACATGGTACATACACAAAGCATATCCATTGTTATTTTAAATAGGAAAAAATTCAAAGCTAATAATTGACAAAAATCAATTAGTAAAATTTTAGTAGGTTTTATTCTTCCAATTCTCTCTTCTGACACCTTTTTCTGAAGACTGCCTAAATTATTACAGGAAGTCTAAAATTAGGTGTTACTTAAGAGCATATGCAAAGCTGCACGCCTTTAATCCCAGCCCTCTGGAGGCAGGAGGACCTCTGTGTTCAAGGCCAACCTGGTCTTCAGAACAAGTTCACAAGTTCCAGGACAGCCAGAGCTGCACAGAGAAACCCTGTCTCAAAAAAAAAAAAAGCCATACTCAAAATGAGGTAGCAACCCAAACATCCCAAATAAGAGGGATCTACAGTGTCAGACCTCTACCCTAAGTGTCTAAAAATAAGCAAAAGGTCTCAAAAGGGAAATTTTGTGACCTAATCTAATCAAAATGATTTCTGCCTTTTTCATTCTCAAATGTTTGCTGTTGCCCCAGGAGACATTTTTAGATTTCTTCTTTCTACAACAGACTTATAAACATTAGTTATACCTTTAACTATTTTATCTTCATTGAGTAATTAGGCAATTAAACATATCTCAATCAAAGGCATTATTACTCTGATACCAAAATCTGATAAAAAAAAAAAACACCTCAGGATAAAATTATACAGATCTAGAGTTAGATGGAAGGGGAGGAGGTCCTCCCCTATCAGTAGACTTGGAAAGGGGCAGGGAGGAGATGAGGGAGGAATGGGAGAGATAGGGAGGGGATGCCGGAGGGGGCTACGGCTGGGATGCAAAGTACATAACCTGTGATTAACATAAAATAAAAATATTTTTAAAATAAATAAATAATTATACAGATCAATTATTTGTTATAATTATAAAAATCCTCATAAAGCAAAAATGAACCCAGAAACATACAAAAAAGGATTACCTTTGCTAAATGTGGTTTTATTTCAGTAATTCAAGGTTAGTTTAACAGCTGAAAGTCTGCTGTAATACACAGTGTTATTAAAGGACAAAACCACAATGACCAGAGCTGGAGAGATGCTCAGCAGTTAAGAACACCCTTCTACGCCCTTCTACGGCTCCAGTTCTAGGCATCCCAACGCCCTCTCCTGGTCTTCTTGGGCACTGCACACATGTGCACACATGGCATACACGCAGGCAAACACTCATACAAATTAAAATTCTTTTAAAAAATTAAAATACCCTTATAACCATCTAAATACAAAAAAAAAGCACTTGGCAAATTTTAATTAAAAATATTCAACCTAGAAATTGAAGAAAACTTCCTCAACCTACCTAAATGGTATCTATGAAGAATTTACAGCTAAGTTTTTTGTTTTGTTTTTGGAAGATTTACTATGTAGTTTAGATGGTTCTTGAACTTGTACTTTGTACTTCTGACTCTGAGTAGCAGAAATATAGATCCACCAAACTCATAATCTTTTGTTTGTTTGTTTGGTAGGTGGCAGGAAGAACAGGGTCTCACTGTGTAGCCTGGCTTGTTTGGATCTTACTATGTAGAGTAGCCTAGCCTTGAACTCACAGAGATCCACTTGCCTCTGCTTCCCAAGTACTAGGATAAAGCCAGGCAAGGCCAGATTCAAAATCTTGATAGAAGAAAGACTGGTACTCTCTAAGATCAAGAATAAAACAAGGGTGTTGGTGGCACACACCTTTAGTCCCAGCACTCAGGAGGCAGAGGCACACAGATCTCTGAGATAGAGGCCAGCCTGGTCTACAGAATGAGTTCCAGGACAGCCAAGGCTACACAAAGAAACCCTAACTCGAAAAAACAAACAAACAAAAAAGAATAAAACAAGTATGTACACTATTACCATTTCTAGTCAATACTGTACTAAAGGTTCTAACCTGTGTAAATAAACAAGAAAAAAATACATCTGACTGAATAGAAAAAAATAAGTCCACTTTTATATGC
Organism: Pachyuromys duprasi; assembly: GCA_028658305.1. Lineage (NCBI taxonomy): Eukaryota > Metazoa > Chordata > Mammalia > Rodentia > Muridae > Pachyuromys > Pachyuromys duprasi. The sequence goes on along the minus strand of CM053746.1, from coordinate 16,490,303 downwards.
AGAGTCTATAATCTTGTATATAGAAAATACTAAATAGACTGGATGTGGTAGTACCTTTAATCCCAAAACTTGAAAGGTAGAAGCAGAAGGATCAGGAGGAGTTCAAGGCCAGCCTCACTACTATACAACAAGTCTAAGTCCAGCCTGGAATGCATGAGAGACCCTGTCTGAAAAAAGAAACTATCAGAAAACACTAAGGAAATCACAAAGTGTTGGCACTAAAAAAATTCAATAAGGCTGTCAGGTCACTATACTAATAGTAATTACATTTCTCCTGGGGAGTAGCTCAGTGGTTACAGTACTTGCTATGTAAGAATGAAAAACATAAGCCAGGCCCAGTGGTGCACGCCTGTAAGTCCAGCACTCTGGGAGGTAGAGTCCCGAGAACTTCTGTGAGTTCAAGGCCAGCCTGATCTACAAAATGAGTCCAAGACAGCCAAGGCTACACAGAGAAACCCTGTCTCAACAGAAAAGAGAGAAGAAAAAAAAAAGGGAAAAACATTCAGAACCCTCAAACACGAGGCAGACATGGTAGCCCACCTGTACTTTCTTTCAATCTCAGAAGTGGATCCCTGGAACAAACTGGCTTCTAAGACTACTGGTGAGCTCTGGGTTTAAATGAAAGACCCTGCCTCAATGAATAAGGTAGAAAAGCAATTGAGGATGATTCCCAGCATAAACCTCAGGCTCCATATAAACACACACACATATATGCTCACGTATGTGTGAATATGCATACATATATACTCTTACCATATATTGACAAAAAATGCAAAAAAAGTAAAAAGAAATTTTAAAAAATTAAATCAAAATAGGAGAAAAATTGGAGCTAGAAAGATGGCTCTGTAGTTAAGAACACTTCTTGCTTTTGCAGAGGACCTGGATTCAGTTCTGACTACCCACATGGTGGCTCACAGCCATCTGTAACACCAGTTCTGATCTCTGTGGGTACCAGGCACACAGACATACATGCAGACAAGATACCCATATACATAAAAAAAACTTTTTTTTAAATTAAATTTGATGCAGGGTGTGGTGGTGCACGCCTTTAATCCCAGCAAAGGTTACTGGATCTCTAAATTTTGAGGCCAGTCTGATTTACAGAGGGAATTCCATCCAAGACAGCAAAGGCTACACAAAGAAACCCTGTCTTGAAAAAAAAAAAAACCAGTAAGTAAATAAGTAAATAAATGTGTTTTAAAAGATGAAACTAAAGTAGTGTTTAATTTCTAAACAATCCACTTTTCATAACAATGAACCACTTGTGAAATGTCAGAAGGCAAATCATACTTATTGTCCTTCGAGAAATCACCTACATGCACTAATCTGCCCTCATGTCATACTTTGCAACTTCACTGCCAGTAGTGCATTATGGGAAACTTAAGTTTCCTTCAAATTTAAGTTACTCTAAATTACTCTACAGGAGAATGAATAAGACCCAGCATGTGACAGATATAATCAGTCATCTAGCAGATTAATTGTGGCTAGGTCAGTGAGTTAAAGAGTTTGAGGAACACAAAATCCTATTACTAGAAGAGTTATGTTCAGGGACTTATAACTGGAATGTGCTATTATTCTAAAAGCTTAAACAAAAGCAACAGTATTATCCACTGCCTACAGAATATTGTAACAGAGAGTTGGCAAAGCGTCTATTCAAAGAGAAAGTATTAGGCATTCTTATCACCAAAACCATCCAGGGCACACAGCTGCTCTCACTCTAAAGTATGAATCCTAGGAGAGTGTGTTCTAGAGAGAGAATATAAGCATCACGCAACTCACTTCCAATTCATTCTAATCATTTTATCTTTTTCATCTATAAATCAACAGCGCTTTTTCTGCATATAGTCTGATATAATTATCATGAGGAAAGTCACTGGAGTCCAGTAATCACTGGACGAAGACAATGTTAAACTAGATTTCAAGTTATAGATCTATACCTAAAGTAGCCATGTCATTTTTGATAAAGTACTTTATTGCTCTAAATGTCCTCATGCATAAGATGAAAACTTGTATTGGTTTGAATCAAGGTTACTTTTTTTTCTTTTGTGTGAGTGAATGTTTTGCCTGAATGGATGTATGTGCACTGCATGCAGGCCTGGTGCCTGCTGAGGTCAGAAGAGAAATTGTATCCCCTCAGACTGGAGTTACACATGGCTACAAGCCATTCCATTGTTGCTGGGACTCAAACCTGAGTTTTCTGCATGAACAACAAAAGCCCAAAAATCAAGGTTTCTTTTTGCTCTTTTAAAAGCCCAAATTCAAGGTTTCTTTTTTTTCTCTTTCAAAGCCCCAAGTCAAAGTTAGTTAGTTAGTTCGTTTGTTTGTTTATTTATTTTTCCTTTTTCTTTTTGGTTTTTCCAGAGAGGGTTTATCTGTGTAACTTTGGCTGTCCTAGACTCACTTTGTAGACCAGCCTGGCCTCAAACTCACATCAATCCACCTGCCTCTACCTCCCTGAGTGTGCACCTGGCTAAGTGAACACCTGGCTAAGTTCACTGATTTGGAAACACAGAAAGTACAGTAGTAGTAATAAAAACCATAATAAAGTGAGGTTCAATATTCTGTGTTTAACAGCACAAAATTTAGAAGAAATTATATAAAATTTAAATAATATAACCAGTATTTTCTCCAAATATATTGCCTCCTAAGACATACATACATAATGGACCTTCTGAATTATAATCAGAAGTTAATGCATATGAACTGGGCTCAGTAGTTAAAGCACTCGACAATCAAGAGTGGAGACGTAAGTCCTAGCTCCCAAAACCACGGAAAGTCAGGCTCACTAGCCTGCATCTGGAACACCGGTGCTCCAACCTTGAGATGGGAGGCAGAGAGAGGAGACTATCAAGTGCAGAGGAGAATAACAAAAAGAGCAAACAAGGTAAAAGCCAAAAAATTGTTCTCTAACCTCCATATGTCTAATGGGATGTGCACATCCTCACTCACATAATCATATACTCACCTGTGCTTGCACACAAAAACGAAACCGACATATATGGCCACAAGTAACATAAATAAAAACACAATCATTACCAATATATACATGGGGAACAACTGAAAATGGTCACCCAGTTTGAGAAAACATACAAAACAAGTATTTAGACTTTAGTTATATAAGATCAGTTTTTCTACTTAAAAAGATATGGACTATAAAGCTGAGATGAACTTTAAAAATACTTTACTAAAAGCAGGAGATCACAAAATTTAGGTGTTCAACCAAAAAATCTTAAATTGCTAAGTAGCACATACAGTAAAAGAGAGTAGAGAAAATCTACACTTCTCAAAATAGAAAAAAAAATTACAATGACAGTAAGCATTAAAGATCATTGCAAGTGTCCAGTAGCACTGAGACTTATGTCAGCAAAACCTAACAGCGAGGTGTGCCACCCAGCTCTGCAATCCTCCCACTCAGAAGACCGCTAAGCAATCAGGGTGAAACTGGAATATAAAGCCAGTTCCAGGAGAGCCTGGACACAAGAACCTGTCTTTAAAAAAAAAAAAACAAAAAAACTATGGAAGGGTCATTGATGAGATTATAAACAGTGACCAAAGCAAAACAGCTGACAACAACTTTCATTTACTTCAATATTTACTAAAGAAGATATATGGGGGAAAAACTATTTCTAAATTATTCTTTAAAGCAAACAAACCCCTGGGAGTGAACCAAATGCAAGATGTACCAAATGTCAGACAAACACTTAAAGTATAAATTTTAAGACTACTAAGGAAAACATACTAGCTGATGGTCATATGGGAGAAATGACCTTCTGTAGGTCCCAGTTGGAAAGAACTGGGATCTATTTTAGCAACATTTATCCAATCCCTTTTTCTTTACATATTAACTACTCAAAATACTTGCTGAAGAGCAGGGTGTGGTGGCACATGCCTGTGATCCCAGCACTCAAGGAGACAGAGGCAGGCAGATCTCTGTGAGTTCGAGGCCAGCCTGGTCTACAAAGCCAGTCCAGGACAACCAAGGCTACACAGAGAAACTCTGTCTTGAAAAACCAAAACAAACAAAAGAAAACTTGCTGAACAAAATGAACAAGAAAAATGTCAACATAATTTCCATCTACTCAAGAGGTGGCAAATCTCTTAGAGAGATAGGATCGGAGACATATTAGCAAGGAAAAAACACCCTGGCTCAAAAAAGAGAAATCACACCCCAGCCTATCCAAATTCTGAGAAGTAATAATGAAAATACTACCTATGTGTATTGATAGATATAATGGTAAATTCTTATTAAAGGAAATTTCTTATTGCAGATGGAAGTATGATCTCAAATATAAAACAACATTGCATAGGAAAGAAATTGGGAGACGGAAAGGATTTTTAAACATATCAAATGAGAAATATTTACAAAACCTAGTCTTTCTTTTCAGCCGAGTGTTTCAGCAAGCATGAAAAAAAGCCTAATGTTGCAGTCATGTCCAACTGAAGAGAAACTACTCCTGCTCCAGGTAGTTCCTTTGTAGACAAAATTAGGAAATTCCAAGGGGACACATTTGAAATTCAGCTTCCTAACAGTCACACCTCACAAGGTAACTCTTCCTCCACTTTCGTCTCTGAGCCTACTGAGGTCAGAGAAACTAAAGAGTACAGACAGAAAAGAACCAGTATACCACTGTACTCACAGAATAAAATATTAGCCGCATTTAAAGGATTCAAGTCTTCTAATCAAAAAGGTATTTGAATAATTTATTTTTTACATTCTATAACAGATATTCTATGCAAAAAGAGAGAAAGAAAATTTAGAAATTCTATCCACAACAGAGAAAACAGCACAAACAGAACTTATTTTCCTAATCTACCAAATCACAGTTTAGCTGTATCTATAACACAGTCTCAAGTTTTAATTCTTTTGGGCAGGGGGCAGTATTTTGAGACAGTCTTGCTTTGTAGCCCAGGCTGCCCTTCAATTCACTATGTAACCCCAGCAAGCCTCAAACTCATGGTGATCCTTGTACCTCAATCTTCCAAGTGCTGGATCAACAAGCAAGTACTACTCACGTAGCTCAAAAACAAACAAATAAAAAAAATTAATAGGGGCTGGAGAGATGACTCAGTGGTTAAGAGCACTGTCTGCCCTTCCAAAGGACCCAGGTTCAATTCCCAGCACCCACATGGCAGCTCACAACTGCCTATAACCCCAACTCCAAGGGATCTGACACCTTCGCACTAATGCACATAAAATATTAAAAAAAAAATAGTAATAAAAGTTGTAGGCCACCAAGTAGCCTAGCAGGTAAAGACCCTGGCTGCCAAGCCCTACAACAACCTGAGTTCAATCCCAGCAGCCCACATGGTAGAAGAGAATTGACCCACGCAAATTGTTCTTTGACCTCCACACTAGTATGGTATGTTTGTGTGATATCATACATTCATAAGCATGCACAGAAAGTAAGTGTACAAAAAAATTTAGTAGAAAAATAAAAATGGCACTAGGGGATGTAGGTCAACTGACAGGGTGCTATAGCACACATGAAGCACTGGATTCCACCTCCAGTACCTCATAAGCCACCCTATAATCCCAAAACTCAGAAAGCAGCAGCAGAAGCAGGAGTGAGTTGAAAGCCAGCCTGGACTACATGAGGCGCCATGCCAAAACTCAAGTAAATAAATACCAGATGTAGTAGCATTTGCCTGGAATCCCAGCATTTAGAAGGCCGAAACAGGATAACTAGATTGGCTATCGCCTAGACTACATGGCAAGACTCTGTCTCAAAAAATAAAAAAAGGAAAAGAGAAGGTACTTCTGGGTAATTATTATAAATCCAGGAGAGGAAAATAATCTGTCAAAGATCCAGAGGCGATCAAAAGAATGAAGAAGCTGAAACAAGTTTCCCTGATGATTAAAATTTAAAACCATGCATTCTTAACTAAGAAAACATGAAAGATGGGGGCTGGAGAGATGGCTCAGAGGTTAAGAGTACTGGCTGTCCTTCCAAAGATCCTGAGCTCAATTCCTAGCAACCACAACATGGTGGCTCACAACCATCTATAATGAGATCTGGTGCCCTATTCTAGTATGCAGGCTTCTAGTATACACGTAGGCAGAATACTGTGTAAATAATTAAATCTTTAAAAAAAGAAAGTCAAAGGACAATATGATTTATTTTTTAAAAATAAGAAAATCAAATATGATAAATTCTAACTCACTAAATCTTAATATATTAACCACTTAACCTTTTTTAAAAATAATTTATTTAATTTTATTTTATGTGCATCAGCGTGAAGGTGTCAGATCCCTTGGAAATGGAGACACTTATGAGCTGCCATGTGGGTGCTTGGAACTGAACCCGGGTCCTTTGCAAGAGCAGACAGTGCTCTTAACCACTGAGCCATCTCTCCAGCCCACCACTTAACCTTGAAAGTTAGAATGTGTCTTTCTATAAAAAATTAAAAATGAAAGTATGGTGGCAGCAGTGCACACCTTTAGTCCTAGTACTCAAGAGGGAAAGGCAGATGGATCTATCTCTGAACTTGAGGCCAGCCTGGTCTACAGAGCAAGTTCCAGGACAGCCAGGGCTACACAGAGAAACTCTCTCTTGAAAAAAAAATAAAAATAAAAGAAATCTGTGGAATGGCTTATCACCAAAAGGTATGTGAAATTAAAAATAGATTTCAAAAAGTGTACATCTATGGATAAATTCACCCTGAGTCCTACAGACTAGAAGTAATTTCTAGAAGCCCAAGGTTTCTAAGAGTAGGTCTTTTTTAAGGTAAATACCTTACCCCAAACATTCCTTAGTGCTGATCCAGACAGGTCAAGCACAGTATGGTAGTTCTGTAGCCTGAAGTTTTTCACTTCCCATGTATTCATTTTTAAGACATGAAAAATATTTATTTCTTATACAGAGAAACCATGTCATGAAAAAATATCTACTCTTGCTAGGCGCTGGTGGCACACACTTTTAATCCAGTGCTCAGGAGACAGAGGCAGATGGATCTCTGTGAGTTTGAGGACAACCTGGTCTATAGGGCAAGTTCTAGAACAGCCAAGACTAAATAAAGAAACCCTGTCTCTAAAAAAAAAAAAAAAGAACCAACAAATTCACTTTTACACATAATTATCTTCCCATTAAACTTGCTGTTCATTTAAATGTAGTCTCAATTTTCATTAGTAAAACTAATGCTACAGTAAGTATCTTTAGTCACAAATCTTTCTACATATCTTTCCTCCCTTTAAGATAAATTCACAGGGCTGAATCCCAATTAAAAGACATTTTTAAGTTTACTGATATGTGCTACCGAAGTGTCTTCAAGAAAAATTAGGCCCAGTGCACATTTCTACAAGCAGCATTTAGAGACTATTTAGCATCTCTGACAAGTCATTTGCCAATATGATAGGTGAAATTATTTACTTTGTATACCTTTGATTACTTATCTGAATAAAAATGTTTTTCATATGCTTCTTTCATATTTTCTTTTTATAGTTTTTTGTTTTGTTTTGCTTTGGTTCTGGTTTTTTTTTGAGACAGGGTTTCTCTGTGTAGCCTTAGCTGTCCTAGACTCACTTTGTACACCAGGCTGGCCCCAAACTCAGAGATATCTGACTACCTCTGCCTCCCTGAGTGCTAAAATTACAAGCATACCCCACTTGAGACCAGCTCTTTTCGTAAACTTTCATCATGTTCTGTCATTAAATCTTTTACTTTCTCTTGATAAACTTGAAAATCAGTTGAGATAAAGCCACATAAGTAACTCTGGTTCCCCCTGCTGGTCAAATATAACCATGCTCAAGAGGCAAATAAACTGTATACAAATTGCTACAAACACCACATACACACAGTGATAAAGTTCTTTGTCTCTAAACTTATTCTTAACATGTTCTAGAGAAGAGTAGGGCAAAAATCACTCATTAATGTGTAAGAACAATTGTAATAGTTCCTTACTAAATGTACATGTCTACATTATTAAATTCTCTATACTTTAATGTGAAAACATTCTGGTTACCTTTTGACACTGAGTTGTCATTAAAAGCAACTATATGTAAGGGGGTAGAATACACACACACACATCAATGATACAGCAGAAGCGAAGTTGAAGGTTCAATCGTCAGTACTGGGGAGAAAAACTAAAAAGGAGAGGGAGGAAAGCGAAGCTTGGTGGTGGAGTGCTTCCCTAATATGCTTTAGGTCCTAGATTTGGTCCTTGATACCACGAGAAGGTAACTACTGACTATCCTCATCCCAAAGGTGCTTACATTTATCAGACTAGACTCTGTTTACTTTCAAAGAATAAGATGACGAAAGAGTGGAAATAGACATAACTGATTCAGCTTTTCCACTGCCCTCCTAAAGATATATATTCCACTGTGCTTGGGAGACTGAAGTGGGAGGACCACAAGTTAAGAGGTCACCATGAGCTACAAAGTGAAATCCAAGCCAGCATGGCCTACAAAGTAAGACTGTCTCAAAAACAATAAAGAGGTAAGTCCCAAGTTTGCAATGTCCTTAGGCAACCCGTTCCAAATACGTTTACTAAGTGCAAGAAATGAAAATTTTAAAAATTAAAATAAAATATAATAAACAAACAAAACTAATAAACAAGAGCCAGCCTTTGCTCTGAGGGAACTTATGAACTCCACAAAGTGAAAGAGAAACAAACTAGTGGGCACTTGATAGCAGCTGTCCCAGGCGTGGAGACCCACAACTTGCCTACAAGCACTGCATACGCTGAGGGAACAGAGGTGCACACGGATACAGTTAATGACAGTGTCTGTTGTTGTTAATGTTACTGTAATAACTATTACTAAAGAAGGAAGAAGGCTGGAGAGATGACTCAGAGGTTAAGAGCACTGGCTGCTCTTCCAGAGGTCCTGAGTTCAATTCCCAGCAACCACATGGTGGCTTACAACCTTCTATAAGAGATCTGGTGCTCTCTTCTGGCCTGCAGGTGTACATGCAGGCAATACATTGTATACATAATGAATAAATACATCAAAAAAAGAAAAAAAACAGAAGGAAGATGTACAGAGCTAGAGTGATAGCTCAGTGGTTAAGAGCACTTCTTGTTCTTCCAAAAGAGCCATTTAGTTAGCACCCACTGTGCATGGCTCATAAAGCTCACTCCAGCTCTCCAAAGGACCTGATGCCCTCTTCTGGCCTCCATTCATATAGACATGCACAAACATTACAAGTAAAGGGAAGAGGATTAAGTCTCAGAAGATAGTAAAGGCCCTTTAAAAAGGATAACCATATGTGTGAAGGCCCAGATGACAGGTACGGGGTACACAAAATGCCAACACATCTACACTGCAGAGTGCAAGATGGCTGAGCCAGGCTATCCAGAGCATGGGTGCTTGGCTGACTTGGAAAGCTGGGAAAGCCGCAGCAGAAAAAGGGTAATCCTTTAATGAGGTCTACATTACCAGACCACTTATGATAGAAGCTTGGAAGACAGAAAGCATGATGAGTGACTCAAATGTCATGCAGGCAAAACGGTGGTGGTCTGAACTCAGAAGGGAGAATTAAGAATGAGCAGGAAAACATTCATAAAAGAGGTAACAGGGTGGGAAGATGGCTCAGCAGATAAAGGCACCTGCCAAGGCTGACAACTTGAGTTATCACGGGAGACCCATATGATGGAAGGAGGGAACTGAAAGTTGTCTTCTGACCCTCCCATGTACACTGTGACAGATGTGCACACATATGCACATACACAATAACTAGCAACTTAAAAATGAGTAATTCAGGGGCTGGGGAGATGGCTCAGTGGTTAAGAGAACTGGCTGCTCTTCCAAAGGACTCAGGTTCAATTTCCAGTACCCACATGCAGCTTATAGCTGTCTATAACTCCAGTTCCAGGGCATCTGACACTCTTATACCGATGCACATAAAATGAAATAAATTATTTAAAAAATTAATAATTCAAACATAAACCTGACATTTAAAAAAATAAAGTGGAACTGGAGAGATGGCTCAGAGGTTAACAGCACTGGCTGTTCTTCCAGAGGACCTGAGTTCAATTCCCAGCAGCCACATGGTGGCTCACAACCACCTATAATGAGATCTGGTGCCCTCTGCTGGCATGCAGGCAGAACACTGTATATGTAATAAATAAAATAAATCTTAAAAAAAAAATGAAGTGGTAGTTGAGGTGGCACAAGAAACTCCAGAGGCCTTCCATACCTGACTTGAGTGACTGGATGGACACTGATACCAGCATCAGGGTATGAATATAGGAAGAGGACTTGCAAAAGTAAGTAATGAGAACTTTTTAAGAGTCCACTTTGTTCCAATGTCATAATGATCTCTAATACATTAAATACTTATTTTTATATAATATATTATATACCTATTTTATAAAATTAAAATATAAAGGGATACCTAATGGAAAATATCAAGGAAGTAATTGCAATTGGAAATAAGAAAACTAGTCAGAGCTAAAAAACACACATTTGCAAATCATCAGTAGACAGAAAGTGATTTACAACTTACTACAGATTCTGATTTCCTACACAGGATGCAAAAAGAAAGAATCAAAATACGACAGATGGGGCTGGAGAGATGGCTCAGAGGTTAAGAGCACTGGCTGTTCTGCCAAAGGTCCTCTTCTGGTGCACAGGCACACATGCAGGCACAATGCTATATAAATAATAAATAAATATATCTTAAAAAAAAAAATGACAGATGATTTAGGTACCGGAATCCCTGGGTTGGGCTAACTAGCACTACAGCAGAAACCAGGCATGGGATGGTAGTTCATAACTATAATCCCAGCACTCAAGACCTAGGGGGAGTTAAAGATCATACTGAGCTACATCATAAGTTCAAAGCCAGCCTTGAGCTACCTCATACCCTATCCATAAATAAATAAATAAACAAATAAATAAATAAATAAAATTTTTAATTATTGGGGACTGGAGCAATATAGCAGCAGTTAAGAATGCCTGCTGCTCTTGCAAAGGACCCAAGTTTGATACCCAGCACCCATATTGGGTGAGTCACAACCACCTGTAATTCCAGCTCCAGATCTGATACCCACTTCTGGCCTTCATAGGCACCCATACACATGGCATACACAAACACATGACACATACATAAATAAAATTAAAAAAAAATTTAAGGCTGGGTGTGGTGGCACACACCTTTACTCCCAGCACTCTGGAGGCAGAGGCAGGTGGATCTCTCTGAGTTCCAGGACAGCCTAGTGGTCTACAGAGGTAGTTCCAGGCCAGCCACTTTCTATACAGAGAAACCCTGTCTCAAACAAACAAAACTAGTCTTCCCTCTTATCCAAACACAAGGGAAGAGGTAAGGAATTATCTGTTAGTTTTTATACTTATTTTTAAATTTTGTTTTCAAATATTTGGATTGATTCAAACAACAGTAAGTATAAAAATGAAGCCAGGCATAATAGCTCATGCCTTTAATCCCAACACTCAGGAGGCAGTGGCAAGCATAGTTCTCAGTTCAAGGCCAGCCTGGTCTACATAGAAAGTTTCAGGCTAGCCAGGACAGCACTGAGAACTTGCCTCAGAGAGAGAGAGAGAGAGAAAAAAAAAAGGCAGCAAGAAGCAGGGAACATCTCTTGCCATTCAAGCCTGACAGTTCCTACAACACACATAAAGGCGCAAAGACAGAACAAACTCAACAAAGTTGTCCTCTGACCTCCACACATGTGCTACAGCGGCATCAGACATATACAGTCGTAATAACATTCTTTGTGTGTAAAAAGACAGTGTTTTAAGTCTCTTTCCTAGACTTAACAGGTAACCAATGCCATCAGATTTCTGTTTAGTCTTTACATTAGAAGGATCTGATTGCCTCAGTCTCCCCAGTGCTGGTATCACAAACATGTGTTTTTTATTCATTTTTAAAATCGTTCATATACACACCCCAAAACCATCTCTCTCTTTCTTTAGGCCCTAGAGATGATACCCAGAGCCTCACATGTTAGACACATGCTCCATCACTAACTAGAGCATAAGCTTCCTTTTCAAAAACAAAGTAGGCTGCCATAGTGACATATATCCGTAATCTCAGCACTTGGGAAATAGAGACAGGAGGATCAAATATTCAATGCCACTCTGGCTACAAAACAAGTTTGAGGCTAGCCTCGGTTACATGAGATCCTATCTCAAGAAAGAAAAGTCAAAACACAATATTTACATATCACATCTGTTCTGCATCTTGCTTTGACCACTTAACTATATCTTAGCAATCTTCTTGTAACATACTATGCTTGTATTCCACTGTTTTGCTTGTCCTGGAATTTATTACTTTCTTTCATCACAGTCTAATACATAGATGCCCAGTAGCCACTAATAATTGCCTGAAATAACTGATGGTGACTCATTGCAAATACCAAGTACCGCTTACCTTTTCTATCATCTTCATTTTCTTTTCTCTAACTCACCTAACTCTCCTCCCTGTCCTCTCCCACCTTACCCAGGCCAAACCCTGTCAACCACACCTAGAGATAGTGTTTAGCCATAACTAGCAAAATTCAGGCTTTAAAAAGGTGTGGGGAAAAGGTGATATATAGTAAAGAGAATAAATAACTTCCATGAGCACTTCTGAATTGACAGAAATTTATTAGAGTTCTGAAGTTTATTATTCCTTTATTACTTTCATTTCTTTGGTACTGTGGCTTGAAAATGGTCAAGATGACACTTTTTAATACCATTTTCTAAACGCATGGAAACAAGTGCATAATCAGGTATGACATTTAACCAACTAGAGTACACTCTAAAATGAGATCATTGGAAGCTGAAGACAGGCTCAGTCAGTAATGTGCATACCATACTAGCATGAGAACCAGATTTCAGATCCCTAACACCACATGAAGGCTAGGAACAACAGCAGGCATCTATATCCCAAGCACTAGGAGGTAGAGGTAAGAGCCCTAGCTTACTGGCCAGCTAGTCACACAAGCCTATTTGATGAACTCCAGGTTCAATGAGAACCTGTCCTAAAAAATACAGTGGACAGCAACTGAGGACAACACCCAACATTGCCCTCTGGCCTCCATTTGCATATATGCTTGTATGCATACACACACATATATCTGCACATATTCATACAAATATATACATACACCACACACATATATACATACTACATGCATTTAAAAAAAAAAGGTTGGTAAGATAACTCAAAGGGTAAAGGCACTTGTAAAGCCAAGTCTGCCAATCTGAGTTTGATCTTCAGAATCACATAGCAGAAGGAAAATTGACTCCCTCATGTAAGCTATGTGCACACTCAGAAATAAACTGAAAAGAAAAATTTAGACCAGGCGTAGCAGCACACACCTTTATTTACAGCACTCAGGAGATAGAGGAAAGCAGATCTCTATGAGTTTGAGGCCAGCCTACTCTACACAGTGAGTTCTAGGCCAGCCAGGGCTACATCAAGAGACCCTGGAGTTGGGGTTACAGGTGGGAGGCAGAAGCAGGTGGATCTCTGTGAGTCTGAGTTCCATGACAGTTAGGGCTACACAAAGAAACCCTGTCTAGAAAAACCAAAATTAGATTAGATCAGATTAGATTAGATTAGATAGACAGACAGACTCCAATCTGAAAATACAGATCAAAGGATTAGTAGGGAACATAAAACTAAACAGCCACATAACTACAATCTCAAGAAGTTAACAGATAATTCATACACACTATAGGACACTGACTGTTGGTCTGTACTCCTGTCATTCTCGAAAGGACTCTGTTCCAACAGTAGGGATTACAGTGTTATAATACCCCAGATTTGCCAAGAATTCGACTCTTTTGTTTTAAGGTATCAGATATATGAGGCCTAGATTTTAAAATCTGGGCACCCATACACATGGCATACACAAACACATGACACATACATAAATATGTGTATGTGTAAATTTTAAAATCTAGGCCTCATATATCTAATACCTTAAAACAAAAGAAACTTGATTATAGAGGCCAGCAAGTCCTGGCACAAAACAACTATTTAAAAGTAGAAACACAATTATACAAGGTCTTCCAGTTCCCAAACACTCAGAACTTCCCGCTGTGTTTCCCCATTCAACCCCTCCAACTGCACTGGGGAAAAACTGTGTACCTTGAATCCCTTTACATTAATATAAGCAGTCATTATCTAATAACAGTAGCCAAAACACACATAATGAAGATAAGATTCAGTCTGCTTTACCTAACGACTCCCCAAAAGCCCAAATATTTTAGGTTACACAGATTGCATTATTCTGATTTACCCAGTTTTGATATTCTGAAATTCCACACAGCAGATCACCATAAAACAATCTTAACTACACCATGATCTAACTCTCAAGGAAGGAGAGGCTGACAGAGGACTTCTACCACTAATCATTTCCTGTTCTTTCCTCTCACTTCCTCATTTCCTATAGCTTTGTCCTATGCTTAGCCCTACTGGAGAGTTCTCTGAACAACAGATCAGAAAGAGCCACAAGAGACTTAAAGAACAGCCACCAGGGAGAGCCTTTTTTATCAAATGGTCACCTGTCCACATTGCCCAAATGAGGTGCACCCTGAGAAAGGAAAGGGCACAATGCCTACCTGTTGAAAAAACATAGTGTAAGGGCTCATGCATTGGCCTAAGGAGCAGCAAGACACCTAAAGAGTGGCACACATAAACCTTAATATACTATATGAAATGTCAGGGCAAACAAATGGTTAATGACACATCTTTTGTAACACATGAATCAGCTACTGATTTGCAAAAGTGGGGCACACCCAACTTCATATGACTCTTAAAGTACCTGTGAAAATGAACCTCGAAGTCTGAATTGACAACCCATCTACCAGGTTTGGAACAGAATTTTACAAATATGTAAGCTGTAATAATTTAAAGTTAAAAAGAAGAACTCTTCATTATAATAAAAGTTAATTTAAGAACTTCATTAATATTTTATCACCATTAATCAAAGAATAGCAATAATACAATTCCTAAGAAGCTAATAGTTCTGAGGGTGAGCATCCTGTAAAGTAACTGAAGAGACTCAAATTCTAAAACATTCTACATAAGTCTGGACACAGTGACAAATACCTATAATCCAAGCATTTGGAATGCAGAGGCAGGAAGTTCATTAAGTTAAAGCCATGCTCAGCAACCCAAAAACTTCCAGGGCAGCCTGGGCTACAATGAGACACTGTCTCAAAACACAAATAAACAAATATTCTTGATCCTTAAATATGCATATGAAATAATGAAAAGTGAATACATCTTACCTTAAGAGGCATCCACATAGCATTCATAGTGTCAGGAATATCTCAGACAACTCAGAAATAAGCAGGAAGAGACTAAGTAATTCCCTCAGTTACCACGGATAAGGAAGTAGGAAGATCTGAAAAGGAAGATTTATTTTCACTTAATTGGAAAAATAATCTAGACTACGTAAATATCTTATTCTATCTGGGAAGAAAGCATGTTAAGTAGTAACTGCAGTACCATCCTAAAAAGTGCACAAGCGCTGGGCGTGGTGCACACCTTTAGTCTCCGTACTCAGGAGGCTGAGGCAGGTGTTATCTATGAGCTGAGCAGCAGCCCGGGTGTACACAGTGGGTTCTGTGCCAGGCAAGGCTACTTATTGAGATGGGATCAAAAAAATAAAAATAAAAAATAAAAATTCCCTTTGTAGAGGGCATATGTGTGTCTCTATATGTGTTCAGAAATGTATTTTATATCAAAAGAGAACATAAATTCTAAATAACAGAAAATTGCTTATCAAAGAATCAGAAAACCAAAATCCCAGAGGAAAGAAGTTATTACTCCCAGAGTATTCCATAAGCACTACTGAAAATTATTTATCAAAAAACTACCTGAAAAAGTCTGCCACTACTTTTTTCTGGTAAACTAGAAACCTCTCTGACAATTCCAGTGTCCTAACTTTTCTTAAAATTAAATTTCAGGCCAGGCGGTCGTGATGCACACCTTCAATCCTAGCAGGGAGGCAGAGGCAGGCGTTATCTTTATGAGTTCGAGGCCAGCATGGTCCCCAGGACAGCCAGAGCTACACAAGAAAAGAGAGAAAAAAAGAAAAATTACGTTTCAGAGCTGATTCTACATAGAAAAGAAGGAAGGATGGAAGGAAGGAAAAGACTCTTCTTTCCCGGAGATCTTAAAAAGCAGACCAGAGGAATTAATTCCGAAGATGGAGGGTGTTAAGTTTTCGGGGACTTACGAACGGATTAAACGACCCCTTGCAGGAACCTTTAGTCCTAGGCCTGAATGAAAATTCCAGCTTAACCAGTTGCTGCCTCACTTAAAATGGAGGCTTGCCCGAGTAGGATCACGAAAATAACACACTCACCTCTTTAAAAATAATTTCGTAAAATCAAGAGTCGAGGTCCCCGTCTTAAAAAGGAAACAGAGCTCTGAGGCGGGTCTGCTCTGTCTCCGCGTTTGTCACTCGGGTTCGGAACACTTGGCATCACTTTGCCTACCGCTCACCGGGTTTGGGGGGTGGGGACCGCCGGAGTTTGACTCTTGACCCGACTCCCGGGCGAGCCCGAGCGCCCCCACCCGACCCCACCCCGCGACGCGAGCCCCGGCTCCACGGGACCGAGATCCCAGAGAGCGCGAGCGCGCGCCCCTCCCCCGCCTCGGACCCTCGCCCCGGGGCCTCCCCCACCCCCCCGCGGCCCGCGACTCCTCCGGCCCGGGCCCCATTGTTAGGAGGGGGCGGCCGTGGCCCGGGCTCCCGGCCCGGAGCCCGCGGCCGTGGCGGGACTCGCCTCAGGAGGGGGCGGCCGTCGGGATGCCGCTTCCCGTCCCGGCCGCCGCGGTCCGTCCCACCTCACTCGGCCTGGCGCCCCGGGGCTACGCTCGGCGCACGCCCTCCCTCCCCCCTCCCCGGCCCTCCGGCCTCCGCTCCCCCGGCCCGCCGCGGCCCACGGCCCGAGGCCCAGGCCTTGAGGGTGGGCGCCGGCCGGGGGTCCCCGCGCCCCACACACGCGTCCCCGCGTCCTCAGCCCGGCCGCCTTCAGGGCCCTCGGCGGCGCCCGCTCCCGCGACCCCTCAGCCTCCCGCCGCCCCGCGTCGGCGACCCCCGCGGCGTCCCCGCGGCGGGACGCCCCCCTCCGGGCCGCCATCACCCCGGCCCGCCGCGCCCCCACCCCCCGGGGCAGCAGTGCCAACGGCAGCTCCCCCGGCCCCGGACCTACCTGCACGGCTCAACCAAGCCTAGAGTGAGGGGCGGGCAAGCTTCCGCCCTCCTCTGTCTCTCATTGGCCAGCCCAGGGCGATTCTCGAGCGCTATTGGCTGCAAGTGGACGTCTGTCAGCGCTGTGGGGCGGGATGGGAGGGGGGGGGGAGAGATGCTGGTGCCTCGGCGTCTCTGTCTCTGTATCTCTCTGTCTCTGTCTCGGCCCTAGGAAAGGAGAGGCTTGAGCCGGTCGGAGCTGGAAGGGGGCCTAGTGGGAGAACCAGAATAGGAATCCCCACAGTGCTTCACCGCAGTCCACCACTCAACCCCTGGCCTCAGTCCCTCGGGTCCTGTTCTCTGTCACCCCCAACCCCTGCCCCTCACCCTTCCAGGTTCTTCATCCAGGAAGCGATGAGATGAAAACCCGGCCCGGAAGGCCATAGGGAGAGGTTTTGGATATGCACATAAAATATACACATATACATGTTTATTTAGAAAGTCAACCAGATTTGAGGTCCTGAGGGCCTGGAAAGGCCACACATCTCACAGACCAAGAAGGAATTGAGAGAGAACTGAGTCAAAAATCACTCTCAGAGATGGTAACCTCCCAGGATGAGATGGAGTACCCAGCAGGCCAAGGAAGAGGAAGACTTCATCTCAGGCTCATCTGTAGATACTGATTTTGGTACCATTCATAAACATTCCAACTAAAAAAAATACATTAATTAACAGAGCGTGATGGCATACGCTTGTGATTTTAGCACAAGAGACTAATGTAGAACAAGAGCCAGCCTGGGCTACAAGGAGACTTTTTTTTTTCCTTTATTTTAAATCGGACCACAAAATCAGAAAGAAAATGGTTATCTAAGAAAATCAAGACAACATCCATCTTTAGTGGGGAGTCTCACTTTTAAATTTCTTCGGTTTCAAATACCATTAATAAGTGAGTTCCGAGGAATCCCGTAACACAAGAGAGAGTAAACAATCACAGATGAGGAGTTGACATGCTAAACAATCAACTTTCCCAAACCTTAAAACACATACAGCTAAAATAATGTCGAAAAGTAACGGCGAAACAGCACGAAACCAGAGGAGCAAGGGTCCGTTGAAAAACAATACCAAAACTATGAGAGCACTTTAGGTCCTGAGGCTACTTGAAGGTCAGGCTTTAGGCCCCAGTAGACATGTGACAATACAACTAAAAAGAAAACACCCCGTAAGTCGGAAGTCTGAATCTTTTTTAAGTATTTATTTTTACTTTTGTACATCAGTGTTTTGTCTGCATGTGTAAGGCGTTCGGATCCCCTGGAACATGCGTTATAGACAATTGTGAGCTGCCATGTGGTTGCTGGGAATTGAACCTGGGTCCATTAACGACTGAGCCATCTCCAGCCAAGTCTTAACTTTTTTAGACTTAGTGACGACTAAGACTTTTAGAACTTTGTTTCCTCGGAACATTTTGGTTTTTTTTTTTTTTTAAGATTTATTTATTTATACATGCATGTATGCCTGCATGACAGAAGAGAGCATCAGATCCCATTATAGGTGGTTGTCAGCCACTATGCTGGGAATTGAACTCAGGACCTCTAGAAGAGCAGACAGTGCTCTTAACCACTGAGCCATCTCTCCAGCGCCTCTCAGAACATTTTTAATCACATCAGATGTGTATAGGAATCCAGAGGAAGCAGGCCAGATTTACACCGGCAGATCATCGGGGCTGCAGAGAAATCCAAAGAAAACTACTTCCACTAAAATACAGGTTTTTTTTTTTCCTAAAGACCTTTATTTTTATGTGACTGAGTGTTCTGCCTGCACATATGTAAAGTGCACTGTGTACAGACCTGGTGTCCTCCGAGGCCAGAAAAGAGCACTGGTCCCTGGAGTAACTGGAGTTACAAAAACTGCCAGAGCCACTGTGTGGGTGCTGGAAACCAAACCTTTGTCCTATGCAAGAGCAAGCAAGTGCGCTTAACCGAAAAACCACCTCTCCAGCCCCTAAAATACAGTTTTAGGACAAACGTCGTTATACATGCAGTCGATCAAGGACCTGGAGAACTGTTTCATAAAAACACAAAAATTTCAGAAGTATTTCTAAAAGTACATAATAGCAATATAGGTGCTTTTAAATAATAATCAAGTAATAATTAATTGAATGACCACTGTAACTTTAAAGTCCTAAGTGAATCCTTTTTTTAAGAAATGTGAAACAACTGCCATACACTATGAAATTGATGACAAAGCTATGGGATCTGCTAAAACTGCTAAGGTTTGTTGTCTCCATTCACAATTGGAGAAAATGTTAATTTTCTCTAGAATTAGAGCAAAACTTCATGGCGTTCCTAATCTGTGGACCATGGACAAAAGAAAAAAAAAAAAACTAAAGAAATTATGCTATGCCGGGCACAGTGGCACATGCATGTCATCTCAGCGCTCAGGGAGGCAGAAGCAGGCAGAGGAGCTCTGTGAGTTTGAGGCCAGCCTGATCTACAAAGGGAGTACAGGACAGCCAAGGCTTCACAAAGAAATCCTTCACAAAAGGATTTCTGAAAAACCAGAGAGAAAGAGAGAAAGAAATTGTACTTCGTGCTGGAAAGATGGCTCAGCAGTTAGGAGCACTATCTGCTCTTCCAGAGGACCTGAGTTCAACTCCCAACACCCACACACCAGCTCACAAGTGTCTGTAACTCCAGTTCCAGGGATCTAACACTCCCTCACACAGGCAAAACTTCAATGCACATAAAATAAAAATAAATTGTAAAAAAAGAAAAGAAAGATAAATTATCCTCGCCACCCTCCATGCCCTGTCCTCTCCCTTTCAGGTTCCCACTCACACCTGAAGATGTCTAACATCCCTGCGACACAAAGAACAAGGGAGTAGATGAGAGGAACGTGCAGATGTGCTGAAGAAAAGATATATATGCATCTTGTCTTTCTTCAGAGATAAAGAAAGGGCTGAGGGAATAGTTCAGAGGGTTCACTTGCCTGGCATGTCTAAGGTCAGAGGGACAGAGGGCACTGGAGGTATGTTGTAGATCTATAATTATGAGGAAACAGGCTTGGATGGGATGTCATTAATTCCCAAGAATAACAATAACAAGGAAACATCTTGAGCCAGCTATGCTGGTGTTAGAACCCCTGCACTTGAGAGGCTGAGCAGGAAGATCTCAATTGGAGACTACCTTGGGCTACATAGCAAGACCTATCTTTATCTTACTTTATTCTTGATTCTGCTTTTTATGAATCTGAGAGGAATTAGAAGGGGCACAGAAGGAATTGGAAGAGGGAGACATAGGGATGGGAATGATATAAATACAATTCACATGTGTGAAATACTTAATTTTTACAATAAGAAGTCCTCTATCAGTTAACGTTTTCTTAGTTGATTAGGTTCACTTAGATGACCTTCAGCGGAGCTCCTGGCTTCTTATCTACAAAATGGGGCAGATGGCGGGGGGGGGGGTGTAGAGAGGTGGCTCCCTGGTTTAGAGTACCAGCTCCTCTTGCAGTGGACCTGGGTTCAGTCCCCCTCACCCACATGGTGGCTCACAAGCATCTGTAACTCCAGTTACAGGGAATCTGATGGCCTCATTTGGCTTTCAAAAGCAGGTACATGGTACACATACCTACATGTAGGCAGAAATTCATACACATAAAACTAAATCTTCTTTTTTAACTTACTGGGTTAGGACTGGATTACCTAGCATATCTAGAGTCAATCCTCAAAACTAACATATACAATACAAGCCTGGTATATTGGCACACGCCTTTAATTCCAGCCCTCAGAGGGGCAGAGGAAGGAGGATCACTGTGAGTTAGAGGCCAGCCTGGTCTACAAAGCAAGTCGGGGACAGCCAATGGTACACAGAGAAACCCTCTCTTGAAAAACAAAAAAACAAAAACAAAACATACAAACATACGAACACATATATACATACATACTAACACACACATACATACATATACACACTGGTTTGTTTCCTTGTTTCTAACCAGGTGTGGTGGTTCATGTGTGTAATCTCAGCAGTCTGGACAAAGAAGGATAACTCCAAATTTGATATTAGTCTTGTCTACCTAGTGAGTTTCGGGCCAGACTTCAGAGTGAAGCCCTGTCAGAAACCTCACAGAAAGGAGCCAAAGGTGGTGACATTTGCCCATAATCCCTGTTCCTGGGAAGTAGAGGCAAGGGGTCATCCTCAGCTACACCAAAAATTCCAGACAAGCCTGGACTACATGGAATTGTCTCAAATAAGAGAACCTCATCCAAAAATGGGAAAGTCAATGATAATGATAATAATAATAATAATAATAATAATAATAATAAATAATGCTTTCTCTGTTAGGGCTGTTATGACGATTAAGTTAATACAAATCGTAATTGATTTGGGGTTTGGGGAGTTTTGTCATTGTTGTTGTTGTTTGGTTTTTTAACAACTTTTTTTTATTTTATGTACATTAGTGGTTTTGCCTCCATGTCTGTGTAAGGGTGTCGGGTTCCCCGGATCTGAAGTCAGAGTTTCAGGCTGCCATGTGGGTCCTGGAAGAGCAGCCAGTGCTCTTAACCACTGAGCCACCTCTCCAGCCCCTTTTTGTTTGTTTTTTTAAGACAGGGTTTCAGTTTATAACCCTGACTGTCCTGGAACTCACTCTGCAGACCAGGCTGGCCTCAAGCTCACAGAGATCTGCCTGCCTCTGCCTCCCAAGTGCTAGAATCAAAGCCCTGCCTGTAATAGGTTTTCGAAGTCCCAAAGGGATAAAATATGTAGTTCAGTGGTAGAACATTTGCCTAGCATGAATGAAGTCTCACAATCTCCTCTCTAGCTCTGCAATTAAAAAAAAAAGTATCTGATACAGGCAACATACTCAATACTTAAATATCATTATTATATTTTGAGCATCTTATATTCCAGACAACTCCAGGAAAATTCTGCGATGATTACTTGTATTAATGTTATGGGAGACAGCAAATTAGATTAGTAGGAATAATAAGAAGGTTTACCGCAACTCTTGATTCTCACTTAAATATTTCAAAGTTTAGACTATTCCATTTTCTTCAATTATGTTTTTCCATTCCCCTTGGAAGGAAGATCAGTCACTCTTTAAAAGCCTTGTAAATTCACTCAGTGGAAGGGAGAGTTGGGGAGAGGACACTAATTCCCAAAGGCCATGCATAAGTCAGTGCTAATGAATAAAGACCAGCAACCCCTGTGGCTGCTGGACCGGCCTCCTTAGAAATGACTGTGATATAATCTTGTGAAATTGAGAAAGCGCACACTCTAGGATCAGCAGCCCTACTACCATAGAGAAAGCACAGAATCACAGCAGCAGTGTGCCCGCCATGGCCTCCAACTGAAAATATCCCAGCTGTCCAGCCACAGCCTGGTTAAACTGTGGGTTTTGTTGGGCTTCTCGTTTGGTTTGGCTTGGTTTGATTTCTCCAGTTGCCTGATTTGGGTGTTTGGTTGTTGTTTGGGGTGTTGTTTGTTTTGCGTTTGAGGTTTGTTGTTTTTTGTTTGTCTTGAGACAAGCTCTTCTTGGGTGACATAGGTTAGCTTGGAATTCAGCAGACAGTCTTTGCTGGCTTTGGTCCTGGTGTGATCTGCCCTTGTTTTGTTTTGTTTTGCTTTAGCGTTACTGTGTGTATGTGAGTGTAGGCCATGGCAGTTGTGTGGAGGTCAGAGGAAACGCCTTCAGAACTGCAAGTCTGGCAACCTGAGTTCAAACCCTAGAACCCATTTGAAAGTGAAAGGAGAAACTCATCAAAATTGTCTCCTAACCTCCACAGGTGGGCCAAAGGTGCACATACACCGACAAATAAAAAGTTCTAATTAAGTCAGGTAGTGGTGGCACACACTTTTAATCCTAGCACTCAGGAGGCAGAGGCAGGCAGATTTTTGTGAGTTCGCTGTCAGCCTGGTCTACAGAGAGAGTTCCAGGACAGCCATGGCTACACAGAGAAACCCTGTTCCGAAACACCCTCTCCCCCCAAAAAATTAAGTAAAAAGAAATGTACAAACAAGCGATACAATTTACCAATAAAAATACATTTAAAAAAATTTTAAGATCTCTACAGAAAAATAGACAAGGTATGTGGTAGACTATCATACAAAGAAAAACACAAATGGTTCTTTGATTTTTTATTTTCAGACAGGGTGTCTCTGTATCATGGACTCTCTGTGTAGACCAGGCTGGCCTCGAACTCACAGAGGTCCACCTGCCTTTGCCTCCCTGAGTGCTGGGATCACAGACGTGTGCACCACTGCACCCGGCTCTTTTATTTTTTTAATTTCGTCTTTACTATTGTGTGTGGGGTATACACTCGCAGCGACAGGTGTGTGGAAGTCAGAAAGCAACTTTTTAGGGAGGTGGGTTCTCTTTTTACCAAGGGAGTCCTGGGAACCCAACTGAGAGCACTAAGCCATCTGCCGGCCTCCTGAAAACAGGAGGGTTTTTTCCTTTATTCTTTTAAAAGATTTATTTATTTATGTGTGTGTGTGTATGTGTGTGTGTGTGTGTATGTTTTACCAGCATGTATATCCATCATGTGTGTACCTGTTGCATATGACAGGTCAGAAAAAGGTGTCAGAACTGATGGAACTGGAGTTATAGACGGTTGTGAGCCACCGTGTAGATGCTGAAAATCAGCCCCAGGTCATCTGCCAAAACAAGTGCTCTAAACTACTGAGCCACCCATCACTGGATAGTCCTCAAGGGAATGAGAATATGCTCAACTTCACTAAAACACACACATTTCAGACTCTGCCCGGGATGTCATTTCATGCAACAGATTACAAAGAGAAACAATATTTGCTAACAGCTTGTTAGCAACAGACGAGCGATCTGGACTGCATCGTTCACCACCTGTTAAAGTACAAATTGCTTCAGGGCCAGAGAGATGCTCAGCACTTAAAAGCACTGGCTGTTCTTGCAGAGGACCTGGGTTCAGTTCCCAGCGCCCACGGGCAGCTCACAACTGTCTGTTGTTCCAGTTCTATGGGATCTGAGGAGCCCCTCTGGCCTCCATAGGCAGCAGGCACATGATGCAGAGACATGCAGGCAGGCCAGAAATAAAGATAAGTCTTTTATTATTTTTTTGCTTGTTTTTTGTTTTTGTTTTTCAAGACAGGGTTTCTCTGTGTAGCCATGGCTGTCCTGGAACTCACTTTGTAGACCAGGCTGGCCTGGAACTCACAGAGCGTCTTTTAAATTTTTAAAAATTATGTTTTCTTATTTTATGTGTGTGGGTGTTTTACCTGCAGGTATGTCTGTGCACCGTTTCTGGGGCCCGAGGAGGACCTCAGATCCCCTGAAACTGGAGTATCGGAAGATTTTTGAGCCGCCACGTGAGCGCGGGGAATTCAACCTGGGGGTATCTGCAAAAGCAACCAGTGCCCCGAACACTCCATGCCTGTAAAAACCAATAACTCTCAATTTTATTTTTGAGCTAGGGTTTTGTAGGTAAAACCTGATGGGACGGTGAAGAGAAAGTAAGCAGCGGGGATGGGACAGTTCCTGTCACCCTTCCGGACAGACCTGTGATCAGCTAGTCTGTGAGAACAGGATTCAACCGGTCTGTGACAGGCAGACGGTTGACAAAACTCCGCCGGGGTACAGAAGATGCGTTCCACGTGGGACGGAGAAGCCGTTCACACCAGGGGAGCTTCGGGACGAGAAAGTCCAACAGCCTGCAACATTTTCTTTTCCTTGTTTTGTGTCGTGTATGTGTGTGTATTTAAATTTTATTAGGCCTCTACGTAGAACTTTGAACCATCTGGGAGCTAGGAAGCCGCCCGAGCACCCAAAAGAACTTACTGTTCTTGCTGAAGACCAGATTTCGGTTGCCAGCACTCACAGGAGGTGGCTCGCAAATACCCATGATTCCAGTTCCAGCGTTTCTAATGCCCCCTGGCCTCCGTGGGGATCCGCGTCCCCGGCTGTGGTGACGCACGCCTTTAATCCCAGCACTCGGGAGGCAGAGGCAGCTGGATCTCTGTGAGTCTGAGGCAGCCTGGTCGATTGAGTTCCAGGACAGGTGAGGCTACACAGAGAAACCCTGACTCAAAAAACACAAAATAAACAACAACAAAAAGTAATTCTGTGTGTGTGGTGCATACACTTGAGCGGTTTAGGTGTTCTGTCATATCACTCCCCGCTTTATTCTCCCTTGAGACAGTCTTGTCAAGCCTTGGGTTAGGCTGATGGCCAGCAAACCCCAGCAATCACGCCTTGCCCCACATTGCTGGGGTTACAGGCACAGAGTACAGCCATGTCTAGCTGGAGATTTGAACTCAGATCCTCATGATTGCACAGCGAACACTCAGTGAGCGTTCTCTCCAGAACATTAGGCTTGTTTTCAGTCGTGCACGCGCGCGTGCCTGTGCGCGTGTGGTTTAACTGTGTAGGTACCGGCCTGAGGATGCCACAGAGCGTGAGTAGCAATCAGGAGACAACCTGCGAGAGAGTTGATTCCTTCTTAAAAAACATTTCACAAGCCATGAGAAATGAATTGTTGAGTGGTCGCCTCGTGTTTAAAACCTATGCCGTAGTTTGCTTCACCACGACCAAAGTCAACGTGGGCAGAAAAGGGTTTCTTGGGAACCCTTCCATCATCTAGGGAAGCCAGGGCAGGAGCTCAAGGCAGAAACCTGAGCCGGAAACTGAAGCAGAGACCATGGAGGAATGTGCCGACTGGCTTGCTCACCCTGCTTTCTTATACAGCTGAGGCCCACCATCCCAGGGACGGCGCTGGCTACCGTAGGGCGTATCAACTTGATACGTTGCTTGCTCCGGCATCAATAAGCAACCACGAAATGCCCCACAGATGTGGCTAGCGGCCAATCTTTTTTGTTGTTGTTGTTGTTGTTGTTGAGACAGGATCTCTCTGTGTAGCCCTGGCCTGGAACTCTGTAGACCAGCCTAACCTCAGAGATCTACCTGCCTGTACCTCGCAATTGATTAAAGTCATGGGCAACTACCACCCGGTAAGAATGAAAGATTTTTTTAAATTATTTATTTATTTTTATGTGCATTGATGTTTTGCCTGCATGTATGTCTGTTGTGAGGGTGTCAGATCTTGGAGATACAGACGGTTGTGAGCTGCCATGTGGGTGCTGGGAATAAAATCCGGATCCTCTGGAAGAGCAGCCAGCGCTGGTAACTGCTGAGGCATATCTCCAGCCCCTAAAAGTTTTTAAAATTAAAAAAAAAAAAGAAGAAAGAAAAGATGATACACTTGAGCTGTTAGCCTGAAAGAACCGATGCGGTGTTGGATGCCCACAATCAAAGCACATGAAATGGGGGAGTGGGGGACAGGGACATCTCAGCCATACGGCAAACTTGAAGCTAATACGAGATAAGTAAGACTTGGCCCCCCAAAAACAATCTGTTCCTCATCCCTCTCCACCACTAATCCCACGACTAGCATTGAGGGAGCTTGAGTCTGCTACTGTGCAATTTACTTCACAGCAAATTCAAATTCAATAGTCATCATTTTCCCACATTGCCACTGTCAGACCTCAGTGACTACCTCTTAGACTTTTTAAAAAATAATAATTTCCCCTGAGGGTGTTGTAAAAATGCACATAGGGAAAGTCTTGGGTGTCATCTGTGCCTGAGAGTTTGGCTAATATCATTGTCTTGTCGCAGGTCCTTAGGGCTTTGACCCTATGGGTTTGTTGTGACCTGCTTAAACTCTATAGGCCCTCTGTGGAGACCTACTTGAGTCCTTAGCATAACTGTGGCTCCTCTGTTAGCACCTGCTGTTGTCTTTAGCATATCAGAAGCTGTTTTGCCTTCAAGTCTCCATTTTGATCATGAGGTGAAATTAAGTTCAAGTTCTCAGCCCCCCCCCCCCGCCCCCAGTGCCTGACACCAGGATAGTCCAGTACTTGCTGCTTAGAATAAAACAACAGATGATAAATGCATTTTTCTGCTGGAATGTTCTTTCAGAGTTAAGACCGAAACATCCTATTATGTTCCTTTCTCCCGAAAAGATGGGGAGTTCCAGTTCCCCAAGCCTGTATCCTAGCCAATCAGCTTAAAGTGCTTTGTCTAACTCCCTAAATACAATATACTTGAAACAAAATCGATTATGTTTAGCTAATCCAAATGATATAATGCTGCCCACCCCCCACCCCGCTTCCCACACCTGGGTCATTGGGTCGTTACCTGGTTTCAGTTTTTCATATAAAAAACCTGCCTTAGAAATAGGCAACCAGCATCATAGTCTGGCGCCTGAGCTCAGATTATGTCCCTGACGGGTCGGGTCAGTCTTTGTTCAGCGTTCAGTAAACTTCCAGTCTGAGCCTGGTGTTACGGTGGTCGGTATGAGGCTATTCATGAACCCATAACAGGTTAAAATATAAGAAGAGGTGCTAAGGAGATGGCTCAATCTGTAAAGTGCTTGCTGCCCAAGCATGAGGACTTGAGTTCAAAACCCGTCACCCACATAAAAGTCAGGCAAGGAAGCACAGAGAAGTGGAGACAGGAGGAGTCCTGGGGCTGGCTGGCCAGTCTAGCTGAGCCGGAGAGACCCTGTCTCAATAAGGTACAGAGCAGTTCATTCGAGGAAGACACCCAAAGTCAACCTCTGGTCTCCATCCATGTACACACACACACGCACACACACGCACACACACACACACGCACACACGCACACGCACACACACGCACACACACGCACACGCACACACACACGCACACGCACGCACACGCACACACACGCACACACACGCACACGCGCACACACGCACGCACACGCGCACGCACACGCACACACGTACACGTACACACACACGCACACACACACGCACACACACGTACACGCACACACACGCTCACACGCATACACACACACACGCACACATATGGAAAGAAATGAAGAGATGTAGTTCTGAATTACGCATAATACAAGCCCATTCATTTGTATTTACCTTCCTTTACAATATCATATGTTTATCATTTTCTCTATCCCTGCTGTCATGGATTTAATTCAAAGACCATTATGCAGCAAGGCATGGTGGCACACATCTTTAGCCCCAGCACTTGGGAGGCAGAGGCACATGGGTATCTGAGTTCGAAGCCAGCCTGGTCTACAGAGTGAGTTCCAGGACAGCCAAGGCTACACAGAGAAACCCTGTCTCTAAAAGGAGAGAGAGATATATCACTGCACAGAGCTGTTCAGTAGTGCTGGGGTAGAATGCACACAGGCGCAGTAACTGTGTTTATCTCTAGGTAACCGCGCACTGCTTACCAGGTGCTTCAAGAGGCCCAGCAGTTAGAGGCCGCCGGACTCTGGCTATTAGGCTCCCGTCCATCTCCAGCTCAGGGTTCACTGAGCACCTGCTATGAGCCAGTAAATTGAGCAAGGTGCCTAGTAGTGGGCAGGAAGGTCAGCGTGCTTGAAAGTAAGCACTGGAAGAACCTGGATGTTAAACACATGGGCTGCTCCTTCAAAGCAAGGAATGCGTAGGCTTTGAGCCACTCAGAAGGCTGGGAGCAGACATGGTTAATAGCCTGGGGACCCTTGCAATATCTGTGTGGCCGCGCTGGCTCCTCCCTCTAGTCCCTGATCCTAAGCTTGTTTTTCTCAGTCAGTCTGTAGAACCTATCTGTATGAAAAGCGACATGTAGCCAGTCTACAAAACCCATCTTTATGAAAGGTGTCACATGCACGTCGCATCCGATCTTTATCTAGCTTGCTGTGTTTCTCAAGGAGATTTATGTCTGCTTTATTGTACATGAGACTGAGTGAATTACCATCAGGAGAAAGTTTCCACTAAAGTGTGCTGTGTTTAAATATGCCTAAAATAAACCGCTCATGGTCACACTCCAAAAGTTGAAGCCAATGCCAGCGGTCTAGTCAGGATGACTGAGTTGCCTTCTTGCCACTCTTGGATCATTACTCTGCAGGCCATGGTGGTCACAGACCCACCCTCCGTCTGTCTTCCAGTGTAAAGGAGGCGGGCAAGACAGACAAAAATGAGCAAAAGCAATACAGTGAGGGGAGATGGACCCAGAGGGAAGCAGAAGATAATGAATAACGAGACTGCGCATTCCAGAAGGTGAGGGGTCAGCGAATCCCTTTCTAGAAACTGGTAGTTTGTGTGCCTCAGTCATGGACTGGTTTGTTTCTTTTTCTGCTTCTGCTTCTTCTTCTTCCCCTCTTCCTCCTCCTTTTCCTCCTCCTCCTCCTCTTCTTCTTTTTGTTTTTTGTTTTCCAAGACAGGGTTTCTCTGTGTAACCTTGATTGTCCTGGACTCTCTTTGTAGACCAGGCTGGCCTCGAAATCACAGAGATCCGCATGCCTCTGCCTACCAAGTACTGGGATTACAGGTGTGCACCACCACAGTCAGTTTATGGTTCAGAGTATTAAGGAACTTGTCACCAAGTCTGACGACCTGAGTGCAATATCTGGGGTCCACGTGGAAGAAGAAGAAAATCAATTCCCTCAAGTTGTCCTCTGACTTTCACGTCTGTGCACACACACACACACACACACACACACACAGGAGTGAATAAATGTAATTAAAAAAAAAAAGGAACTGGGGGCTGGAGAGCTGGCTCAATGGTTAGGAGCACTGGTTGTTCTTCCAGAGGTCCTGAGTTCAATTCCCAGCACCCACATGGTGGCTCACGACCATCTGTAACAGGATATGATGCTTCAATTACAGGCACTAGCCACCAGGATTAGCTTTTTTAAAAAGTTTTTTTTAATTTATTTTTATTTTATGTGTATTGGTGTTTTGTCTGCATGCGTATCTATGAAGGTGCCAGATACCCTAGAATTGGAGCGACAGACAGTTGTGAGATGCTATGTGGTTGCTGGGAGTTGAGCCCAGGCCCTCTGGAAGAGCAGCCAGTGCTCTTAACCTCTGAGCCATCTCTCCAGCCGCCGTCAGAATTAGCTCGTTAGAGTTTTTTGTTGTTGTTGTTCTGTTTTGTTTTGTTTTTTTGTAGTTGTTTTTAAAGTGCAGGGGATCGTACCCACACCCATTGCAGGAGCAAGCAAGGGCTCTCCAGTCGGGCCCTGGGAACCACTCTTCAACACGCTCTTCTGAGCTTCTGATCCGATCCTCTGAGCGGAGCCTGCCATCTGAGGCTGCTGGCCTAAGAGTCACGTTCTAGACCTCCGTCTGGATGGGAAGTCTGGGTCAACCAGCAGTGTACTTTACATGGTGTGTGGATGTGCGCTTCACCTTGGTGGATGGAGCAGCTTTAAGGGGATTAAATACACAAGAGATGTGGGCCCATGGACATTGAAGAAAAGATCAGGAATGAACGAGCCATTAAGAGTGCTCAGCTATTAAGAGTGCTCGTGTAGAAGACCTGAGTTCAGTAACTAGCACTCATGTTAGGCAGCTCACCACCCACCTGTAACCCCAACTCCAGGGGATCCTATATCCTTTCCTGAAGCCCTTGCAAGCACCCATACTCATGGCACACACACACACGCACACACTGCAACACACAAAATTTTATTTTAAAGGAAAACAAAATAGCTTTTCTTTTTCTTTTCTTTTCTTTTTTTTAATGCAATCATAGGAATAAGGTCTAGAAAGAGGTTCAACTTGTTCTCCAGCTTCCTGGTTTAACTCCAAGGCAGGAGCAGGGTGACCTGGCCATCACTAGGTGGCTGGGAACAACACGCTGCTCTGCAGAATGAACCGCACAAAGGCATGTAGATTATACTCAGAGAGCTGCCATGAAGGGCATGGGACCAGCAGAATACTCCAAGTTAGCTATGGCGAAACCACTCAGTGCTTCCCACCTCCGTGGGAATAAAGAAATCATTTATTTATTTTTTTCTTTATGTACACTGGTGTTCTGCCTGCATGTACGTGTGTGTGAGGGTGTCAGATCCCCTGAAAAAGGAGTTGCAAACAGTTGTGAGCTGCCATGTGGGTGCTGGGAATTGAACCCGGGTCCTTTGGAAGAAGAGCCAGTGCACTTAACCACTAAGCCATCTCTCCAGCGCCCCCTCAGTGACCTCTTACAGTGCTGTTGCTGATTATTAATATTTATTATTTGATTTAACTTTCAGTTAACCAATGGTTATCTAAGCCAGCGGTATACCCAAATTACCACGCTGAGACTAGGATTTTTTGAATTAACCTAAAGCACAGTGCTGGACAATGATTACTCCATCCTAAACCTCCAAGCCTGCAGAGCTTCCTCCCAATTCAGATTTCCCACTTGCTTTTAGTCATATCTAAGGTCCAGTTCATCTCTCTTCCTGATTCCAAGTCCTCTTCTGCCCAATCTCTGCTCTCCTCTCCTCTCACTCGCTTCCTTCTCCTCCCCTCCGGATCAGGATGTGCCACCCTGTTCTCTCCATTCCACAGCACTGTCTGGTTGTTTTATTGAGAACAAATGGTAACATGTTTAAACAAACTTGAGACAGGTGATGCTTAGAATGAACATCACAATGCAATGTCTGGATTGCAACCAGATAGTGGGGTAGAGAAATCAGCATTTGAATGAACAATGGTAAATTGTATACATTACACAGGAATATTATACCAACGTTTTCCCTTTAAGTCCAATAAAAGGCTCCTTTTCTTTCAATATAATTATAAAACAGTTATGAAAACTTCTAGGTAAGATTTACATGTGTGGGGCTGGAGAGATGACTCAATGGTTAAGAGCAGTCAGTGTCTGCTCTGCTCTTCCTAAAAGACCTGGGTTCAATTCCTAGCACCCACATGGCAGCTCACAACTGTCTGTAACCCCAATTCCAAGGGATCTGACACTTTCACATTAATGCACATAAAATAAAATTAAAATAAATTATTTAAAAAGAAGATTTACATGTGCAATGACCAGTCTATGTGTATTTGGTAGCTTAGGAGAAAGTATCTGAATATTCTGTCTTGACAAGTTTAGAGTTCTCTACCTAAATTAACTTTTATCCTTATTGGTATTACCTAACAAAAACATTTTCTTAAATTCTAAACAACTTGAGCTTAATTGTGGAACTATAACTATTTGGTCTTCAACCTCACCAGAGACTTGAGGAGGAATAAAATTAATTACTGGAGTAAATAGGAAGTGTATGTTAGCAGCTTCCAAAAAATAAAAAATTGATAGAGGCAGTTCACTGACTGAACAGTCACCCACAACTCTCTATAACGTTGGAGCATCATCTTCAGCCTTCTGGCTCAGTATATTTGACAGACATAGATGTGAAAGAGGAACTATTTAGGACACGCTTACCCTGTCTTGGCAGAGTTCAGCAGTTGACTTGTCCTGTGTTTAAGCTTGCCCATTTTTGGCAGAATTCTGTCTGTTGTGAAACAAGGGCATTTTCTTTTTGCATGGGTTGCTCATTTGCCACATTTGAAGTCATCTCCATATGGAGGTTCTCCGATGCTCTTCATCTTCTTTGAGGTAGGCAGGGTGCTGCCAGGAGATGACCTGTCTCATTGTCAAAGAATCTTTAAAATAATAAAGACATTTTAAAATGCCATATTCTGTAGGTCTCTGAAGCTTTTGAAGACTACCTATCTTTTTTTTAAGACTACCTATCTTTATGTCTACAAAATCATATCTATCTGTTAAACCTAGGATGTATACTCCTGTGATAAATTAGACTAGTGTCTGACATAACTATGAGTTGATTAACTATCAATTAACTATTACCTAACACCCTAAACAGTTTGTACTATCAGTATTGGAAGTATCCTTGAATTTGTATCAATATACTAAAATTTACCAATGTATTAGGCTTATTTTTGCATCAATATACAAAATCCTATACCAGAGTTAAAAATAACCTTATTTGAGAATGACAAAAAAAAAAAAAACTTAAGTTGAGTAGATTCCATAATCTACATTTTGTCCTTTTATCCCTGTAAGCTATCCCTGTATTCCCCTTTCTTTCTTTTCAACCCCTTTTCTCCTTATCTAAGAAGGAAAAGAAAAAGGGAAAGAGAGAAATCCCTAAGCCTAACCTGTTTTCTCTCTGAATAAGACCATTAATAATTTATAACCATCTCCCCATGACAATTAACATTCACAGCCACAGAAAACAACCAAAAACCTACCCAGCCCCCTTTAAAGGAACTTGGACGTTGTTCTCATGAATTTTTTCTAGCTGACTTTTTGGACACACAGAAATCCTGTTAGGGAGCACAAAGGAAATCGGGGAAAATGGTTAATTAAGTAAGCATTAACATTTGTGGTTCAGTCTTTGAATGTTGAGAAAGTTCAGGTTTACTAGAAGTCCATTTTGGAACAGTCTAAAATGCTGGACCAACTGAGATTAGGAGCTTTCTTCAAAGCTCTCTTGGAACAGGCGTTGATGAGAAACAGCAATTGAAGCAGTTGAGGCAGGAACAAGCAGAATGCTGGCACATGCAAGATGCTGGATCAGATATATCAATGTCTGGAAGGATGAATTCTATCAGGTTTGATCCAGTGTCTCGGGTGTCCAGTCCTTTTGTTCTGCAAACATATAATTTCTCACAAGCATTATATAGTCCTAAAATAATAAATGTATGAGATGTGCAGGATGAAACTAAACTGTAAACCAATTTTATCTATGTCAATTAAAAGAATGGCATAATAAAATTTGAGGATGCTGTAGCCAAGGATGTATTGGCCCTGTAATACTGAAGTTCTGGCTGAAGACATTTTTTATGTCTCAGTTTCAGAGTTGTTCCCATGTGAAGGGATCCACACCTTATTTTACCTGTTTTGTTTACTCTTCTTGATTTCTCTCTTCTGTGTGTGGCCAAGATCTTCTAGTGGCCTTCCTTTGTCATTTCTGATTTTTATTAGTTTTAATGGAACTCATAATTTCTCTTCTCCTGAATGAATATACGCAAAACCTATTCTCCAGCATAATACATTTTGGAATTAGGACCTTCACGTGCTGCTCTAATTCAGCATTCCTTTCTAAATTCCACTGTGTCTTAGTAGGTGTGCTACTTATCTCATTTAAACATTTTAGAATTGATAAATCATCATTTAATCTATTTTGAGGATGTCCCTTCTGTTTTATGACTGTCTTTTTTAAAATTACTGTTAGATATTTTCATAATTGTTTGACCTGTAGGATTATAAGTTATATCTGTAACAGGTTTCATGTCATAATGTCTAAAACATTGTTTAATTCCAAAGGATATACATGCTGAAGCACCATCAGCCCCAATTTTCAAGGGCATCTCCAAAACCTTCACCGTCTCTCACAAATGTGTAACCTTAGGATCATGCTCTCCAGAATTTAAGGCAAAAACCCACTGAAATTTTGTATATGAATTATGGCATGGTGCATGTATTTCAGTTTTCAAAACTCTGTAAAATGGAGCACACCAGCCACTCTATGACCTCATTCCAAGACAACACTAAAGAGGATCTGCATTTCCACTTTAGCATATAGATCCCCATCCAGTACTTGAACCTTGACAATACACATACAATATCCAGTCTGACCAAGTTGGCCTACAGCTGAAGACGTTCTCTCCACCATCTCAATGGGCTGCCATTTTACAATATCTTCATGCTTCTGTAGACTTTTCTCATCTGGAATCACCTTTTTTTGGTGTTATTGTAAGTACTACATTGGACTGCTCTGGAGGCTATTTTGATTCAAAGATTCCCCCAACCTCTGTTCTATGGCCTTTATTTTTTTTTCAAGATTTATTTATTATGTATACAATGTTCTGCCTACATGCCACAACAGGGCACCAGATTTCATTCTAGATGATTGTGAGCCACCATGTGGTCTACTGGGAATTGAGCTCAGGACCTCTGGAAGAGCAACCAGTGCTCTTAAGCTCTGAGCCATCTCTCCCTCCCTATGGCCTTCAATTTATCATGTATTTTCTGTTTCTTCTTTCTTATCCTGATATCTCCCAAAAATGATACACAAAACTGAAATGTCAGTGAAAAAATTATTTGCATGCTAAGAGAAACAAACTCAACTGGTATCCAGAAGCACTGTGTCACTGTGTCTTCCTCCATTTTCAACATAGAAAATTACCTTTTTAAGTCTCAAAACCTTTCCCTAAGGACCTTATACTTTCTTAGACCCAGCTTTCCTTTCAGACCTTACCAGTTCAGATGCTTGAGGCCTTTCTGTCTGTCTCTGTCTCCTGCTTCCAGGGAGAGATATTTTTTTCTGCCTCACTTACTGGATCCTGACCCCTTCCTTACTCTGGGAAGTTATTGGGTCCACAAATGTGTGCTCCTCAGACTGGCATGAACCCCTTCTCAAAGGGATTTCGCTTTCTGCCTTGGATAGCCAAGCTTCCCTGTTAAAGAGCCACTTTTTTCCTCTACCTAAAGAAGCTGCCTTTCTGGGGTTTGGTTGTATCAATTTTTGTTTTTCTGCAACCTGCTGGGGTCCTTGCAGCTCTGTAGGGGGTCTGTTTAATCAGGAATCTGTAAACTCCTAGTTTAGGAACTGCCTTTGCCTTTTATTTAAGGAACAGAACTAAAAAGCTGCTTTATAATTTTACTTGCTATGTAAGCTCTTGCTAGATTACTGTAAATTCTGCCACACATTGGTTGTTGATCACATTTCTTGTTGATTATTAACATTTATTACTGATTTATCTTTTAGTTAAACAGCTTTTATTCCTAAACCAGATGTATTCCCAAATCACCACACAGAGACTAGGATGCATTTAGTTAACCTAGAGCACAATGCTGGGCAATGATTACTCCATCCTAAACCTCCAAGCCCACATAGTTTCCTCCCATTCAGATTTCCCACATTTTACTTACTTTTTAAACATATTTTTTATTTATTTTACTTTATATGCCTTAGTGTGAAGGTGTCAGATCCCTTGGAATTACAGACAGCTGTGAACTGCCATGTGGGTGCTGGGAATTATGGTTCAGTGGTTACTTTTTTTTTTAATAATTTATTTTAAATTTATTATATGTGCATTAGTGTGAAGGTGTCAGATCCCTTGGAATTGGCATTACAGACAGTTATGAGCTGCCATGTGGGGGCTGGGAATTGAACCACGTCCTTTGGAAGAACAGACAGTGCTCTTAACCACTGAGCCATCCCTCCAGCCCCCCTATACTTGCTTTTAATCATATCTTAGGTCTGGTTCATCTCTCCTCCTGGTTCCAAGTCCTGGATTGCCCAATCTCTGCTCTCCTCTCCTCCCGCTCGTTTCCTTCTCCTGCCCACCCTATTCTCTCCATTGCTCAGCACTGTGGCTGTTTTTTTGTGTTTTTATTTTTTTTAAGATTTATTATTTATACAGTTTTCCCAGAACAGAGCACCAAATCTCATTATAGATGGTTGTGAGCCACTGTGTGGTTGCTGGGAATTGAACTCAGTACCTCTGGAAGAGCAGCCAGTGCTCTTAACCTCTGAGCCATCTCTCCAGCTCGTGGCTGGTCGTTGGTTTCAATGGCAATACAGAGAACAAACGGTGGCATATTTACACAAACTCGAGACAGGTGATGCTTAGAATAAGTATCACAGTGCAATGTCCAGATTGAAACCAGGTAGTGGGGTAGAGAAATCAGCACGTGAATGGACAAGGGTAAATTGTATACATTCCACAAAGACATTATACCAACATAGTGCATACAAGGTACAGAACCCAGAACATTAGGTGACCCTCAGATAACAGCTGTGCATCAAAAAGGCAAAGAACTGAGTCTTTAAACCACTAGCACTCATGTTCCTGATATGCTTTCCCCAAATACTTATACTGGCTCTGAACCTGGGACCCTGGGTAAGCTTTTTGCTTGGTTTAGTTTGGTTTATAAAAATATGTACGTATTCTGATTTTTATGTGCCTGAGTGTTGGCCTGCATGTGTGTACATCTATCATGTGTGTGCAGCGCCTGAGGAGGCCAGAAGAGGGCACTGAAGTTTTTTGGAACTGGGGTTAAAAATGGTTGGGAGTCACCATGTGGGTACAGGAACCAAACCCAGGTCCTCTGCCAGAGCAACAAGCGCCATCTCTCCATCCACCTCTGTTTTTGCTGTTTTGTTTCATTGTTTTGGAAAAGGGTCTGGCCATATATCCCTGGTTATCCTCCAACTCCTGGTGATCCTCCTGCCTCAGCCTCTAAATGCTAGAGACCATAGGTATGCCCCACTGGTTCCAGCTCTTTCTAGTTAGTTCAGTCTTTGAGCTTTATTTTATGCGTTAAAATTTAAAAAGAGAGGGTGTAGTGGTCTGGATAGTTATGGCCCCTATAGATTCTTGTGTTTGAGTGCTTGGCCCATAGGGAGGCGTGGCCTTGTTGGAGCAGGTGTGGCTTTATGGGAGAACTGTGTCACTATGGGGGTAGGCTTTGAGGACTCCTACGCTCAAGCTCTGCCCAGGGTGGAACACAGTCCTCTTCTGCTGCCTGGGGATCAAGGTGTAGAACTCTCCAGCACCATGTCTACTTGGCTGCTGCCATGCTGATAATGGACTAAACCTCTGAACTGTAAGCCAGCCCCAGTTAAATGTCTTCCTTTATAAGAGGTGCTGTGGTCACTGTGTCTCTTCACAGCAGTGGACACCCTAACTAAGGCAGAGGGAATGGAGAGAAGGCTCTGTGGGTAAAATGCTGGCCACTAAAACAGGACTTGCGTTTAGATTCTTCCCCGTCTCCTACACACACACAGAAAGCCTACCTGCTGGGCCAGGGGCAGACACAGCTGGATCCCTAGACTTCTCTTAGCCATCCATCCTGAAACAGCGAGCTTCAGCTTTAAAGAAGAGATTATGTCTCAAAATATAAGGAGTAATCGAGAAAGATATCACTTGGTGATCCCTGGCCTCTACATGAGTGGTGTGTGTGTGTGTGTGTGTGCAGGTGCACAAATTTCATGTAATTCATTTGGAGGTCAGAAGACAACTTTGGAAATTTACTCCTTCTACTGTAGGTCCGGAAATCAAACTCAGATTGTCAGGCTTGTGTGTGGAGAGCTTTTACTTGCTTTCACCATCTTGCTGTTCCTTATATTTTACTTTTATTTGAATGGCATTTTCTGGGAGTTACTTTATAATAGTGCACAGAAAGCACCTTCATTCTTTTTACAGCTTCATGGTACCCTATTGTTTGTATATTAGAGTCTAGCCAACCAATCTCTTTATTTCTGGACATATTATTGCAAGCATAAAAGTATCCAGAAAATATAGTTGTGTATTTATGTTTTTATATCGTCAAGATGCATCATGGCTGGAGAATCAGCTCAGCGGTTGAGAGTGTTTACTGCTCTTGCAGAAGGCCTGGGCTCTGTTCCCAGCACCTACATGTTACAAATGGCTCACAATCACCCATAACTCCAGGTCTGGGAGATTCAGCACTCTCATCTGAGTTCCACGGGCATCAATCATGTGTATAATGCACATGCATACATGCAAACAAAACACTCATACAGACAAAATAAGTAAATCAATCTTTTTGTTTGTGTGTGTTTGTTTTTGTATAAAAAACAAAACAAAACCACTCAGACTCCGGTCTCAGTTAAATATGGTTGTTTTATTTGAACGCCTCTCCAAGCTGATCGATCAGGGCCACAGCAAGGACTGGGAGCCTAACTGTGAAATCTACAAGTTCTCACAGCAGGGTTTTCAGAGAAAGAACCAAAAGCAAAAGACATGGGGAGGGCAGTAACACATTTTGGCTAACCATGCAAAGCAAGATTACGTTTTTGGCTAACTAGACAAAGTATTAGCAGCTAACCTTTAAGCTGATTGGTCCTAAGCGAGTTAAGTGAGGTAGGGCTCAGGATCTTCTAGAATACATCCAAGGTGTAGCCAGGTGAGACCAGAGTGTAGCCAAGTGAATACATAATAAAGCATGAGCTATCCCATCACTGAATCACAGTAAAATCATTTTAAGGTCAGCTCGACCCTCTAGCAGAGTCGCTAGCGCCAGCTGTGAACAACTGTCTCCAGGAAGCAGAGTCGCAGACTTAAATTGTGAACTGAATTTCACCTTAGAAACAAAATGGAAGCTGAATACAAGAATGGCGGTAGTTTTGTCTCAAAGAGCAGGCTACAGGGTTTTTCTGTGTAGCCTTGGCTGTCCTGGCTCTGCCTTTGTAAACTAGGCTGGCCTCAGATTTACAGAGATCTGCCTGCCTCTGCCTCCCAGAGTGCTGGGATTAAAGGTGTGACTAAAATCTTAACGTTTAAAAATATGTATCTTTATGATAAATTAACAGGATATATATATATATATGGATTTCCTGGGTACTATACATGTTGTATCAACAAGTTTTGAATTTTGGATTTTTGCCAGGCTGTTCGGTGATAAATTGTATCTTGGTTTTTGTTTGTTTTTCCTTCTTCAATGTTGAGTATTGATCACAACACAAACATTCTAAGCAAGCAGTGGGTCATTCTCAGCTAGGCTATTCTTGAGACAGGACTCCTTGATTACAGTGCCAAGGATGACCTGTGACTTGTAACTGTCCTGCTTGCTTCCTCTTGAGTGCAGTCATGTGTCACCACACTCAGTTTCCGCTGTGTGGGAGAGCAAGCCCAGGACTTGCTGCGTGCCAGGCAAGGACTCTGCCAGCTGAGCCACATCCTCAGCTCCTCAGCGTTGGTTTTTTAATTTTTTTTTATGTTTACGGATGTTTTGCCTGCATCCCTGTATGACGTCTGGAGGTCAGATGAGGCATCTGGAACTGGAGTTACAGATGGTTGGGAGATACCATGTAGGTGCTGGGAATTGAACTTGGGCCCTTTTCTAGAGCAGCCAATGCTTTTAATCACTGAGCTATCTTTCCAGCCCCCTGATCCTCAGTGTGGTGGTTTGAATAGGTATGCCCTCCCACCCTATAGATGCTTGGCCCACAGTGAGTGGCTCTATTAGGTGGTGGTGCCTTGCTGGAGTAGGTGTGGTCTTGTTGGAGGAAGTGTGTCCTGAAAGCGGGCTTTGAGGTCTCCTATGCTCAAGCTATGCCCAATATGGCACAGTCTCCTTCTGCTGCCTAAAGATCAAAATGTAGAACTCTGAGCTCCTTCCCTAGCACCATGTCTGCCTGCGTGTGCCACGTTTCACACTGTGACAATAATGGACTAAACCTCTGCAACTGTAAGCCAGCCCTAAGTAAATCTTTCCTTTATAAGAGTTGCTGTGGTCATAGTGTCTCTTCACAGCAATAGAAATCCAGACTAAGACTCTCAGAATAGTTTTAATCTGCATTTCTAAACTGGCCAACTTCTCACATATAAGAACCTTTTGTATTTTGTTAATTATGTTTTCCTTTTGTCCATTTTTGTTTTGGTTTGTTTTTACAAGACAGGGTTTCTCTGTGTAGCCCTGGATGTCCTAGAACTCACTCTGTAGACCAGGCTAGCCTTGAACTCCCAGAGATCTGCCTGCCTCTGCCTCCAGAGTGCTGGGATTACCTGGTGGTATGCACCACCAGGCCTGTTGGGAGCTGCTGTAACAGCAGCTGCTTTGATATTTAAATCTCAACGGAAAGACTGCTTTTACCAGGCCTTCTATTCAGGGAAGAATTCCTAAGTCTATCTCCTTTTGTTTGTGACAGCAGGTGGGATAACTTGTCAAAACCACACCTCGTTTCACCTCCTTGTGAATTTAACTCATTGTGCTGAGCTGCTTCTAGTCTCTACTAGAGACTAGATGGTGAAAGCCAGGCTTCTGGTGTCTACTAGAGCCTCTTAGAAAGGTCCCATGTGTTGTGTATTAGTTTATTAATTTCAATCCTCACTCCCGACTCAAGAACCGTTCGACTCTGCTGGCAGGCTCCGGCACATGCCGATTTAAGAGGACTTTTTTCGGGATTGCAAAGGTGGTTTAGTTCTGCATGAGTGTGAAGAGTGGAGATTAGATTCTCAGCACCCAAGTAAATGCCGAGTGGGTATGGCAGAGACCAGGGATGTCCAGAGTAAGCTGGCTGCCCAAATGCGTGAGCTCTGGCTTCAAGAGTCAGGCCCTTGCTGTAAGATACAGTGGAGAGCAACTGAGGAAGACAGCTAACATCGACCTTTGGCATGCGCACATGTGCGCGCGCACA
The DNA here is from genome assembly GCA_028658305.1 of Pachyuromys duprasi. Lineage (NCBI taxonomy): Eukaryota > Metazoa > Chordata > Mammalia > Rodentia > Muridae > Pachyuromys > Pachyuromys duprasi. Next base: position 16,449,244 of record CM053746.1, on the reverse strand, counting down.
CACACATATTTGAACACTCATACAAACACACACACATCACACACATATAATATATGCAAAGTAAAATTGGGGAAACCCTGGAGAGATGGTTCAGTGGTTGAGAGCACTTGCTGTTCTTCCAGAGGACTGGAATTTGGTTCCAGCCCCTGTGTCCCGCAGCCTACCTGTAACTCCAGCTCCAGGAGATCTGACATTCTCTTCTGGCCTCGGCAGGCACAGGTTTGCGGCATACATACACAGAGACACACACACAAAATCTTTACTTTGTTAAAGCTTTTTTTTTTCTTTTCTCCTTTCCTTAAAATTTAAAAATTGTTTATACTATCGGAATATTGGTGTTTTGGTACAAAATTTAATATATTAATATTTACTTGAGTGTGCAACCCATTAGTCATATTTTTCCCTTTTCAAAATATTGATTTTTTTAAGATTTATTTTATGTGTATATGTGAGTGCCTGCATGTATATATGTGTGCCTTATTCATGCACATTAAGGCAAGAAGAAGGCATCAAATTCTCTGGTACTGGATTACAGACCATTTTAGGCCAACATGTGAGTGCTGGGAATAGAACTCCATCATCTGCAAGAGCAGTAAGTGCTCTTAACTGCTGAACCATCTCTCCAGGCCTTACCTATCTATCTATCTATCTATCTATCTATCTATCTATCTATCTATCTATCTATCTATCTATCTATCTTGGACTGAGTCTGCCCACCTAGCTCTGGGTACTTCCCAAGTGCTGGGATTAAAGGCATACACCACCATGCCTTGCCTAGTGTGTGTGTATATAAATATATATATATATTTATTTACCTGTAATATATGGGTACATGTTTTCTTCCCAATTTGTCACATTTCTTTTTTCTTTCCATACAAAAACTGGAGCAGCAGAAGCACAAGACCTGCACAGGGGTTCTACATGTAGCTTTTTGTTTGAGACAAGGCTTCTCTGTGTAACCTTGGCTAGCCTGGATTCACTTTGTAGATCAGGCTGGCCTCAAACTCACAGAGATCTGTCTGCCTCTATCTCCTGAGTGCTGGGATTACAGGTGTGGGCCACTGCCCCCGGTTTACATTTATAGCTTTGTTTTAACATTTTTATGGGACTCCTGAGTGTGTGAACAAGTAGGTTTCTGATTCTTGTGCCTTCTGTTAGGGCTCTTTTCCTTCTGTTTGTCTTGTCCAATTTTGATATAATAGTTGTTCATCTTATTATATTTTATTTTGTTATGTTTTGTTTTTATCCCTTAAGAGTGTTTGTTTTGGTGAGACAGGGTTTCTCTGTGTAACAGCCCTGATTGTCCTCAAACTGAAGCGATCCTCCTGCCTCTGCTTCCTGAGCGATGGGATAAAAGGTGTGCATCACCACTGCCCCACCTACCCGTTCTTTTTTTTTCCTAATGGGAGACAGAAAAAGAGTGGATCTGGATGGGAGGGGAGGTAGGGAGGAACTGGGAGGAGAAACTAATCAGGATATACTGAATGAAAAAAGAATCTATTATTAATAAAAGGAGGGATGCCAAGTGGTGTCTTGAAAAAACGAAATAAACAAAAGGAGAGATAACTCATGTAATAAAGACAAAAATTTTGAAAACCTGTAAAGTTTTAATATTCTTGTAGACACTTGCCCATTTTTTGTTATGTTTTTACAAATTTAAAGGATTTTAAAAGTTTTATCCTTATTTAAAAAGATAGTGTTTTCTTTGGTTGTGAGGTTCTCATCAGAACAAACTTTGTTGTGTGCACACACACGAGTCTGTACATGTGTGGTCAGACCTTGGATATGCTCCCTCAGGTGCTGCCCACCTTGTGTTTATTTTTTAAAACTTTTTAATCTTTGTTTTTATATGTATGTATGTTGTCTTGTGTCCATGTCTGTATGTTATGTGTGTGCAGTGCGCATAGGCTAGCAGAGGGCACTGGACCCCCGAAGACTGGAGTTACAACAGTAGTAAGCTGCCATGTGGGCTCCCGGAAGAGACTTAACTTGTGAACCATTCTCCAGCCCATTTGCTTTCATTCTGAGGCAGTGTTTCTTGCTGGCCTGATGCTTGTCCAATAGGCTAGGCTAACCCCCAGTGGTGGGATTAATGTGCACCACCATGCTTCTTTGTTTGGAGACAACAAGGTCTCTCTAATGTAGTCCAGGCTGGCCTCAAACTCGTAGGGATCTGCCTCCTAGAGTGCCGAAATGAAAGGTGTATGCTATCACATCTGATTCTGGCATTTTAACAGATGGGTTTGGGAATCCAAGCCATGTCCACCCTCATGCTCACAGGGCGAGCACTTACGTAGCCATCCCCAGCTCAGCTGCCAGGCATTTTTTTTTGAAACAGGGCCTTGTACAGCCTCTGCTGGCCTGGAAATTACTGACAGTGAAGATGACCTTGAACTCTTGATCCTCCTGCCTCTACTCAAGTCTCAGCTTGTCCAAAATAGTTCTATGTGAATGAAGGCCTTATTCTAAATTACTCCACGGTAGTATCCCCACTTAGCTACTGCTTAAACTAAGCAATTTAAAACTTTTCATGTATGTATGCACATCTGTGTGTATGGACAAGTCAGTTCTCTTCTTCCACCATGTGGAGCTTAGGCCCTCAGGTCTGGCAGCAATCGCCTTTACTTGCTGAGCCAACTCACAGCTAGTGTTGTCATGTTGGCTATTCTTGACTGCCAACTTGACTACATTTGGAGCTAACAAAAGCCCCAAAATAATGGTGCACACCTGTGGGGGATTTTTTTCCCCCCTATGAAGTGGGAAGACCTACTCCTAGTCCTGATCTTTGAGGTAGGAAAACACCTTTAATCCAGAGTTTTGAGCTGGGTAAACCCACTTCTAATATGAGCCAAACCTTTTTCTGGAAACCTATCTAAGGACATGGAAGAAGGAAGCTTTTGGTCTTTGCCTGCTTTCTCTATTAAGTCCATTCCTTCACTGGCTTTAGAGTCTTCTTCAGGATTCAAATATAATAACGATATATATATATATGTATATATATATACATATACTATATGTATATTCATTCTGTAAATTGTTACTCTAGAGAACCCTATACACAGTCCCTTCTAGCCAATTTAAGGATCTTATGAGTGGGGTGGGAGAAGGGAGAAGACATGCCACTTGTCTTCCAGAGTCCTTCTCCCATTCTCCTTCTTGGAATTGCTTCTGCCCCCAACACCACTTATTTTAGGCCCTTTCCCTGGAGCCAAGGCTTAAGGACAATGAAATCCACTCTGTGCTCTAACTTCTGCCCCACACCCAAGACTCGGTTCTATCTTCAAGCTCTCTTCTCCATTCTGCTGTGTTTCATGGGACTTCTGTACCCTTGGCCCCCATACCCACAGGCTAGCCTGCTGGAAACTTTTTCACCACTGACAGGTGATTGAAATCTCAGTGGCTAGTGTAAGTACTCTGTAGTTTTCATTGTATTTGATTCTGATTTTAACTTTATTGTTCTTTAGCGATTTCATACACATATACAACATATTTCAGTCAATAATGCCCTGCATTACTACTCTTTTTGATCCCCCTTCCACTGCAGGTTAATGTTTTGCTCTGTTACAGTTTGTGACTTCTTGCAGGCACTCATAACCAGGTTACTGCTACTATTTTCTAGCCCCAAAGGTCTCAACATGCTTATATATGTAAGTGATCTGGATGGTGGCGCACGCCTTTAAATCCAGCGCTCGGGAGGCGGAGGCGGTGGATCTCTGCGTTTGAGGCCAGCCTGGTCTACAGAATGAGTTTGAGGACAGGCAAAGCTACAAAGAGGGGGAAAAAGTAGTGTGTGAGGAAGTATGGGCATGGCCATGTGGAGGTCAGAGGACAGAATTCCAAGACCCACTTCTCTCCTTCTACCATGCAGTCCTGGGACTGAGCTCCGGCCATCAGCCTTGGCAGCAGATGCTTTTACCATTGGGCCATCTCTCTGGCTCCTAACATGTTTTTATTTTTCCTTTTTCTTCCTTCCTGCCCTTCTTTTTTAAAGAATATAACTGCCTGTAGAGATGGCTTACTGGTTACTGGCTGCTCTTCTTGAGGACCCAGGTTCAATTCTCAGAACCCACATGGCAGCTCAAAACTGTTGTCCAGATGCAGATTTGATGGCCTCTTCTGGCATACAAAGGCATCAAGAATGCATGTGGTGCTCATGCAGGCAAAATACTCATACACATAAAAAAAAATAAAACCTTAAAAGAATGCAATTACAGTTACTAGTTTATTATTTGTTTGTGTATCTGAGTATGGGCACACACATGGCAGCCAGAGGGTAACTTGCAGGAATTGATTCTCTCCATTGGATCCCCGCCTTCAACTCGGGTTGTGGGCTGATGGTAGGTTCTTTTACCTGCTGAGCCATGTGGTTGGCAACCAACATGCTTCTGTCTCTCTTTTTAAATACTGATGCATTTCAGGACTGAGTCATGGTAGAAACTACTGAACATTTCCAAAAGAAAGGAGATGGCTGATGGTTATGATGGACAGCTGATGTGGAAGTGAGTGTTATGGACACTGCTGGCTTTATCAAAGGGAACACACTGTGATGTTAGTGGCATTACTGGGCATCCAGCTGAAAGAGAAATTAAAACTGGGTTCTGTAGAGATGGCTCATCAGTAAGAGGGCTCGCTGCTCTCGCAGAGGACCTCGCTGCTCTCACAGAGGACCTGAATCTGCTTGCCGGTACCCATGCCAGTGGCACACAACTGCCTGACTTCCAGATCCAGGAGACCTAACACCCCGCTGTTGCCTCTGTTCACGCTGCACCCACATGGCATATACACATGTAATACAAACATACAGACACGTAATACAAAAGAAATCGACAACTGTCAAGTGTTGCCTTATATGTTTCCTTGCTTAGAGATGCCCCAACTGAGAAAGAACTGAACAAAAAACACTTCATACGTGTTTGTTGGGTATCCTGAAGAGGTCATGCCAATCTAGCTGCAAGTTCTAGATTACGGTCACAAAACTCCTAAAAAAGCATTGTCATATATATCAAGAATGGAGGGACACAATTATAATCCAGCACTTGGGAGGTGAATGCAGAGAGATCAATGGTTCAAGGCAACCTGACCTCCATTAGATCTTGTCTTAAAACAAAACAGGGGCTAGAAGAGCTCAGAGGTTAGGAGCACTGGCTGCTCTTGCAGAGAATCAGTGGTGGGCTTCTAGCTCTAGAGGATCTGATACCTTTTTCTGAGCTCCAGTGGTGGACAGACATATATGCAAGCAAAACACCCACCCACATAAAATAAAAACAATTGCTGGAAACAGCGGCACACACCTTTCATCCCAGCACTCAGGAGGCAGAAGCAGGCAGATTTCTGAGTTCGAGGCCAGCACAGTCTACAAAGCAAGTTCCAGGACAGCCAAGGCTACACAGAGAAACCCTGTCTTGAAAAGCCAAATGAAAAAAAAAATAGTAACACTCTCAGACAACAAATCCTAAACCCCCACAATTATCACAATAATCATGAAAACTATGCAGGACACAGGTTGCGTGCAATGACTCAACTTCATTACTGAAAAAAATAGCTGTAGGCAGTCTGCAAACAAAACAGTAAAGCTGGCAGCAGTTGGTGTGATCCAGAGTTCACTGTTCTCCACATGACTAACGCCGCAGAGCACCTGCAGTTTGCTTTCACTTCAAGCGCTAATGAGCAGAGCCGTCTCCACAAAAGAAAAGTCTTGTCAGGTTGCTAAAGGCAGGTTTTATCTCTTTGTACCAATAACAAAAAGGTTATTCCATTAAAGGAAACTGTTCAAGATCAGTCAGCTAGTGACAGTTTAGACCTACATTCTTAGTAGTGTCTTCAGAAAACACCGGGTCCAAGGCCGTGAAGATGGCTCAGCAGAGAGAAAATGAACCTGCTGCCAAGCCTCATGATCTGAATTCCATCCATGAGGTGTACATGGATAGAGAATGGACTCCAATATGCTGTCCTCCACACATGTGCTGTGACACGTACATGTGTGTGTGGGTGTACACACACACAAAATATAGCTGGGCATGCCTGTAATTCCAGCACTCTAGTAGGCAGAGGCCAACCTGGTCTACAAAGCTGTCCAGGACAGCCAAGGCTACACAGGGAGACCCTGTCTCAAAAAACAAAAAATATGGGTCCAGATTAAGTACTGTTAATTCTCTATTAATTCCAGCATTTGGGAAGCTGAAATAGGAGGAACACTGAGTTTGAGGCCAGCCTGGGCTGCATAGCAGATGCTGTCTCAAAAAACCCAAACAGAAAAACAAAAAACAAAAATAGGCAACAAAACAAAACACATGGTTATGAAGGCCTATATAATCCAAGCTACTTGGGAAGTTGAGAGAGGAGGATCACAAGTTCAGGGCTCATGGGCTACATAGTCCAAGGTCAGCCTGGGCCAACTTGGACCTGAGTTTGAATCCCCAGCATCCTCTTAAAGGCCAGATATTCGGTCTAAGCTTCGGTAATTCCAGCACACCTGTAGGTGGAGACAGAGTTCTCAGCACCTGAGCTAACCTGGTGCATGAAGTGTAAAACTAAAAAGATCTACTTGTGGCCTGAAGAGACAGCTCAGCCACTAACCGCACTTTGCTGTTCTAGGACCTGGCTTTGGTTCCCAGCACCCACACCTGGCAGTTCAACAACTGCCTGGAACTGGAATTCCAGGGTATCCAACATCCCCTGGCTTCTAAGGACACAAATTCATCTGGGTGGGTACACACATATAAGCAAATATATACATACTTGTTTTTTGAGAGGTCTCTCTATGTAGCCCTGGCCGTCCTGGGACTCTATGTGAATCAGGCTGGCCTTGAACTCACAGAGCTTTCCTGTCTCCGTCTCCTGAGTGCTGGGATAAAAGGCGCTCAGCACCGCACCCAGGTCACAAATAAATCTTTATAAAACAACAAGAGAGATGTGTTAAGGTGGCACACATCAGTAGACTCAGCTTGAACCCAGAAGTTAGCTCCAGGCTGTCGGCAAGATCTGTTTCTAAGAAAATTTTTTTTTTAAACAAGAAAGTATTTTTACAGTTTCTCACCATGTCTGGATGACAGTGACATGTTCCCTAGAACATGTCAACTCCCTTGGATCTGCTCAGCTCTCAGCCTATGTGCCTTGTGTTGCTGTCTTTCCAAGTCTGAAAAGACCTTTCCGTTTTCCCTTTCTTCCAGATAACTTAAGTACAAGGCTTGCAATCTAGTGTTATACTGAATTTTGTGTATTTTACTTTTCCCAGAGCTTAATTTTCATGTATGTTTACAGACAATACTCACTATGTAGCTAAGGATGATCTCCAATTTCTGATCTTCATGTCTCTAGCTCCTGAGTGCTCAGCTAATAGGTATGTGCTACCATGATCCCCAGTGCTGGGGACTCAACCCAGACCTCTGTATGTAGGCAAATGCCCTAGCCTCTTTATTTTTGGCAGTACTGAGACTGAACTTGGGAGCTTTATGAATGTTAATCAAGTGCTTTACCACTGAGTTCTTCAGCCCAGTCCTTGATTTCTTTCTTTTTAGTGGGTATACATATGCACATGTGTGCATGATCGTGGAGGCCAGAAGTCAACATGAGCATGTATCTTCAATTACTCAGCTCCTTTTTTGGGGTAGTACCTCTTTGAAACTGGAGCTCACTGAATTGGTTAGACTGACTGGCCAGGTAGCCCCAGAGATCCTTCCATCTCTGCTTCCCAGTGCTGGAATACAGTCATGTGGTGTCTTCCCAGCATTTTGCATGATGCAGCAGTTTCAACTTTACAACTAAACCATTCCCCAATTACTCCCCCCAACCCCTCAAAGTTTGAGACAAAGTCTTACTCTGTAGCTTGGGGCAAATCTCCTGCCTTAATTTTCCAAGCACTGGGATTACAGATGTGAGCCACCATGCCTAGCTTCAGATCTTAAATTATAACACAAAGGCTCTGTGTCCCGAGAAAATTTCAGAAATGACAAAGAATGAGCTGTTTAACTAATTGACCTGCAAAGCTGTAGCTGCTGGCAGTTGGAAAATAATATATTGTAAAAATTACCACATTTTTGTCATAATATTTATTTTGAAATTTCAAATAATACTAAAAAGGGTATGAACTTTAATATATATTAAAAAGTATAAGTAAAAATGAGAGAAACATTGTCCTAGGCTCTTGTAGAACATAAAATGTGATCTTTCATCACTATGCTGCTGTGACTCAGTATAAAAATGAAGATGACACAGCTTTTACATAGCTTTAATACCTTGATTATAAACTGCTTTCAAAAGTAATTTATTTGGATTTTCCATATCCTTTAATGAACTGTAAATATATTAACAGAA